>CM040446.1:12052954-12659829 GCA_022749755.1 Azadirachta indica
TTTCCACAGAACATTTACGGGATATGCCATTGAATCCTAGTACCATTGCAATTATATGCGTTAATTGAAAGAGAAGTGGTAGTTCATTAGGGTTCTACAGAAAGTTTATATATTGATATTCATAATTCACCTCGTACATTTAGATATAAATGATGTGAATTTTATATTTAGAAAGAGAAGTACTTGTTTATACTAATAGTAAGAGATTGTTTTTTTTTGACACATTTTTCGTTATACATCATTATCCAATTAAAGGTTAAGTGTTACTTTTTACTATAATTTAAAATGAAGAAAATGAATGTGAAAAGAGAATACAAAGAATAATGATATTTGATTTTATTGTATAATTATATTGTCCATAATAATAACTTACTTTTAGCAAATTTTAAGAATACAAAATTTAACTTGACAATACATAAATGTGTGAACTAGTTATAAATTTTTGCAAATTAGAGGGATGTGTTTGAGAATAACCCGATATTCCATATTATAATATTATTAACCCCATATTATAAATAATTAAATATTAAATTATAATTTGATAGTATAATCAAATCAAACCCGTAATATGGGTACGGAAGGAAAAGAATAAAGATTATAAGAACGTTTAAAATATTGCGGATGTTGATGTTGTATGTGAAAATGTGCCCAAACCCAACTCCTCTGAACCTGAACCTGAACCTGAATAGCAGCAATTTTTGAAAAATTTGCTTAGTCAACACGTTTCACGAAACAATAAACAAAAGCAGAGTGCTTGGGCTTCGCATAGAGCCGCTGCCTGTTAATGCCATTTTTTAAATTCAAATGGTTATTATATTTGATGATTGCAAAGGCAGCAGCATGCAATTGGAAGGAATTACTGTCTCCATAAAATTAAATAAGATAGCTATTTGCCAAGTGTCAAATCATAAGGCTAATGATTGAAATCTGATTACCTATCTATCTCGTTGGGAAAGTAAATAATTTATAGCCCTAGCATTTGAGGGGATATTAACACTCCCAAAAAGCAGCTTATTGTTACTACAGGAATTATTAGTTGATGATTCTTCCAACTCCAACAAGAAAACCTATTGATTTTCACTATATAATGAAGCGAAGTTTGCATTTTTGATTGTTGGGTTATGTGGAATATTGATTTGGCAATTAGACCGATCAATCAGAGTGGCATTGAAGACAAAAGACAAGGGGGCCGACTGTACTACAATATTAACAGAAGTAGGGCCGGAGAGTAATCGTTTTCTCTGGGCATGTTGCCCTCAATTTCTGCATGAAATTAGAACACAGCAAGCTTTTCACCATTTAGACGCACACTAAACAGAGCCACAGCAGTAGCACAATCGCAATCACTGTTTCTCTGTACAGTAGACGCACAAAATGATCCCGAAACTTTAAAAGGGAAAAGGACTGAGGCCCAACAGTGCTTTCAGAAGCAGCTTGAGTTTTCTTTTTCTCTTTTTTTTTTTGGATTATTCTGAGATTTTAAGTCAAGAAAATGATAGCATAAGGAATGGAACTAGGCAAAAGATTAATGATTCAAACCCTGCCCCACTCTTAAATGGCTATCATGTTTTGGCAATGTCACAAATTTGAAACTTTGGGCACCATTTGATAAATTTCATCCACCAAACGTACTAACAAAATTAGCTTAAATATATCATATTGAATTCTAATAGTGTCAAAGAAATGTAAAAGGAAATCTTCACTACGTGGAAGAGACAGAGGACGGGTCTAATTCGGCTACTGCATATCTCGTTTCATTGATGAAAAGGTTGATTACATTACTTGATACCAGCATTTGAAAAAGATGCAATGAAATTTCAATGGTAATCAAATGTAACAATTCTACGTACATTTTTCTGTTCTGTTACCTGTCCTTCTTCTAATTAGGCACAAGTAGCAGCGAATACCACATTACAGAGGCAGAATTACTACAGATGACAATATCACCATCTCCTTGGCATATAATTTCTCTCTGGATCTCTGCAATAGTCTGTAGACTTGTCAAGCTTACCAATCACAGCGTTCTTGAAACTGATGGCTTCTTGAGCTTGTGAACATGATCTTTGCATCCTAACACCACTTAGACTACTCCTTGACTCCATCATTTCGTTAAGTGAAAGCCTTCTCTTTGGCCCCGGTTCTGGCCTTTGCTTTGGTGCACTATGTGACCTCAGTTTAGCGTTGAAAGATTGTGTATTGGCCATGTAATTTGGAAAATTGTACTGTCCGAAAAAGTTATCCGCACAAACACTCTTTGCAGGCGTAACAGGAGCTCTAGACGCATCAAGATTGACAAACCTTGGGGTGCTTTGAGCTGTAGAGAATCTGCATTCATCACCAGTTAGGCCCCAATCAGATTCTTGAAAATTCCTGCTATCAGGTATTGATAAACGGTGTGGAATTTTTGATGGGAGCGGAGAGGAGAGTGTTTGATAATGTGGATCATCACTAAAATCTGAAACAGAGGTGTTCGTTCTTCGAGATCTTGATTTAGGCCTGCCTGTATCAACTTCCACTATTTTGGGACTCTCATCAATGGCGTTAAATGTGGTGGTGTCAATAGAAGCAGAAAGTCTTCTACTATGGATAGATACTGCCTGTTCACTTCTTGTTTCATCAAACCTTTCCTGCAGATTTACAAGGAAACAGAATTTACGACAAGTATAAATGCTATATATGCAAAGGAATTAAATTACATTGTCTTGTAATTTTGGAATTTGGGTTGGGTCTCTTACCACAGATTTTCGTGCTCTTATTTCCAATCTGTTATTGCTGTTAATGAGACCACGAGCTCTCTGGGACCGAACACTGGCTTGGGCTCTTATGAGAGCTTGCATACTGTGGAGAGTTGCAGTAGCCTGTTTCCGCACTAAATAACCTCTAACATGTGCCTGTAACTTCACCAGTCCTTTCAGAGCTCTCAGGGCTTTTCTTGCCTGTTTTCATTGCGACATTCAGATTTACTTTTTCAATTGTGCGACGTACCACAGAAGTAAATAAATTGCTCCATGGAGCTACAAGTTTTTATTTATTTATTTTTCTTAAATAAAAGAACAAAGTTGTTTGTTTAACTTCAAATCAAGCCAAGACCCACTCATCTCTTTGCTTTGTTATCTACTGTTAATTAAGAACATTTTCTACTAAAGCATGAGCACAAATAATTGATTGAAGCAAAAATAAACTAAGCAGAAAGCATGCAATTTGAAACAGGTAGGTAGGTTAGATTAATTTCAGTCAAAATTGAATAAAAATGAGAAACTTTAGCCAAAATGAAGCAAGAGCAGCTTACCAAATAACCTCTGAAAACAGTCTGAATCTTGACGGCAGCCCATTTCTCGTGGCTACCGCCAAACATGGTGCCTCTCCCATGGCTTGTCAACCTGACCACTGCAACGGCTGCCTGAGCTGCAGCTACTGCGGCATCAGCCGCCGCTGCCGTGGCTGCAGCTACCGCAATTGCGTGCTTGCTCTGTTCCTTCTCTGTCTCAGAGTAGTATGATCTTATCCAAGCTGCTTCAGCTGGTGATAAGTTGGGTGGTATTGTTGCTGGATTATGACACAAACCGCTATTCTCTCTCCCAGAGTGCCCAAAGCTACTGCCTTTCTTGTCCCTCCTGTCCCCGGAATTTGTTCTGTCTCTGTTGTTCTTTATTCCAAACAAGCTCTTCAGCCACCTTGTTGCTCTGCCCATTTTCCCCTGTAAGAGTGAGTGATGAGAAAAGAGAGACAAGAAAAAGAGCTTCTTGAAACTGAAATCTAATCTCTAAAAACTGTTACCCATTTAAAGTTTTTATAGATTTTTTAATTTTTTTTATAAAAAGAAAAAGGGGGGAGCTGTTACCAGCTCACAAACTTAGGTGCTTTCCTTGTTGCGAAAAGAGGTGTAGCAGAGTTGTTAAAGAATAAGATCTTTTAAAAGAACGTCCATATTTGAAAATATGGAAACAAAGAACCACTCAGGGAATTTTCTTCCTTCTGCTTAACATTTGAAACAAAGAAAACAAAATTGAAAATACAGAAAATTATATGCTGTCATGCCCTCGTGAAAAACTGCATTACATGACAAAAACATGCCGCTAAGAATTTCAGATGTTTTTGAAAACAAAAAACAGAAAATGATAATTTAGCAGAGGAGTTACATTAGAAAGTAAAACTAACGAAGACAAGGAAAACGTTAAATAATAATAAGAAGGTAATAAAATAATAACAGAGAAACAGGAAGGGTGGAATGTAATGCAAGTATAACCCACCAGTCCAGTCAAGTCCACTCAGCAATAGAATTAATAGAATCAGATTCTCGAATAATAAGGAAAGGCAGAAAGTAGTAGGAAAAGTAAAAAGAGAGGAGAGAAAGTGAGTGAAACGCTCAAATTTTCATTCCACCAATGGAAAACTCAGCCTCAGCAAAGTAAAGGTTTCTTTGAAAAGGAAAACAACACACACTCAACAGCGATAACACAACAAATTACACTTACTCTCTCTCTCTCTCTCTCTTCTCATTACTTTTTATGGAGCGACGTGTCCTTAAAAAGAAAGATACCTCAGGGTCCTCAGACTCTGACAATCTCGTGAAGCCTCTTCCATTTCCATTTCCATTTCCATCTCCTTTTATTATAATCATATCATCCTTCCCTCCCTCTTCTTCTTCTTCTTCTTCTTCTTCTTCCAAGCTTTTATTTTAACCCTAGCAAATAAACGTGACAACTACATATAATCAGACTCTGTAACACTTCTTTCTCCTGCAGGAATAGTTAGTACCTTAACCCTAAGCACATTAAAAATTAACATATCTAATTAATCTCAAACATAACTTTGAAACCCATTTGGTTGATTAACCTTTTAGATATTATTGAAATGGTATTCCAGTTGGTATAGCTGTCACTAACATAGATGCAACTGTTTCACATAATTCTTTTTTACTGTTTGTAAATTATAAATTATAGATTTCCCATTGTGATTCAATTATTTCTATTACATCTCTTGTCAATTTTTACTCAGTAACTTTTGCCTGCAAACTCTGTGAAACAGCATAAAGGCGAAAATAAAGTTTCTTCTACAATGCATGTACTTTAACCAGAGAGAAGAGAGCACAGTCATTTTACAACCAATAAAAGAAAAGAAAATAAGCAAAAATTGGTTCATAAATAAATAATAATATTAATAATTCTAACTTGTGTTTTGATTCTCTGGTTTACTGGCAAAACAAAACAAAAGTGTACCTTCTTCAATAGCATAGATAGATGGCATCAGCATGTTTTCCATTTACGAAAAATGGAGCCACCATTGATTGCAGCAGCAGTACGATTGCAGAAATGAATGATAAGGGTAAAATTGTCATTTAACACCCGCTCGGTCACGATTCCTGAGCTAGCTGGCTGATTTTGCACGGACCGCCGCTCAGACCCTTCAAAGGCAAATTTCATAATGAGGTCATGGAGTTGTATATATTTACGGAAATACTACCACTGCTATTACTCATAAGCAATAATAATTAATAATAATAATAATAATAATAATACAGGTTTTGACAATATATGGGGCTACCCCTACCCTTCCCCTTCCTTGCATCATTTTCCTTTCTCTTTTGTACGGACTCAAATCAATGGCGCCTTTCATTTTTTTGGTTCCCCTCTCTCTACCATTTCATTTGATAATCTTGGTAATACAAATTAAATTAAAGTCTCTTTCACTTTCAAATCATCATATTTAGAATTGTACGCTTTTCAATTACATCACCATATATCTGTATCTAATATCTAATGAGTTTGTAATTAATGCTCATTTTTAATTTCAAAAGATGGGTTTTAATTGTTAAATTAATTACTGTATATGACAGTTAAAATCATTTTAGAACCAATGAATCAATATATGTTAATTTTAGCATGTATTAAATATAACTCATAATAATTACATAAAAGCAAGATGATGTTTTATGATAATTTTACCTTACTAGTTCCTCTTTCTTTCCTGCTTCCATTCATATAATTATTACTAATCTAAACATTATTACTTAAAATACAATTTATATTAATTTTATTAATAAATATTTTAATGTCATTTAACTTTACATAATTTAAAAGTAAGTAAAAGGTTTGAGTTGATAATATTAAATGTTATCTTTTAACTTCAAATTCTAATCATTAGATACAATATGATGATTTATATGCAAATTAATGTTTACATAATGTTTCAAGAACCTATATTTTAACACATATTTTTATATTATTTTGTGAATCATTGAGTGTACATAACTTAAACTATTAAAATTAAATTTAGTACGTGTATATAAAGTGTATTAATTATAAGTTAATTATACATGTAAAATTTAATTTTAACAATTAATATAAAAATATGTGTAAAATTCAATTTTATGTCATAGAATTTCGTTTGTGTTAAGAGGTTTTAAATAACTTTTGTATAGTAATTTTAATTTACAGCATTAAAGTTATTGTAAGAGATTTAAATATTGTGTTGACTTTTGTAACCTTACGTATGTATTATTGTACATAAAGTCCACTGTGTGACGTATTGTATATTCATTGTACGCAATGTAGCTAGGTAGGAGGTTAGATTAGATTTTAGAAAGGGTGTCAATTTGTGAAAAGCCCAAATAGCACATGCAGCCCTTAGCTTAGCTAGATGTGGTATGTTATGTTGTACATTTTTGCGATGAATTGAATCTTAAAAATAAATAAAAGTAGCTTTGCTTCTTTAGTTGTACATAAAATCTTCAGAATTGACAATTGTAGTATTGTACACACCCCTCCTAACCCTTGTTGTTCTTAGAAACCTACCTACGCAAACAATATTAATAAATAACATAAAGCTCTAATTAATTGATTACCCAATACAGCCATTTGCTTTAAATACAAACTGTGTCCTATTGTACCCTTACCCTCTTGGGAAGGATCATAAATAATGAATACTTTAATGGGCTGGAAGAATGGGTTGTAGAGGTGGGCTATTTTGGGTCCAAATTGGACTTTTTCTTTTCTTTTTTTTCCCAATTAAGCGGGGGTTAAAGAGTATAATTAAGGGATGCTAATAGCATCAATCTTGGATTTAACAGTCTGACCCATCTTGATGTTGACATCTGACATACAACAGGCCCATTAGTAACACGTAATTGAATCAATTGTCAACACTTTAGGAAGACGGACAAAATTGAGAGTGCTGTTATATTGCCACCAATCTCTTCCTCTTTCTCATATAATCCCAAATTTTTTAAATTCACAATTTTTTTTAAAAATTATTATAATAAAACCGAATATTAATTTCTATCTCATAAAATAAAACCCCAATTTTATCTTTAGTGAATATTTTTAGTAAAGGGATGGTTTCACGAGCAATTGAGGATAAAAAAGGATAATAATAATAATTTTTCACCAAAATATAAAGGGTAGATTGACTTGTATTAAGTGTAGATTTTTAGAGTAGCTATACTATGATGGTAATAATATAAATGTATCATACTTAGCATTTAACATATATATGATCAATAATATTGTTCAATAGTTAGAGTTTCAAATTAATCAATCAAAATCTCTCATCATCAATTTGTTTTTTTTTCTCTCTTTTTCAACCAACTGCAAAGCTGAAAACAATGCATATGTGTATTTTTTATGCAATAGTAATGAAGATTTTATCTTATGTTTTTTATTTCTTCCTTTAAATTAAAGGTGTAATAAAACTTTGTTACGTATGCGCGCGCACATACACACACGCATATATATATATATATATATATATATATATGGTGTTGGGTTCGTATGGATCCAATGTTCTTATGGACTGACATTTATGCCAGATATATTTTTAGGACCACAATTCAATAAGAAAAAAGTTTAATAGAAACAAACCCAATGCAAATAAAAACCCAAGGCAATAAGACCCAAAATAACAATAAAGAGTCACAATTGGAATAAAATTAAATTTAACGAATTTTAGTCAAAGTTAAATAAAAAGGGACTTTTTGGGTTACTTCTTCTCACAACATAAAATTTACTTATTGAGATCACATAACAAAAAATCTAGTATCAAACGTATGGTAATATATATGGTCCCAGCTCTAGAATTAATAATGTGATCAAAATATTAAACTTGGATAATTACAGGGCAAATATTAAAATGGCAACTTTTTATTATCTCTCCAGTTCGATCGATCGATCGATCGATCCATCCATCTTTTGAGTTATCATCTAATCTATAATAAAGCCTGAATTAGCCTTAGCCTTATTCTCTTTTGAAATCCCAACACATACCACGTAAACGTATAGCGTCCATAGATATATAAATATATATTCTCTTCTTATCTTCTAAACTATAACCATATGATAATATGAACCAACAAATTAATAAAAAAGACATAGTTGCTAAACACAGAAGCACGTTTTGCATGTTTTATATTTTTCACGTAGTTGTGTATATACATAACATTGAACACCACATCTAGAGGGGGCCCAAGTGTCAACCTAAGAGAGAGAAGAGAGTGATGGGTGAGCTAATGAAGGGCAATAGGCATTACCATGCCACTGTGCTAGCTAGCTCTAGAATTACAGAGAAATATTCAGCTGGTTGGCAGGAGACAAGCCAGGCTAAGTTGAATAATAAATAAACAGTAAGTTGAACAAATCGTGGAAACTAAACCCCTACTCATGCAGATAGAGCTAGCTACCGATCATATATATATATTGAGAAGAAAGAAGAATAATTAATATTCAAAACACTATATATTTTGTGACAGTTGTTGCATATGAGGAAGACAGAAAAGGCCAGCCCTCTTGAGTTCTGCTTGTGCCCTAACATATATGTACATCTATCTATATATATATATAGCTAGTGTTGAAGTCTTTTTAGGGTTTCTTTCAGTATATTATATTAATAGTTATGGTAAGGTGAGGCAGGCATGATGGAGTGGTTTTGATGATGATGAGATTGTTGTTGGGACTTTGAAATGAAAGGCAAGGAATGGCGAGAAAGCTTTGAAAAGTGGAGAGATATAGATAAGGGGACAAGAGAGAGAGAGATTGAAATAAGGAATGGAGTGGTTGCTTAAAAGGGTTAGCCATGTGAGAAGCATCATGCTCCGGAATGATGTTGTCTTTCTTTTCTTTTCAATATATATCTTAATTTGTGCTCTATCGATCAATCTTTTATTTAACTAAGGGATATATATATATATATATATATATGTGGCATGGCATCCATGACCCCTCAGCTCTTCCTTGAGCAATCTGTGGGGACTAGATGGCTGGATCCGATCTACTCTTGCTGATTCTACTCCCAACATGCTCCCAAAATATCTAAGCAAATAATATTTCTTAATATATATTACTTGAGAAGATGTATATATGTAGGTAGGTTCTCTCATCAACTTATGAATAATTTGGTACAATGAAATACAGTCTGGGACCTGACTTTGAGAAAAAGGCAGTGAAATGGAGCAACCTTTTTTTTTATTCCAAATCGGGCAACAGTAGTTCTGAGAAAGCTCTCTTTTCTCTCATCATTTTGCCCTAAAGAAGTATTTGACATAAAATATAGTCACCAAAAGAAGCAGTGAGCTTGAGGATGACCATGCCACTTCATATATAATTTTTCAAGTTCAAACTGCTCATGGACGTACGTCCCTGATCACATCAGGTTATATTTACACTCAGTTACTTTCATATTAGCAATAATATTGAAGGCTGACTACCTAATGTCTTTCTAATTAATCTCAGATGCTATCTGACTTGTTCAAATCTATGGGCGCTAGCTACATTTAACATATATTTTGAAGAAAATGAATGGTGAGTTATATAGATGGATAGTATTAGATACCAAATTGATGCAGTTTATTATGATCAAGTTGCATATTATTTTATAGTGCTCGAGAACACTAGCTATATATGCTGCTCAATATATAAGCGAGCGGATGGCTAAAATCCAAATGGTAGGGGCTTCTCTATGATTGGGCAAAGTAGTATATTTTTTTTTGGAAAAAAATGCAACTAGGGTAAAATGGTCCTGGTTTTGGGTCAAAACTTGATGGATTTGATGGGAACGGAGCCCTCAAATGGTAGTGGGACAGTTAGGCTAGCAGGCATTAAAGAAAACTGATATTTACATGGGGAAAAGGGCAGATGAATTTCTGCTACAAAGTGAAAAAAAGGTGACATCAAAACAAAAGCGTACATGGGAAAACAACAAAAGGTGGACCGACTGATATGAAATGGGTGATACCCCTCGTGCAACCACTGCAAGGTAGTCTTCTCACTGCTGCCACTAATTAAACAGACAAGACCTTGTTTTGTTTTCCTTTGAGAGAGCTGCGGCATCTCTGCTATGGATGAAGTGATATATTGTGTTCTCTTCTGCAAGGAGGGCCATTTTTCATTATAGCAGTTGTTCTTTCGTTTGGTTCTTAATAAGTTTATCCATATCATGACATGAGGACGCAATTCAACCGCCTGAAATATTGTGTTTGCTTTTGGAACCAACTTCAGATCTTAGAGATATCCAATCATAAACACTGCCTTTGCCTGTTAAGTCTGTCCCCATGAACAAAAGATAAACTTTATTCCAAATTTAATCAAAGTTTGCGGATTTGTAATGCAAATTAATTAAACTTCGCAAAAACGAGATCATTAATCTTGGCACCAAAATATGGTTCAAGGATATCTAGTTCTTATTTAATTTTCCTGTTGGCTGTTTGAATAATTAAAGTTCCAAGTGTTTAATTATATGGTGTCTCAATCAATTAGTATATAAATTGCGTAGAGTTTGCGTTGCAATGTGCAACACAAAATATCAGTTTCCTTATTAAACATGTTTCCTCTACAAGCTGAAAAGCACCAAAGGCTTGTCCTAATATCATGCTTCAGTAATGAATTCCCTTTCAGCGAGCGATGATTATGGATTGATTATAGGTGTGGGGTCATAATATAGTGACTTGTAAGATCATGAAGATAATGAAGTCACAAATGAATATCTTTCTCAACTTAATTAATTATGATAACACAATTCAATCATGCATATAATTCCTATTCTCTACTAGGGTTAAAATTCCTCAGTTAGAGCCAAGATCATGCACATATATGTTGCCAAGCTAGCTAGCAACAAATCTTTAGGTTGGGACCATACTCTTCATGAAAAGCCCTAAAAGATAAGATGAATAACAACAACGACACCCACTACTGCACAAGCAGGGTAAAATTGTAATGAATGATCCTCTCATGCCCTATCTAGGATCGCATATATTTAGCCAACACAGGTTGCTTATAGGGTAAGGGCACAGCTTTAATATCAAAAAAGACAGCCCCAATGTGTCCGCTACTCATTGGAATCTATGTATACTTCTTCTAAAAGATCAAACATGTCAGAATATTTGAAACGCTGCCACAATGATCTACAGAACTTAACGCTTCTGGGGTTATTGCTTACAACCTTTTATATGATTATGTCTTACGTGAGAACTGCTTGCAGGGGCTTATTGCTGTGAAAATGGCTTAAATATATATAAAATGCGCGAAAAGAATATGTATATAATAATTGAATAAAATTTCTTTCTTTAATTATATCCTCTTTATGCAAATACCCGTCTCTGCTAACAAAAAAATCATAACAATAATAATGATGATAATTCACAAACCATAAAAAAAAAAAAAACGAAATTAAGAAAACAAAACCTAAAAAAAATAAGAATAAAACTACATTAAGGTGAAGACACCGTAATGCAAATCAAAGGCTGCTGTTCATCACGCTTATGATCAGTAAGTAACCCAGTATCTACACACCCCGTGCATGTTAGCATTTGGGCATTCTTTGCTTGAAAATCCCAGTCAGTGGTCCCTACCACGTACAACATCAGCCCAGCGCAACATACCTGGGCCGATAACAGGCCTAGCCATAGCCCACAAAACCCAACCCCAAGCCGAAACCCGAGCCCAACAGCTACAGGCATGCCTACCAGATAGAATGCACCAAGGTTAACGTTAGCTGCGGTTGACGGGCGGGCAGTTCCTCGCAGGACCCCACAACCCACCGTTTGCGGACAGTTACCCAGCTCACACAGCCCTAGGATCGGCAACGCCGCTGATGTCAAGCGTAGGATTTGTGCGTCGTTGGTAAACATGCGACCCCACCTATCTCTCACCCCTGATGCAAATACCGTGGCTGATAGGCCCATCATTGCAGCTGCAAACACCGCCATCACAGCGGATAATTTAGCTCTTTTAGGACGGTTCGCGCCGAGTTCGTTACCCACACGTGTGGAAACCGCGAAACTGAGGGAGGACGGGAACACGTAGATCAACGACGTCGTTTGGATGAGAATGCCCATTGAAGCAACCGTCGATTTGGGGTCCACCAAAAGTCCACACAAAACGATCATGATCTCGTACCACCACCACTCTAAACAAACCGATACGCAACTCGGCGCAGCTAACTTGAGAAGGGGTTTCCATCCGGTTAAGCATTCTCGGCTGGGCTTAGTCCATGTTGGTTCGTGCAAACCGGAAGCCCAAATGTATAAAACCAGAGACAAAAGAACAAAGAAGTTGGAAACTGCGGCTGCTGCTGCGACGCCGGTTACGCCGAGCTGAAGATGGGTGACGAGGAAAAGGTTAACAGGTAAGTGAAGAATGGTGCCAGCGAAGGTTGCTAGAGTGAGGGGGTGTGTGATGCCTTGAGCACGAAGGTAAATGCGGATTGGGTGAATGAATGAGTTGGTAAAAAGGTCAGGGAGAGAGAATATGAGGTAAGTGTGAGCGATGCGGGTGATATTAGGATCTTGATGAAGAAAAAGGAGGATCTTAGACATGTTAAGCCAGAGAAGAGAAATGGGCAATGATGAAACTAGAAGGAAAATCACAGAGCGGTGAAGGGTTAAAGAAAGTAGCTTTGGACGTTGGGCGCCAAAGGCTTGGGAGCAGAGAGGCTCCATGCCTAAAGCGAGGCCCGAAAGAACTGAATAGCCTGTGATATTAGCGAAGGCAATAGCGAGAGACCCAGCAGCGAGCTCAAGTTCACCGAGATGGCCGAGGAAGAGCATGGAAAGCATAGAGCGAGAGTAGAGAATAAGAGCTGTTAGGGCAATAGGGAAGGCCAGGTTGAAGAGTGATTTGGTCTCTGTGATGATCTCCGAGATGGAGGGGAAAACATATTGTGATGCTGATTCCGGGTTCTCTTTTGGGTTTTCTGGGTTTTTGATGGCGCTGGGTAGAGATAAAAGATCAAAATACAGGTGGGTTTGTGCTGCTGCTGCTGGTGGTTTATGATCAGTAACAGCTAGGGGAGGAAGAGCAGTGGTGGTGTTTGAATTACACATGATGATGATGATAATGATCGAGCAAATCTTTATCTTTTCAATTCTCTCTCGGTGACTATATCTAGAGATGTGTAAAGAAGGCTCTAGTTTTCTCTGAACTGTCTCCCTCTCCCTCTCTGACTATGTATGTATGTATGTATGTATGTGTGGATGCAAAATTTCTGTTGATAGATAGATGGATGGATTGCTTTTCGCCGTAGATGAGGAGTAAGTGTATTAATAGAGAAGTTGAGGTGGGGTGGCATCTTGTTAATTTGAATCAAATTATTTTTAATTTTTTTTTATAATTTTATTTTATTTTATTTTACAGTTATGTTAACACGTTGTTGATATTATTTGTGTGTGTTTTCTTTCTCGAGTGTGTGTAATAATTTTGTTACTTTTATGCGGTTTAAAGAAAGAGACGTCAGGGCTTGTCAGATTCTGAGCGAGGGTTCAATTACCGATGAGTAAATTGGCATTATTTTCTCTGGTGATTGCTTGATTTCTTCTACTCCGGCATCCGGGCTCAGCCCTGCTGCTGCTGCTGCTACCTCTTCACTTTTGTATACGTAAGTAATACTATTTCCAGTACTATTTACTACACCCGATAACGGAACCGAATTACGGATCGAGATACATGTAAATATAGATGTATACTGGTTATTCGACCACTCTCTGTTAGAACTATCAACCGGACGCTCCTCAACGTGAAATGACTCCGCTGTCCCTCAAAAGATTTTAGCCACAGAGTAGAGCTAATCGCTATGCCTCTTGTAATAAGGGCAATTTTTGGGTCCCCACAGCCGATAACAATATCGTTTGTGCGGGAAACTCCTTTCAAGTGATATTATATTGTACTTATATACAATTCATACTATGTATTTAAAATAAAAATACTTTGTACATGTTAAAATTTTGCTCAACTATTATATAAAAATGACGTGATAAGACAAGATATTATAGAAATTTTGTACTATGTATAGTGTGTGCATAACTTAATTTGAATATTAATAATTAATCTTTAATCAATCAATCAAGCATAAAGAATGAGATTGAAAATTAAGAATTGTGATGTGAAATATAAACCATTCAAATATAGTTTCGATGTTAAAATGTTAAACTTTTGAAACATGCTTCTTTCTTTAATTAATATTATATTTGCCGTCATTGGAGTGAAACTCCACTAGATTGGAGAGATAATGTAAGAAATTTTAGATGCTCTTATGATATAATTAACATATTTTTTTTTGAAATATTATTTAATATTAATTCGTATATTTTTATTCATACATTATCAAAATTTACTTCTTTAATATTCTTCAATTTATTAAATTATCTCGTAATGCATATATACATATATACATATATATATACATACATACATACATACAAGTATTTGTTAAAATAAAAGTGATGGTGAGAGAATACCAATCCTAATGTTCTAGAGCTAGCTAGCTTAAAATGTATTGGCTACTTTATTGTGTAATATTGCTGTTTAAATTAGCTATTTTGAAATGCTAGCTCTTTTTTATCTTATTCAAAATACATGTTAATTGCTTAATTAGTAATGTTACAAAGAGAGAGTATTTCTATAATGATATTAATTATGGAATAATAATCCATCATTGATGAATAATTTACGTAAAAAAGCAGTAATTACTCAATTACATGTTTTCATTTTTTTAATTACTTTCTAAATATTAATAAAAATAATAAAAGCAACCTAAGCCTAAGCGAAGTAAGACATACACTTTCTAAAAAGAAAATCTTAAACCCTTCTCTTGGAGATTTTCTGCTGACTTGTACGTACAACGATCTAACCAGTCCACCAACCGTAAGTCCCTTGATGTGATTTACAGGTTTAACTCTTAGAGTTTTTAGCCGACGTGGAACAAGAGCAAAATTCATTGCATCTAACAAATTAATGTCATAAGTATTTGGAGTTTTTTTTTTTTCCTTTTTTTCCTCAAATATTAAATGTTTTCTTTTAATTAGCACTACTTTATTACAACAATAAGGAAAGTACGTAGAGTTTTTGTTTTTCAATTTTAATGTGAGAATAATTCAATATCTACATTCCTTGCATAAATAAAATTTTGCCAACCCAACCAATCAATACGTACCACTTAAGTATTTTTACGAACTTTAATTTAATTTAATTTAATTTAATTTATTTATTTTTGTATACATTCCATCTTTAAATTACATTTGAACTTTCTCATTAGTTTTCCGTCAAACCTTAAAATTTATTCAGATAACATAATTTGACGTGTACGTCTACTCTACAGAAAAATCAATCAGGGCGAGACAAACCTTGTATTAGCACGTAAAATAACCTGTACATGATGTATATAAATGATATATGTACGAATATGAATCAATGAGAGAAAAAGATTTTCCGTGTGAGTTAATTAAGGTGGATTAAATGGTTAGTTTAAACAAAGGATTTAGAGGCATACAGAGATTGTACAGATACTGACACGTGAGTGGTCACACGTGCAGTTTGAGATTTAGATACTTCGTCGCAGAGAGATCATGGAAGAGGACGAGGCAGAGGATTTAAAGTGATTGGGTTGGCTATACTGAAATCTCTGAAACATTTGACCCCACAGAAGCTGGTCACGTCATCAAAAGTAACCCTAAACTATAACTGGGATTTACTGCCAAATTTTGCTGTTGCTGCCTTTTGCGATTCAAAGTCTTCATCCACGTCATAATTTTCGTCATAAAAATTTTAAAATAAAAGATAATTTGTTTAAAAAACCCTAATTAAGATGATTTAGTTTGAGTTTTTAACTTTTGGATGATAAATTGTGACGCATTCACGTGCAGAAGGAGGAGTAGTAGTATAAGAAAAATCAAAACGTACAGTTGGCAAAATAGAAAAAAGAAAAAAAAATACGCAGGCATACACGTACGTGATGAATGGGAATCAGGACCAAGAGGCACAAGTCAAGATCGCTGGCATTTTCACAAACAGATGGAAGAAAGGAGACATATTCCTCTATTCTCAACACACACAAATTTACTCACTCAATCTACGCGAGGCTGCAGGCATCTCTTTCTCTCTCTGTAAGGAAGGCAAGTTGAGTTGTGTGTAATTGACATTGATATTGTCGTTTCTTATAAATATATTTTGTTTTTGGGAGATACTGCCTGCGTCGTCGTCTCTGCGGCTTAATTTGGTTCAGAATCAGACATAGAGAAGAGAGAGAGAGATGGAAAGAGAGCCATAATACTGCAGTGGGCAGTGAATGTGACCCACAAATAAAATTTAATTTTCTCATATCTGACACTAACTTGCTCTGCTCTGCATCACTTCTTGTGTTTCTCTACCGGGAGCGTCTTCTCTATTCTCTCTTCCATTCCGTTTTAGTGGGGTGTGTAGTCCTGATAGAATTTTGTCATTGTTTTCCAACCAAAAATAGCATGCCTTCATTTTTAACCATTTGATTTTAGATTTCTCATGCAACGCAACCCAACTTGCGATAATGGGTGCCTAGAAAAGTATTCGCTTGACAAACAACAGAAATTAAAAAGGATGGTACTCACGTAAATATATGTACATATTAATATTATACCTGAAATCATATACCACCCTCAATTTCTTCTCATCCTACACGCGTTTGCATGTCGCATGCTTTCACATATATATCCTCATCCCTTCATTAAATTAAAATGCAAATTAAATTTATTTTAAAAAATAAAATAAATGATTTAATACCCTCAATATATATTAAGTTCTTCATTAATATATATCTTGACGTTGATATTTTAAAACGTGCAAGTTGGTGCGAAATGAGGCATTGAGTTGTCTTCAGCAATGGTATTTTAAGGGGAATTGGTTTCTATTGGGTGGTTAGTGCGTGGGTCCCTATCCCCAATGGAAACATAGTAGGGGTATCTTTTTTGGGTGATGGGCAACTGGCAGCTAGCTATGAGCTATCTACTGGGCAATAGGCTAGAGTGTCAGCGGACATATACACATAAGCTAGGCTTTAGCTTTGCCAGCCATTTGATCGTGAAGGCACGTGATCTGAGATCTGATCTGATCTGATCTGATCAGATCAGCTTCGCAAAATCCTGCTTGCATGAGTTGGCTCGGGCCTTGCATGTAAAGTGACTGTTGTTGCATGTCTCCTTTCTTCGATTGTGGACGTCGGCTTTGGCTACGTATGTCTGTGTTGGCTGATTTTATTTTATACATATATTTAATTATAACATTTATTCTCTTAAATTAAATAGCATTAGTAAGCTACTAATCAATTACTAATTACGATAAAAACATTCCTACTTGAATTGTTAGTCAATTGAAGAAGAATCTAAAATGGTGGAATTCTCACTTATCTCCCTCAAGATTGCAATATTATCACCGAGACGGCAAACTTTTCAATTTATGATCATGCTTATCTTCCCTGCCTCATCTAAATGTTTTTTCTTTTTCAATCACCTCAACTACTTAATGCACAAAAATGACAAAATAAATTAACCATTTTTCAACCTTATGAGAGAATGAATGTGCAAATGACCCTATTTCTTATGATCAAAAGGATTGCGGAACTTTTGTATTTCGTTCCTTGCTGAATGCAAGACTAACCAAGAGCTCATGATTTTCTACCATGTGTATATTTCTACGTTTTGTTATGTGTATTTGAAACTGATGAAGACTAGTATGATAGAGTTTGGTATTAACTATTTCATGTTTAATTTTTTTTTGTTTTGTTTAATGGACATGAATGCCTAGATTGAGGTTTTATCATCATTATATTCTTTTTTTTTAATGATTAATTCCATATTTTCTCCAAGAAAAATAAAATTTAGTAAAAAAAATTGGTGCTTTATACACTCAATACACAATGATGTGTAATTTCATAATTAGTCCCTTGTTTTGGTAAATTTAATAGACAATATTATGAACTTATAGTTCTTTTATACAGTGATTTGGGTCCCTTGTTTTGGTGATTTCAATTAATTGTTTTAAAAAAACTGGTGCATGTTTTAAATAGTTAATCAATGATGTAGCGACTTTAGCCCCCTATTCTGGTGATTTTATTTGTGGTTATGCGATCTGTTAATGAACTTAGAGATGAATATTATGATATATTATTTTGGTGGGAAAAATTAGACTAATTTGTGCTCATTTGTATATTCTATAGCTTTTTTTTTTTTTTAACATTCTCTAATTTTTGCAATAAATTTAGGTTTACTTTGGTATTATAGTGATTTTGTTATAATTTAAAAGTAAATTTAGAAAAATTTTGTTAACAATTTGTTTAGTTGGATTCACACATTTTCTTTTATTAATGTTTGATACATAGTAATTTTATCCCATAGTTAATGTAGCTTAAGATATACACCTTAATATCAAATGAAGCCTTTGAAGTTGTACGTATTTAAATAATTTGGGTTGAAAGATTTAGTTAGCAATTTAAAGGGAGTATATGATGATATAAATTAACAACATTTCACTTGACTTTTGTATCTAAATTTTTTGTTTTATGTAGTTTCAATCAAAAGAGTTATCTCTGTACAAATCAAATAATTTAGGTGCTAGACCAAATTTTTTTTAAGTTGATCATGATTACTTATTCGCTTATCAACCACCAACATTGTCAATATTTTCTTTGTCACATATGTGTTACAATGTTTGAAGAGTAAGTCAATAATTTCTCAAATATTTTGTTAACCCTTCAATGGAAGTGATCGTAAAATGAAATATATGTCGTCTAGATAATAATATCACAAACCTAAGGGGACGTAAGTGATAAATGCCCATCCGAAATGACTTGAAAAGTGCTCATTCTGGCTAACTTGAACTCTTCCTTTCCCTACATAAATGGTTTAAATTTTTTCAAGTATGAAAATAATTGTAGTGTATAAAAATATATACTAAAATATATGCTTCTCCCAACTGTTGTTCGTGTATGCTTGGGGTCCATTATGCATTATTTTCAACATAATTTCGTAGATAACATTAAATATTTCTCGGAAATATTTCAGCTTGACTTTCTCTTTAGATATCTTTGAATGACAATAAATAATAATGCCCTAGGAGTAACTTTTTGAAGGTTCTCAATTTTCAAATATCTCCCAACAACCATCGAAATTCATGGACTAAAATTTGTTCTTCATACTTATGATAAAAGAGAAGAATAATAAATATTAATATCACCGTGGGACACGTGGAAGCACCCCGTATAAATAAAAAAAGAGAGAACCCTAATGCCTTTTTCCCAAAAAGCTCTGCCATATAGCTAAAAGACCATAAGCATAAAGCTGAAAGCATAAATGATAACACTCACTATATCAATACATACAAACACCAATTTGTTTTATTTAATCTCTCCTCTTTTTATCTCTTAACTTTTAAGGTGGATACAACACTGATTTCGCCGCCTTTAATTTGGAAGGTATAGCTTCAGTAGTAGCTAGGGCATATGCACTGCCTTCCCTGATCGCGGGGGAAAGGTAGCAGATGTATTTGCCCAATATATTCCTTCGTTTTCAGATAATATATATATTGGTTTCAGCTTTTGTTATAAGTTTAAGTTAGCCTGTTTCATGAAAGTCAGTGAGGTTCTGAAGCATGCATTGCTGATTAATACGAGTAAAAGAGCTTGATGTTCATGTATTTATATATATATATATATATATCTAGGGAATTGAGATAATATATTTATATATAAGATAAAGTGGAAACAGTAGTAGTGCCAAAATAACTATGAAAAGAACAGCAAAAGGGAGTAAAGAAGAAATATTGGCACGTGATATATGAGAGGGACGATGAGAGGGGTGGCCGTGTTGCAGAATGGACGTCTTTACAAATTAAGCCAGCTACTTGCCTCATACGCACAGCTCATCTCCACCTTCAGCCTCCTACGCAAACGAATATGCAAAGCAAAAAAAATAAATAAAAAAGTAGAAACCATAATATTTATTGTCATCCGCAAAATAAAAAAGAAATACGAATGGCTGAAACATAGACACATATACATGTAGAGGAACGAAGGAATTAGTAGGTATTGTAATTATACGTTAAATTTGCTTTTGGGTTTGTGGGTATACAAAGGCGATATACACTTTTATACTTAAATTTTGAATGTGGTTTGCGTATGGGACTTATAGTATAATGTTTATTTACTGGGAAAGCTAG
Organism: Azadirachta indica; assembly: GCA_022749755.1. Taxonomy (NCBI): domain Eukaryota; kingdom Viridiplantae; phylum Streptophyta; class Magnoliopsida; order Sapindales; family Meliaceae; genus Azadirachta; species Azadirachta indica. Next base: position 12,073,399 of record CM040446.1, read on the forward strand.
GTTGGCGATAGAGGGCCGGACTTTCCTAAAACAGTAAAATTAAAGAGAACAAAAACAGAACCGATCGCTTGGTTGAGACCCACACGCACGGGATATCCCACGTGGGGCGCATTTCTGCACATGGTTTGTGAGACATTCTTGTCCGAATCCACACCATAGATGAGTAGATGATCATCAACTTTAATATTAATTGCTCATTCAGAAGTGCTTCTCATTGGCTGCTTATTATTTTTACTTTTTCATTTTCTTTTTGACTTCACTAATTAAGCTGGTTATATTAAGCCTTATTAAACTCAGCCTTTTTTAAGCACTTTTCACCAACATGGGTCTAACACTAAAATTAATTCCAGGCCGGAGTACTTTTAATTAATTTATGACTTCTTCAGCCATAATGTTTGACCCACTAAATTTTGCAATAAGATTCTAGATGATTTAATAAGCAGATATTGGGGATCCAAGTGGCAAATAGATAAACACTTTGTTAGTGTTAATTAATTTACTTTTATTGGATTTGGATATATCTAAATTAGGGTTACAATGTGTTTCATGCTTGTGCTCTTTCTTTAATAACTTTCCTTAGTTAAAAGCAAGAGTGAAAGGTTTTCAATTAATCTTCAATTGCTCTTTACCCCACAAAGGGACCTCCAGATGGTTCAGTTAAATTGTTGTGGAGAAGTGGTCCATTTAATTTGAGTCAAATATTTAAACATAAACTTGCCGTACGAAATAAGTCAATATATATATATATATATATTCACTCATATACACCACCACTGAATAAGACATAGATTATATATAAATTTTGCGTTGACAATCCATTTAATTTCAAATTAAGGATTTTATTGTACCATTATCCACCAAAAATATTAGGGAATGATGAGTATTAGATATGACATGATTCGAGGGGTCAACTTAACCAAAATTTTCTCTTAAAGGAATTATTGCTTGAAGAATTGGAGAGTGATCATAGATTATGGAAAAGGATTAGATCTTTGGATATTAGAAATCCAACGAGTGTCCCTTGTAACATCATTAAAAACTTTTGTTGAATCTAGAGATGCCACCTTGAACGTCACTCACTATTCATTTACACCTCCAAAACAATAATTAAGGAGAATATTATTAATCAATCAAACTACTGCAATTCACTTTATCGTCGGCAATTCTATCAGATTATATATGTAGCTTGTTTGAAGTCTTATACAATGTACTAATTAGACATGTCATATTGGAATTGTCTGTAATTAGAACAAAACTTGGAGCATGCTATTGCTTGTAGTAATTACTGAAAGAGCCGCAGTGGATGCTCTAGAAGCATTTTGATTTGAAGTACTAATCATATGTATATGCAATTTGCATTGATAAATTTTCGGAACTCAACAACAACCAGTCTTGAAAGTTGGCATTCCCATAATAATAATAATAATAATAATAATAATAATAATAATAATAATAATAATAATAATAATAATAATAATAATAATAATAATAGTGACGATAATGCTCTCTGTGGGTCTGTCTCTTTTTCTTCATTATCTGGGTAAATCTTAGTGATTCCTATGATCATCTGACTTGTGTACAAAATAGAAAATAAAAGTAAACAAATTTTTTTAAAAAAAAAAAGAAGAAGAAATATTGTTGTTGGTGGGGGGTGTGTGAAAATCATTGCAAAGATCCTCCTAAAAGGTGAGAATAGTTTAGAATATCTTCACCGTATGGTTGAAGAATGATTAGTTTAATTTTAAAGGAAAGAAATGGGGGGTGGGGTTAGGAATGAATTAAAAGATTTTAAGGATTGATTATGGAGAATCTCATGATGTTAAATCCATGAGATCAAACCATGTTTTTTCTGCCAAGAGGTGAAGGATTTTTCTTCTTTTAATAATATTTTCAACCACTTGCATTGCATTTGCATGTTTCTGATTGAAACGAGTCTTCTTCTTCTTCTTTTTTTTTTTTTGAAAAGTCTAATTTTTACTATGAACACAATCTTAAGTGGGGTTATGAATATATTTAAATATTTAATTAAATGGGAACTCGAGATGTTAAATCTAGGTTTAGTGTAGGGAGAAACACAATTATTAAACCTGTGTGTCTCTAAGTCAAGGGCAACTCTCTTTTATTTAATTTTTAATCAATTAATGCTCATTCTTAATATCACTCATTCTCTGTCGGGGACATGCCGAAGCTTTGTATGAGATGAATTATGACACCCATTGGCTAAGTTAATTAAAATTTTGACCTTCCCCGATAAACCAACCTCAAACATTTTGGTTTAACATTGATTATTTGCACTTATCTCCATAAAATAACCTTAATATAAAAATACACATTCTTTCTAACTTGCATGCATCAGTATTTGTTCTTCAACATCAAAACTTGAGAATCAAAGCCCGCACAGACAATATAACCCAAATTAAAATAGTCAATTGACCGTTTTGATTGTGTGATAAACTATTTAATATATTTTTTTTCTATATGTAACATCAATTGATTTTACGTTATAATTTTTCATTGTAATTTCATGTTTCAATGTCAAATAAAGTATAGGAAAGCAGTAAATGTTTTGTGGATCTCATTAAAATTACTTCAGGGATTCTGCCTCACCGCAGCTTTTACACCAGCCTGGCAGTGAAATTTGAAGATTATCTTCCTATAATCCAAATAAATAAACAAGCTTGTATAATATTCATTGGTGACCCAATCGTTTGGTCCAATGGGCTATATCTTACTGGCCCATCTACATGTCCAAGATCTTCCATCCAGCGGCAGCTATTAGGCGCTTTGTTGTTTGGGCTTCTTTTCTGCAGTCAGTGTTGGCTGCCAATGGCGAAAACGCCACCTGAACCGAAGAGGAGAAAGATCAATCAGCCTTCGTCTCGCTCCCGCGGGTAATTAATCTCCTACGCCATCTTTTTTCCTTTGGTGATAAATCTTTTTTCTTTCCTAAAATAAACTCAAAATTAAACCTAATCTCTGGTAACGGCAGTCAGCCGTCGCGTCGTGTGACAGCGCCGTCGGTAGCTACCGAATTAAATAAGTGGCTACTGAATTTGAATTTTGAATTGACCTTTATAATTCTTCTTTGGGTTTGACTTTCGTTAAGAACAGATTGAGAAAGTGGGAATGAATTAGTCTTTTAGTTTGAATGTTCCCAGTTCTGGCAATTGCGGACATTTCGGCTCTTATTTGTCTCAATAAGGAAATGCTATTTTTGTCAATGTTTTTAGGACATGGAAAAAAATTCATATTTTGGTAACTTATAAATTCATGCTAGGAATTATATATAAAATGTATTTAGAACATGAAATAATGGAATCAAATGTGCCTAAATAATTATAACAAACTTGGGTTTTGGGGACATAGAAATTGAACCCTTTTCTATGTGTTCACTGTGGAGTTATACTGTTTGTCGATATGCTTCAAATTCCATGGTGGATAGTGATCTTTAATCACTAAAATTAGAATTTCAAAATCCGCTTCAACGGATAGTTTAAATGGGTGAAGAGTTAGTAGTACCTTTTTGTAGCTTAACATTAGTTAGTCAGATTAGATGCTTTCTGTATTTACAAACTACTTCTCTGCTTCAATACATAACTGCTCCATGTCATGATGGGTTTGTAATTGGATACTGCTTTTAAATTAACAACTCTTATGTCCTCTTTTTATATGATTACAATAGTTTATGGTTTTAAAATTGTCTACAAAGTTTCTCTCATAGGAAAAAAAAAAAAAAAACTGGTTACAACGCCTTTTCTTTTCTTTTACTGACCAAATATCTCTCCTGATTTAAGCTTTTACTTTAGGAAATTCAGTTAGTTGTTTTGGTTGTTAATAAAATAGAATATAACAAAAGAATAGATCATATAAGAGGAGGATTCTAATTCTTATTTTACTGCAATCAATACAAAGTTTCCAAAGGTTTGCAAGATTTTATGCTAAATGTAGAGAGAAAGAAATTGTCTCTGCATTTCTTGGAATGGCATTTACCATTGTACATAGGAGTTTTAAATTATTGGAACAGTTATGACCTATGTGCCTAGGAGCTAAGTCTGAGTCCTTGTCTAGTAATTAATTATGATTCCAAATTCTTGAAACTGCGTTTCCTTTCCTGCAGGACTGCCTCTTCATCCAGTGCAGAGAAAGTCAGAAATGCAACGTCCACAAGTAATTTGAGAGTAAGTATTTCTTGTGGTTGTTTCTCATAGTATCCTCTATTATCATTTAAGCATTATGATTTATAATTTGATTGGGTATGCAGGTTCCAGTGGATCAAAGTAGTGAAATGAATGCCAGGATTCAACAAGCAAAAAATTTTGCAGTTGCGCAAGCACAACAGGAGGGTTGCACTGCAAACTTCAGAATTTTTGATTCACCATTTGGCAATTTTCTTGTGCCTGTAGTTCCAACTCGCAAAGAACTAGCTGGATAATTCATTGTTTCTTGATAGTTTGTAAGCATAGTTGAGTTGTAGATATTTAATACAAGGTAATAGAAGATTGGATATTTCCTCGGTTCATGCTTGTAAACTTTTACCCGAAAGCTATTATGCATTTCAAGGTTGTCATTTCCCTCTGATTGCTTGATAAGGGCTCTTCCAGTTGTTATGATCATGTTCAAAATCAAATTCAAGGCTGTCATTTAAGCATTATGATCTGTAATGTGACGGGTAGAAATAGGAGAGGGATGGACGATTGGTTGCGAAGTTGTCTAACTGTTTTTGATATAATCTTTGTTAGTTTTTTGTCAAGTTGATCACTCCCAAAGCTAGCCGTGAAACACCCATTGGTTCAAAGTAGGGAAAGAAGCTCGAAGGTGAAAGAAAGAATCAACGAGTTTGTTGATGAACTCCGGAATATTTGTCAAAAAAGTTGAGATAAGATTGATTCCTCTTCTTCCAAAGTTCCCATTGAGATGTGTATTTTATTTTTAAGGGAAACGGGAGGGCATTTTGATGTTATTCTCATCACGTGTAGAATATATGTGAGGGGAAATTTGAAGTGGTTTCAACCCAATAATGCAAAAACACGATGCCCATCTTAGTGAATAATATTTGCAATACTTTCCAATGATTGAATGCTTTATGAAAAGATATGTTTATATGCATAAGTTTGTATATAGATGGGTAATAGATGATTTGACAAAATAACCATAGCTGAGCCAAGTCACCATCCTGTACACATGCGACCACTAAGAGATGTTTGTAAGAAAAATATTAAAACAACAAAACCAAACCAAACCAAACCAAACGCGTTGATGCCCCAACGGTTGCGATCTTGATTTGGCTTTTAGTTTCGATTGGCTTGGGGTTGAATGAGGAGTGAGGACCCCTCAATCCTTTTGATTTTTTTTTTTATTTTTTATTTTTGATTCCTTCTTTCATGGAACTCAATCAAATCGAACCGTCCAAGAAACGATAACTACATAACCAATAGAAGTGGACCCTTTCCCTAACTTCCTTATCCCTCTTCAGTTCGTCGCTAATTATTTTTATTTTTCGAGTTCAAATTCTTGATTGCGTACCAGGCGAAATATAATCCTACAATTTAATTAACACATAACCATATATATACTATATACTTCATAATTAATTAATTAATTAATTAATCAGCAAATTTGGTAAATTGTACAACTCGTAACCAACTTGTAGACCAAAATTGAATTGTGTCTTGCTGATTAGATGCTGAGTCGGACTTAATTAGATATTCCAGCCTATAAATTAGGTCAATTTCTGGTAGCTTATCCGTAAATTTAATTTTCCAACTACTAATTTCCAAACATAATAGTACAGTCAAATTTTGGATATCTTCTTGTTAATTAATTGACAGTTAATAATCTTTTCAAGCGGCTAATCAAGAAATTCAAATTCAAACCAACGGCCATCTATTTCCCCTTTTTTTTTTTCGAGCAAACTGCACATTGTTTCAAAGACTTAATTTATTCCAAATATATTTTTTTATTATGCCTCTTCTCATGTTTTGTGCACTTATGTACACACATTTGACTTTGCAACTAATTATTAGATTCAAAATCTGTTAAATTTTTAGGTTTTTTTTTAAAAGAATTTTAATTTTAATTATTTTGAATAAAAATAGATTAAACTAATTTTATGCCCAGCAAAGCATAGTGTACTATTGGGAAATCTAATCCAAGCATCTGGCAAAGAAAAGAATCTTCACTTGCAAGATTACACGTGCCTATCAACAAACATAGCACGTACACGTGGCATCCGGAAGTACAAAAAATCATAAATCGTGTCCGTAGATATTTCTTAGATAATAAAAAAAATAAAAATTGTACAGCCTGATAGGTCATTATCGTAATTCCAATCTAAAACAGTGACCACTTTGTATAGATTATCTGAACCCGCCTAAATCCAACAAGATCATGTCTTGCTCCCTATATAAAATGAGACAAAATGCTAAGAACTGAGAATAATAAATAAATTCTATTAAATAAATAAAAAAATTATTCTACTCTCTTCCTCGATTAGCTCCAATTCTTAGCTCGACCTAGGGTTTCTGTAGGCTCGAAGTCAACACAAATCCTTTGAATTGAATTCGAAGCAAAGGAGACTTTAAATCGGAAGTAAAGTAGAGAGTTCGCTAATTTTCTGAGTGGTGATGGGGAAAGTGGCGGTCGGGGCGACGGTGGTGTGCGCGGCGGCGGTTTGTGCGGCGGCGGCGCTGGTGGTGAGGCATCGGATGAAGAGCTCAGGGAGGTGGGCCAGCGCTTTGGCTATATTGAAAGAGATGGAGGAGAAGTGTGGGACGCCCACTGGGAAGCTGAAACAGATAGCGGATGCTATGACGGTTGAGATGCACGCTGGACTCGCATCGGAGGGTGGTAGTAAGCTCAAGATGATCATTAGCTACGTTGATAATCTACCTACTGGGTGGGTACCCCACACATATGGAAGGGAAAAAAAATCTTTTCTTTGTTTCTTTTCATATATTATCGGATTTTTTAAAATTTATTTTTGGCTATTTAGGTGATTATTTTGGTTATTATTTATAGGGTAATTAGTCATTTGTTGAGTTGATTTTGTTTTAATTGGTCTGGTCTAATCATGTTATATTTAATATTTGATGGGTCGATAAATTTTCCTCACCGTGGGTAATGCGCATACTCACATAAAACAGATGAAAAAAGGGACCTTTTTCTTTTCTCTTTCCCATATTGTTGATGTTTATTTGTTTGTTTATTTATTATTTTAGTCATCTTTGTTGAAGGCATATTTTTTTTTTAATTCTTTTGGAGCTATTTTCCTATGACTTTGATAGTTCGATTGTTGGGTAGAATTACAATCTATTCAATGTTTGGCCGTTGAAAAAGATTTCTATCCGTTTCTCTCTATGCCGTATGGAATCAGAGAATTCATATTCTAATTGATAAATTAATTTCCAGACCTTCCAACATTTGTTTTATAATTTTTATAGTGCTTCTAATTTTTATGGAGAAATGAATATTCTTGGGTCCCTGTGCAATTCACATAAGAGAGAATTCTTTTTCTTCTCTTCACAAAAGAAACATTTCTGTACTGCAGTTCATTCAAATTTGATGGAAACTGGTCTGCTTACTGTTTCTAGTGGAACTGTCTAATATGAAAAGACTATTCCTTTTCAATGTCAAAACTGAATTTTTTCTCTTTTGATTGGTGTTTGGCAAATTTCACTTCTGAAGTATCATTGTTATGTAGTAAATCTAGCATTTGCTTTTGGAGTTGCCTAATGCTGCCTCTTTTCAAGATGCCTCATTTGCCAATCTTTCCTTGTCCTTTGATTACTCTAATACCAGCTTTTATTTTTATTGATGTCATTGGGTTGTTTTTTTCTTTCCCCTCTTTTTTTAGCTTCTTGGCATATAGGGTACCATGTAAATATTCATTACTTTTTGCTTTTCAAGCTCATAACTTTAGGTTTTCCATCTAGTTTAGCTTGGAAAATTTCCTAGCAATGATTCCTTCTCTTTTGGCTGTTTATATAGTAATATGATGGTTTGGTTTAACAAAGTTTGGTACATTGAAGAGAATATCCAAGTGGAATGTCACTTCAACTTTTGATAGATAAGCAAATTGAATTTGTCTTATATGTTGACTGGACCGAAGTTCCAATGGAGTTTGAGGTACAGTACGAACAAATTATTCCTATATAGTTGTAAGGTCACGTTCTTTGTGAAGTTCCAGTTCTAATTACCATGTTTGATTTTATTTTCAAGTAATATGGCCCTTTTATCAGGGTTGGCTGTTATCTTTTATCAGATAAGACGAACTTGCCATATCTGTTCATGAAATTGGCTCTAATTTCCAAATATATTAGTACTCTAACTACTTAACTATGTAATTTGTGACTCTGTTTATAATTTCCATATTTTTAAATTTCTCAGACGAGGTTCTTTGACTCATGATATTTTTACTGATTGACCGAGATGAAAGGATTGCCATGGCTGAGAAGTGTTTTTCTCTTACCTTGTGTTGAAGTTTTGTTTGGCCGATCACTCTCAGAGGGTAAAGGACCTTGCTCTAGAAAATTGGTTGACATGCTGCTCTTGGTAGAGGAGTAGGGGTTCTTTCTGAATTACCATATCAATTTTGTGGATGTCGTATGTTAAAACTGAAAAGAACGGATGAACTAAAAATGGAAAATTTTAAGCAGAGAAGCAAGTGTTTCCTAAGAAGGAGAAAATTTTGCTTTTCTATGCATGGATTTTACTGGGTTGGAGAAGTAAATTTTTAGCTGTCTGGATCTTTTGTGCTGATAACTTTGTTGAATAAGCATGTCACTTCCGTTTTTAAATTTTATAGGGATGAGAAGGGCTTGTTTTATGCATTGGACCTTGGTGGCACAAACTTCCGTGTCCTGCGTGTACTATTGGGTGGAAAAGAAGGCGGTGTTGTTAAACAAGAATTTGAGGAAGTTTCAATTCCTCCACATTTGATGACTGGGAGTTCGCATGTGAGTATCTTTTCTAACCATGTTATAAAAAATTTAACTTATTGTAGGTTGGTTCATGCTCTGAGTTTCTGTTAATGGTGGTGGTTTCAGGAATTATTTGACTATATTGCAGCAGCACTTGCAAAATTTGTCGCTACAGAAGGTGAAGGATTACATGTTTCACCTGATAGACAAAGAGAGCTGGGTTTTACCTTCTCATTCCCTGTCAGGCAAACATCAATATCATCTGGGAATCTTATAAAATGGACCAAGGGCTTCTCTATAGAAGACACGGTTAATCCTACTTGGCTTAACTTCTGTTTTAACAATCTTGTTTATGATGATGCTGCAATTGATATCTATAGTTAATAAGTGTTTCCGGCCTTGTTTCATTCTCAAAAATTAGTATCCAAAGTTCAGAGAATCTTTCAAAATCTGAAGTATGTTAATAACTGCTGATATTCTGCTAATAGTTAGTTTATCTGTACTACAAATAATTTGTCTTTTGTAACTTATTTTATCTTCTGTAGAAAAGGTAGTTGATTCTTATTACCACAACTCCTGTTTTGTTTTTACAATGATCCTGTGATTGGTACACATTGTTGATATTGTTTCTGGCTTTTGCTGATTGTCTAGATTTAGTGGGTGTAAAAACTAAAGGATTCTTTCATAGAATTTAAAAGCTGAGTTCTATTGCATACATGTTGTCTGAGTCTACCTATATGTTTTATCCATGCATCCTTTGTTGGTAACCAGCTACCTTCCGATAATCAGGAATTAGAGTTTGTTGCCCAACCTGGAAATTTTCTTCACATTTTTGCAGTCCCTGTAGACCTTGTAAGTTATGAACAGAGCTCCGGTAGGGTAATGAGGAGTGCTTTTCAACCTTCTTTGCTACCACTGAACCCTGCCTTCTAAATGTTCCAAAGTTGTGCATTTGGTTCTGGGTTGGGTTGAGTATTTCATGTGCCATATAAATCAAGTTGTTGGTATAGTTGTTGATTGTTTTTATCATCTCCAACTTTTCCTTTCGGTATCCAATATACCAGCTAATTTTGGGTTCATGATGGTTATTGAACCCGGTAGTAGAAGTTAGATGTGTTGTAGAGCTGAATCTGTTGAGAGCATTTATTATTTACTTACGTTTCAGTATGTGGTTAGTCATGCTGTTGTGGATGTGCGCTTGATGATGTGTAACACTATTAAGGATTATTCTCATAGATATATTGACTGATCTCGCGCATCTGTTCAAAAGTTAAGGTTCTGGCAGAACAAACATCAATGCAATACTGCGATCTTGAGGACTACAAACCATCCAGTCCTGCTGTGATCCTGAAAGACCAATAATCTTTTAATTTGAGCATATGGACACTTTGTTGTTAATTTTTCTTTTTTTTCTCGTTTATTAAGAGTCTCGTACTTGTTTTGGTTGAACTTTTGATTCTGGCAATAACATGGTAGTGGGGATCACATGTAGGACACGAATCTGTTGCATGCCTGTTGATAGTCATGCAATAAACGTATTAATTTTTGGCATTGCTTGTAGATACACTAATGTGTGTGTTTGCAATGGTGGATTTATTTTGTTTCTATTACGCATTTGCTCCATGTGTAAAATGCACTTGAGCTTAATAGGCAGACAATTTCTTAGTAATAGATGGGCAAGGTAGATCCACGTAGAGCTGGTCTGGAATGCATGCCAGTGTCAGAGTGTTCTATTCTAACGACGCAGATTTCAGTATACCATGGCCTTCACAAATTTATATTTAACTTCTCACTGTGTCTAGTTCTTGAAATTTATGGTCGTTTGTGTTTCTTTTGGCTGTTAAAGGTTGGAGAAGATGTGGTAGGAGAATTGAGTAAAGCCATGGAAAGAATTGGTCTTGACATGCATGTGGCAGCTTTGGTAAGTCCAAGTTGTTCTACTTTTAGGCACTGCAACTATCTTTTTCTTCTTATTCTCTTTCAGAGGAATTTCATTTGCCATGTAGCCTGATATAAGATGTTTGCTATTTTAAAATGTCTCTCTTCTGTTCCTGGGAATTCTTTGACATGCTGAGTTGATGCAGGTTAATGACACCATTGGAACATTAGCTGGTGGTAGATACTACAACCAGGATGTTATTGCTGCTGTAATCTTGGGTACTGGCACGAATGCAGCATATGTGGAGCGAGCACATGCAATCCCCAAGTGGCAGGGTCTTCTACCAAAATCAGGGGAAATGGTTAGTAAGTTGGATATCAATATCTGACCTGGATTTACTTTCATCTTTCTATGGCAAACTATATGATATTTCTGAAACTATCTTTGTCAATGTAGGTTATCAACATGGAGTGGGGCAACTTCCGATCATCACACCTTCCCATAACAGAGTTTGATCAGGCATTGGATGTTGAGAGTTTGAACCCTGGAGAGCAGGTGCTAGCCATTCTTCCTTTTCCTGGTTCCATGTTATGATAACTTATACATATGGTTTCATATATACTCATTCTATGAGTAACTGCTTCTTGCAGATTTTTGAAAAACTAATTTCTGGTATGTATCTGGGGGAAGTTGTACGTAGAGTCTTGTGCAGGATGGCAGAAGAAGCTGCCTTCTTTGGTGATACTGTTCCACCAAAACTTGAAATTCCATTCATATTGAGGTGTGTCTTTAGTGGTTGTGAGCTATCTGCTATCAGGGTCATATTCTGTAATCTTATCTTCATATTAAATCTTAAAACAAGTATGGATTGTGGTAAACCTTTTGTTTTTTCATTCTTGCAGTAGTTCAATACATGTACTCTGTTCCTATGTAAGAATGACATGGCTATACTAAAATGTTACCTGCAATTGTAAACATATTAATTATATGGCCTCTACATTCAAAATTACATGATTGAAGCCAATCATTCTTGGGATCTTACAGGTTGCAATGTATTAGGAGCCACCAATCCACCCAATTCCTATTTTGTAATAAAATTCTGTGTACCTAAAACAAATCAGACCCGGTGTTACATGATGCATGTATATCTAGAATTTATGGCAGTTAATGACTTGTCTTGTACTTCATGTTTAAGCTTGTTTGCGTTGCATGTGTTTTCTGGTCTTTTTTACTTAAAATTTATGCTTTCATAGAATAATAGTTTCTTGTATGAATATTTTACACCTAAGATTTTGCAATTGGTGTGCTTGCTGAGCTGATATACTTTTATTGTGAAATATTCAGGACTCCTGACATGTCGGCAATGCATCATGACACGTCTCCAGATTTGAGAGTTGTTGGAAAGAAATTAAAGGATGTATTGGAGGTATTACACTTTGTTGACATAGTTGGACAAAAGCTATTATGTTGCCAAGATACTTGATTAGATCAATGTTTTACTGGGTTTCAAAATGCTTTTTGTTCAATCACAAAAGTATATAAACCAAGTGGCCTAAAAAGAATAAGCTTTTCAGTAATAAATTTTATATCTATTATATTTCCTTGGGAAAATATGTAGTCGAGGTTAACAGATTAAGTGATGATTGAGCCAGAAAACATTGTTGTTTATAAAAGGCAACTGTTACCCGAGTGCAGTGATTTCTATTTTCTGAACTTTGATCTTGTGAATTGTTTGCATCTTACATGTTCTCTTCTCTGTGTGTCAGATATCCAGTACCTCCCTGAAGATGAGAAAAGTTATTGTTGAACTCTGTGACGCAGTTGCAACTCGGGGTGCTCGCCTATCTGCTGCAGGAATTGTAGCCATCCTCAAGAAATTAGGCAGAGACACTGTGAAAGATGGGGAAAAGCAGAAGTCAGTAATAGCATTGGATGGAGGGTTGTTTGAGCATTACACTAAATTCAGAACTTGCATGGAGAGCACGCTCAAGGAGTTGCTGGGTGAGGATATCTCCGAGACTGTCATCACAGAGCATTCCAACGATGGATCAGGCATTGGAGCTGCACTCCTTGCAGCTTCTCACTCCCAATACCTTGAAGAGTCTTGAAAATCGTCCCAATTATACACACAACATTTTTAGTTTTTGTATATTTCTTCATTTCTCGTTATGACTTCCTTCAGCTTACTTGGAGCTCTCCGCATCCAGCTTACTTGGAGCTCTCCGCATCCAACTAGAAATCCTTTAATTTACGGTGATGTGGAGTGTACAATTGAGTAATGAATCAAATGTGCAGTCAGGATGCCTAGTCACCGGCCAATAAGTCTAAAGCCCTGGCCTATCATTTTGCATTTTTGCTCCTTTTGACCCCTGCTGCTGGGGAAACTATTGGTGCAAGTGTATAAGATAATTTCTCCTGAATCAAAGAATAAAATGGGCGATGTAAACGCTTTTTTGAGTTGTTACCCTACGGAATATTCAGCCTTCAATTAAACGGGATTCAGTTGACAGCAGCATTATCTTGGTGGCAGCTCAAGTGTTGCAAAATTCCAGCCGAGGCTAGAGATATTTTGCAGTGGAAATGCTTCGCTGTCAGGGTGTAGGAATACCCCAGTTGCTATCATTAATTTTTTTACAAGATTATCTTGATTGTTTTGTGCCTGATCGGGTAGGCTGCACTTAAATAAGATGCGATAATTATATAATTATATTTCTAATTGCCCTCATAGAGCTGACATTATTTACTATATCTCCAAGCTGATTGGTCGCTAATTAAACTATCTGCATATTCAACCATGTGAAGTAAAATTACACTAGAGATGCCAAATGAGCATCATCTCTTGCGGACATTCTCTCGCGCTTTGAATTCTTGAGGAGTGGAATCACATCATACTTGCTTTCGTCATTCTTTTCTTTGGAAATCAACAGAGGGTTGAGTAAGATTTGCAAAACCGTCTTCATGCTTGGCCTAGCAGTGGGTGGGGTGCTGGTACACATGATCCCAAGTTTGAATACTCTGCTCATTTCTTCCAGGTAGCAAGGTTCCTTGATATCCTTATCCAAAGCATCGACGATAGGATTACCTTCCTGCAGGCGACGCCATGACCATTTGGCGAGGCACGTGTGCTCGTCTCCATAATTAGCTTCTCTTCCTGTTGTCAGTTCCAAAAGGATCACCCCAAAGCTATAAATGTCGGTCTTCTCGTTCACTTTTGTTGTTTGAGCATACTCTGCATTGCAAGTTAGAAATGCAAAGTTTAGGTAATATTTCAAAAATTGTCAGGCAAAGAGAATTTCAAGTTCATGAACAAGTAAATCAAATATTGTTAAGATTTATCACCTGGAGCAATGTAACCAAACGAGCCTGCCACAGTCGACATTGTCGCAAGTTCTCCATGCTTGATCAATAACCTAGCTAGACCAAAATCAGCTATTTTGGCATTGAAATCGGAATCTAACAGGATGTTGCTTGATTTCATGTCTCGATGGACAACTGGTGGTGAGCAATCATGGTGCATGTAGCAGAGTCCCTGGGCAGCCCCTACTGCAATCTTCATCCTCTTGGGCCAGTCCAGGACAAGACGTCCTGAGAGAGTCGATGTTTGATGTTTCTTGTGCAGCCATCTATCCAGACTACGATTCTCCAGATACTCATAAACAAGAAGTTTCAAGTTCTCATTGGAAATACAACACAGCAGTTTTACTATGTTTAAATGTCTAATTGTGCTCAGTATCTGAACTTCTGCCAGAAACTCTTTCTCGTGTTTTTGGTCTAACTTTCTGTTATTCCAAATCTTTTTCACGGCAACAACATCACATGAGCGATTGATTGGAACCCGGTACACTTTTCCGGACCCACCGCTTCCAATCACATTACTTTCTGTCAATTTTGGCAGAATGTCTGAATCTGTGAAATTCAACCTCTGGAATGAGGTGACCTCCGTTGAAGACAATACGCGTTTTCTCTTGTTGTAAACTCTGATAATGAAGAACGAAGATAGCAGAGCCACCAGAAAGACTGCGATGACTACACTCAATATCAAAGCAAGATTTGTTGATGAAAACTTACTTGATTTTCGTGGCACAAAACGGCAGCTTTTGAGGTTTACAGATGTGCTTCTTGCACATAGACCGGGATTGTTCAAGAAACTACTAGCGTATGCACCATTTTCAAACGCGCTTGGGATTTCCCCAGTGAGGTGATTGGAAGAGAAGTTGAGGGAGATGACCGTCAGCTGGCCGATTTTACTAGGAATTTGTCCAGAAAATTGGTTTTCTGACAAGTCCAAATCGGTAAGGCCGGGAAGAGAGCCAATTTCCTCGGGAATTTCTCCAGATAGCTGATTTCGACGGAGATTTAGAACAGTTAATGACTTCCATGAGATTATATCTGATGGGAGTGAGCCAGAGAGTTGGTTCTGATCAAGCAAAAGAGTCAATATAGAAGGAAGAGCTGTTAATTCTCTAGGAATTGTACCGGCCAAGAGGTTATTACTAGCCTGAAACACAGCCAGCTTCCTCCAAGAACTAACTCCAGCAGGAATTTTACCGGAAAACCTATTATTACTAATCTCAAGTCGGGAAAGATTCCAACCCAATTCATCAGGAAGCTCACCTGTAAACCTATTGTTACTTATTAGTAAAAATTGTAAATTGAATGCCGTCCATAGTCCCCCAGGAATCTTACCAGTAAATTCATTGTTGTATATGCTAACAATTATCAAACTACTGCAGTTCCAAAGTGATTCAGGCAATTCTCCACTGAGATGATTGTCAAAAGCTATTACACCTACCAACTTACCACTAGCACATAAGTACTCAGGCAGCCCACCCGTAAGATTATTGGCAGCAACCTCGAAAGCTTCGAGTGGTGCATATCGACCAAAGTCTGGAGGCAGAGCACCGGATAAATTGTTGTTAAACAATCTGACGTCTTTCAGCTTTGGGATGCGCCCAATGCCCTCTGGGATTTCACCAGATAACTGATTGAACATCAAACTCAAGTTCAACAATTTTTCAAACTTCCCAAAATCATTCGGTATTGTCCCCGTTAAATTGTTCTGGGATAGATCGATCCAAGTCAAGTCCAAAGATTCAATGACCCGAGGGATTTCACCGGATAACCTGTTTTTGTAAAGAAATAACTGACTCAGATTCTTCAACATGAATACCCCGCTGGGGATTGTCCCATTCAAAGTATTTGCCGATAAATCCAAAATCTCAAGGGCTGCCATATTACCAATTGTTTCAGGGATTTCGCCAATCAAATTTGCTTCAGTCATCCACAAAGTCTTCAGCTTTTTCAATTGTGTGAAAGTTAAAGGCAACCTTGATGGCACAAACTTTCTGTTGAATGCCAATCCTAAAAATTCAAGATTCTGGAGATTGCCAATTTCTGAAGGGAAAGAACCGTTAAATAGACACTGAAAAAGCTGGAGTTCCCTGAGCTCCGTTAATCGCCCCACGCTCGCGGGAATGTCCCCGGAAAAATTATTGGCGCCGAGACTGAGGAACTGCAGCCGAGACAAACTATCAATATCATCAGGAATTGAGCCAACAAAGTAGTTTTGGGAGAGGTCAAGGTACACAAGCTTAGAACAGTTGTAGAGAACTTTTGGAAATTGGCCTGGAATATAGTTAAAACTAAGGTCCAGTATGGTAAGATTCTTGAGGTCACAAATAAAAGGTGGGATTGTTTCGTTGATGTTGATGTTGATGAGGGATAGGTTGGTGACGGAATTGTCATTGCAGACGATCTCAGGCCAGGCGCAGTGCGAGGAGTTTGGTGAGGTCCAGTGGCTGATGAGTGGTGGGTTTTGCCAGTGTTGCTTTAGTTTCAATAGAATTGCATGTTCTTGATCATAGATTTGGGAGTTTGCATGGCTGAGGAAAAAAAGAAGAAGGGTGTACATGAGTAGGTTCCGGAGACATGTTGGAGTCGTTTTCAACATTTTGGAAGGTTTAGTTTGATGCTCTGGTGTGCTATGAACTCTGTTGTTCAAGCTGAGCTAATAGAGTTGTGAGAAAGAAGGGGTTTGATTGTTCTTAGACATCGTGAAGGGCATTGCATTGCACTAAAATGTGAAAATCAGCGGCGTGTTCACATTTGACTATTTGATATTCTGGGAGTGGTGCCAGCGGCTTTGCAAATCCAGAAAAGGCTTGGTCAACTCCTCTGCCAGAAAAAAAAAAAAAAAAAAAAACGATTTTATATTTCAACAACCAGTATGACCCTCGTGTTAGTTGTTAGAATTCCGACGTCTCTTTATGCGGCTAATCAAAGAATAATCTTTTCCAAATACCAAAATATTAATGAACATAAAGACGTGACTTTTCGAAGCACAACTTGACGTAAACAAAAAAACGAAAGGCGTTTGAAAGATAGCAAGGCTTGGGAACAGTGGGACCTTCAAGGAAAGTTCAGCTTCACGGGTCAGGACGCCTTTGTTGAACGAATACACACCAAGTCAGGCCCAACGTGGGGAGACTTTGACAAATTTATTTATTTATTTATTTAATTACAAATCATTTAACAAAAATAAAAACCTCCAAGTCTTTGCGTGGCAATGGGTACAGAGAGGAAATTGCGTATGACATTAACGCCGCAGATATCTCGTGGACTGGCCTTCCTTCCTGGTCTTCGTGGAACTTTCTTCTCATTCTTATATTTTTCAAAAACTATTTTACTGTTTCAGTCATTGTCAGTCACTAAATAAAAACAGTATCTCAGAAACACAAACAAAATGTCCATTTTAAACAAACTAATATTATATTAGTTAAAAGCAGACTGCAATGTCCTCTGCTTTATTCCTAATAGCATTTCTATTACATGTACTATCGATGTTTGGAAGTACAAAATTCTTTTGCTTATTCGTTTCACTGAATGAAATGTCAAAAATTAATTTTTACAAAAGTTCACGGAATGACTTACATTTTTGTATCACAGATATCATATGGATCCTTCTTTGGTTTCTCGGTGATTACTGACATCAGAAATACGACGTGGGATATTTTTCAGAAAAAAAGAAATATATATATATATATTTAGGAAAATTCATTCAATGGGATTATTACAAAGTCAAAGCTCTCAAGCTTTGTATTGTTATCACAAGATTATAAAAATGGTCGTTTTCGTTTATAAATAATAATTTTAAGGATCCGTCCGTGCAGAAGTTTCGCAACAGAAGAAATTGGATTGACAGGTAACTAACTTGTACAAAAGGGCCTTCTTTTATTTTATAAAAAAATGAAACATATTCACTCTTGATAATAACATTAATCATAAAATAATTCATTCAGATGTCAGCAAGGCTTCACAATATAAAAATAATTCTAACGATTTTTTTTTACATTTAATTAAATATAGTCTGAAATTGAGTAAATCTAACAATACGACAATATTTTCAAATTTTTTGGTAAACATGTCAAAACGAAGCATCTCTTATCAATCCGATAACATGCAGTGGTTTTGAACAAATCAATCTAATATTATACTGGTAACGCACGCAACCTAAGAGAAGATCCATTTGGGTGTACTCTGTATATTCAGTCAAGCTTAAGAGTTTTAACCAACCATTCTTATCCAATACTTACTTGAACCATGTGGAAATTAGCAAGGGACTGAGCTGCGACCTCTGTTAATATATAGACAAGGGCTCTCAGAAAGCTGAGTTACTAAGCCAACGGAAAGGGATGATGAATCCTAGGAAATTACACCTGGAGTTACCAAGCAATAGCACATGGATAGAAAGCTATCGTATATATACTTAAATAGAGCTTGGAGGTTTCCAAATACTCTTTATTATTATTCTCTTTCAGTAATTTAATCGACTCAGATTGCAAATACTTTAATTAACAGTTTTTTTCAAACCCTCAGGAGGAAGAATTTCAGAAACTATGAAGACTTACTTGACCATGAAAGATCAAAGAGAAAAACTCAGTTATTTGACATATCACACCTTAATAGATGATCTGATAAACTGTATAAATTAGGAGCTGTGTAAAATTTATCGTAATTTTTTTAAAATTAGGGGTATTTTTTTTTTTTTAATTTTACTCCTCATTTATTGATTATCTTTAGATATAATTCCAAAATTATTATAAGTTATCAGCATACCCCCACACTATAAGTTTAGTCACTAAAGTTATCTAACTTAAGGATAAATTTGTAATTGTACCATATAATCTATACATTTTTATCTTTCTTTCACTTTCCAATCCAATTTGATTTAATATGCCTTTTACTTAATTTCATGGATCAATCAATCAAATTATATTGAAAGAAAATCTAAAATAAGCTCACAATAGATTGAATTATGGATTTACACCGTCAATTTAATAGAATTTAATTAAATCTATCGAAAGTAATTTAATGATAATATATAAAGTTTAGTTATATTCTGAACTAACTTCCTTTCCTTCTACCTTATGTTTCCAACTTGTAAGTTTAAATGTGTATTCTTACAGACTTTCACTAATCAATTTTACCATTTTTTCAATTTAACACTCGTTTGGCTTAACTTTTTGTTTGGTCAAAAGGATTTTTCTAGTGTTAAAATTTATTTTCAATCTTTTTGTTGTTTGATTATTATTGAAAAGAATTTTTGATGGATTAAAAAACTTTAAAAGGCTTTACAGGAAGAAGCCCAAATGAAAAGCTTTTTGAGCTTTTTTTTTAAAAAACTTTTGTAATGTAAAAAATACTCTAATATTATTTTCTTAATTCTACTAAACCCATAATTAAAAATAAAATTGTTCTTTTATGATATTGTAATTACAATCATCATTAATAACCACCTTTGCAACAAACTCTATAAAATTAGTTCATCTTTTATATATAAATTTATAAGAAATTGATTTATCTATATTATTTTTGTTTATTGAATTTTAGTTTATATGATGTTGATTTTAATAGTTTTGAATAATGAACGTTAAATTATTCATGAGAAACATTAATTAAATTATTCTTTTATAACAATAAATTAGTTTTACATATCCATATATTTTTTAAGATTAAATTATATTTTTACTTTTGCAATGTCAAAAATTCTCTAATATTATTTTCTTAATTCCATGAAACCCATAATAAAACATAATACCCTTCTTTTATGTTATTGTAGTTACAAACATCATTAATAACCACCTCTGTGACAAACTCTATAAGATTAGTTCATCTTTTATATATAAAATTATAAGTAATTAATTTATCTATATTATTTTTGTTTATTGAATTTTAGTTTATATGATGTTGATTCTAATATGTTTGACTAATGAAAGTTAAACTATTCATGAGAAATATTAATTAAATTATATTTTTATAACAATAAATTAGTTTTGTATATCTATAAATTTTTTAATATAAATTATATTTTTACTTTTACTAATTTTTTTTAATACTTAACATGTACAGTTAAAGCCATATTGTAAATATCTTTACGTTTCCCTTGTCGCCTTCTCATCCCTGCTTGTGATCTCTTCTTCATTATAGATAAAAATTAGGATAATAATGTTATTATCTCTAAACTTTAAATAAATTATATTATCAAATATAATATTAAAGGTATATCATTTTTTCCCTTAGTATAAGAAAGCACTAAATTATTAAATATTATTACAACTATATTCTAAATAATTATTTTTAAAATGTATAGGGACAAAAAATTATACTCCTCCTAAGAAATAATTTTTTATTTTTCTTTAATTTTAATGTTCTATTTATTTTTTTAAATTAATTTCTATTGTATATTTGGAATATGAAAAATTTCATTTATATTTATTTTATGAATATTAAATAAATTTTTTTAGATATGTCTTAAAAGTACTTTTAAAATTATACAACTAACAAATGAACAATTATAAAAGACCTTTTTGAATTGGCAATCAAATTGTCAAAACATTTTTTTTTCTTAAAAATTCTATTTAAAAAAACTCTATTTATAAAAAGTTACGTCTAAAAGTTTTACTTGCAAGGTTCATTTAAGCGTATAATATGTAAAGAACTAAATTACAGTTATTTATATATTTATTTTTATTGTTATATTTTAAACTATACATTTATTTCAAGTCTAAATAAATTATATATATATTTTTTATTATCTTTGTTTTTAATTTGTTTATATTAGATTTAAATTTTTTTTAATAAATTGGATTAGATAAAATTTTATTATAGGATGATTTGATTGTATAAAAAAAAAAACACTTTAATTGGTTAAGTGATCATGGATTTGCATCGGATGTGAATTTGGATCCAATCCACTTAGCAGACTATAGTTTCAACTTTCAAAAAATTCAATTGAATTAACAACTTCAAATCTATGTCCACAACTCAATCAATCAATCAACTAAAAAGGCCAAACAACAAGTAAAAAAAATAAAAAATAAAAAATAAAATAAAAAAACCCAAATCTGCAAGCCATAACAGTCGTGTCCAAGGCGGACTTGTGGTCTCGCGGTGGTTGCACGACCCGCTTCTGTGGCCTCCAGGTGGTCGAATATAGTAAGCCTGCAACTTGTCACGCGCTGGGAACTGAGGCGGAAATTCCAGCACATGCGGCACTTGAACTAACTGATTATCACTGTCCAAGTAAGCCTTTAATTCTCCCAAAATTAATTTTTGTGTGTGTGTTGTAAGAATGGCAGTGAGCAGTGTTAATTTGGTGCTCAATTTGGGAGCAAAATGGAGAAGAAGAAGAAGCAACGTGAGAAGCAATTGGAAGAGAGAAATGGGTCTCTTTTTTTCATTACATTTCATTATACAATATATATGCACAAATGGATGGCCATGATTAACTCTATACAAGCACTATCAATGGCCAAGATGTGTCCACATTTACAACATTTACAAGAAGACAAGAAATATCCTACCTACCACCATTAAACACAACATTGGGCCTATTGGATCACACTCTAAGGAAACCAAGTTAAACTACTAAGCCAAACCAAGTGCTGTCTAGCTTGCTCCTTGCATGTGTCTTGCTGCCCAGCCCAAATGGTGCTTCTAAGGATGCTTGTGGTGGTTGCTTCCAAGGCCCACTGACTTGCCTAGCCTCGGTTGACACGGTAGGATGTCGGGCACGCTCCCATTCTGCTCCGCTCTCCCCCGAGCTGCTCTTGGAACTTGATGTCCGCTCGCGGGGGTACTGTTCACCAGCACACTGTTCACCCGCGAGTGTAAGCTCTCCGTCGAGAGGGTAGGCGACTCCGGAACTTGGGTGCGCTTGTTCTGCGAGGAGCGCGCTCTTGTGCTCTTGCGCTTTCGGCGGTTCCGCTTCCGAACCGGCGGCACGTGACACTCTCCCCCACCGAAGTACTTGACGCCCTTGTCAAGCTCACTGTCGTGGTCTTGAGCTTGCACCGCAGCGTTCCGCTTTCTTCTATGCGAACAGGCACGAACTGAGCACGCTGCATCTGAACTCTGTCCATGGGTGCTAGAAGAGGGAGTACCATCTTGCTTCTTTCCCATTGAGCAAGTCTCCGCTCCGCATACAACCTGGAAAGCTGAAAACACACTGCCGCTAACATGAATTCTGTCAATCGGCACCTTGTGTCGCTTCCCGGCATTATGAAATTCAATGCACCCATCCTTTGTGAAGCTGAAGGGCAACAACCTATCGATGAAATCGTCGCCCAACACTAGCTGGAAGTCGCTCATTGGTACCACGGTGAAGTCGATGCTGCCTTCCCATGTTCCGACCCTGATCGGGACTCTCCGAGCAACTCTACTAATTGGCCGGCAAGGCTGATTCACTACTTGGATCCACCCCGGCTCTTCACTCAGCACTAAACCCAACTGCTTAGCCAATTTTTCCGCAATCAAGCAATGGTTAGCGCCGCTGTCAATGAATGCTTTGAAGCTTGACCCTTTGATGCCAACATCCACATACATCAATGTTTTTCCGGGCTTCGGCTTCTCCGCTGAATTGGCCTCGGACGTTTCTGCCTCGCACGCCCTTTTGGTCTTCATTGCGTTGAGGATGCGCATCGCTCCAACTCGAGCATCCTCATCCGACTTAAACGAACTCAGCATGGCATTGAGGCGGTTCCGTTGCGGGCACTCTTTCGTGTGATGATCCCCGCTGCACAAGTAGCACGTCCACTGCTTTCGCTCGCGCTGCTTGTCGAACTGCCCCTTACTGTTGTCTCGCTGGTCGAGAGCTTTTGGTGGCCGCCCCGTCTCATATTGGGGTCCCGACTTGTGAGGCTTCACTCCCCCACCTTTGTCATGGCCACTCTTAGGCGGGCTTCGGTTCCGGTCGTGTTTCGGAGACTCTCGGCGATGCTCGATCAAGGATTCTGCTGCTGCTATTGCCGAGGCAAGGTCTTGGACATTCCTTCTCCTCAACTCTTGCTCTGCCCATGGCTGTAACCCATCCATGAAGAACAGCAACCGGCTTTTCTCCGGCATGTCAGTGATCTCGAGCATGAGCGAATTATACTCCCGCACATACTCTGCAATTGACCCCTGCTGCCTAAACCCTCGGAGCTTCTTTATCGCAGCTTCCTCAGCATTCTCCGGATATAATTGTCTCTTCAATTCACCCTTGAATACCTCCCAAGTGTCAATCCGGCACAAACCCCTCTCCATCTCCGTATGTCGGCGTCTCCACCATAGCGCCGCATCACCATCGAAATAGAGAGTAGCGGTACTGATTCGGAGCCCATCTTCGTACATCTGGATGGCGTCGAAGTAACGCTCCATCATCCATAGGAAAGTGTCGATTTCCTTGGCATCCCGCTTGCCTTTAAACTTGGGCGGATCCGGAACCTTCATTCTCGATGCGCTGTTCGCACCGACACCCGAAGCGATGGCGGTTTTACAAAGCGCAAGGTCCTGCCTAACCTCCGCTAATTCCGCCTTGACAGAACCCAATTCAACATTGATTTTTTCCCGAAATTCATCCATGGCCAACCTCATGGAATCTGCGAATGTGTCGAAAACATGTTGGAGTCGGCTTTCGACACCAGCAACATCACTTTCTGCCTCTCGCTGACTTGCTCTGTTATCCAGCGTATCCAAACGCTCATGGATGTCACCCAAGGAAAGCTCAACCCTTGCCAATCTAGCATTAAATGAGCTTACCATCTCCTTGGACTTAGCTCTCTCCTTTCCCACTCTTCTTGAGCTTTGAACACGCCCACATTCTTCCTGCACTACCTCCACAACACCACTAGCTTCTACATCCTTGGCTGCCATGACTTATGTTTACAACCAACTATCCACAAACAACACAAATTCTGCAATGATTCACCAACAACCAGCAAACCACTACCCAGAAAATTCCACAATCACAGCAACAAACCAAGTATGAAAACCCAGAAATTCCAGTCACAACACAACAGCCAAAATTTCCACAACCTAGGGTCTCTAGCTAGTGTAATCTTCCAAAATCAATGAGGAACAAGTTACAGAGATGCTTACCACACAAAACCCACACAAATCTGCTCTGATACCAACTGTCACGCGCTGGGAACTGAGGCGGAAATTCCAGCACATGCGGCACTTGAACTAGCTGATTACCACTGCTCAAGTAAGCCTTTAATTCTCCCAAGATCAATTTGTGTGTGTGTGTTGCAAGAATGGCAGTGAGCAGTGTTAATTTGGTGCTCAATTTGGGAGCAAAATGGAGAAGAAGAAGAAGCAACGTGAGAAACAATTGGAAGAGAGAAATGGGTCTCTTTTTTTCATTACATTTCACTATACAATATATATGCACAAATGGATGGCCATGATTAACTCTATACAAGCACTATCAATGGCCAAGATGTGTCCACATTTACAACATTTACAAGAAGACAAGAAATATCCTACCTACCACCATTAAACACAACATTGGGCCTATTGGATCACACTCTAAAGAAACCAAGCTAAACTACTAAGCCAAACCAAGTGCTGTCTAGCTTGCTCCTTGCATGTGTCTTGCTGCCCAGCCCAAATGGTGCTTCTAAGGATGCTTGTGGTGGTTGCTTCCAAGGCCCACTGACTTGCCTAGCCTCGGTTGACACGGTAGGATGTCGGGCACGCTCCCATTCCGCTCCGCTCTCCCCCGAACTGCTCTTGAAACTTGATGTCCGCTCGCGGGGGTACTGTTCACCAGCACACTGTTCACCCACGAGTGTAAGCTCTCCGTCGAGAGGGTAGGCGACTTCGGAACTTGAGCGCGCTTGTTCTGCGAGGAGCGCGCTCTTGTGCTCTTGCGCTTTCGACGGTTCCGCTTCCGAACCGGCGGCACGTGACAAACTGCAAGGCCATGCGGTTGGCCTGTAACTGTAAGCAGCTGGTCTACAACTACAATTTGTTATTTATTTTAGTTATTTAAAGGTAAAATAAAAAAGAAACCCAATTTTTCTTAATAAATATAGCGTTTGAATTAGGAATTCATTTTTTATAATTATCTATTTGTGAACGTTAATAAAAAAAATATATATTTTATAATTATTTTTTAAAATAATAATATATAAAAAAAATATTTTATTTAATAAAAAAATAAATAATATAACAATGAGTTTTTATTGTGAATAGATATATTATCAAGTTCATTAAATATAACTAAATATGTCAGTGGCATAATAATAAATGCCATCAAATGTTCTCTCTAAGTTTAGTCAATGCACTCATTTTTTAACTTTTATGGGAAATGACGTTTCCATCCATCTGCCATCCAATGAAAGTAACAACTAATATTATTAGTATTAGTACCGTCTATTATATACAATATGATAATGAGATCCTATATCATAATAGTGAGGTGAAAATAACTCAGGGGAGGTATTATATTATTGTCAAAATTTATTCTCTTATAATTTTGTTATAATGTCATTTTACATATTTTTAAATTGGCAATAGTTTTTTAAATTCCAAACGTCGGTCATATTTTTGCAACTCTATGTAAATCAAGAAATTTAAGAAAAATAATAATAATTTTTGAAATAAGAAAAGAAAGGCACGCATAATAATAAATTTTTAATAAAGTTTTCTTCAGTTCAATTTGTCTTTTCCATTCTATTATCGTCAAGACATCAACAATGATTTTTTTCCGGTTTAATTCTCCATATATTATTTTTTTTTAAAAAAATCCTGTTGATTTACTATTTAAAAGAATTATGAAGGTTAACTTCTCGTAATCTTGTTATTAGTTAAAATTCTTTTTGTGATCTCTCATAGAAGAAGTAAAAGAAGATCTAAAATTATATAAAAATAAATAATAAAGTTATCATTATTGTATCTTTTATTTCTCTTAGTTTTACTGATTATTAGAGAAGGCATATAAGAAGAGATGAAGAAGGTAGAGAGAGAGAGAGAGAGAGAGAGAGAGAGAGAGAGAGAGAGTATATAGATCAAGGAGAAGAGATGAAGAGGATAAGGAAAAACTTAAAATAAATAAATCTAGGTCCGAGAACACTTTTTAACCGTTTTCAGAATTATATATGAAAAATTAGAAAAAAATAAATATGAGCTCTATGACATTCTAAATGTTATATGTCACAACCTTATTAACAGATTAAAAAGAATTATATGGGATGAGGAGAGGATTCAAATTCATTCATATTTAAGTAAAAGAAACCTATGTCAGCCCCCAGCTAGTAGGAATTTTACCAGTAAAACCATTGTTGGAAAGCCTAATAGTGCGCAAACTACTGCAGTTCCCAAGTGATTCCGGCAATTCTCCACTGAGATGATTGTCAAAAGCTATTGCACCTACCAACTTACCACTAGCACATAAGTATTCTGGCAGCGCACCCGTAAGACTATTGGAAGCAACCTCGAAAGCTACAAGTGGTGAATATCGACCAAAGTCTGGAGGCAGAGCGCCGAATAAATTGTTGGTAAACAATCTGACGTCTTTGAGGTCAGGGTGCGCCCAATGCCTTCTGGGATTTCGCCAGATAACTGATTCATCCTCAAATTCAATTTCGACAATTTATCAAACTTCCCAAAATCATTCGGTATTGTCCCAGTTAAATTGTTCTGGGATAGATCGATCTCAGTCAAGTCCAAAGATTCAATAACCCGAGGAATTTCACCTGATAACATGTTTCTGTAAAGAAATAAATGACTCAGATTCTTCAATATGAATACACCGCTGGGGATTTTCCCTGTCAGATTATTTTTTGATAAATCCAAAATCTCAAGGGCTGCCATATTACCAATTGTTTCAGGGATTTCACCAATCAAATTTGCTTCAGTCAACCACAAAGTCTTCAGCTTTTTCAATTGTGTGAAACTTGAAGGCAACCTTGATGGCACAAAATTACTGCTGTTTGCCAATCCTAAGAATTCAAGATTTGGGAGATTGCCAATTTCTGACGGGAAAGAACCGTTAAACAGACACTGAAAAAGCCCGAGTGTCCTAAGCTCCGTTAATCGCCCAACACTGGCGGGAATGTCCCCCGAAAAATTATTGGCGCTGAGATTAAGGAACCGCAGCCGAGACAAACTATCAATATCATCAGGAATTGAGCCAACAAAGTAGTTTTGGGAGAGGTCAAGGTAGTCAAGCTTAGAACAGTTGTAGAGAACTCTTGGAAATTGGCCTGGAATATAATTGTACTGGAGGTCCAGTTTAGTGAGATTCTCGAGGTCGCAAATAAAAGGTGGGATTGTTTCGGTGATGTTGATGTTGATGAGGGATAGGTTGGTGACGGAATTGTCAGTGCAGACGATCTCAGGCCAGATGCAGTGAGAGAAGTTTGACGTACTCCAGTGGCTGATCAGTGGTGGATCTTGCCAGTGTTGCTTCAGTTTCAATAGAATTGTGTGTTCATCATCATAGATTTGGGAGTTTGCATGGCTGAGGAAAAAAAGAAGGGTGTACAGAAGTAGGTTCCAGAGAGATGTTGGAGATGTTTTCAACATTTTGGAAGGTTTAGTTTGTTGCTCGGGTGTGCTATGAACTCTGTTGTTCAAGCTGAGCTAATAGAGTTGTAAGGAAGATGGGGTTTGATTGTTCTTAGACATCGTGAAGTGCATTGCATTGCACTAGAATGTGAAAATCAATGGCGTGTTCACATTTGACTATTTGTTGTTATTGTACAAGTGTTAGAAGCGGTTTGGCAAATCCAGCAGAGGCTTGGTCAACTCCTTTACGAGGCAAAAAATTTTATATGTCAACAACCAGTATGATACTCTTGTTACTACTAGTTAATTCCAACGTCTCTTTATGTGGCTAATCAAAGAATAATCTTTTTATTGCTTTGAAACCAATTGTGAGTTCCAAATACCAAAATATTAATGAAAATGAAGACATGACGTTTCGAAGCAGAACTTGACGTATACACAAAAATGGAGTTTGAAAGATAGCGGGGCTTGGGGACAGTGGGACCTTTAAGGATAGATTAGACTTTACCACTGAGGACGCCTTTGTCGAACGAATACAAATCACTGAACGACAATAAAAACTTCCCATTCCAA
Source organism: Azadirachta indica (assembly GCA_022749755.1). Classification (NCBI taxonomy): domain Eukaryota; kingdom Viridiplantae; phylum Streptophyta; class Magnoliopsida; order Sapindales; family Meliaceae; genus Azadirachta; species Azadirachta indica. The sequence continues at coordinate 12,101,602 of CM040446.1, forward strand.
GTCTTTCACTAGCAATCGGTACAGAGAGGAAATTGCACGTAAAACATCAGTTTTCTCGCGGACTGGCCTTCCTTCCTGGTCTTTGTGGAACTTTTTTCTCATTTTTTATTTTGATTTACTTGTTTGGCTGCTTAAGCAAGGGCTAATAAAGCAACATTTTCAAAAACTATTTTACTATTTCAGTCGCTGAATACAAACGATACCTGAGAAACACAAAATTTCCATTTTGAACAAACTAATATTATATATAAAAGCAGAATCACAATGTCCTCTGCTTTATTCCTTAGCATTTCTATTACATATATTATCAATGTTTGAAAGTACAAAATTCTGTCGCTTATTCGTTGCATTGAATAATATGTCAAAAATAATTTTACGAGAGTTTATCGAATGACATATTTTTGTGTCAGAGATGTCAAATGAATAGGACATAAGGATATTTTTCAGAAAAAAAAAAATCTTAGGAAAATTCATTCAATGGGATTATTACGAAGTCAAAGCTCTTAAGCTGTATTGTTACCTCAAGATTATAAAAATGGTTTTTCTTGTTTTTATAAACAATAATTTAAGGATGCGTCCGCGCAGAAGTTTCGTAACAGAAGAGATTTGGATTGATGGGTAACTAACTTGTACAAAAGGACCTTCTTTTATTTTTATAAAAATGAAACATATTCACTCTTGAGAGCAATATTCTTGTGGCAGAGCCATTTGATGATGTGGCATGCAAATCTCCTCATTTGGTCCATCAAGTAAGACTTATGAGTATATGAACACACCATTCAAAGGCTCTACCGGCCGGTTGGTCTGCCGCTTGGCCATAGCTGACTCAACTTTTATAGGGCGATGCAGAATGGACTGTTCTAGCGTGTGGGATCTTATATTTAGCTATAAAACTTCAATTTACAGTATGGGTCAATCTATGTTTCAGATTAATTGAGGATTGAGTTGACGTGATAATTCTTATGTTTACAATTATAAGAAAGCGCGCTGGAATAAGAGGCCCAACACTAGAAACTTACAACTATAGAAAAGAAAATAAATATGAAGGGATAAAACCTAGGCGATCACACCTAGAGTTTCCTAAGCAATCACATATGGAAAGAAGGCGATCATATACTTCAATAAAACTTAAAAAGGCTCGCAAAAATCCTTTATTATTCTCTTTCAGCAATTTAATCGACAGATTATAAGTACTTACAGTTTTCTTCATACCTTCAGAAGGAGGGTTCAGAAAATATTTAGACTTTGCCATGAAAGATCAAAAGAAAAAAGGCTTGGTCAGTGCTAAAACTACTTCAAGAAATTATGGAGGTCATACATTATCCGTTCTCTTTAAATTTAATAACTTAAAAGTATTGAACTGCAACGCTGTTAACTACGAGGGTACCTCACAAATAACCATATTGACCGTGATGATTAGGTTTCATTCAAATTAAGACCCTTGTTGGTTTGTAGATAGTAAACAACAAAATTCTTATTTGACAGCAATGAGCAATCACAATGAAGAATTAAGTCCCTAAAAGATTGATCAATAAATTTCCCTCTTTTGAATTCATCATCGGACTAAACAATATCTAAAATACAGTAACCTTTCAACCATACAGTTATATTCACTTCTAAAGATTACGGGATCAAGTCATGTCTAACGGTCTTTTACCAAGTACAAGCCAATGATACTCACAGAGGCTAACACTTACAATATTATGACTATATTTGATGTCATGGTCGCAAATATTGTTAAACCTAAAACTTCCACCATCAATCCTGTTTCTAAGCATATAAGTGGAAAAGAAAAATCATCAGCCCTAAAGACCATTTATGTGGTTGTGATGCAAATAACTCATTCAATAAGAATCTAGAAGTCTCACAGTAATCGCCATCTCCAAACTCTGATGCACAAGATAAATTGCCAAAGTCATCAAGATTGAACATTGATAATTTCCTAGCATTCTAATGATATCTTGCCTTATAATTTGGCGTCATTTCATCCACACATAAACGTGTGTGCTCATGCACAAAAACCTGATAAATTGATCATCCTATTTTACTTTGACAGAACAAAATTAAAACTGTTATAGTACAGTTATCATGCCATGTAAACATCCATAAACACAACCACATTTTAACAGCATCATGCCTCAAACGAAAGAGCAACAAACAGTAAGAAAATACAGCACCTTCCAACACAACAACAGATAAAACAATATTATCATTAACTCAAATCCTCGGTCATACATAGAAATCATTTACCGATCTAAGCTGACGGAGCCACGGCGGCTACATTTTCAAGAGAAATATTATTAAGCCTCTCGAGAGCCAAAATCAACGCTTGAGTACCCAAATTGCCTTCTCCATAAGCCTTGAGCGACAAGTAAAGCTGCTGAGCGAGAGCCAGCCCAGGCAAAGCGAGCCCCATATTCTGACACTCCTTTAAACAAATCCCTAAATCTTTCACAAAATGGTTCACATAAAAACCCGGCTCAAAATCTCTCTGTAGTATCCTACTCCCATACAAGTCCAACGACTTCGACCCTGCTGCTCCCGTCGATATTGCGTTTAAAAACAATTCCACGTTCAGTCCTGCCTTCTGTGCGTAAACCATTCCCTCCACTAATCCAACCATCGTTGAAGCAATCGTGATTTGGTTTGCAAGCTTCGCGAACTGGCCTTTCCCACTGCTACCCATGTAATTAACTTTACCCATGAGGGCAAAAAGGGGATTTAATTTCTGAATTACGGATTCATCCCCTCCTGCGAATATCGCGAGTGTTCCACTTTTGGCACCACGGTCTCCGCCTGAGACAGGAGCATCGATCGCAGAGCACTCTTTGGACGAGGCGGCGTCGAATATCTCGCAGGCGAGGGAAGGTTCGGAGGTAGTCATATCCACGATGATTCCTCCAGGACGGAGGGCGGACAGGACACCAGTGGTGGGATGAAGAAGAACGTGGCGGACGTCAGATGGATAACCGACGATAGAGAAAACGACATCGGATTGGGAAGCAACGGCGTGAGGGGAATCGGCAAGGCGGGCCCCCAGGTCGAGAAGTGGTTGGGCCTTGGAGACAGTGCGATTGAAGATGGTGACAGTATAGCCGGCCTTAAGTAAGTGGCCGCACATGGAGCGGCCCATAACACCAGTGCCGATCCATCCGACGCGGGTGTTGGAGGGGCTTACAAGCTCGGTGGTTGTTACGGTTGCCATAGAGCGGCGGTAAAGGGTTACGACTGAAGTGGAGAAGAAGTGGGAGGAGCGGGAGCGCAGTAGGAGTGGCAGTGGCATTGTCAATCATGTCCAGTGAATTATCAATATATCGTATTATCGCAAATTAGGTAACGTTGTAATTTTAATTCAATTTCGAGGTCTTTTTATGCTAGACAGCTGGAAACTGGCCATTGGATACAATCATTTTTGTCCCTATGATCTTTCTAAGGGCATTGACGCACCAAAAAAAAAAAAAAAAACCCAAAAAGAAGAAGCTTGATTCAGAACTTAAAATTTCTTCACAATTAGAAGTCGCATCTTAAAATTCCAAAACACAAAGTTAAAACTCTAATTTAAAAATTTTAATACGAAACTTGGTCTATAACACAAAACTTTGGAAACACACTTCGAAACTTGAAATCGATCTTAGATATGTATGTTGACAGGGAATCCCCACAGACAAACTTTTGCACGCAGCCTGTGGCAACTGATGCACAGGACTGCAATCAAGTACTCTGCCTCGCCGGCTGGCTAAAAGATAAAGACAGTACAAAATCGCAAAACAAATAAATATTTGATGGGATGAAAGATGAACATATTCATTGTATAGCAAGCAACTAAACCAAAACAGTATGAAATCGAGTCTCTACAAGATAATTCAAACAAACTTACCATTCTAGCATTACATTAAAATGTAAGGTTTTACTTGAGACAATGGAAGGTTGAATATGGGGTGGTTCTTTCGAAGGGGGGATAAAAAGAGGTTTATGTGAAATGAACTCAATCCCAGTGGAAAACTATACGATTTGCTTAATTTGTAGTGAACCAAGCAGGCATGCGCAGGAATTAATGCATGAAAATGTCACGCCTAGCAGATCATGTCACTGCTAAAGTTTCCTAACAACTAACTATTTGTGAAATCACAATATTTACTAATTACCATGCATGATTTGATAAGGACCATGATACTAAGCATTCAGCTGCAATCCATGAATAACTTCCGCGAAACAACAGGTAGAAATCAAGGAGCAAAACAACATATAAAATTGCATTCCAAAATGGACCTAATGAGACTACCGGGTGCCTAGTGTAAACAACATGGTAAAGATCCTTTCGATTCCACATCCCCAGAATCCTCTCCCTAAACAATTTAAAAAGGCAGCAGCAAAAGCATATTAATCATTCATGAGTTACATGAGTTCAAAATAAAAGCACTTGTAAGAAATGTGTAATCTTTACAGCAACTGTTAATAATAAGTCAAATGTTTTTCAGTTCAATGCCGGGAAAAGGATCCATGACTCCTGGTTGTGAAGGACCATATATTGAAGATCAAGCTCGCATCAAATATAACAAAGGGAAATCAACAATTTCCGCTTTTCCATATATGCATGATGAAAAGAAAATCATAATCAAGTTGGCAGAGATTACAACCTGTATTGGATCACTCTGTGTAAAAGGGTAATGGATACCAAATGAAGGATATGATCTCCACCCACATTAAAACAAGGTGGCCAATGAAGAAAACAATACTAGAGTTGCACAGAGACATATCAAACCAGAGTATAAAATTGTTCCCACCTCAAAGATACAGGAAAAAGAAACACTTGCAGATGATGGAACAAATGAAAAGAGAAAGAGTGGCGTTTACATCCATAATTTGATGAAATAGATACTATGTACTAACTTGTTCATCTAATCTGATATCTGAAAGTAAGCACCTCATATTCGTGGTATTCAATTTCAACAACCCGATTACCATTTTTCCTGGCAACTGCATTGCGTTTCAACCATAAAATTCACCAATCCACCATTAAAAAAATGAAAATGAAAGTGACGACAGAAAACTAAGAAAAGAAACAAAAGGAAGCTGAACTTCTGTTAAAATATTTGACTGACACAGGCTTCACTTGCTAATGAATTATAGAATTCAAGAACTCATATACAAAGATAAAATGGTATAATAGAAAAAAAGAAATTGTGTTCGACGTCAGCTTTAAATATCAGAATATAAACCCTTAGCTCCAAGAATACAAATTTAATAGCACATTTAACAGAATAATAAGTCAAACTCTGCAGAATTGAGCTCAAAATTACAGATTCCATCTGAATTATTATACAAAGCTGCCTCTATATATCAAGAATCATTGGGAAAAAATAAGTATGAAAACATCATAACGCAATCAGTTCATTCATTAAACGTAAATCATCCAGATCACACCTTCTAACAACATATTAAATCTAAAAACTGGAACTTTAATCTCTTCAATGTAAAACCTCATGCTTCACTTGTACTCAAAAGTGGGAACAGGAGGCGCGTCAAAACTCTCCAAAATCTCCGTCTTGCTTCCGCCGCTTGCGGGCGAATCTTTCTTTTTGCCACCACCAAACCACCCTCCAAACCAACCTGAACCAGAATCCGAAGAACTTGATTCTCCTACGTGTGCGGGCTGTCCCGGCAAGCCCGTAGGGAACCCCGGCCCACCGACCATACCTGGAATAGGCTCCGGATCCTCCATCATAATCGGCATATTTTGCGGCCCGCTAAGGACTTTATTGAGCATGATCCCTGCTCCTTCGATTAAAGCCAAAAGAACTCCTCCAAAGAGAGCAGATCGAGTCGACGCGCCGAGCCCCTGACGCATGGAGAGAAAACCACCAGTGGCGGCGCCGGCGAAGATCGAGTTCCAGGGGTCCTCTTTCTGGCGGAGGTAGACCATGGAGCAGTCAAAGGTCGAAAAAAGACCACCCCAGACAGCGAAGCTTCCACCGACACGCGGCGCGTTCATGCGGACGGCTTGGGTTCCACCAACGAACCGCGCGCCGCTAGGTGAGTTGTATATTCCTTTGATGAAGTGGAAAGCGGAGCCGCCCACGGCTCCCATGCCGAAGGCGCCGCCGACATCGTCGAGGATCCGGTCTGGGCACGGTTCACGAGAAGTCTCGGGAGTTCCCATCGGAGGCTCTCCCTTTCGTTCGTGTTTGTTGGAAGGTCAGAGAATTTTGAGGGGTTTTACTCAGTTTTTGATTTGTCTCTCAACGATTCTAGGTTTTGTACTTCTGTTTGGGGGAACGAGTGGGCCCACTAGTTTTGGGTCCATTGACGGAAAAAGTCTTTGGAGTAACCTGGGCCGTTATATATATATATTTTTTAATACCCAAATCTTCTTGATGGTTAATATAAAATTTTATAAATTTCATTTTTTTTCACAATTATAGTACATATAGTTTGTTAATACTTAATATATGTGCGTACATATATTTTTTTTGAGGTATTTTGTTGATGTACAGTGATTATTTTGCAAAATAAGATCCTTTTAACGGTGAAAAAAGCAATTTTTTTGGTTAAAATATTAAAATTCAATTTAATTTCTTTGAAAAAATAAATAATTATTCAATTCAAATTATTGGGTTTCTACAATTTTAGTAAAAGCAAATAATATATTTTCAAAAATTTCTTCCAAATTAAAAATATTGAAAAATATTTTATAAGTTTTGTTAATGGATCTACCTTATATATTTATTTAATTTCAGTTTGAAAAGAAAATAAGTTCTGCTTTACTTACAAGTAAATAAAAGCTTGGATTTTATTTAGACTGAAAATAGAATAAATTTGAATTATACGTAATTAGGAAATTGTTTTAAGTTTTAATAAAATTCAATTAATTTTGAATAAGGAAAATTGTTCTTCACCTAGATAGGCTTGTTAAGGCTAATTACCGGCTGACGGGCGGCCAGTGCAAATTCTAGCGGGAACGGGGAAGGAAAACTCCGTTAGTGGGCGTCGTCAAGTATCGACAACATAAAACACTTAGCTGAACGACATCGTTTCTTTGAATCCTCCAATTGCACGTCCAAAACCTAAAACCTGAGTTCTTGATTTCACAGGAAATGCGGAGAAAGAACTCCATTCGTCCATTGATGGGTTGCGGATAAGAATCTCACTATTGCTTGCCTAATCGAAAATCCTTTAGTCTCAATCCGGGAATTCTTTTATTCATCGGCTGCTTACTTAAATTCATTCATCGTGTAAGTAAAGCTTATCCATTTATTTGTTCTGCACAATGTATTCTCATTTGACAAGTAGCCAAGCATTTTCCTTGGCAACTAGAGTTTCTTCACAACCTACTAGGTTCTTTAAACATCTCCACACCAAGTCTCAATCTTTGCCATTTGGTTTTACTTCTAAGCCTCCATTAAACGGCTTTGTTATCGACATCTCCCAGAATGGTCACAGAACTCATAAAAGTTTCAGCTTTTACAAACCCTCGCATTTTTCAAATGGTTTTTGTGATAAGTCATTAGAGATGGGTAGTTTAGTGAAACCAAGAAATATAGCAAGTGTGTTGAGAGTGAAAAGTGCTGCAGTATGTTGTGGTCTGATTAGAGCTAGAGGTTTTTCGAGTTTGAATTCAATGAGAGTTGGTAAGGGAAGTCGTGTCTTAAGAGCTGGAAGATCACTTTCTTTGTCAAAATCAAGCAAAACTAAGGAAGTCAAACGGTTGAATAAACAAACAAGCACTAAGACTAGTCATTCATCATGGGAGGCATCAGCCAAAAGATTGGAGAAAGTGAGTGAGTCACATTCTTCTTGGGAGGATTCTGCTAAAAGGTTGGAGACTACAAGAATTGGCCATTCTTCATGGGAGGAATCAGCTGAAAGTTTTGGTGGGGCTGAAGAAAGTAGGGAACGGCTTGTCAGTGTGCCAACAAGTCACCAAAGTGGTTACACCAAAAGCCATGAAACTATGGAGGAGGAAGAAGGAGAAGAAGTGGACATTGTTGAAAATTCAAGATGGAATAAGTTTAACAATACGTTCAGACGTGATGTAAAGCCTGGGTCTGAGAAACCTGATTTTCAAAGGTGGACTAGGCAGCAAAATTTGAGTAGAAAGACATGGAAGGAGACTACTGTATCGACAGTACCTAAGATGGTTGGTGAAGGTTTATATGGTGTGGGGCCAGTTTTGGCTTCTTTGTTGGCTAAAAGAAGAGAATTTTATGGACTCTATGTTCAGGAAGGATTGTCTCTGAGTAGTAATAATAGGAAGAGGAAGGACAAAAAAGGGTTTGAGAAAGTACTTAAGATGGCTGAAAATATTGGGATAAGTATAAAGGAAGCCTCAAAGCATGATCTCAACATGGTTGTTGGTAATCGCCCTCATCAGGGCCTTGTTCTTGATGCATCGCCATTGGAAATGGTGAAAATAAAAGAACTGGACCCTATTTCAACTGAGGAAGATCAAGCCTCTCTTTGGTTAGCATTGGATGAGGTCACAGATCCTCAGAATTTGGGGGCCATCATTAGGTCTGCTTACTTCTTTGGAGCTTCAGGGGTGGTGTTGTGTGCAAAAAATTCAGCCCCATTAAGTGGTGTTGTGAGCAAGTCAAGTGCAGGGTCACTTGAATTGATGGAGTTGAGGTATTGCAACAATATGATGCAGTTCTTGGTATCATCCGCCAAAAATGGCTGGCGAGTTCTTGGAGGCTCAGTTTCTTCAAAAGCAATTGCCTTGAACGAGATTCCTCCTGGTCCACCGACTATTCTTGTTTTGGGCAGCGAGGGCACTGGATTGAGGCCTTTGGTGGAGAGGTCATGTACACATTTGGTTAGAATCCCGGGAAACATTCCTGTTGATGTAACTGCTGAAGAATTTAATGATATGGCTTCTGAGGTACATTATGGGTCCTCAGCTGAACAGTTCCGGTCATTTATGGCTGTGGAGAGCTTGAATGTCAGTGTTGCTGCTGGTGTGCTTCTTCACCACTTAACTGGGCACCAGCAAAACGGTATTAGCCACATTGGTGATAATTCAACTGATAAAGTTGATTAAGGTACCATGGCTACTACCTTGGAATTTCCCTAGGTCTGCTTATAGAATTAGAGTTAACTGTCATTTTCTTTCTTAATAACATACACTGATTACACAAATTTAGCATCATTTTGGGGGGTTTCCTGGTTTTATTTAATCTAAATGGTCACGTTGGTGATAAGGAAGTGGTGTCCTTGGATGGAATTATAGCCTTGAAAATTTCTTTCCTTGGTTATTCAAGTTTTGCATTAATGATTATGATTTCTTTCCATTTTTCTATAATTTACTGTACAAATTTCAGTCATCAGTAAAGTAACTCGCAGTTACAAGGATAGTTTGGTTGTCTCCATAAATTCTTTGTAAACTATTCTAGTTGTTCGTGAATGAAAAAACCAAGACACTAGGAATGTAAGAAAATGAAGTGAAGATGAAAAAGTCGGTCGTATATCTGATATTCATGGGTGCCTCTTTATCTCTCTTACTCTTTAGGTTGTGGGGTTATCTACCATCCCAAGGAACGGATGGGATAAATCTATATGGTTTCATGTCTATTCTCTAGTTACCTACAGGCTACAGTGGTAATTCAAAGGACTAGATGAAGTTTTGTTTTTCATTCTCACAATATTTTCTCTGGTGTCTACATCAAAGAAGCTTGTTTTGTGTGGCATCATGTATAATCTTTGTGTAACTACGTTCCTTGCCTGTGTTGTTTTTCTGCATGATTTTCTTAAAAAATAAAAAATAAAAAAAAGGCACTCTCCCTCTCTTTCATGAAAATACTAATACCAATAATCCATGTCATGTTGGTACTTCACAGTAGATTGCTAATAGATGATGAAGTTGAAAAGGATTCAAAAAGCCTTTGCAATCAAATTTCAAAAATTTTCCTTTCTTTATCTGAGGATGCTTTTTTTGGGTTAAATTTCAAGAAAAAGATTTTGTGATTTGTGGAACAAAGTTTCTCTTTGTAAATTCTTTCAGGCAGCCCGCGTTTTAACAAGAACAACGGCTTCCATTCAACCAGAATGCTTCTAAATCTTGGTAACAATCCATTGTCACCATTCGAAATATTCAACTCGTTCAGTCAAAAGTCATCCTATCAGGAAAAAAATCACAACATTATGAAAACTTAGTTTTTGTTAAAAAAAACAAATCATAAAGGAGATGTTTGAGGTTTTGAAAATCAGAATATTCAATATATCACAAATCAATGTTAAACTTCAAATAATTTTGAATCTTGTTAAATGTCTTTTGAAAAAAAAAAATTCAGAATTTTAATATTAGGTATAAGTTTTTATATTTTTACACAATAATAATGCGTGATTTTTAAATTTTACACATCGTTACATTTACAAAATAGCCCTTCATATATTGATATATTGATATACATGTATGTATATTTTTTTGTTACCCCCGCCCCCAGAACTGACCAAAATTTTAAAAAATAAAATAATCCAACAAAATCACTCCACAGAGGACGAAGCAGACTACCCAAGTTCTACTCTGCTTACTAATATCTCTCTTCCGCAAATCCCGATTCAAATCTCTCGAACAGATTAATCGCCCGGAGAATCTGATTCTTCAATCCGATCCATTTTTCACAGGTTATTCTTTCACGCATTCATTCCTCATTGTCACTATTTTTTTCTTCTTACAGTACATTTTAGAAGTGCTTTCTTTCTTCCTCTTTAAAGAGCAAAGTGACTAGTAGAAGAGCACTTTTAAAATGCTTACTATCCACAAAGAAAGAATTTAAATTAGCTTCTTTTATATATTATTTTTATTCTTCGTTAAATCTGATGAAACAGGGCTAAGTAGCTGGGTTTGAGGGATGGTTATAGTCGTGGTGGCATTAGTTTTAGGCGCCATTTTGGGAGTCTTTTTTTTAATCCCACGGGACCGTAAATCTGGTAATCTATAGATTCACTCTCTTCTCTTCATTTATTATTTTATTTTTTAAGGAGATGTGGTGTCAGTTCTTTGAATAACAGCGCAAATGAATCGAAGTGTTTATCTGTGTGTGGGTACTATATTTGACCGGCGAAAGTTTGTTGAACGCAGGTGATCCAAAAAGGGTTCAGTCAAATGCTAACAGTAATAAGGTACTTCTATTTGAACTTCTAAGAGGTTGCCCAAAAAATTGTTAGTAAGGAAGAAAACTTAATTCAGAATTCCCAGACATAGTCGAAAGAAAACAGAAGATAACCTAATTGAGTTAGTGTACTGTAGAAGAACTGATTGTGTCATGCAGGCTGTGTTTGGTGGCATACATTGCATAATTGGAGGATTTTTCTAATAATAGTCTTTTTGATACTTGGTTGCAATATCCTACTAACGAGTGTTAGTTAGGGCTTAGTTATATTTTAAATTTTCCTTCTGTTCTCAGGCATCAAAAATCTACAGTAAAGCTGAAGTCTCTTTGCATAATAAGAGAGATGACTGTTGGATCATCATCAAGAACAAGGTATTATCTTGACTCTGGTTGTTATGCACCATCCACAATTTGGCATTATTAATGATGGTAATGCAATCGAACATCTTTTCTTCTCTGTTGTCTTCTTTGACAACGGTAGGTGTATGATGTTACCTCATATGTAGAGGAACACCCAGGTGGTGATGCAATCCTAGATCATGCTGGAGATGATTCCACTGAAGGATTTTATGGGTATGCATCTGTTAGCTGACTCCTGAAAATTTTTCTTATTTTCATACGGTTATTTGGCTATAATAGGCAATTCTTTCATCTTTTAGTTGGTCCATTGATCTATAGCAATAGCCAATAGGGAATGTCTTGTAGACCATCTCCCGAATGTACTTATCCATGATTGAAGGATGTTTCCTCTTTCATTTGCCTTTTACTAATAAATTTATTACTGATCTGAAGAAATCCGTATCAAACTCTCCTTAGCTCTGGTGATTTTTGAGTTATAATAGTGAAGCATGCCATATGACCGTACACAAAACAGTGTCTTATTCACCTTCCTAGAGTTAACTGATAATAGCTTGAATTGGTTTTATACTTGCTTTCTCCTTAACTCAATTCTCCTTTTATACACGCTTGTTCCTGCAAATTTGATAAATAACAATCTGGACATGACATTGGAAGTTAATGAAAATAAATTACAGTCTATAATAGAAGTATAGATGCATAAGTTCAATTCCTATCTTAAAGTTCTTGAATTGTTAATTATGCATCTCCAAAAATATGCTTATTATAGTCTTAATAAATGATTGCATTATTACATTCACTTGCTCTTGTACTGTATTTGTGCAGGGTTGAAAATATGCTTTCTCCTATTTTTTGCAGTATAATATATATGTTCATAAGCATCTTAGCTGTTTCCTTTGTCATCTCATCTGACAGGCCACAACATGCTACTCGAGTGTTTGACATGATAGATGACTTCTACATTGGAGATCTGCAGCACTAATTTATTACAGCCATCAGGTTGTAAAATTAACTGGAGAAAATCTGCTTCCATGATTTTGTTTTTCTGTTGGCTTTTCTCTTTTTTGTAACATTGTTTCACTGTCCTGCTGACCTTATGGTCTTATACTTCAGAGAGCAATTTTTAGTTACCTTTTCTCAACATTTACTTATGTATTATTTGCCAAGTGAAAATTCTCGGTCTCAATCCTTCATTTACATTAGAAAATTAACTTAGTAAATTGACGGAATAGATAGAATATAGTAAGTAAACACATTCGAGGAAAATCAATTAATGTCACAGCCTAGCCCAGAAGCAGCATATAATTCGAATCACTCTCTAATGAAAACCTGACGTTCTTGTCACTGTGGTTGCCGGACTCGGACAAAATGGTCTGTCTCATACAGGAGGAGATACATATGCTAGTTTCCCATTAATAATGTGGTGCATGCATCAAAGATTATTGACACAACTCGGAGTGAGTTCCATAAAAAATTGAGTATCTGGCTGCAATCGCCCCCTTGGAGTATGTCTATTAACATAGAACATGGTTACCGAGTATACACCATTGTGGTGCGGTTTAAGGCAAATGCGAAATTTACATCACTTGGAAAGCATTCATTCAAACTATTTCGATTTTTGATGGTGCTTAAGGGATCTGCTTTGATTCATTAATGTCTCAATGCCATTGCAAATACAAGTCTGTTGCAATTTTGTATGAGATGCAAAAATGGGAAACGAAATATGCAAATCTGACAAAATCACCCTTCACCACTGATACAACATATCCCAATCGGAATGAGACTGCGGAATATGAATACACAACACTACGGTCTCGGTTTGAATTTCAACTGTATATGAATCTATAAATTACAGAGCAAAAATCAATGCAAATTACAAATCAGCCCAGACCAGGTGGGTTGACCCTGAAGAATGAAATCGATTGAATGGGGACTAAAAAATGAGCTAAAAATTCCTAAATCACTAAAATCAAATCAATTTGAATTTACCTAGTGATACAAGAGAACCACATGAACCACCAGTAATAATTTACTCTGAAACAATCCCTTCCTATCCGGTCACAAAGGGCAAGAAGAATGTTGATTATAGGATGCATGCTGCAAGCTGAAGTTTGATTTTATACATCAAATTTTTTAGGCTGACGCCTCTGTGCCAAACTTCTGGCCAAGGAGCTGAGAAATGAGACTTTTGGAGGAGCTCCTTTCTTCCCATATAAATGTTTTCCTCCCAGATCTGTAAAACTTGGTCCCATATCTTTGCTTCTTTCGATCTGCAGAATATATAGATAATACTTGTAAGAATTTAATGAAACTCAACTGAGGCTTCCATTGTTTTGCTTAGTTGCTAAATGCCTACTGATTTCTTCCACTAATATTCATTTCAATAAACATGATAAAAAATGCAACCAAAGGTACTTAAAACAATTTTTTTTTCTTTATTCTATCAGGACCTTCAAACAAAACAGACTTCCCTCCTCTCTGAACCCTCAATAACATATATCCTTCTCATTGTATACCAAATATATAAAATATTCCTGCCATTTAACTTAGAAAATGAAATTTCAAGCACACTTGACTGTAAGATATGTAATTGAAGTGCTCCCAAACAAATATTAGAGAAAATTAATAGTTTGGCCCTAAACGGGCATACCTTGCTTATCTTCCCATTCTTCAAGTGGTATCTAATACCAGACCAATTGATAGACTGAGAGAAATGAGAACGGAATGCTGACAGAGGGTATAAAAAGTTATCCACCACCATCGCAATAAATACCTGCACAATATCATGTGATTTCCTTTACATTAGCAATTACTCATCAGTCATAATGCTGATGTGCCGGCCCAGTGCAATAGGAATTTAGGTTTAAAAGATAACAGTAATGAAAATACATTGAATTTAAATTAGTGTTGCTCTTGCTTCTTAATTCAACTAATTAAAATTTCATAAATTTTGCTAGTAGCTATAGTTATATGACACCTGGTTTACCCAATAGAAAGGGAAGAAATGACACGTGAAACTTAAAATCAAAGCCAAAGCTCAATAAAATCACAGATCTAAAAGTTTACTTTCTTCGGTTTAAAGCTAAACAATTCACTAATTCATATAGGCTAGAGATTGATTTGAAGCAAATCAAGATGTAACAAATAGAGCCTTTACGAATAGTATTGACACGAGGAAGGAATCAATGAAGTCCTTCCAAGCAAAGAGAGCAAAGAATACTTACAAGACCCCAGTTATAAGTAGCAAGTGAAAGTCTTGGAGCCTCAGGGGATAACATGTTGCACAGTTGAACTTCTATCCTCGTCAAGTTCCACATTGAAAGAAGTTCTATGACAGTGCATATAGCTAGGCAGCTCACCAGTAACAACCCTGGACAAGCAGTTTGTTAGGCTGTAAGAACAAATAAATTATAGCATAAACACAAAAGTTAAACTTTTCTAGCTTAAGCTATTCATTCCTAGTAAAGTATTTAGCAGAGAATTTATAAACTCAAATGTAAAATTTGGACCAAAAAAGAAAAAGAAAGAACAGACGCTCTTCTGGACATAAGTGTCGCTCAAATTTCTCGTTGGAAAATTAGAATGGAATTACTACAACCCTGATATTACACAGTGTGAACGCTCACATTTCTCGTTAAAAAATTAGAATGGAAATTACCACAACCCTGATGTTACACAGTGTGAACCACCAAAACATCTTATATGGGGAAGGAGGGAGGGGTAAGAAGTGTTGTAATCTGTCTGTCAGATCCAGTATTAATTAATTATCAATGTAATTATGAACAATTGTGCATGGGATGCTTTTTACATGCTCAAATAGACTAATAACCCTCTTGATAATAAATCCAAGGGAAATTTCTCACTATCCATCATATAGAATAGCTGTATCATAGCCTAACTGTTCTGTGTTGACTGTACAGAAAAAATTAAACACAGAGGTTCATCCAGCATTAGAATACCATGCAGCGATTTAACCCGAGTCAAAACTAACCTACCTAACAAGGAAAATTAGTGTGCTCACCGCCAGAAGGAATGTTTGTTTCCTCTAGTGAATACCCTTTGACATAGGTTCGCAATGCTGTTGCAATATGTATCACCGCCATAATGTATGGTAATACAAATCCCCATGAGAGATAACAGTGGGAAGAAAACAATGCACGATTCATTATCCAATTAACGTTTGTTGTGTATGATTCCAAAACAAATGTTTGCTTCCTCAAATAATTCCAGTACCTAGACCATATATTAAAGATGTTAACATGGAATAAGTGCAATAAATTTAAGTTTAAACAAATGGACATCACAAACCTTCCAAAACTAAGATCACTTGAAAGGGGATGAGGAAAAACGGCAACTGGAGGTGATGTAATGAGCCTCTTACGAGCCCCTGGGAAGCGACCACAAAAGATAAGGTTAACAGGCTATGTTAGTAGTAAATTGTCATCTGTGAACATCTAGAGGCAAATTGCCTCCAAGGTCAACTCTGATGAAACTTGTGGAGATGGTTACTAA
Source organism: Azadirachta indica (assembly GCA_022749755.1). Lineage (NCBI taxonomy): Eukaryota > Viridiplantae > Streptophyta > Magnoliopsida > Sapindales > Meliaceae > Azadirachta > Azadirachta indica. The sequence goes on from CM040446.1 coordinate 12,117,579, forward strand.
CGAGTGCATTACCAGCTATAGCAGCAAGAGTCATATCATCAGAATATCCACCATCACGAAGTCCCGAAACCACACCATAGCGGTCAAGTCTAAAATCATCGGCATGCATCTGGTAATAATCTAGAGCTTTAGATTTACATTTCAAGTTATACATGCAGCATATGAAAAGATTGTACAGATACTTGCCATCATGCACCCTCCCCATAGAAAGAATGTTTTCCCACCAGTTGCAAAGCCCATCGAACAAGGCTGTACATAACAAATATCCAAGTTTACATAAGTTAAATGGATTAACCTAAATAACATACCTGGAACGCTAGCAATAAACTATCACAAAAATACCAGTGCACATTTTTTTAACTAATTCTTGAGCAACCACACAGATTAAAGCTTTATCCAATTCACTATGGGGCAAGCACTCAAAAAACAGATTAAGAATAACAGTAATGATGATGATGCAATTAGAGAACTGTTCACCGTACTTTATATAAGAGGGTTTGATAATTTGATATTTCTAATTTTGTTAGAATTTTCAAATTTCACCGAGAACTCTCATAATTAAATCACAGCATTCTCTTATGTGAAATTCAAAAGAGATTAATAACTTATTTTTGACATAATGCTTGGCATAGATTGCTCTATTGCAGTTTGACCATAACTGCCTTTAATTCTGTCCATCTAATTGCAATAACTAAGGCCTTAAGTTGATCTCCTATAATTGTGCAATTTATACATATTGAAAAGTTGGGAATTAATGGAACAGTAAAATGAATTGCAACACAGGATGAATTAATCTTATGTTCACAAATTATATATCATGAGAAAAGAAATGAAAATTTATAGATGGTGACATACCATATGATATTCATATATACAGTAACTCCCTAAACTTCCAGAAGGTAAATCAAGAGGGTATCCAGTTTGAATAAATATCTGCACAACATTGTGAAGAAAGTTAAAACCATAAGAGGAATCTGAGTTTTGAACCCAATGCAAATATCCATAACAAGTATTCAACTAAAGAAAAAGCATAGAAAAAGATAATTATTTTGATATAATCAGAAATTACTATTGCAGAACGCATCCGGGTGCTTCTGTGCATAGCTGTACCTCAGGATTCTTTTCCATCTCAGCAGTGAGGGCTCCGATTGTCCCAGGGTGCAGTCTAACATCATCATCCAAAAACAATACATACTTGGTGTCCTTATGCATGTTCTCTACTCCAACCTTCACAAAAGAATCACAATACATGTTTAAGCACTAACTGAAACCATGGTCTAGTATAGACAATTGAACAACAATCATACTTGCAACAAGTCTCAACAAATCTAGATACGCTGAAGTTTCCATACAAGCTTGTAAACACAACAATACTTTTAGGGGCCAATCATTCTGGTTTTCAGTACCTGTTTTCTGTCTTAAAATTTCTGAAGCAGATGAAAATCCATTCAGTATTGTATTTTGGAAACAGCATCTTAACCAACATTCATTGTTGAAAATCTAGTCTTAGTTTCAAGAACAACCGATGTTTTATAAATTTCTGAAAAATAAGAATTTGGATACAACAAATGGTCATGTTTTTTTTTTTCCCAAAATTACTATTACATGACAGATTGTTATTGTTTTTATTTTGAAAAAATTGTTTTTTAATACGTTACCAGACACTTCTTCAAGTCTTTAAGACAAGAACCAAATTTCTCATTTTCATGTTACAAAATACTTTTTTGAAACACACTTTTATAAAACATTACAAAATGGCCCTTATGCTTTCTAAATGTATTACTCATACAAAGAGCAAGGTCTAACCAGCATCTGGTCTCAACATGTATCATAGTCCATTAAGAGTATAGAAATGTTTTATATATAAATATATATATATATATATGGTGAGTGGTGAGTGACACGGCCATGCAGTGCTGTTTGATTTATCCATGCAGTGAACATATGACAAATTCTAAACTTTTACATACCAATTGATTGTGGATTTTCTGACTACAAGTTGTTGACAAACCAGCTACAACAATCTTGGCATCAACATCATCCTGTGGAAATAAAAAGTTGCATAGAGGTCAGAAAAGGAAACCGTAGTGAAGAAGTTCAAAGAGATCTCTAAAATGCCTAAATGAATGAAGGGTGGAAAAAGCAATTATTTGAATTTGACACCAGTACTCTTGCAATATTCAGGTTAAAAAGAAAGAAATAAAATGAAGAAACAAAAAATAACTATTCATCCAGTCATAACGTGCAGCATGTATAGAGCACATAATATTGCAAGAACAAAGTACATTTTTTAATTAGATATATACCTTAAAATCTGATAATAAACGGGATACAGCATGGTAAGCAGGATCTTCTTTACTTTCCACCACGAAAAGAAATTCTACAGGACCACCATAGAGAGATGTAATCTGCATCAGGCAATACACCAAAAAAAAAAAATTAACTCAAAAGGTGATATTATTTCTGGAAACTGGGAAAAAAAATTGTATATGGAATTTGGAACTCGACAATTATAACAATAACTTTTGAACAATAAAACAACCCAAGACTAGATGCCTCAGAATTAGCTTCAACTTGAACATCTAACCAAGTAAATATAATATGCAAAAGAAATTAGTATGGTTTAGCTGTCTTAACTGATTAGTAGAAATGTATATTTTTTCTAACTAAAAAGCTAATATAGACATCCAGCACGTAAAGATTTGACTTGATTCCCCTTTCCCTTGCAGAAAAAAGAAGGGTGCATATATTGTATGTGCCTAAACACATACTGAAATCCCCAAGTGGTAAGAGTTCTATCTTGCTAATGATAGCAATTTTGGTGACAGAAAACCCAATAAAAGCAGAACAAAGAGTCAGCAAACTTCTCAATTTGTTTGTGGAGAAAAAGCACCTCAGAAAAAGTGGTGAATGGAGTGCCTACCCTAAAAGACTAACCTGACTCCTCCAATTGTGTAGATTGTGTTCTCCAAAACCTTTTAGAGGCATGACAACAGTCACCCTGGGTAGCTTGACCTGATTGGAGTGCTCAAGTTCATTAATATCATGATAAAGAAATGCAAAGCTATTGCCTTCTCTCATGCTATCTTTCATTTGCTTGATCTCTTTTTTCCTGAGATAAAAAAAGAAAATGACTTTATTTAACGAGTTAACGGTTCCTCAAACGGTAAGGTTTTAGACTTTATACAAAAATTATAGCAGGTAGAAGCCAATGGAGTCCTGTTACCATTATCATATCAAGTAAATCTTGATACCTGACATAGGAGGCACACGCCCATCCAAGAGCAAGAGTTAAGCAGATAACACACCCCTACAGCAAATGTAAAAGAATCAGACTGATAAAGATACCAAGTCAGGAATCAGAAAGAAAGGGTGCAAAGACCAAATCACGAGCAATTAGTGTTGAATAATGAAATCAATATATAGAGGTTGCCAAAGAAGAGTTGGATCATGAAAATCTTCTAATTTCATGAACACTATAATAACAAAGCGAAGATTAAAAGGGAAAAAGAAAGCCAAAAGAGAGAGAGTAATGTAGCTATCCATGTATGGAGCTAAAGATACAAAGAAGACCTTACATTCTGAAGTGCTACATAAACAACTGGAACCATGCAAATGACGCAAACAATAATATGCGAACTTTATTCTGTAAAATGGAGGGCTTCGTTTTACTTTGGAACATCACCTGATATCTTTTCTACATCATAGTACTCATATGGTTCTTATAAATCTAACTCTCAGTTGGAATGTGCACTTGCTTACTGCTAAACTTTGAAGACCACAAAAAGTGAATTGACTTTGGTCTTACTGTGAAAGCAAGTAAAAGACCTGGTACAAAAAGCGATTTCAAAACTTTATATACATTAACATGAGGTGTCAGAGCTTAATCAACAATGTTGGATACTATTGAAGCTAGTAGTCATTCACCAATCAGAATGGGCATGTTTGAACTTGGAATGCCACAGTTGGACCATTTTCTATCAGCTTAAACTTCTTCCACTAGCGATAGTGGCAGTTCACCAGTGAGAAATAAAAACCAAAACTAGAAACAAGACAATACACATTGAAAAAGATGAGAAACAATATGCATTACTATATACAACATATCTGTGATCAAAATTTAAAACATTTGAACTCCATTACGCTGCAAAATATTGATACCAACACATACATTGGAAAGAATGTTAAAAACTGCAATAGATGTCCATGTATAGCTATTTAATATAAACTAAACAAAAATGGATATAAGAATTCAAATAGAGAGCTTAATTGGAGTATAACATCGTAAACCACGTAAATTTAATAGAAAAAAGCTTAAAACAAAATTTGAAGTTCATGAAGATTATGAATAATAGCCTGGAAAATATATAAGAAGAAACTAAAATTGAAGCCTTTTGAAGTTAAAATTCCAACAACGATTACGCGTAAAAAAAGCAACCAAAGGAACCTGGATCTGACTAATCAGATTAACGAAGCATATAACATACCTGGATCTGAACGAAAACAGGGATAGGACTGCAAAATGCTCTGGCGAGAGAGAAGAGAAGCGAATCAATTGTGTCTAATGCAGACATTGTTCCTCTCTTTCTCTCTCGTAATCTCTCTCTCCTCCGCCTACAAAATCTTAAATATCAGCCGAAACCGTCCTTTATTATGTTTCGGTCAGATCGCCATGAAAGGCAAACGCGAAAAACAGAGAAAGAAATAGACAGAGAAGGAAGAAGAGAGAGAGAGAAAAAAAAGAAAGAGGGTAAGTGTAAGAGACAGCTCTAATTTATTGTATTATTTTAATTTGTTTAATTTTAAATTAAATTAAATTTTTTATATTATGAAATTTAGATTGAGCTGGATAGTGTGTGTGCGCATTGAAAGATAGAAGAGGGAGAGACCGTTAGATGATGATGGGGTTGTTACTTACAGGTAAAAACAGAGAGATGGAGACGGAGACGGAGACGGAGACGGAGTGGATTTTGGACCCCCTGTGAGGTGGCTGGCACGTGCGGATGTTTTACTCGTCGGTTTTTGTTTCCTTCACTTTTCTCTTTAAGAGTCAATAGGAAAGAAAGTAAGAAAGAAGATGCTATTTTATCAAACCGAATCTTCTTCCATTACATGCTGCTTTTTCGTAAGTTGCATATCCTTTTAGGACACTTTTGTTATAATGTCAACCCTCATTTTGGCTACTGCCACGCCATTCTGTTTTGGGATATGGAAGGGAGAAACAGGCAAACATGTTATCGACACATAACAGCTCTTCCAAATATTTTTCCACCTTAACTTACTTCGTACGGAAAAAAAGTTTTAACCCGTGTCTTCTTTTAAGTTTGAAATTTTAATGTTTACGTGAAAAGTTGAAAGGAAGATGTATTTACTTCTCTTATCTATTAATTAATTATTTAATTTTATTTATATGATTATATATTTTTTTAATTATTTTAAAGTAAAGTATAAAAAATTTAATTTGTATATAATCAAAAATAATTTTAATTTATATTTATTTAAAAATTAAAGATTTAATTAATAATAATTTAATTTAACAATTTTATTTTACGTGTATTTAATATTTATTGAAATTAAAAATTTAATTTGATAATTTTACTTTATATTTATTTAATATTTACTTAAAATAAAAATTTAATTTTTATACATATATCATACTTATATAAATCTCAAATTCTAATATACAAATCCACTGCCTTTTTTACTCTCCTCTTTTACAAATTCTCCAGCAATAAATTATATTTTTTTTATTTCACTAAACAATTCATAGTCGTATCAATCTCACTCTTCTTATAAAAATATTTTAATATAAGATTTATGACATACACATTCATGTTAAATCTACACTTCAATATCAATTTTAAGACTCGTAAAGCAAGTGTAAATTTTTGCTTTATACAAAAAATTTGATAAAAATACGCAATGACAGAAAATTAGAAAAAATATCAACATGACTAAATTGTTAATTTTAAATATCATTAAACAAAATTTTAATTTAAATAAATATTAAATGAATATAAATCATAATTTTCATTAATCAAAATTTTAATTATTTTAATTTTTTGAACATCAAATAAATTAAAATTAAGTTTCTTAAACTTTATTTTGAAACAATTAAAAGTATTATAATCATTTTAAGTAAAAATACATAGTCAATTGACGGTTTAAGGAAGATAAGTGTGTCTTTTCTTAAAATTTTTATTTAAGTGTTAAAATTATAAATTAAATTATTATTAATTAAATTTTTAATTTTTAAATAAATATAAATTAAAATTATTTTTGATTACATACAAATTAAATTTTTTATACTTTATTTTAAAATAATTAAGAGTATTATAATTATATAAATAAAATTAGACGGTTAATTAATGGTTTAAGAAAAGTAAGTGTAATTTTTTTTAAATTTTTTATTTAAGTGTGTCCTTCAATTAAAAAAATTTAAGAGAAAAGAAAGTTCAATTTAATTTATTAAATTTAAAAAATGTATATAATCAAAGTTCATAAATAAAGTACAAATAAACAATAATTTTCTAGTTAATGTAATCAATTACAATAATGATTCCTGACAACTCAATGCTGTGCCGTTTCATGAAAAGGGCACATCAATATTTGTGACCTATCATCAATGACTCTGCCCCACTCGTGCAATTTATAGATTATATATTCATTCTCTCTCCTTCAATTGCAATGCAGAAGAGTGGAGTGGCATTGGTAGACATTTTAAGTGGAGAAAGCAGGGCCTTACATTATTATTAATAATAAGGGAATGGGAATGGGAATGGGAATGGGAATGGATTAATTAGAACACAATCACGTTGATGCGTGTACGCTAATTGGTTTTAATTAATCAAAAAATGAAATAAACGTTATCAGATTTTATAATAATTTAAAGTTAATCAATTTTGAAAGAAAGAAAGAAAGAAGCATTGGACATTGGGGTTCGATCCGAGAAAATGTTTGGTAACCTAATCGAATCGTGTTTGTTAATTGCCGGATTCAATTTTCAAATTAGAGGCATGGGGGTATCCGCGGATTATTCCGGAATCTAGGTTTTAATACAATGGGGTTATCTCTCTGTCCGTTTTCAGAGAGGTTAACAACGGAACAAAAGAAATCCACTTGGCAATCCGCAGTATTTGTAGGAATTAATGATTGATATTGACCCGCAAAGTTCAGTAATTTTAATTTTAAGGTGTCTAATTTTGGCCTTAAACCCATAATAATTGTGTGAATAACGTACAGAGGTCCACAGGGGCCAGTTGTCAGGGCCATTCTCAGAAGAAAGACGCTGAGAAGTAAGCAAGAATACAGTAAAAAAAAAATAGAGGCTGTCAATTGGGTATTTCAAAATGCAATCACTATTGAAACGAAGGAATTGCAACTGAGTCGGAATTTTGCCAGCCTTTTTAGGTTTCAGTAAACCAACCATGTTATCATGTGAACAGCAATGGGGTTGTTTGTTTGTTTTCATCAATTGAAATTGCATGTGGCATCATTTATCGTGTAAGATTACGACGTTCAGACCTACCAGTCATTGCTCTTGACTTGTGCTGTGTGTGCTTGGCTCCCTTTTTCATTTTATTTTCCAATAAATCATTTTAGGTGGCATTTTCAGAATATAAAGCGTTGGATTCTGCTGTGCTGTGCTGTGCTGTGCTGTGCTTGTGCTTGTGCATGGCAAGTCCAAATGAGCAATTTTGTAGGTACAAGTACAATTAACACAGGAGAGCAATATGTTTCAGATTTTTGTTCCTCAGCTTGACATCTCCAATCTGTCATCCCAACCACAGTTATCCGATAGCGTTCTTTCTTTACGTTCTTACATAGACAGACGAGTACGATTGGTTGCAAGTAATAATGTCGAAATTGAAAATTAGAAAATTACAAAAAAAAAAAAAATAAAAAAGAAGGACCAAGAAATATTCATTCATAGAGCTAACTAGCCTAATTTCCTGTCAACTCTTCTGTTCATAAACAATCTAAGTTCTGTTCTTCAAGTTTTTAACTTTTTAAACTATTAGACTTATAGTCTGCTTAAGTGAAATTGATAATAATTATTTGAATCCACAGGATAATTAAACTTATATATGAGAAAAAAAAAAGTGCAACTATACAAATAAAATCACGTCAATATTAAATTGAAATTAGAACCCTTTTCTATATGTTGTTTATAGATTCTCACAGTGCTAATGCATTATTTGTAGTCTCTTGTATTAGTGACGTTACTATTAATCATGTGCACTCCTAAACTTTCTGAAACTTCATGATTGTACATGTGCTGCACTAATATATATATATATATATATATATTTGTCATACCCTTTCTCATAGCATATAATAAAATACATTTAGTTGTCAATATAACTCCTACACTTTAAAATATAACATGATCGCTCTTATGTACAGAGCTATCAACACAAATCCTACCCCTTAAAGCCAACTTTCATGAGCAGTCGCACGTATCTCTTTTTACTATTCCTTATAAATGTTACTTTAATTTCAAAACCATTTAATCACAATGCATTGAGTTGTATTCTTTCCAAAGTCTCTCCTTTTTCTTCTAAAGTTTAATTCTGTTCTATAGGGTTTATGTGATGGAAATGAACTTAAACTTGATTGAGATAAGATGCATCTCTTTTATCTTTTTAATCAGTTATAAAAGCAAAATTTGTTGATTTAAACTCTTTAAATAAACTGGTTCATGATTATGAACAAAATTCTCAGCATATGTATATATATTTTTTGGAGAAATGCTTCTCATCTAAGGCAAGTAATTAAGGGACAATAGCCGAAGAGTTAATTAATTTCTAATAAAATTGTACATACAATAGAATAAAGTTGCCCTCAGCTTATAAGCTTTTGGGTTTGTTCTGTATTCTGTTCATTAGTCTAATTATACATAAATCTTCCTTGCGGAATACTCTGCTAATTGAACTTAGCTATAGCTTTCATATATAGTTACTGCTTACTGTATCAGAAAAACAAAAACCTCTTCTTGCACAAAGCAGGGGACACTCAAACAAAACTGACAGGCACTGTGGGCTTGGAGACAATTGCCTTATCAAGCATCCATTGTGGGCTACATAAATATAAGGTGAGGCCCACGAATCTCCGGAATTGAAGCTCAGGCCCACGAATCAGGCTCAATGGACAAATAATTATTAGACTGAATTATTATCATCCTTTAAAAATATATTTCTAATTAACTGCCTGTCGATCAAACGCATCCAGAACGTTAACAATAGATTGTGTTGAGTATTAAAAAAATAATTGTAATTATGTTTAATAGATTCTATTGATTTTCTTTAAGGATTATTTTAATTCACTCGTCTTCTCAGAAAACAGTAAATATTTCTTTAGTTTTACTGTTTTAGAGTGTTATTTGAGATTTTTAATTTTTTATGAAATAGAAAAAATATTTTTTAATTTTTGACAAAATAATTTTTTTTTTATTCTATGGCGTTGTTAAATACCTCGATTTTTAATGAATAGAAAGATGCTTATTTTATATACACTAAAATTAAACTATTAATTTTTTTAAAATTTTTTTTCTATTTTATTAAAGTAAAAAATATTAAAAAAAACTACTTACAATTTAAGAATATTTTCTCATTTCGTCGAAATTTAGAAATATCTAATATTGCTTCAAAACACAAGAGATATTTATTTGTCCAAAAGATACTGTATGTATTACAATAATCCTTTTTAATGGTAAAAATTTCAATATTAAAGGGTACATAAGTACAAACCACATCACTCTATGGGCTCTACCTATAGATACGGGCAACGGCCTATATTGATTCTTACCGAGTATTCTTGATAATTGTGTGATTATATTAAATTAGGACAATTTTGTTTTCATATTCTAAAATTTTGTATAAGTATAATCATATCTTGTAATTCATAATTATTAAATAAAAATTATATGTTAAAAAAAAAAATAATTATACATCAATAAAAAAAAAAAAATTTTAAAATCTCTTTTAAAAATCAAATAAATTCATATTAAAAAACAACATTGATTCATTAAATTATTTATTTGTATCTATAATTTAAAAATAATCAAATCTAAGACAAAAACTTGATCTTTCCCATTCCAAATGTACATATATAATACATATAAAAAATTTAATTTATGTATATAAAATATTATTTGATACTTATATTTCCTTGAATGAAAGATTTATCATTATTAAGGGTCTATGTAGCAGTGTCGAGAAGAAAACAAGTTATTTCATAATGCCTATATACTTAAATACTTTTTCTATTACTTGTCTAATATTATTCTTAAAACAATTTTAAGTATTGTCGCATGGTAAGATTTATCATGACACTTAAAACAATTTAGAAAATAAATCATGTAAGATTGTTAAGAATTACTATTCACGTAATGCGTGTTTGAGCTATTTTTTAAGAAAATGAATCATGTAAGACTGTTAAGAAGAACTATCCATAGTGCATCTTAGAGCTATTAATCAAGCGGGAAGCCCAGGAAGACTAATGTAGTATATCTTGTTATTGTTTCTTGAAAACTCATGAAAGAAATTTGTGAAAGAAGTTCACAGAAAAAAAAAATTTAGATAAATTATGTAAGGGTGCCAAGGAAGACTACCTACATGCCTATATAGTGGGTCTTCTAGTTTTTCCTTCTCAAAGTATTTGAGACATTATGAATAGATCTTATTTATGGGAAAAGTAATACAACTCATAGAGAAAGTTCATCTCGATAAAAAGTTGGACCTTCAATGCAAAGTATATCTCAAGCATCATAAATAAAGAATGATGTCTATGAGGTGTGCTACATAAGCTCTAAGAATTTCTCTAAATCACAATAAAAAGGGATAAAAAAAGAGACAAAATTCTTTGGTCAGAAACAAAAAAAAAAGATATCAACGACGATCTTATTTTGGTAGAGAACAACATACCAAAAAAGGAGAAATAGTATAAAATAAAAATATCATCTTTTAAATTAATAATAACGGTGATAGTGACCTGAAAAAAAAAAAAATTAAAGAATACATGAAGATAATAATTAAAAAATAATAATTTATTTTATTGTCATTATAAATAGTAACGACAACAAAGGTAAAAAAATTTAAAAATTTTTTATAAGCTTAAAGCTTTTGGATTTGTTATGTATTATTTTCATTAATCTAATTATATATAAATCTTTTTTTATGGAATACTCTTCTAATTGGACTTGGCTATGGCTTTCATACACAGTTACACCTGACTCCCTAAAAAACAAAAACAATTCTTGCACAAAATTGGGGACGCCCTAAGAAAACTGATAGGCGTCGTGGGCTTCGAGACAAATACCTAATCAAGCATCAGACGTGGGCTACAGCTACTGAACATGAGGCGAGGCCCACGAATTGGCTCAAATCTCAATGGACGTGTTAAATGATTATTAGACTGAATTATTATTATCTTTGTCAAAATATTACTAATTAATTACCTGTCCATTAAACGCATCCACAACGTTAGCAAAAGCTTGTGTTGAGTATTAAAAATATAATTATTAATATTATTACGCTTAATAGATTCCATTATTTTCTTTAAGGATTATTGTAATCTACTAGTTTTTTGATTAAAAAAAAAGATATTTCTTTAGTTTTAGAACGTTGTTAAATATTTTTTTTTATGAAATTAAAAAGTACCTTTTATTTTTTGATCAAATAAAAAAATGTCTTTTGAGTTTTAGGGTACTATACTATTATTAGATACCTTGAACAGAAAAATACTTATTTTATATACACTTAAGTAAAATTATTATTTTTTTAAAGATATATTTTTATTTCATTAAAAGTCATAGATATCAAATAACGGCTCGCAATTCAGGGATATATATATATTTTTTTATTTTATCAAAAATTAAAAATATCTAATAGTGCTCCAAAACACAAAGGATATTTATTTTCCCGAAAGATAGGTATATATTACAATAATCCTTCTTTTTAATGAATAATAAAGTTGTAAAAGCATAAACGAGGTCACTCTATGGGCTCCACCTATACATATGGGCTACGGCCTGTATATGATTCTTGCGAGTATTCTTGTTAATTGTGTGGCTACAATAAATTAGGACATTTATATTTTCATATTCTAAAATTTTGCATAAGTATAATCATCTCGCGTGATTCATAACTAATAAATAGAAATATATATTAAAAATATTAAACTATTTTTTAAAAATCAAATAAATTCATATTGTAGAAGAATCTTAATTCATTAAAGTGTTTATTTGTATCTATACTTTTTTAAAAATAATCAAATCTAGGTTGAAATCTTGATCTTTCCCATTCCAAAAGTATACGATACATATAAAAAAAAAAAAGAATACTCATTACCCCATGTTTTTTCAGTCAATACTCTAATACCCTCTATATTTTGTTTAATACCTTATCACCTCCTGATTCTTTTTTTTTTTAATTTTACCCTTTAGTTTAATTAATTTACAAATAGTAAAATTAAAAATATTAGAAATATTAAAAGGCAAAATCGAGACTCAGGGGAGTTATGGGATATTACAAAAAATATAGGAGGGTAATGAGCATTTACCCTAAAAAAATTTAATTTATATATAGACAATATTATTTGATATTTTTATTTATTTTCTTAAAAGAAAGTTTCTCATTTTAAGGGTCTGTTTACCACTGTTAAAGAGAAATTAAGTTACTTCATAATACTTGTGCACTTTAATGCTTTTTTTATTACTTGTCTAATATTATCTATGAAATAGTTTAAGTATTGTTATTTGATAAGATTTATCATGACATTTTAAATAATTTACAAAAGAAATCATGTGAAACTGTGCAGAAAAAACTACCCATATAATGCTTTTAAAATTGTCTTTTAAGAGAAGTTTATAAAAAAAAAAAAATTATAGAGAAAAGTCCAGAAAAGAAAGTTCAAAGTAATTGTGCAAGAACGCCGAGGAGGACTACCTATATAGTATATCTTATTATTGTCTTTCGAAAATTGATGAATAAAGTTTATGAAGGCAATTCACATAAAAGAGTTTAGATAAACCATATAAGAGTGTCGAGGATTTCCGTGTGCCTTACAGTTTTCTCTTTGCATAAGTATTGGAACATTATGAATAGATCTTATTCTTTCGAAAGTAATGCAACTCATAGGGAAGTTTATCTTGATAAAAAGGTGACTTCAATGCAAAATATTTTTCAAAAACTGTAAATAAAGAGTGATCTCTATAAAAAATGCTACATAAGGCTTAATAATTTCTCTAAATCATAATAAAAAGTGACAAAGGAAAGAGAGACAAAATTTTTTGGTCAAACGGAAAAAAAAAAAAAAAGATGTCAACTATAATTTTATCTTGATAGAGAATAGCATGTCAAGAAAGAAAGATGATACAAAGCAAAAATGTCATCCTTTAATTTGGTAACCACGTTGGATAATGATATCGAAAAATAAAGAACTAATGATCAAGGAATACATGGAGACGGTTTATATAATGACTTCCTTCGTCGCCGTAATAAATAGTAAAGATAATAAAGGTGCAAGGATTTTCAAACTTTTTTCTCTCTAAATATATTTACCTTTCTCTTTTATTTCAATGGAATATTAACTTGATCTATTCTATACTGATGACACCATTCAGCAACTCTAACCATTTTTTTTTCAGTGCAAGTCATTTAAATTAAGGCAATCCTAACTTTGTGCCAATTCTTCACTAAAATTTTTAATTAGAATCATTCTCATTATTCCAAAGCCATTATTTTTTTGAGTTTATTGGTATTTCCCTAAAGATTAGAAATTTTGTACGTTGACTGATTTTTGAGTAGGTAACATATTATTTTGGACTGCCGAAAAAATGACATTAATAATTATTATTCACATAAATTGCTTTAGTTTTAATTAAAAACCGTTGAGTTTGATGTATTGAGTTAAACCTTAATTTTCAAAAGTGATGAATCAATGGAATTTCTATTCCCAGTATTAAAAAAGGAATAGTTATGAATAAAAAATAAGTATTTTCGAAAGATTTTAATAAGTATAATTTAAAATTATAACAGTAGCAGGGCTGTAAGATGTTGGATACTAATATAAATATTGTTAAACGATGTCCCATTTTTCTTCCACCGAAAGTGACAATATCTTAGCCCGCATTTATTCAATAGGAATAGTATAAAGTTACAAACAAAGAATCAATCACAGAATAACTTTTCCTTCACACCTTTCTGGTTCCTGTCATTTTAAGATCACATACAGACAGTTCTCTCCACAGCATATTATCCACCAAGAATAACAACAAATGGGTTGTTTCAGGTCTCGTTCCAAGAGTGCTTCTTCCCCCATGAATTCCACTTCTGCTTTTCCATCAAACCCAGAATCCAGAACTCTGAAACAGGAAGTTCTGCTTACAATTCCAGGATGCACAGTTCATCTCATGGACGAAGGAGAAGCCGTAGAACTCGCCAGGGGTGAGTTCACGCTTGTCAGAATTGTTGATGAGAATGTTTCTCTTGCTACCATCATTAAAGTTGGTGACGATCTTCAGTGGCCTCTGACGAAAGATGAGCCGGTGGTGAAGCTTGATTTTCTTCACTATCTGTTCTCTTTGCCTATGAAAGATGGTGATCCACTGAGCTATGGAGTGACATTCTTGGAAGCATATAGTAGCAGTTTGGGGTTGCTTGACTCGTTTTTAAAGGAGCATTCATGCTTTTCTGGCTCGGCATCCACTTGGAAAAATGATATTGATTGGAAAGAGTTTGCTCCCAGGATTGATAATTACAACAATTTCTTGGCCAAGGCCATTGCGGGAGGCACTGGCCAGATTATCAAGGGAATTTTCAAATGCAGCAACGCTTACACAAACCAGGTTTGTTTTTAAGTATTAGCCAGATCAATCAAATTTGTATAAACTATATTATTAGCTTAATATTATTTTTCTGTTGTTACTACCAACATAAGATTATTCCTTTAACAGTGCCATGGCTGTAGTTTCACATCTAAAGACAGTTGTGTGGATAAAAGCAGGTCCATAAAGGAGGAGAAATGATACTGACTCAAGCTGCAGGGGAGAAAAATTGGGTCACAGCTAGAGAAAGCAATAATAACACAAGTAATGGGGCCAGAAAGAAGAGCGGAGTCAACAAAAATTTGAAACGGTATCCCGAGATATGATAAACAGTAGTGTGATTAGATTAGAATAATCTTATGTGAACACAACCAGTATTTTTCACTTTTAGTCAAACAATATTATTGCTGCTTTTTGTTTTTTTTGCCTTGGTATAGTGTCAGAAAACTGTCGAAGATGACAGAAAAGTTAAGCAAATCCATGCTTGATGTCGTCGGGGTTGCAGCTGGATCAGTGATGGCACCATTGGTTAAGTCTCAGGCAGGGAAGGCTTTTTTATCTATGGTCCCAGGAGAGGTCCTCTTGGCCTCGCTAGATGCTGTCAGTAAGTATCTAAACCCAATTTTAATAATTGAATTCTCATATAAGATTATCTACACATTATGGAAGAGAAGATGTTATGTTATGACTCACTGCATATGACTTGTTGCAATTTACAGACAAGGTTCTAGATGCAGCTGAAGCTGCTGAAAAACAAGCATTATCTGCAACCTCCAAGGCTGCAACCAGAGCTGTCAGTGAGAGGTAAATCCTGGAAACAATGTGCGATACTTACATTGTTTTCTTCGCCAAATGCAACGCTGAAATAATATTGAATTGAATAATTAGTACTCTACCTTCACATCGCATGTAAATCTTGACCCACCATTGCCTTTGTATAGATTAGAAACCTTTGTATAGATTAGAAATGCAGATTCTGTTCATTGACATAACAAATTCCACGCATATAAAGACAATCAATAGTATCTGTTCTTTAAATCTTTTGTATACCTAACAGTTATTTGAATTGTATTTCTCTTGTTACATACGTTGTAATCTTCTCCTTTCTGCCGTTGTGAAGCTAATCTTCTTCTTCTGTAATGTATGTTAATTGGCATTAACTTTTGAGGTGCAGGTTTGGAGAAAATGCAGGGGAAGCTACTGGAGATGTGCTGGCAACTGCAGGGCATTGTGCTTGTGCTGCTTGGAATATTTTCAAAATACGAAAGGCCCTGACTCCAACATCAGCTGTCTCCAACGGAGCATTAGTGAATGCGGAAAGGATGAGAAATGTGAAATATTGACAGCAAATGAAGTGGATTTATCTGTTGGAAGTTTGAGACAAAAGTCTTATTGTTATTAAGTTATTGCAGCCCTCTCTTAGCATTACCAATTGATAGGAACTGGTTCGTATCCCACTCTCGAAATTCAAATGACCGGTAAAAATAGATAGCGTATGTCACAAACATGGTGGATTTTGAACTTGAGCAAATTTAGTTTGTTGTGTGTTACAGAGCATTTCCTGTGCTGGAGAAGATACTCTCCCTTGATGTTTGCTAATTTGTTTAATGTCCTGGAATTGCTTGAACGTGGGAATTACCTATTACAAAGGTGTTTGGGAGCCCTACGCGAAAGCATTTTAAAATACTTCTCGAAAAAATGTCCGTAAGTGCTTTCTAAGAAGCATTTCAGTTTATTTATATTTCGAAAACAGAATTCTGATAAAAAGAACCTTAAAACATTGCATGAACATAAGCTCAATCTCTCCTCATTCTTCTTCTTTTTTTTTTTCTTTAATTTTTAACTCTCAATTTTAGGACAAATAATATACTGCCAAATTAAGAAGGCAAATAATTTTGGGTCAGGTAAAAAAAAAAAAAAAATTGCTAAGAAAAAGCTTGAACAGAAAATTTAAAATATTGCACCCAAAAGTTAAAAATTCTTAAAAAAAAAAAAAGGTTGAAACGTTAAAATTAAAAATTTTAACACAAAACTTGAAATATGAACGTAAATCTAATAAATCTTGGTCAATCCCAAAAAAAAAAAAAAAAAAAAGGTGTTTCATTGAATTTTTTTAAAATATGATATATTACTGTTTTTTATAATTTTTGAAAACAATTTTCGCATTTTAGAGAATCTATAGACTATAGCAACGCGATTAACGACATGCCGTTTTGGTCGGAGGACTTCAATCTTCGAAATCGACACGACGCATGTTACCAGTTTCACTAACAGCACAGCGGTTCCATTGTCCCGACAGAAAAGACCTAGTGAGGGTGAGGGTGAGGGTCTGGCTGAAGCTGAATCGCGATAGTTAGTTTCAATGGAGAACGAAGCAAACTTAAGTATATACAGAGCGGCAAGAACCATAAAGCGGAGACAGAACACGCTCTACAACGCGTTAAGATCAATATACGATGACTCGATTTTCGTCGGCGAAATCTCCCAGTTATGGCCCCAACTTCCTCTCCTCGCTAATCTCCGCTGTGGTCTCTGGTACTCTTCCAATTTTCACTCTACTTGCTACTTTAAATCCACCGATGGTCACACCAACAATTGGTCCTTCAACACCTCCCGCCTCAACTTCCACGTGGCTCTCCTAGCCGGTACGTCCACTGTTTTCTTTTCTTTTATGTTTTTGCAATTTAATCACACGTAAATATATTGATTATTATTTTTAATTTTTCTTTTTTTGTTGTGAATGGTTAGGACAGAAGGGAGGTTGTATGATAGTTGATTCAACAAGGAAAGGGAAGCGGTTTCCGGATAGCATGTCCAAAACGATACCTATTTGGACGTGTGTTTTAAATCGTTCCGTTTATAATTATAGGAAGAAAATGTGCAATTCTGTTGTACTTGTGGAGGTGGTGAGTACTGGTAATGCCCTTTCGTTGTTGTTCTAATAATTATTGGTGGTGTTTAAAATCATGTGCGAATTGTACAATTTAGTGCTTTAGCCTTGTAGTCAATATTTCTGTGTTGATTGTTGGTATAATTCTCAATGTGTTCAGTGCTTTGAATGATATGCTTTTGAGAACACTTTTGCTACCATCAAAAGTAGTTTAACATAGCTAAAACAGTTTTTGTGTATGGCATAACGTTATGCTGAACTAAATAAAAGCTCCTTTTTACAATTAAAATGCATTTACACTTCCTTTCTTTGTGGAGCAGGCCTTGATATGTGTGTTTCGAGAGAGCCCTTTTCAGATTTGAAGCACTTTAAATGCTTTATAAGGAAACACTTGATAGATTCTTTACCTGAAAGTCCTTTTAAGAACTCTTGCAAAAGCTGCTGTTCAATAGCTTTCGAAGAACTACTGTATGCATTCTGATTTGTGTTTTTAGTGACTGTAAGAGAGAGTTTTTACATCTAGTTTCTAGCTAATTTATCATTATTTTCCAAGTTATTCGGGTTTCTAATGTGTCATTTTTCTTTTGTGCGCTTTTGTCGGAAATGCTGATTAACATCTTTAAAATTCACAATCCCTTGTCTTGCTATCTAGCAGGAGTCAAATTCTTCTGATGAAAATGTGAAAAGTACGAGTCAGATCTCAGCTGACTGGGATTGTTCCTTGCATCTTCCTCTTTGGGTTTCGGAAACAGAGAAGGCAGCTATCAATGATCGTTTAGAAGAATGGACAAAAGATTTGGATACAAGTGGGGCTGACATTGCTTCACTTGCATCATGCCTAAAGAAGCCACTACGACCTCTATGGATTTCTCAAAAATCTGTCATTTGGTTGAACGAAGTGCCTGATCATGATTCTTGGGACTTCACCCCAATCATCCTTGTTTCTGCTTCTTCCCCGAGTGGCATAATTCAGAGCTGGACTACCTCGGAATTTAGCTGGAATTATATTCCAGGAGCTGGAGATGATGAAGAGAGCTGGGCCAGGGGTTTGACACCTAATCTCTTTTGGAATAATGCTTATGATCTCATTAGCTCAGGGCCTGATGTCTGTAATCAGAAGGTAGCTGATATAGTTGAAAAGGATAGAGTTTATCGTGCTCAAAGGGGACAGGTGGCTCCCCAGGTCCATGTGAAGCCCTCAAAGATGTTGGGGAACTCATCTGATCTGTCTCACTTAGAACCTTCATTATCTTCAGATATTTCAAACCTTAAAATTGATTTGAAGTCCTCAGATAAAGGTTCTACAATATCTTGGCTGGGTTCGACAAATCTTGCAGTGGGTACATCTCAACATGGTAAAGCTGAGTGAACAGTTCTTGTATCTTTCATCGTGCACTCTTTTATTTTGACTGCCCTGCACATTGGACCACTTGCTTGTATGATCCTGTGTTATGGAAATTTTTTCTTTTGTCACATTCTCAAAATGGAAAAATGGTGTCAAATGTTGAGTGCCAATATTTGTTTCAATTTTCGCCTGAAGAACCTAACAGAAACTTTGGGGAACGCTAAAATTAAACTTAACTTTAAAAGAAAGTTCTCTCCTGTCCCCAAAACCTAGTATTCAACCCTAAAGTAGCAGACTATTGCAGTAATCCTACAATTGCCAGCTTGTTTAGGTTTTCAGGAAGACATTTTTCTGAGGGGGTTTCTGATAGTTACTGTATTTCCTGTTCACTCTTGTTTGTTCCTCTTTATTATTCTCTTTGATGATCTATAGAAGAAGGAAAAGGTTAAGCTTAATTATTTGGGGGATCATGTATCCTTCGGATAATAGACCAGCAAGGCATTGTGCTTGTAAATGCTATGTAGTCATGTATACAGGTCTTGCATTTTGCTTGACCAACCTAATTAACGTGTTCTACTTTATAACATAAGTGATGGCTTCAGGAGTAATATAGCATTCTTGCCGTAAGTAAATTGTGAAAAACATGAATTTTTGAAATGGTTTTATGCGTGTGTGGGAAGATTGAGACTTGAGTGGTATTATAGTAGAACATATATTTTGATGTAGTTTCTAGTTGAACACACCAGAAAACTTAATTTTATGTCAAATTCTTTTCAAGTGTTGAGCGGTATTACTTTTTCAAACTCCTAATATGTTGTTTTAGATCCCTACTCCCTTCTATAATATCATGAACTATTAATTGTCTGTTTGGTATAGCTTGTAGAGCTTATTGAAGTAGATATTGTACAAGTATAGCTTCAATTAAAACAATTATCGGTTGTTTGGTTGTCAAGAATATCTTTTAGCAAAAATAGTGTTGTTACCTTAATAAACAGGTTTTTTGAGGTTGTATTATGGGAGAATGAAGTAAAATTTAAAAAATAGAGTAAGCTTATTTCAAACAATATAACCTTCTAAACCAAAGGTTTTGCTCCAGAAAGCCACAATATTCAAATGACAAAAAAATTTGAAAAGAGCTTTTGACATTAAAAAACTCTATTGTGCAATAGAGAAGGCATACCAAATAGGCACTAAATGCACAATGTTTGTCGTTGAATAGTGTCTCTACAATCAACTTTTTTTGAATTGATTCTGTGAATCTATTGTTGTATTCTGTGGCCTCATTGGAGGCACCAGTGGTGCCAGCAAGTGAAGGTAAAGGTTGATGACATTGGTGCTACAGGTGCATATATTGCTGATGAATGTAGTTGTTTGTTGTGGGGGCCCAATAAATCTTTATATTCTTAAAAATTCTAGGCACACAGAAATTTTCTGAGAATTTTATCTTTGTGCATAAGTTTTGTTGTCACTGATTGTATAATCTTTATACTCTACAATTTTGGGTGCAGCTGTAAAGGAATGCAATGTTGATTGCATTCTCAATTGTGATCAAGAGTCTATCACCGTCAGTCTTTCAAATGCGGAGGCATATTTGCATCTTCCGATGGTGGTACGTATAGGGAAAAAAAGAAATTGAATTATTAACATTTTATCATTACCATTTGCTAATTAATCACCTGGTTTGGCTTTTGTTGTCCAGAACTCAAAGTTGGATCGATTTTCATTGTTGAGGAATCTCCCATCTGCAGTTAACCTTGCAAAGCTTAATATAAGCAAGGGAAAGACACTTTTAATTTGTTGTCAAAGTGGTAAGGACTTTTGCTTGCTGCCTTGCCTTGAATAGTTACACTTTTGAACAGACCATATAAAGTTGAGTCTGTTTCTTAACATGTACATGGGATTATTGAATTGTATTTTTGTGCCACTTGTAATATGGGTTTGGACTGCTAGCTCTACCTGATTCTGTAATTAGTTATTTTGAATGTGTTGAGTTCTGCTGCTGTCTTTTCTCAGTTTTTTATGACTCTTATGTAATCTCTACACCAGAATATTCTAGAGACAGAAAATGAAACTGAGATTTTTTTTTTTAATTTATTTTTGGGGTGTGGGGTTCCCATTTTGCTAGTCAAATTAATCTCCTAATATATTCTTCTGCATTTCTGTTTCCAGGGGAAGATATCAGTGTCTGCATTTGTCTGGCAATATTGACATCATTATTCGATGATGGAGGTAGTTTACCTGTATCTAATAAAAAAGTCCTAATATTTTACATTGTAACCAGCTTGTTTATAAGGATGCAATGTCATGCATATAGGCTGAAAAGATTGATTCAGTTTGCATTCATTATCTCGAGTTACTATTTCTGAACTTGCAAGTAACCATTTTATCAGGAAACTTTGATGATGGGAAATCCTTCAGTCAGACTGGCATTAATAAAATGGAGATGCGGCGCCGACTTGTATTTTTATGTAAATTTGCAACAAATGCTCGGCCATCCAGAGGAAACCTGAAGCAAGTTTTTAGTTTTCTTAGTGGTAAAAGAGTTGATCCTGTTTAATCACGTAAACATAGCGATGCTAAAGGTAAACCGTCCCGACCTGGAGGATCTCCCATGGAGATTTTGTGTCTTAACTCGCTGTCTTTTTGTTACAGAACGACAGCATCCGGGCCCAATAGGTCCCTTTTCTTCATGGGTCGAGCCGGTCCAATCTCCCCAAAAGATTAAAAAGGAAACAACAAAATACAAGGAAATGCTAGAAGAAGAAAGAAGACAAACTTTTAGTTATACCAAATTAAAACTTTTGTTACGAACATCTTTTATCATGAGTCAACTTGTCTTAGTTCAAAATTATGTTTTCCCCGTGTCTTTTTTTTGGTCTACTTATACTGGCGGGAGAAGGGAAGTTTTTAAGGGATGTTTGAAATTATGATATGTTATTTAATCTTGAAATTACAATAACGAAAGTATTCCGATAGACATTTACTTGGTAACTAAAGCTTATCATTTATTTGCTTATTTGTATTTGATATTTAGGTGCTGGTTGATATTGAGATTAGTGATTTATTTCATAATCATACAGGAGTTCTAAGCTTAAATATAACTAAAGTGAATGGACTTAGTGTATCAACATATAGGCATTTACTATTCTCTTTGGTTAAAAGTTAAATACCCTCAAATGAATGAGCTCCAATTAGGACCGCATAATGAGTATGCTTTGCTTTGCTTTGCTTTGCTTTGCTTTGCTTTAGGACTATAAAAGAGAAATAAACTAAAGACAAGATTAGAGAAAGAAGAAGACTTTCGTATCAAAAGCTCTAAACGAGATTTGACAATGTCGTCAGAAAAATGAAGATAACAGGAAACAAAAGGAGAGAATGATTTGGTGGGCAGTGCCGGCCTAGTTTAGGCCCTGGGCCCAGTAGTAGTCGTAGTCGTAGTAGTAGTAGTAGTAGAGTAGTAGTAGTAGTCGTAGGTGCCCTTCAATTGATTTGGCGGTGCTCGTTCACACTAATCCATCTCGCTTTAAGCTTTTATTATTATTGCTATTACTTTTTGATTGTGACAAACAAAGGTGTATAAGTTTTCTTTTTTTTTTTTTAAAAAAGTGAAGCATAATATTATATTATATGTTATTCATTTCATTTTCACTTTTATAAATGATACACTACATATTTCTCGCCTTTTCTTAACCATATATAAGTAGTTTTCATTGTTATTATTACAACTGTAATCATTTAATTTTTGTTCTTTTAAAATTATTAACCATGATTCATATCATATTAATCACGTTTTTTACATATGAATTATTAAAGATAATTATGTGTAAGATAAGGTTATAATTTATGATACAACCAATAAATTGCATTACTTTTAAATATTTTTATTATATTTTTAAATTTATGAATCATGTTGTAAAATGACCTCTCGTGTGAATACAAATATGAAGCCAAAACTCACGATCATTATCATTCTTTTGTAAAATGCAAATGGGTTTTGATAATATTGAGACTTTATCATTATATGTTACTTTAAAATCTAAAAAAATAGTCTATATCATCATATGAAAGCCAAAGCTAACAATCATTTTGCGTTCTTCTATAATATTATATTGGTGAGTGTAATAATTCCATTGGTCATTCGATTTCACAATTTGCATTTGCATAGTGAATGATTGAAACGACCAAGATTAGTGGCTGGGAATTCAAGTAATAAAGTAATAAAGTGCCACCTAATTAATTAAATGATCTAATTCTTTACCATCTCCCACTTCCTAAGCTTCTCCTCATCTTATTTTAATTAATTCCAACTATAATTCGACATCAAATTCTCTCTGTTCATATATAATCTCCTCAGCTTACACTATTACATCTAATTAATTCTATAAAAATAAACTATCAATCTAATATGATGGTACAACTCAAATAAATAAGATAAAAAATAAATACTTTAAATGACAAATTTTTAAAAAATAATTTAACTTTTTGTTGATAATAAATTTTGTTAATAAATATAAGAATAGATATCTTAAAACTTATCATCGTAATATTAACGTATTGAATTTATGATAACATAATTTTAATAATATAAATTTAAATAAAGTCAAATCCACTCACATAATAATAGAGAAAATTTTATATTATCATAACTTAAACTATTTTTTTAATAAGAATGAAAAACTTTTTTAACCTTTTAAAAGTAATTTTTTTTATCTACTTTTAAAAATTAAAAGAGTAATACAACTTTACTAAAATGTAGATAAACTAATTACATACTTAAAATTATTCTTTATTTCAAAATTATATTCATTTGTTTTTATTCATACATGTTTGCAAGCACAAAAAATGTGTATATATTTATATATTTTAAATTTGATGTAAACCAAACTCAAGGTGTACGAGTTGTCTCACATCGGTCGATATATGCATACTAATCCAAAAGAATTAAACATCGTGAGAATATAATAGAATTAAATAATTTCCAAGCCAAGCTTTATTTTTTAACAAAATCACGTGTATGCATTGGATTGTGTCTGAAAATCGCAAAGCTACTTTAACTAACCAACTTAAAATTTGCAAACAACACACGTCTTCTGATATTTGATAACTGATACTTTATGTCCAAATTCCGACCACTTCCAGCTTACATCGTACTATTAATAATTTTTTATTTCTTTCTAATTTATCACGCGTGCCCAGACTAGATATCAAAAATTCTCAGTACCATAATTACCTTGACATATATAAATACATGCCTAGTATAGTACAAGTATATATATATATATATATATATAATATTAAGTTAGGCACATAACCAAAAAATTAATATACTAAAACAAAACCCATATGATTCACATGGTTATTGGAATAACATATACATATTTGCAATCATGATTTCTATCGTTTGCATTAACTAATTAATATAAAATTAAACTATAGGGATTAGCTTTAATTGCTTTGACCGATTTTGACAGAAATGAAATTACTTTACTTTTTGTTTTTATAGTGGGTCACTTTTTAATCACGAAAAGTATGTTAGAACTCAAGCATATTAATTTGTTAATTAATTAATCAAGGTAATTAAGGTCCTTTTTAATAATACCTTACCACCCTCCACTCTCTCTCTCTCTCTCTCTCTCTCTCGCGGGCACACACACACACACACACAAACTAATTGTTGCGTTTTTAATTTAATTATTTATTAAATTTGAAAGCACTTTGGTTTTGTAAACGTTCTTTCTAAAATTTATAATTGCTATCTAGCCAGATGCTGTTGGTGGGTACTGTCTATAAAATTCGCAAAAAATTGGCCGGGTTTTAGGCGAAAAAACCGGACCACGATTGTCTATTTTCCACGTTTTTGGTATGAACATAATGTGAAATTTTAAATTAATATTAATTAATTGTTAATGGATCAGGTTAAGTTTTTGTCTTCGAGTTAGGTAAATTAATTCATATGTAATTTCTCAACCATTCTTTATTTTAAGAAATTTTAATTAATATTTTAAAGAGTTTTTAATGTTATTCTTTTTAACAGTTATGTTAACTTTATGAAAAATAAATTTTACTTTTGTTCACTAAATAATTAATTAAATATACATACCTATTTAATTATCGTAAATACGTGTGAAAATTAATTATTCTTCCGGACTATACTACAAAAGGCTAGCTAGATATCATTTGGAGATATTGATTTCATATAATAATATTTTCTTCTGGCTGTTGATTTTTCATGATAATTAAATTGAATATTTTAGGTTTGGTTTAAAAATTAAAAAGAGGCAGTTGTTGACCCGATTTCTTTTTAATTTGATTTGAACGACAATGAGACAAGTAAATACAGGTCAGATTTGTGCCATCTTTCATGAACAAATTAAGAGAATGCGTACGTCATGATACATGAACAATCAAGACAATATTTATGTTCAAATTGTTTCTTTATATCCATTATTATTTTGTTGTCTATTTAAAAAAATTAATTAAGCATCAATTCAATATATCTTCTTTAATTTCCTCCCCACGTACTTATTGATAAAAGTAATAAAATAATTAAAGAATATATCTTTTGATTAGCATGTCTTATTTTTAATTTTATATGGTATATAATCACTCCTTGTTAATAAATATAAAAAATTGATAAATATTAGTGAAAAATAAGTATTTATTGAATAATTATAGCTTTGAAATTGGGTATACAAAAGCATAATAAATTAAGAATATATTCTAAATTTAATTGAAAAGATGGTCAGTCAATATAAGGAACATAATATGTTCTCAAGTATTTTCAAGAATCGAATTCTTTTTTATTCCCTTGCTATACATGAAAGAAAATATTTCAGAAATTCCTCAATGAAAAAATGGTCAAAAATGTATTTTGATACCTCACCATATTTCAAAATTGCATCTAAGACCAGAACAGTACAAAATGGCAAGGAATATATATATATATATATATATCAATAAGTCATTCTGATCATAAGAATATATAAATATATATATATATATATATATATAGACCATTTTGAAAGAGATAAGAAACTTCTTAGAACTGAAGAAATGCAGAAATTAAAAAGTCATAATTATAGACATTAATTCGTGGGTGGATGCTGCCTGCCAATGCCAAGAATAATTAATTATATGGGACTCCAAGTACATGATAAAATGGTATAATATATTGTTTAATTTTCCGACTTGCTGTTACAGCTTTTTTCGCTGGACTCCAAAAATTTGCACATTTCAAATATGCTTGATTGAACCAATGCAAATTATGCAATAACCATAAAAATAAATAAAAAATTAAAGGGTTGGCTCATTATGATGTTTTTGGGATCGGACAAATATATTACTATATCTCCTGTATGCCATTTTCTCAATAATACCAAAAGAGGGACAAAAGTTTGTGAAAGGAGACCAAAGAAAATTAATAGAGTACAATAAACAGTTGCATTATTTATATTCGTAGGCATCACTTTGCAATAATATTAGTAAACCAGGAAAGAGAAGAGAATCATAGAGTAAATGTATGTATGTATGTATAGGATAATATCTTATATTAATTATATTGCAGGAATGTACGTATGTGATGGATCCTATCAGGTAGGCGAACTTTATAATAATTAAGCACGATAAAAAGAAATCCTACCAGGGAGATCTCATTGATTATCTCCTCAAGATTTCGATATCCTGAAGAAAATTTTGTGCTATAGCAGCGAGGGGGGAATATGTGATAATGATGAGCTTATAAACAAAAGAAGACGGTAAAAGATTCTCGACGTATTGAAATTAAAGACTAATTTATATGATCAGAGGCGATATTTGGTCATCAGATCAAATTATTGAGTCTTTGAATGTGATTTGTTACGGCTGTGTGTTATCAATCATGCAACCTAGGAAATGCTAAATAAGGTACACAATATCTATTACAATCCACTGAAGTGGTTCGTACAGCTTTGAAAATGGTTTTATCTGCAATTGGACAGAAGAAAATTTGATTAAAGAGATCTGAAATGGGATTTATTTCATTGGGAGAGAAAGAGAAAGAGAGGACTGAAGTCCAAAATATACAGCTCATGGACATATAGTGGACTGACAGAAGAGGATAGTGCATCAACTTACTTAATTTTAAAATTAAGAAATCAAGGAATATGCTTTATCAAACTATTATTTTATCTTACAACATATCTTTTCTTCCAATTTCAGAAAAGGGTTTTAATTGTTTAGATTTTTTTACTCTCCTTTATAATTACTTTGAAGTTTGCCACTGGACTTTCATTTTTATTTTTTTTTGATAATTTGAATATTTATTTCATGGGTACCCATTCGTGTGACAATATTGAATACTTGAATTCTTATTTATGAGAAATAAAAAAGGGTAATTAGGTACTACTATCCAATTGGGTTCGATCTCTGTTCCGATTTTGGTAGAGTTATAATTATCTGAGGCTTGGCAAATGAAATAATATGGAGAGCGAAATCTGGGAATATCCCAACACTCTTTAATTTTGAATGTATAATTAAAATAAAAGCCGACATAAACGACGTGTTGAAAGCAATCTCACATCACACCAACAACTAAACTAAACATAAAGCAAAGAGGAAAATGGTCCATTAATTAACAAAATGGGTTATCCTTGCTCTCTCTGATCTAATGGTATATTAATTCAAAGTAACAAGCCCCCAAAAACATAAAAGAATATCTTTAACAACCCCAAATAAATAAAGCTTATGACATAAATGGTTGCTTCATGGAAAATCACCACTCACTTCCCCTCCATCTCTATATATATGTATGGGCATAAATGCAGATTGTACATGTCTTCTGAGCAGAATCAAATCTTCTATGCACCACCATTTCCATCTTTATTTGCTAAGCTAGTACTGAAATCTCAATCACTGTTTCCTCTACTTTGTGTTTAGGTTCTAAGCTGATAGGCAAAATGAGTTCCTCAGAGTCAGAAAAAGGAAAGATGAGTGAAAAGAAAATTAGCAAGAACAACAGCATAGCCATAATTTTCAGATATGCTGATTGGACTGATATTTTGCTTATGGTGTTGGGTACTTTGGGAGCTATAGGAGATGGAATGTCTACTAACTGTTTATTGGTGTTTGCCAGCCGCATAATGAATAGCTTGGGCTACGGTCAGAGCCAACAAAAACATGGGAATTTCATGAACGAGGTAGA
Source organism: Azadirachta indica (assembly GCA_022749755.1). Taxonomy (NCBI): domain Eukaryota; kingdom Viridiplantae; phylum Streptophyta; class Magnoliopsida; order Sapindales; family Meliaceae; genus Azadirachta; species Azadirachta indica. Next base: position 12,145,819 of record CM040446.1, read on the forward strand.
AAAGGTTAGCAGTCAACATACACTTCCATTCTTGATTCACTTTTTCAACTATTCTCTCTCTCACAGTCTTACCAATGTTTCCCTTTTTTCAATCTTCTTAACAGTGCAGCTTGTATTTTGTATACTTGGGATTAGCAGTCATGGTGGTGGCTTTCATGGGTAATTTCAAAAACTATTTTTTTCTCCTTTTTTCTATACTTGTTCTGCCTTTTGAGGATAAGGGAGTGTTTGGACATCTAATTAATGCTAAACAAACCAGTATTTTGTGTCCAAATACCATTGGAGAAGACAAAATGGTAACTTAAAACGGAGACAGTCTAAAGAAATGAGGTCATTTTATGAAACCCTAAATTTTGAGTAAACTACTCATTTCAATGTCATTAAACAAATGAAGCTAATAAACCGTTCAAACAACCTTTATATAAATTCGAGAAAAGTAAAATGGCTTCTGGATTAATCAAATAATTGTGCTTACAGAGGGTTACTGTTGGAGCAAAACCAGCGAGCGGCAGGTTCTGAAGATCCGCTACAAGTATTTGGAAGCTGTTCTTCGACAAGAAGTTGGATTTTTTGATTCGCAACAAGCAACTACTTCAGAGGTTATTAACAGCATATCAAAAGATACTTCTCTTATACAAGAAGTTCTCAGTGAAAAGGTAAAAAAAAAAAAAAAAAACTTTGTGAGAGAAAAATTTCTAAAATCTACTTTTCATTTTATTCATCGTGAAACTTCCTGAAAACACACGACGTTATATTTAGTGAGTTAGATTCGCAAATTTTCAAAAATTTAGTGGGATATTTATCATGTTGTTTTTCCTTCTTCTTCCCCCCTTTTCTCCCTTCATTTATGTTCAAAAATGGAAGTCAAAGATCTACACTAAATGTGTTGCTTATTTTTCAATGAATCAGTAATTATTCTTAAAGATTTCCTTCTTGTTTTGCAGGTGCCGATATTTCTTATGCACGCTTCTGTGTTCATATCAGGACTCGCATTCTCCACTTACTTTTCATGGAGGTTGGCTTTAGTAGCCTTCCCAACACTACTTCTGCTGATCATCCCTGGAATGATATATGGAAAATACCTTCTCTATCTGTCCAAGAAAGCCTACAAAGAATATGGCAAGGCAAATTCCATTGTAGAGCAGGCTTTAAGCTCCATTAAGACTGTATATTCATTCACAGCTGAGAGGAGAATAATTGAGAGGTATTCAGTGATTCTGGATAGAACAACGAAACTGGGAATCGAGCAAGGCATTGCGAAAGGTTTGGCTGTTGGAAGTACCGGTCTTTCTTTTGCAATATGGGCTTTCCTCGCTTGGTACGGAAGTCGTTTGGTCATGTACAAAGGAGAAAGCGGAGGCAGGATCTATGCAGCTGGGATTTCCTTCATTTTGAGCGGACTGTATGTGATTTACTTTCCTCGTATTTCAATTTTCTTTACTATAATATCTCTTTCAAGCCAGTAAATTCTGATTATATATACATGTAAATACATATACGAATTAATATTACTCATATATAACGAGCCATATTACTATAGATGAATCTTCCAGTAACTAGATTTTTCTAAAAGTTTCGACACTAAATAACAGCATAAAATACTCATCACCTAAATAAAACAGTGATGCTGCTTTATGAGCCATTGAAATTTTATTGCCTCTTTAGAGAAGTGAGCGTTAATTGTGACGTTAGGCATCTCAACTAGTGAAAGCATAAATGTCTAATGCCAACTTTTATGGTGAATAAGTGGACCGGATACTGACATTTGACTCACCACCTAATCATCCAAGTTTAGGTCTAATTAGTGCTCCTTAGTAGTCGCTTGATCTAATTACATCATGAAAGCAATTCTTGCTGTCAGATTTGTCTTGAGGCCAAAGCTTGCTTTACACTCCCACTTTTCAATTTTTTAGTCTTGTCGATATATATATATATATATATACATACATATATATATATATATATATATATATATGTGTGTATATACATATATATATATGTATATATTACAATAGTCACCTAGTCAACCATTAATTAATTCCTATTTTTGATACAATAGTTAAATTATTTTGTTATATGAACATTTTGCATTGCTTCGACATTCATGTCTCAATTGACACATTAAATCTTGGAATCTTGGAATCTAGGCTGAAGGTTTTAAGAAAAAAAAAAAAAAAAAAACAGGTATACAATACATTTTATGCATGAAAAAATTGTTGCAATGTATCAAATGCAGTTGATTTCAATTAGAATTAGCTTTCTATAATCTCTCGAACTAAAGACACTATTTTTTAACCTGTACCCTTAGGATATATATTTACAAATTTCTTCCTACAGCATGTTGTGTAAGTATTAGGAGTAATGCATGGAAGAATCCATTTAACTATTAGCGTCACTCATCAATTTCGATTTATACAAGAATCATATTCTTATCTGCGTATATATTGCTCATGAATTTGCTCGCATATGCTGGCGAATGTAATACAGATCCCTCGGATCAGCACTTCCTGAAATGAAGTACTTCACAGAAGCTTCAGTTGCTGCTTCACGAATATTCAGTAGTATAGACCGGATGCCAAAGATTGATGGTGAAGATGCAAAAGGACTTGTTTTAGACGAAATTCGAGGAGAAATAGAATTTGAACATGTCAAATTCTCATACCCTTCTCGTCCTGATTCGGTTGTTCTCAAAGATTTCACTCTGAAAGTTGAAGCTGGAAAAACAGTAGCTCTTGTTGGGGCAAGTGGAAGTGGCAAATCAACTGCAATTGCCCTTCTGCAAAGGTTTTATGATGCAGATGATGGAATTGTGAAGATTGACGGTGTAGATATCAGAAGCCTACAGTTGAAATGGATAAGGGGGGAAATGGGTTTAGTTAGTCAAGAGCATGCATTGTTTGGGACCTCAATTAAGGAAAACATAATGTTTGGGAAGCTTGATGCCACCATGGATGAAATCATTGCTGCAGCCACTGCTGCAAATGCTCATAATTTCATAAGACAGCTTCCTGAAGGTTACGAAACAAAGGTAAGTGGTTTTTTTTTTTTTTGTTTATATTCTCTTCCGATCAATCTGCAGCTTGTAATATTAATAGCATGCTTTGAGTAATTGTTAGCTGTGTGAGAAGAATAAATATAAAATCTTATCTTATTTTGACTAATTAGTTTAATTGATAAAATTTTTAAGGTAATAAAGAGATTATTTTTATACCAATTAGTTGGTTTAATTGTTAAAATTTTTAAAATAATAAAAAAGTTAGAATTCGATAAACTTCGGAGAGAATTTAATTATTTGTTGTAATATTTTTTTAGAAAAGGAATTGGATGCAATTCTTTGCTTTTCAAAGCAATAGATATGTACAAAATTCTTATAGAAACATTTTCACTTGGTGTTATATACAATCCTAAAATGTAATTTAATCTCATGAAAATAAGAAAAGTAATGTGCATAAAATATTTTTTGCTTATTGCCATGAGATTCTATTTAAATGATTATCTAAAATTTATCTTTAATTGATAAATGGCAAACCAACCATTTCCCATACATATATATATATACGTACACATATATGTTATCCTATAGTCCTGTCCTAGATCTAATTGTGATCAGATCAAGCATTTTTTTTAGTTTTTTTCTAAATCGAGTGCACTCTAGAAATAGTACAAACTTAATGAATTGCAACAGGTGGGTGAACGTGGAGCACTTTTATCCGGTGGACAAAAGCAGCGAATTGCTATTGCTAGAGCCATTATCAAGAACCCAGTGATTCTTCTACTTGATGAAGCAACCAGTGCTCTTGACTCTGAATCAGAAACACTGGTGCAAAATGCCCTTGATCAGGCCTCTCTGGGAAGAACCACACTGGTATGTATTACTAACAGGCTTAATTTATTGATTAATCTCTTTGATGGAATCTTATTTATGGTGGAAATCTGCTTGGTTTTGATCAGTTTTTTGTTAACCTTAGTCATAGTTTCAACATTTCATTATTTTTCGATGTTTTTACGTCTTTATGGAATAAACTTGGAGGCTACACCTATGCAATGAATGATGCTATGTCGTATCACAGTTGCTTGCAGAACTATCAACAACTGCCCTACGCTAATGTAACAATCTGAAATGTGAATTAAGACAATTTACATATATTGTTCTAATAGTTAATTGATATTTCAGGTGGTGGCACATAAGCTCTCAACAGTCCGAAATGCAGACCTCATAGCAGTCGTCAGTAATGGTTGTATAGTGGAAATAGGTTCACACAATGATCTCATCAACAGAACAAATGGCCACTATGCAAAAATGGCTATATTGCAGAGACAATTCAGCTGTGATGATCAAGAACCAAACCCAGAAACATACGTTTCTTCTGTCACTAGAAGCAGTGGTGGCCGGCTTAGTGCATCAAGATCAAGCCCAGCTGTCTTTGCTTCGCCTGTACGTGTTATTGATAACCCGCAGCCGGTAACTCACCCGCCTCCTTCTTTCTTCCGCCTTCTCTCTTTAAACGCACCTGAATGGAAACAAGGTCTAATTGGAAGCCTCTCAGCTGTAGCATTTGGCTCAATTCAACCTAGCTATGCGTTGACCATTGGTGGCATGATTTCAGCTTTCTTCGCTAAAAGCCACCAGGAAATGCAAGCTCGAATACGTACATATTCACTAATTTTCTGTTCACTTTCCTTGCTTTCTCTGGTTTTGAATCTTTTGCAACATTACAATTTTGCTTATATGGGTGGGAGGCTAACCAAGAGAATCAGATTAAGAATGCTTGAAAAGACGCTGACATTTGAAGCCGCTTGGTTTGACGAAGAGCAAAACTCAAGTGGGGCATTATGTGCTAGATTGAGTAACGAGGCTTCCATGGTTAAATCCTTAGTTGCAGACAGAATTTCTTTGTTGGTTCAAACTACTTCTGCTGTCACTATTGCAATGATCATGGGGCTAGTTGCGGCTTGGAAACTAGCACTAGTTATGATCGCAGTCCAACCACTCACAATTCTCTGTTTCTACACTCGAAAAGTACTGCTTTCAACTATTTCGAACAATTTTGTTAAGGCACAAAATCACAGTACTCAAATTGCTGTGGAAGCAGTCATTAATCACAGAATTGTGACTTCATTCACAAGTGTAGGAAAGGTTCTTCAACTCTTTGACGAAGCTCAAGAAGAACCCAGAAAGCAGGCAAGAAAAAAGTCGTGGCTTGCTGGAATTGGTATCGGCTCTGCTCAGTGCCTGACTTTTATGTCATGGGCTTTGGATTTCTGGTACGGTGGCACATTGGTACAAAAGGGAGAAATATCAGCAGGTGATGTGTTTAAGACATTTTTTATATTGGTAAGCACGGGAAAGGTTATAGCCGATGCTGGAAGCATGACTTCTGATCTAGCCAAGAGCTCGACTGCGGTTGCATCTGTCTTCAAGATTCTTGACCGGCAGTCCCTAATACCAGGGTCTTCACAATCACCGGTAAGTAACAGTTTTCCTTTAATCTCTTTGAAGCTCGTTTTGGTTTAAAAATTTATCAAAGTTATTGGTTGATTGATTCATTTGCAAATTTCATCAGGCAGGAGATGGGACAAGTGGAAGCAAGCTACAAAAGATAACAGGAAAGATAGAAATGAAGAGGGTTGACTTTGCATATCCAAGCAGGCCAGATACTCTGGTTTTGCGCCAATTTGGCTTGGAGGTGAAACCAGGAACTAGTGTTGGACTTGTTGGGAAAAGTGGGTGTGGAAAATCAACTGTAATCGGATTGATTCAACGATTTTACGATGTTGAAAAGGGATCAGTGAAAGTTGATGGAGTAGATGTAAGGGAGTTAGATGTTCAATGGTACAGAAAGCACACAGCGCTTGTGAGCCAAGAGCCAGTGATTTATTCAGGCACCATTCGGGACAACATAGTGTTTGGGAAGCTTGATGCTTCAGAGAATGAAGTGGTGGAGGCTGCTAGAGCTGCCAATGCTCATGAATTTATCTCGTAAGTATGGTTACTAATAATTGATTTCACACCAATTGACAAACTAGGCAAATGGCCGCCTAACATTTATTTTTATTGTAATGTAGATCACTGAAAGATGGGTATGAAACCGAATGCGGGGAAAGAGGTGTGCAATTATCAGGAGGGCAGAAACAAAGAATAGCAATTGCAAGAGCTATTATTCGGAACCCAACAATCCTGCTACTGGACGAGGCAACTAGTGCTCTGGACGTGCAATCAGAACAAGTTGTACAAGAAGCACTGGACAGAATCATGGTGGGAAGAACCACAATCGTGGTTGCTCATCGCCTTAACACCATAAAAAAGCTGGACTCCATTGCCTTAGTTGCCGATGGGAAAGTAGTGGAAAGAGGAACCTACGCTCAATTGACACACATGCGAGGCGCTTTCTTCAACCTTGCCAGTCTTCAAACGTAGTATGTTCTCTCCCAGGGGCAGGACAGGGCAGATCGTTGACAAATCTATATCTGGTGTTTAATTAAGGCAGCAATATATGCAGGCATAGCAAGCAGCAAGAGGGAAAGTAAGTGTGGTTCAGTTTTGAAGTCCAATCTTAGATCTCTTCTCTTGTATAGTGTTGTGCGAGTAACTGTAAATAATTACCGATCGAGTAATGTACTGTATTAAAGAATAAATTACCAGACATGGCCTCGCGCTCATAATATTGAAGAATTCACAAGAAGCAGAGAGAACATATTAAAAAAGGAGTCTTTTATTTCAACAACGAAATTTAAAAGCTTACAGAGCCAAGAAGGGAACAAAGAGAGGGTTCACCCAGACGAAAGGCAACCCTTTATTACCTTAAGCAACTACTGGCCCATTAGAAATTAACATAAATTTCCAACAGGCCGCACACTGGAAATGAAAACCGACACTAAACAAACAACATAAAGGTAAATAAATCCTAAGAGAAATGGTTGACTGGTTCAGAGAAGTAATCCACCAAACAGCTGCAACCACCACTCTGTCACTATCTTCTTGTTCCCTTAATTCGCTAGCTCTCTAATCAGACTCAACCTGAGCCAGCAGCTGTTAAGTGTAAAACAGAAAATGCAAATTCAATCAAAATATGTTTAATTTATCAGGAAATTAAAAGAAGAAAAATACTGTGTTTAATTATATATGAGAATTAAAAAAACCTCAAAATAAGCCTGGAGCTTGGCCTTGAGAGTGGAGTGTTCCACCTTCAGCTGCTGGAAAGTGGCCTTTGCACTGCTCCATCAATTTAAATGGAATTAGTATGTTACGATTGCAATGTTTATATACTATTTTATTATGGTAAAAGGAAATATTAGTGGATCATGATCGAGCTGTAAGAAAATTACGCTTCCATGTTTCCTGCCCTGCAAAATTCTCTTGCCTTGTTGACTTCATTCCTCACTTTGTTGGCACCAATGCTGTGAATATATGTATGAGTTTCGAATTATATATATCTTAGTAAAACTTCTGGATGAGTAGCAGTATCAGATTCAGATGGAATTTAATCAAAATTTAGGTAAATTTTTATTAGTGATTTAAATTAAATTACCTGGCACTGCTTCCCTTGAGCTGATGAAAGCACCTATCCAGCTTGATGTAGTCCACTGGAGTTTTCTCCCTAAATAATAGCGTAAACATATATAAATCACAAACATGTACAGCTATCATATGTTACAGTGATCATGAATTGAAGAAGAAAATGGAAAAATAAAATTAAAAATTATAATTGAACTTAATTACATGTCCTCCTCAATGTTAGTCAAAAGTTTGGTTGAGTCCCTGAAATACAAGGTGACCACATCCTCAACGAAGCTAGGGTTTGACATGTCTTCTAGTTTTTCAAGCTGAATGAAGTACTTGTCCAGTAGTTCCTGCAATATTGCAATAAAATACTCAGCAACATCTATCAATCCCATTGTTACTTTTTTTTTCTTTTAAAATACATAATAATCTTCTATCAAGAAATACTCAATGGTACGTTTGAAGAGCTATATAACAATATTTAATTTAAATATATAAAAAAATTAGAAATCCTTTCGTAAGCACATGAAAATGATAATCAAATGAAAAATGAATCCATCGTGATAAGAGTCAAAAAGAGTTGATGACTTGTTTAGTATAAATAAAATAAACTACTTTATTTAAGAAAAGATAAAAATTAAGGGACTTGAATATTATTATCCCTTTGATTGATAGATATGGTTATCTAATGATCAAGGGAGATTGTTTACATGGTAAGATAAAAAACTTCCAAAATATGTTTTCCGGGAAGGGTAACCGAGCAACAAATTGAATTAACATTGAAGGAGGAGGAGATAGGGGGAGAAATTAAACCTCATCAAAGAAGGATTGCCTCATTGCTGCAATTTGTTGACGTAGAGCTTCCATTACTGAATGAATCAGAAAAAAGTTATGTAAGGGAGAATTTAGGAGCAAGTTACTCAACCAGAAAATGTTTGAGTCTCATATGATTATAATAACAATGTAGACGGGATTATATATAGTTTAAAAAAGTAACAGTCAATTATGTGTAGGTATATAATTATTATATCTGAAAAGTAAGATTTCAATACTTAATGATGAGAAATTATCAACTATATAATCATAATATCAACTTTCTTTTAATTTCGTTAATAAAAGTGGGTGATGAGACACGTTATGTCACAATAATTACAGAATTAATAAGAAGTAAAAAATTATATATGATTAAAATTTATATAAAAAATAGAAATAAATAGTCCAATAAGCGATTGACGCGTTAACAGGAATATATTAAAACTAACTATGATAAAGCACTAAAACATTTCTCTCTAAGTATTAAATAATAAATTTTAAATCTTTTAATAAACAGTATCAGATTTTTTACATCTTTTTTATAGATTTCAATTTAATGAATAAGATTCTCTAATTTTTTTTATTTTTATATATTTATAAATTATAAAATAATTTTAAATTTTATGTATTTAAATATAGAATAATAATATACAACAATTAGTCTACCACATGAAGATTAGAGAATAAAATTTAATTAAACCAAATAAAAACAAACCGAACCAAATCGAACCAAACCAAACCAAACCAAATCAAATTGTTGGTTTAATTTATAATTTAAACTTATTTGGTTTTCAAACCAAAAACTGTACCTTTTACTCCGTTTTGGGTATTAAATTTCAAATTATAATTTTCTCCAAAAAAATTTTCAAATTGTAATGGGACCGAAAATCTATAACTTTTTTTTTAATAATAATAATCGAATGAATTTTAAAAATAAATAAATATTTGACATTAAACTAGAAAATAATAAAATTATATTAAAAAAATCTCAAAAAAAAGTTTAAAACTCAAAAAGAAAAAAAAAACCTTTTTTTTTTTTTAGTAATAATAATAATCGAAATGAATTTAAAAAATAAATATTTGACATTAAATTAGGAAATAACAAGATTATATTATAAAAAAAAAAGCTCCAAAAGAAATTTAAAACTCAAAAAGAAAAAAAAAATTGGAACCCACAAACCTAAACAATTCCAGTTTGATTTCCTCTTTTAACTTCCATATTTTGGTCTCAACTTTTAAAAAAGAAAATGCTTTTAGTTTGGTTTCTAAAAATTTGGGACAAATAGAATTATAACCACTCCTATTTTGAGGACTAATTAATCACGGGATAATGTAATTTAATAATACGTATCTAACAAAAACAATTGATACTATTATATTTAAAAACAATTAACATTACCCTTTTTGTTTTTTAACCTAACAACTTACATTTTCATTGTATCAAATTAGCTAAATACTTTCCACTGTTACTTTTTTTCCATTAAGTTTATTTAATTTTTACTAATTTACAATTTTAATCTTAATGGCTAATACGTATTGGAGTCAAAATTTGGTCCAACTCAACATGAGTTATTTATTGAATAAGCAATATTAGAAAATTTAAAAGTGATGACTCTTTTTTTTTATTAACATGTCTGCATGTATTATTTAAGAATCAGAATCCTCTCTTAATTTTTTCTATTCTTAGTTTATAAGGATCTATGAACATATGTCATATTTAACAATCAATCACTAAGATTACATTTTAATAATTTTTATCATTTAACCAATAAGGTTAAAAAAGAAAACCAAATTCAACAACTATGAAGAGGGCGCTATTTCGCCGAAATTGTGCTGTTTGACAATCAAGAAGACTAGCAACCGTCATCCAAATTGATCAAGAGCCCCACCGTCCTCTGCCCAAAAAACATAAGTCATGGACTTCCAAAATTCAAAAAAAAAAAAAAAAAATCAAAAGCTATGAGGTGATGTGGTCGCAAAGAGTACAAGTAGTGCTGCTATGGTAGCAATGTTAATCTTTCCTTCTTGTTCACAGCCGTATACAGTGGCAACAGCAACAACATCTCTAATGGTTAAAGTTTTAGCTGTGAAATGATTGCAACAAGGACATATATACCAGATCCAAAGGAAAGTGTGAAGACCAAGAATGGTGTTTAACCACCAGAGATGAGAAGTGAGGGATTGATGTTTTTTGGGTGGAAGACGATGCTATCCTTACACAATGCCTTTAGCAGCACCATGCATAATGTCTCTGCTTCCGTGATTGGAGGCGATAACCGAAACCAAAAATGAATTGCAGTAATGTTTGGATGGGTTGATTAAAAAATAATAAAAAATAATAATTTTTGCATTTAGTTACAATAACTGTAATAATAAATTAATTAAAATGTAATATGATCCGTTTATTTTTAAGGATGTTACGTGTAAGTGAATCTTTGAAAGACAAAGATACTCTAGACAAAGAGAGGATTTAGGTCCATTATTTAATTGTTAATTTTTTTTCTTGGTTTTTATATATGCAAGAAAATAAAAGTAAAAAAGTTATCCTAATTCACACACGTAAAGACAAGAAAAGAATAATGAAAATTTTGTAAGAATTTAATCTTTAATTATTTGTAGTTTTTTAATATTTACAAATAATCCATAATTCATTTAATCATAGTTCTAGCTTCACTATTGAGTGAAAGTATTGTTCCACTCTACAAATTTATTTATTGTTAAGATATAATCCTAGTGGTTGGAGTATATTATCACTTAACTGTTCATATTTACAATTAACAATCTAAACATATGAAGCCGAAAAAGAATTATTATATTTATTACATCTTATTTCTCAAACTTCTCGTGAATAAAGCTTGTAGTGTGTGTTCTTTCTTTTGACTAGTAGTACAACCATTGGAAACTGGTTTTGATATTAATTGATAAGTTAAAAAGTTTTTTTCTTTTTTTTCCTTTTTTTATTGGTAAGTTCATTCCTTAGAAGAGAAACAAAGTTAACATATTGATAACAAATATTATTTTTAGTCTTTCTACCTTTTTCGTTCATAAATAATTGGGTAAATAAAATAATCACAATCATAGGTCAGTCCTCAGATATAATTACAATCAAGAAGCATACACAATAATAATAATAATAACAATAATATTGCTGTTTTGAAACAGAAAGAATCGAAGAAAATTCATTTAGCTCAATTTAAAAATATCAATAGATATTAGAAAATTGAAAAACAATCGTCTAAGTACTTTTTTTCCATACAAACTCTGGGATAAAAAAAATAGGAAAATAAAGGCCAGAGAAAGAATAGCAGAGGCTTACAAACCGTATAAGCATTCAACGGGAACTAACGAATTTAAACATGGTACTAACAACCGTACATGATTTTAGATATTTTATTTCCAACTGAATTTTGATCCTTAGGATCAAGGGTGGTTTAATCTCCAAAAGATGCCAGTAAGAAAGCAATCAAGCCCCATCTTTAAGCAATGACATGACATCATATTATATAAGTATTAGCAAATTAAAATTAATTAATTCTAGTACTAGTGTATACTATAAAGAATAATTAAATTAATATCTTCGCATTTGGGCTCAAGGAAGAATGAATAGCAGACGAAAAAATAAAATAAAAGCAAATGATGATTGGCTTGGAAGAAAGATCTTCTCAACAATTTTTTTTTTTTTTAATTTTTCCCTTCTTCCTTGCTCTTCATGTCGCAATTAAAAAACAGTTTTTTGTTTTCGGTAATTGTTTTTCTCGATCAAACCAGTTAAAATTGAGGATTGATCTAGTGTAGTGTTTTGAAGTGGTAACGAACCTATTTTGGGTGTTACCATCTAACAGTTATCTGCTGCTGTCAACTCTGTACACAGGTGAACAGTGGTAGCTGATGGAGGCTACGGATTTACTCGTCCATAGAAATGGTTGAACATCACTAGATCATTCCTGCTGCCAGCCTGAAAGAGATTCTTGGATCCCTGGGAGTACTGCTAATAAGAAGGGAGAAAGAAAGAATTTGCTTTCAATATCACTCCCTTGTTTACTGCCTCGGTTGCCGTTTTTTCTTGGCTTTTAGATCAACAACAATGATGGAAATGTTATCAGAACTGTTTCTGCCATATGCTATTTCTGTCAGATTGTCTGCCAACACTTGTGCGGGAGAAACCTCCTCAAACATCAGGGACCTGCGCCGCCTTCTTAAGAGTCGGCGAGCTACCTCTCCAACCTCTTCGTTTGTCATGACATCCCAAAGTCCATCACTTGCCAAAATCAAGCACTCATCTTCATCAGTCCTTGTCATGAATGCAATCTCAGGCACTGGAATTATCCACGGCCTTAGATATCGATCACCTGAAACACAACCCATTAAGTAAGAAACAATTCATTATAAGAATCAAACAATCATTTTGTTTCCATGTGCCTGTATGTAAGTTCCATCTTTAATTGGAAAATTTAGGAGGCATTTGAGAGAAGTAGCTCATCTGAAATTCTTAACACTACAACACAACAAACATACAAGTCATATACACGTTTCAATGGTACTTCAACCGTACCAATAAGACAAATATATAATAATAAACTGAATCAAATTAACAAAGGGACAATTAACCATGGATCAACAACATTCCACTCACCTACTATGTGATTGTGATATTCGTGCAAAAATATGGTTGTGTGATGACGATTGTGATTGTGACAATTATGACAACGATTATAACAATGTTGTTATTATTTCCTGTCCTGATTTCCCAGAATGTCAAGAAAAACCTTAGCAGATGGAACGTATTATATATTTATCAAAAGTCCAAGTCTATGAGACATTGTATGAATCTTACTTCTTCTGAACGATTTAAAGGAAGTTAAGGTAACTCATGAACAACACTATCATAAATGCCCTTGTATTTACGTAGTGTACTGCTTAATGGTTTTGCATCATCCGCCAGATGTGTTATAATGCGTTGACCTCCATTACATGGTGAATCAAATTCACTACTAATAGCCAAAAATAAAAAATAAAAAAGGGTAGATATGTATATGATGTTGGGGGGAATAGAAAATTGGATGGATTAGTTAATAGTATGGTGGAACGAAAAGCTTCACAATTGCTGTAAGAGAAATCACAAACAAGTCGAGAAATAGAGAAAATGAAACCTATAGCTCTGGACATGGCAAGAACTCCGAAAACCCTAGCACCATTCCAGTTTATGACTTTCCCTCCCTCTCCTTCGATTCTCAGAAGTTCGTCCTGTCTATCAGGCTGTAAAAGCAACAAGAAAAATATGTTCTTAATCCTGTTAATGAAATAAATTTTAACAATATCGAGAGAAAACCTAATCTTTGACTTTAAAAACTTTGTCACAATTGGCCAAGTAGTGTCTTTCATCCTTTACATATATATACATATGTATTGAGTAATGTTGGTATAGAAACACATCCATAGAATACAAATTAATATAACAGCCTTGTATTATTACCCAATGTCCAACATTTTTATGAGATAAAAAGAATAATTATATGAAACATATATAAATTATACGGTATTGCTAATATAAGTTTTTTAAAAATTTATATCTATAGTATTATTATTATTATAAATTATTTGTTTTAATTAATCTTAGCTAGTTCACGCATATTGTCTTATACTAAAATGACACCATATGCACATAAATATTTTTCCATCTGAATTAAAATAAAAGTTTAAAATGATAATTGACGACTGAAATAAATGCAATGCCCTTGAAATTTGGAACCTAATCTACAACGACGTGACCAGGACAAAAAAATGACGCAACCAGAGGCAAGTAAATAAAACGGTAGGTATATATTAAAAAAGAATATAAAAAGGTGTGTAAAAGAGATGCTTATATGACCTTCTGATCGACAGTCAAAGGGATTGTTTCAGTCCCGCGACAGAGCACAGCCCTTGAATCTCCACAGTTGGATGTAATAATTTGGCATCCGGATAGAACCACAACAACAGCAGTTGATCCAACCATTTCTGGTATTGATGCTTCTGTCATAACCTCATCGTCAGCCCTCTTGAAACCGCTAGAAAAAGCCACTTCCCATCTCCTTTGCCACTCACCCTCATCAATAGTTTCTCGATTCCACTCTTCAGCTATCACTTCATGCATCCGTTCAGCACAAAATTTAGCCACCTATAAATTGCCCCCAAAGTTACCAAGGCCGGCCCATTGCACCAGGTTGTCAATTAACATAAAATATCAACTTTGCCAGGCGAGTAACCCATTTGGCGGGCAGGTCTAAGCGGCTCAATTAAGAAAATATAGGCCGGACTTATATCTGTTTTGGACTTGTACTATTCTAGAAAATATAGGCAGGTCTAACGGACTCAAACACAAATAGCTATGTGGAATAGGTTAATCCTGGGTACATCTCTTATAAATTAGGTAAAGTAAGTATTCAAGACAAATATAATTGTAAAAGTTTTCAAACCAAACGCACACCTGTGCAAAAGAATAATATATATATATATATATATAGTATCAAAAATTAAATCTCATCTATTAAATACCAATGAATTCAATAAATTTAACCCTCCATTTTATTCTCGTCATTCATGGTTTTTTTTTTTTTTTAATGATTATGATGAGAAAATTTTTAAGCATTCCCTAATACAAGCAACTCCTCTTTTTTAAAAATATGAGTTGCACCAAACGTTGAAAATTTTAAAATTGCCATGCTGGCCATAATAGCACTCATTTTATTTTATGTAAGACTTTTCCTCATTGGTACCTACACGTTTGGGTCTTTTTTCATGTTGTTAGCCTATAAAGAATGACATTTTCATACTAGAAAGACAACTGGACACGTTGCAACTCCAACGCCAACCACTTAGCCCTGTGAAAATGATAAGTAAACCTAAAATCTATGGTTCGGTTAAGAAGAGCAGACAAAAGTAAAAAACAATAGTAGGATAATAACATCCGGAGCCCTGAGTTTTTACCTTGTTTCAGTTTGTTTAATATTTTTTCAAATATTACTTTGATATTATCGTCAGCACGCTAATTTAAGACATCTGTCATGAGTAGTTGATATAAACACTTACTATTAGGCTACTATTAGATGGCTTTATATTTAAGAAGTTTTTGAAACTTATTAAACGATCATTATATATTAAGGATCTATTTAATACAAATAAAGAAATTTATGCTTTTGTTGAAAATCATAACAGTTTAGGGACGTTTTAACATGATTACCTAGGAAGGAAAGTAATATTCCAGCTTAGTTTACTTTACTACTGCCAGCCAGGTAGCATACTGGTGAATCC
This sequence comes from Azadirachta indica, assembly GCA_022749755.1. Lineage (NCBI taxonomy): Eukaryota > Viridiplantae > Streptophyta > Magnoliopsida > Sapindales > Meliaceae > Azadirachta > Azadirachta indica. Next base: position 12,161,423 of record CM040446.1, read on the forward strand.
ATCACAAAGTCATACTCTAAACCATTAAGAAATAAAAAGACGCCACCGTCCAACACGTGGCACATAAGAAAGATTTGGACCCACTAGATTTTATTTTCCAACAAAATCGGAAAGATTCTGATAACATCGAACCGGCCCGGAAGCTACCCAAATTTACTTCATATATACATGGAAAATTAATCGTCTCACAAATTTTTAAATTAAAAAATATTCCTATAAATTGGTACTTATTTTGATTGGTAATTGCCGGCGATGATGCGTCTGTGACGATAATTATGACGCCTTGTGACGCTACACAAACCCTGACGACGGACTGAAAAATTTCATATAAATCCATGCGCGCCTAAAATCTATAAATTATATAAAAATAATATATATATATATATATATATATGAAGGGATTTCAAAGACACGTGCATGTATAGAAAAAGAAAGGTCATATAAAATTCTCCATATATGAAACCACCTCTATTACTACACGCCTCTCGCACAGATTATTGCATTCTATCTAAGAAATGGAATAATTTCAGACAATGAAGCCGGAAAATAATATTTGATTACTTACTCTTGAGAAAAAAGATAATAAGGCTTTCTCCAAGAATCCCGGTACTATAATTTTTAATTTTCACGAACTCGCTGATCTAATAGCAACCAATTATTTGATTTTTTTGTGTAGCCAATAATTTTAAATTCTTTTTCTTTTTTTTTTAGTAAAAGAAGAATGATAAAATTTTCAAAATTAATGAAATTTTGAAGGTGTGTACCTGCGAGCCACCGTGACCATCATAAACGCCGAAGAAATGGACAGGGGAGATCTCAGCGGAGGTCCTAGAACCGGGGGCCTTACAACCACCAACGTGATCGCACGTGCGAGACATGAACCCGGGTTTAACGGCGACGGCATCCTCCATCTCCCTTCGTCTCCCAATCACCGAAGTTAATCCCCAAGTCACTGCTCTATTATTCCTCCCAACACACTTCAGCCTCGCCGCTGGAGTCGCCGTCAGCTCCTCGACAGAAGGTGTGGGGCCCACCAGCCTAGGCACCACTGCTTCATCCAAGAGAATTACCGGAATCTCGCCGGAGCTAGTCGATATGTCCCCGGAACTAGTGGTGCTTCTAGAATCTTCAGTAGTTAATACGAATGACAAGCCCGAACTCGTTGAAGCGAGGTCCATGTCAGGCAGTGAGTCGACTCGGTCGAGTTGCCCTTCTTCTTCCTCTAATAAAGGTTCCATGTGAGTAGTGACTATAGAGAGAGTGCGAGAGAGGGAGAGAAAGAGAATGAGATGATAAACAGAAGAGAGAAGGGACTGATAATAGACTGACACGTAAGAAGGAGATTGAGTCGACGACACACGCATCTGAAATGAGGAAAAGAGGCATTGATTATTGTATGCAAGTCGTACTCATTAACTTTTTGTTGCACTTGCCACGTGTCCATTCCTGATCTGGCTCTGCCACGCTGGTGCTATGGTCGAGGTTACGACCCCCCGTTTACTATTTCTTGAGGAATGTTTCTCTGCTGGACGGTGTTCACTTAACACGATGCACCCGCAGTCAACGCGATGATGTGCCAATTCTGTGGGTTGTAGATTTCACAGTCAATAAATACGATGGGTGATCCAGTTGAATGGCATTATCTGTAAGATATATTTGGGCGGTGCTTCAAATACATTAAGGTGTGGCTGAGTATAATGTACGAGATTATAAAGTCTCTGTTACGTGGCTCGTTGAAAAAATGTGGAGCCTAGGCAATTAGGTAGAATTAGATCATTTTGCGTGAAATTGTAACACTAGGAATCTAGTGATCGGCCACGTCAAAAAGATGCTGATAATTAGAGAATTGAATTGGAATCCAGCGGATGGTATTAGCAGATCAATCGCTTACAGATTAATAAAGGAGCGGTGATTCACGGCAAATTGAAAGTGGGACCCAGTTTGGGTTAACTCTGGTGGGGGTGGGGCCTATTGGTTAGAGCCCACACGCATCAAATCAATTGGGGACTGAAAATCAATCAGATGAAATGGCACTCCACTGAAAAGCTAAATAAGAATCAACACGTGGTAAAAGGAGGGGGCCCACTTTCTGGAACGGGACACGTAGCACTCGATGAGGGATGGGTTTCTCCCTCCACAAGACTTGGATAAATGTCTTAAAAGGGGGAGATTCCTCATCAGGGATTGGAATGACCGAATTACCCTCAATAGTAGGAGGTATATGCATGGTGTCGGTTTTGGTTCAATAGAAGAGTGACGCCTAGCATTAGCCTGTGTGATGTGTTGGTAACGGTTGTGGGATTTGTCGGGTAAAAGCAATTGTCATTTCATTTGTCAATGAATGATCGTTGTTGAGGACCTAACCACTTTAGAATTTCGGCTTCCTTGCTATACGTTCTCATCGATGATTCCGTCTCCAAGGAGTTATAGTGACAACTGTAGCTCGATTACATTGAATTAAAGTCAACCTTGCTATAATTATTTATATTGATCCCTCTTAATAATTTTGATTACGTATTGTTGAGGAATACGTAATTTAACAGTTTTCACAATCTAGACAGTAAATAACGCTTAATTAATCATAATTTTCAAATTAGTTAAAATTAAATAACTTATGTGAGAGGCTAATGCTATGCTTACCACAAGGGTAAGAATTTCTTTTCAATTATTTTACATTTTTCTAGGTTTTAGGTTCGTTGGATCCGTCCTTTAAGGCTTTGCTTAATTAATAGGAAGAAGATTCATATAGCAATAAGAAATAGATTAAGATAAAATGTATATTCTATTTTATTAGATATAATGCTAGTATTACAAGTGAGCTTGGAATATAATATATATATATATATATATATATGATAATGATGAATGATGAATGATGAATGATTAATGATTAATGATTATAGATTAGATGAATAGAAAGTCAGCTTGCGTTGCGTATGAAAAATATTGTAATGGAATCTAGAGATGGTTTGGGGCAATCTGCATATTGATAATTTAGTTGGAGCTACTTGCTTGCTAACGTTAATATTCTATTCTGTGTCGACCAACACCTGGGCAGTTGGAGTAGCCTTCAATATTTTATGATGGAGAAAGCACTTGCACACTTGTGCATAATAGCATCATTATTTTTCTGGAAACACATTGTGGGCCTCAACGCAGATCCAACCTAGATCAATGTTGCAGCCCAAAATTCATGGAGTCAGTGAGACTACGCCCAACAATGATGCACTATTATTCGGAAAGCTCTTACCTTATTCTATCTTACACCACAACATATAACTAGCTTTTTGTCAACATTTTGAATTCTCTTATTCATATACTTATTTTACATCTGACGTTTCAATTTTTAAGTAATTATTTTAATTTTTTTTTATTTCAAAATAATTAATGTGATAATTTTCATTTCATTAAAAAAAATTAAAATAGAGTAATAAAATAATTTTGAAAAGTGATGAAACTTTACCATCCAATCAAACATTAACACATAACCGGCTGTTATCAGTCAACATGAATGTTTGAAAACAAATAACTAAACTTAATTCAGCCAATTTACTATTCAGACTACTGTGGGTTAAATCCAAATTAAATTCAAACCCAGATAATCATGTCAACCGATTTACTGATTGCAAATTGTAGTAGATAGTATCTTTCTTACCAATGTCATCAAACCGATAAGTTAGGCGTTTGATTTGATGAATAAATTATAATGTACATGTAATATCTGACTTTCTTTTTCTTTTTAATTAATTAATTTTTTAGTTCAGGAAATCTGGACATGTGAAATATAAACTGCATTTGATTCAAAGTCAAGCTTAGATTTTTACTCAAAAGATAAAAATAAAAAGTCAAGCTTCGATTCCAAATCCCTGTGGAATTCGGCTGGTGAATATGTAATTAAGCAAGTGAGATTTTGAATAAATTTTTAAATATCAATATTCATAGTTGAATTGAGATTCAATTATGTTAGTATATTTAAGAATATAGTTGAGTTGAGGTTGTAACTTATATAGTACATGATTACTATAAATAAATAGGATTATTGACTATTAGTATTAAATCTAAAAATAAGTGATTAGATTATTAGTAGGGAAATAATATTTAAGTAAGTCGAAACTGTAAATCTTTATTATTTATTTATTAAATATTTTAATTTTTTCAACAAGCTAAGAAGGCGCTGCATAACAGTTAGAATGTGATCTGGTGTTTTCCATCTTCAGGGTTAATTGTTTCTGGGCTTCTCTTTTTGTGCTTTTAGCTCGTATCATTGATCCGAGATCTCTATTCTGTTTGTCAAAGTAAACGATAGCCATCTTGTTTTTTTAGTTGGTCAGATTTGACTCCTAATTAAAAGTGATGTGCTGACATTAAGATAAATGTAACTCGATTAGATTGGGACCTGGGAGCCTTTCCTTTGTCCATAAGATTTGTGTAGATAAGAATAATTAATGGTTTCCACTTGATGCCACCCTTTCTATATATTCCCATCCCATGCATTAATATGAATCCATGCTTGCAGGTTGCAGCCTGCTGAGACGCCCCACTGGCCAAATGCTCTTCGTAATTCACATTTTTAGACGAACTTTGTCTTATTTTCATTTGTCAAAATGCTTATACCATCAACCACTCGGGCGGTAGAGCCTGTTCCTCTCCTGCTCCTCTCAACGACAAAGAATATATTCCGACCTTAAGGTGGCGCAATTGCTATGAGTAAAATTTACTATATTAGAGTATAAGTATATTTCTTTCATTCGTGAGGGTACAGTTGTCTTTTTGTGATGTTAAATTGTAATTAATTAAAACTGATATATTATATTTAATGTATAATATTAAAAAAATATTTATAAATTATATTAGTACATTATACATGTAATATATAATGTTTTAAAAAAAAAATTCTTATACCATCTAAAGTTGTTGATTTGGTTATGATATGGTTTAGTTTAATTCAATCTATACTAAAATGAAATGCTATCAAATTTGAATTTTTTTTTTTTAAGAAAAAAGAGTATCAAATATTGTAAATATGAATTGACTTAAATTATTTAGATTCGATTAATTTGATTTCCTTTTTCTACATGTTAGAATGAATTGAATCAACACTAGGTAACATGCATAGAGACAGATAAGAGTAGCATATACTTCTTCATTAAATCATAAATAACCCAACCCGACCCAACCCCACCTCACCCATTAGGCCAATACGAATTCCAGCCACGTGAGTCCTGAGGGGGAAGCAGCGTGGAACCAGGGCTTTCATCTTTTGCCGCACGTGCATTACGAATCCCTCCTTTTTTGACTATCTTTCTCCAGAGGAAAGATCCCTCGTTGACTGCACACCAAGCACAGGTCTCTTTCTTTGCTTAATCTGTAATATCTATAACCATAAATGATATAAATGATAATCCCCTTCATTTATTTACTTAATTACAAGGAGAAAACAAATTCTTGTTTGGTAATTATTAGACTAATTTAATATTTTTATCTTATTATAATCGAACATATATATATATATATATATATTCTCTCTTTAACCCGTTTCTCGTTAACTTCATAGGTACATTCGGCTGTTCCACGTGCTACCTTTGTAACAAGTTAATTTCATTTTAATTATAGCAAAAAGCCAACTCAAGTATTCTGTAAGAAAATTACCCAAGTGGGCGAACTTTATCCACAGTACTTTCTTATGTCTAGTCTATATAACAGAACTCGTCTTGGCTTAAATGTTAAGCAGCTCTCCTACAGAACCCAACAGCAAAACAATTTTCATTCATCTTCTTTCTGTCTTTAAATGGCGACTGCATATTCTTTGGCTTCCAACAATGCCATTTTACACTGTCCAATCGATCTCAGCTTCGACCTAGACGAGGCTCTAACTACCAGCACAAACACTTGGGAACCAGACATCCCATCGGACTCCGGCAATCAAAACATCCAACAGTACTCGAAAATAAGCTCTGAATTGTTCTTGTCGAACTTGCCAACAGTTGTCAGCACAGACGGCCTAATTTGCTCCGTCTGCATGGAAGATTTTCAGCCGGCATTTCCCGGTAAGCAAGTTCCATGCGGCCACGTGTTCCATCCAACGTGTATTACCACGTGGATCTCCCTTTGTAATTCTTGCCCTCTTTGCCGGAGTCGCTGCATAATCTCCGGCGACCAGTGACTAGAAATTCATTTATTTCATTTTTTCCTCTTTTTTTTTTTAAATAATGGTCTGTAGTTTTATCATTCTTTAGTCAATGAAAGCTGTTCATATTTTGTTGAATCATGTTTAATACACGGCTTTGAAGGGTTTGCCACTAATTTTTGGTCTTACATTTTTTAGTTCTTTTTTCTTATAAACAAAGATTTTCGGATTCATGAATCCACTCAAAATGCATTGTGAATAGTGAATATTAAGTATTTAGTTCTCCATTGTTCCTCATTTAATTAGGAAACCGATGACTCGAGCTTTATGTTACTATGCATATCTGGTCCATTACATATTATCGTTAGATATTATATATATTATATTTAATCTTGTTGTATTGTTGGCCAACTAAGATTCGATGACGGTAATCAGAGTTTAAAAGATAAATAAATGGTGTGGATGGCACAATTATTTCATAAAAGAGTTATCTTCAAACACAATTTCACAAAGAAACTACTTTTGAAATAATTCAAAAAGTTTAATACAGAATAACATTAATTGAGTTTTTCAATAGTAATATATGTTTTCTTATTGAAAAACTTTTTATACAAAAAATATAAAATAATATTGTGTATAAATTTGGAAACAAAAGATTTATTCTAAAATTTAAACGATGTGTTATATGATTAATGTAATAATAATGATAATAATTATTAATACATAATATTCTATATGTAATCTAAATGATTAAAATTTGAAATTAATTAACAAATTTTTTATAGCATAGAGGACGTCAACTTCGTAACATTGTTATGTTATCATCTAACTAATTAAAAAATATTAAGTTGGTTATACATGCATAATGTATTTACATTAATTTTGAATTTAGTGATAAAAGTAAATAATTTTAGCTTAGTATTACGTCTCATCAAGTAGGTAGAAAAAATAATGTTAAGAATTATAAAAGTGTATTATTATTTGATAAATACCATATTATTGAAGATAAAAATTCAGAATATATAACATTAAATATTACATAATTAGTAGATAATATTGCAGTATTGCACGGTTTAGAATACCGTACGGCTCACGTGAGATTTTCTGAAGTCATCGTTAATTGGTCAATTACTTGCCATTAATACGTCGACGAAGACACGGTCAACTCGGCCAAATTCAATTAAGTAACACTATTACTGCTTAATTTACGGCCTTTATTGGACTTCTCTCCTTGTTATGTTATCTCCTCTTTATATTTATTTAAGTCAATGAAAAAAAATAATTTTATAAATCTAATTCAACAAAAAAATTGTAAAATTTATTTAAAAGACAAATAATAAATATAATAACGAGGTTCTATGTTAATACATCAGTTCATTCATAATAAAAATTTATATTTTCTGATATTGCTTGTTACATATTTTACCTATTTACATGATAAATTAATTAATATTATATTATATTATTCATAATACATACAAAATTTAAAATACTTTTAACATTCCTTATAATTAATGACCATGCACGCTCTTCTGGTAACCACTACTTTTGAAAATTCAAAATATCAAGAGGAATGTTAAACGCGATCAAATGAATGGCACGACACAAAAATTGATGGATTCATAGATCAATGTGTAATATAAGAGCCAGCACATTCTTTTGGAAAATGATATGAAAATTAAGTAAATATATACATCCAAAATAAAATTAGGTGTGTTTCATAATCCATTAAGAATACATGCATATGTGCATATTCTCTTCCGATGCTGTTGCATGTTTTTTGCTTTTGGGTCTGTGGTCCCATTAAAATTAAATGCGCGTACGTAAGGAATCTCCAATATATTAATTATCTGAAAATGTCTGCTAATTAATTAATTTCGTTCTTCGAAGCAAATTATATGGGATTTTAATTTCCTGAAGAAATTAATTAATGTATTATAGTCTTACAATAATGAAATTATTCTTTGACGGATATGATTGGGACAAGAAGAATTCGTTTCTCTAACAGAAAGGCGTGACTTCATTTTACTTCTCAATTGATCTCAAGGCCTCAACAAATATCGCCTTTCAAATTTAAATAGTATTAATTTTTTTTTTCTTTTTATTTGTGTGAATGAAAACTGATCATATGTTCGTTTAAGAAGATAATGAAGGAGCTTCTTATCATTATCTATGTAATTATTCTGATCCAATTTAATTTATCAAATATTGCAAGTATTAATTGAATACAATCTAATCTATTAAATACGATTAATCGAATTCCTACATATTATATATATATATATATATATATGTCATTCTAGTCAACACTGTTTGTAAACACATGGACTAATACTTCATTTTCGTAGATTGAAAAAAAAAAAAAAAAAAAAAAAAAAAGAGAGAGGCATGAACCAACCCATTATCCCAACGAGCCAATCAATTAGTGAGTAGTCTGATACGAAGCAGCGTGGAACCAGACCTCTATCAATATCATATCATGATTTTGAACCCTAGTTTTCCAATCACCATTTTTGACTTCTCTGTCCAAATCCAAAACTATATAATTAAATTAACTGAGGAATTAAGGAAACATAATCCACATTGCACACCATTGGCCCTCCAACTTAATTTGTTAATCTATTTTTATCATTTAAGTGTGCCCCTGCGCTTTACAACGTGGTACTCCGTTCGTTGTGAACATATATAGTAGTATAGTACTAATACTTTTTCTTTGCGTGGCTGCTCCATGAGGTGGTTCCTACTCCCTAGCTACAAATCTTAATTAATTTTTTTTGCAAAAAGCCAAAGTCCTCTGTTACCAGTCTGCAATAATATTAGTCTATAAATTAAACAAGTCGTCTGGGCTTAATCAAGAGCTTCTCTTTAAGATCCCACCAGTATAACAGCTTTGATTCATCCTCTCTCTTCCATTAATGGCATCTGCATATTCTTTAGCTTCCAACGACACCGTTTTACACCGTCCGATTGTTCTGAGTTTTGACCTTGACGAGGCTCTAACTTTGAGCCCAAACAATTCGGCGCCCGATGATTCTGGTCACGAAAAGATTAAAAGCACACAAACAAACGGTGATTTGATCGTCTCGCACCTGCCAACAGTTGCCCGCCGTGACGTTTGCTCTATCTGCATGGAAGACTTTCAGCCGGCATTTCCCGGTAAGCAAGTTCCATGCGGCCATGTGTTCCATGCAAAGTGTGTTGCCACGTGGATCTCCCGTTGTGATTCTTGCCCTCTTTGCCGGAGTCGCTGCATAATCTCCGGCAACAATTGACCAGAATTAGTTCATTCTTTGGAATTTTTTTCCTTTTATTGACTTATTTTTGGTTTATAAGCTTTTGCAATCTTATGATTCCTTAGTCATATATAATTATTTACACGGCCTTGAAGGGTTTGGCGCTACCATTAATATGTCTTACGTTTTGGTTTTAATTTTATTGTTAATAACCGTTTCGATTCATAATTCCGCTCAAAATGTACTGTGAATACTAAGCATTTCTCACGTACTCCTTTCCTTGTAAAAAGAGAAAATATTAATAAGAATTTAAATGAAACAAATATGAATTTGTAATTGATAACTGATGAATAAATATAATGTATACATATCGTTGATCTATTTTTTGCTCAACTTGATGTCTCGTCTTACTACGTGCAGATGATTCTTTCTCTCTTTCTTATAAACAGAGTACGCTGAAGGGGTGCCGGAAAAACCATAATGTTCTCTAAGAGAAACCCTTTAACGTTAAAGTCCAGAGACGGAGTCCAAATTCGGGAAGTGGGAGGTCAAAATGTTTAAAGAAAAAAATTAGTTGGTTAATCTTTTAAAAATAATTAATAAATTAATGAGTAAATGGATAATTTTACAAAGTTATAAGGCTCAAAATATATATAAAACTAACATATAAGTGTAAATTATAAATAATATAATAAGTACTTTTGAAAAATTGTAGGGCTCAACCTCTGGTCAAGTCAATACCGAAAAAATATCTATTTTAGAAAGAGAGACTTTGAATTTAGAGAGACATAGAGTTTTTGTCTAATAAATTAATATTCAAAAGTTATCTACAAAATAAAAGTTGAGAATTTTTATACCCACTCTTTGTAACTGAGGTTCTTTAAATTTTTTTAAAGGTGTTGATGTTATATTCCATCCATGGCTTCTTTTAATCTTCTCAGTTCTCAAGTAAATTCATTCATGTATAAAGACTAAGTGTACACCTTTGGCTGCCCTATTCTTCTGTTAGGCTTTTTGTACCAACGAGAGAGTAGTCTGTCCATTCTTTTCATTCATGAATAAGAACTAAGTGCTGATCTTTGAATTTCATCTTCCTTTTTTAGGCTTTTTGTGCCATTAAGAGAAGGGTATAGTTGTTATTCTCCCTTTTTTATATTCGAGCTCTTACCCTTTTATAGGTTCCACATTTAAGGAAACTGTTTCTCTTTTTGAGTGTGTCAATGCACCTAAGTGAAAAGTCTCCGTGGGAGTTTAATTATAGGCCTCTAATTAAATAAAGTCTATCCCCTTTTTGATATGTAAGATAAATGTAAAACTAATTACGAAGTCTTAGTGGGAGTTCATAGGCCTCTAATTTGATGAAGACTGTCCCTTTCCATGAGTATTTGTATACCTAAGTGCAAGTTCTCGGTAAAAAGTGACATTAAGCTTCACAATTAAGAAAATCTTTTGATCTTTTAAGAAGTACACTGTTACTTTTAGGTAATAAGGCCTTCTAAAAATTTATTTTATAATCGTTATTTCCTATTTGGGATCATCTCCATTCCTTTAGTCATAAGGTTTCTCCTTAAAATTGTTAGAAAGTTAATTCTCTTATTTTACTTTAGAGTTCATTTAAAACTCAGTCTCTTTTTTGTACTCGAGATACCCCATTTTTCCTTCCTACTTATAGTGAACCCTATCTCTTTTAGAACGAGATCTTCTATTAGAGTTTAATTTTATGGACCTTATTGCTTAAGTCATTTTTTTTTTTTATAGATTTAAACCTTTTAGTGGAGTTGTTATGGGCCTAGGCCTCTTAAGGTAGAAATATGGGCATAACATGTAAAGAGAATCTTTCAAAAATTTGAATGTTACTTTTTTTTAATTTGAAACCTCATGTATAATTTTTTTTTTTTTTTTAAGACTGAGGCGTGATTGAATTTTAAAATTTAAATAATTTATTATTCGAGAAACTTTTAATAAAATGGACAATGTCATATTATCATTGAGATCTTTATTTAATAAAGTTGTAGCACATATATAATTATTTTAAAATTAATTAATGACTATAAAAAATACACAATGTAATATTATTAAATAATTGTATTAAAGAATAGTTTAAGTTAAGGATATTAAATTCCTTATACAAATATTTGAAAGAATTTATATAATATTATTTTATAATTCAACGGTGTTAAAGATATAAATTTATTCTTACTGAGTTATAAAATGCGAAAATGATGTGATATATAAAATAATATTAATTATCACAATATAATTTTTATTAATTGTACTGATTTTGTATTTTTATTGCTATCAAAACTGAGTCAAAATGTAACAATATATGCTAATGTTTTACAGCCTCGAATTCGAGATAGATATATATATATATATATATATATATATATATATTAAACTGCCACTTATTGTATTTCATCTTTACATTTAGTATGTAAAGTATGTCAATAAAAGAATCATTTTTTATAAATCTGGTTCGACAATGCCACTTGTGTCCAATTCTATCGTAGGAAAAGTTTCCAACAACTTCGATATTTCACATTAATTTTCCTCGGAACCCATCGCTTTTCATAGTCAATATAATAGAGAAAATTAATTAGCTAGGTAAAGCTAACTAATTATGTTTTTCAAATTTAGAATTTAGTTTTTAAAATTAGAATATAGTATTAAATTTAAAGAAATAAATTTTAAAAAAATAAATTAAAAGGGGAGAACTATTTTTTATGATTAGTCCCCATTAATATTTCATATAAAACGATTATCCAATTCAGTCTGTATTGTTTAACTTCTCCGTGGGTGAAGAAATAAATTTGATTTTCAGAAATAAATTAATTCGCACATCATATTGATGGTGAAAATGGAGTCCGGCTCCTAGTCCTAGGGGAAGAGCCCTTTTCCTCCTCTGGTTCAGAATGAACGAAAATGAAGAGCGTTCCCACTTTTTCGTTTCTCATCTTGCATACCTGTTTAACTTTCTATTAACGATACTTGCTGACGTGCCCTCTTTACTTAAACTTTCTTTTAGACTAAAATATTCTCCAATCTCTGGCTCACAACCACGCGTCTATTGTTGGCTCATTATCCTCTCATTAACTTTTAGCAGGCGGAAATTCATTTTGGTTATTCTCTTTTTCCACGACGATGAGAATACCTTTAATTATCACCGTTATCTTTTTATTGAGCCAATTACCTTTAAAAAGGCGTGATTCTCATGTTACAGTAAGCTTTTTTTCAACCACTAATTTGTTTCTTTTAGACTAATTATATGGAATCTTATTTACTTTGTGCTGCAATAATCCATAAATTATTCCTTAACGATTTTGGCTCGATACTAAATTCCAAATTCAAGCTCTTTAAATTGTCGCCAAAAAAGAAAAAAGATTTGTTGTAAACAAAACCAGTTAAGATAAAAGCACAAAATCTTCTTTTACGTAAAATCTCATTTCATTACTTAAACCTGAATTCTTATTGAATTGATATCAAATATTTTTTTTTTCTTTATTTGTAACTTTATTACAAATAGGAGTAATTAATGGTATCAACGTTATTACGGAATGTGATGTTGTGTAGTCTTTTTAAGGATAAAAATGCATCTTACACCTCTCTTCAATGAAATTAATATATATATATATATATATATATAATTAGATATTGATTATTATTATTTTTTTGTTTGTTTTTGAAGAAAGTCGTCTTTCAAATATTTTTTATATTTTGAAATTTATGAATTGACAGTACCAAAAATATTTTCAAACAAGCTGAGCGAAGAAAACTTATGGAATCCTATAGGAAAATTGATGGATACCCTTTTCAATTATGAAGAAAAGACAGATATTTTTTGTACTTTAAGAACGATATATCCCTTGACATTTTAAAAAGTGACACATAACGCTTGGTATTAGTTTGCCATCATTTCACTGTTAGATTTGGAGGAACAATTTAGTAAACCAACTCCTAATTAGAAAACTTAACCCTAATTTGATTTGCACCAACCATCCAACCAAATAATCAATGCAACGCACCTACTCACTCGTCCAATGAACCTCTCTCTCTCCCCTATTTTCTCAACGTACAAAAATTTTCACAAACAATTTTGCTCAATTTTAAGGTTTTCTATGTTTTAAATTTAGCATTTTGGAATTTAGGAGATTTTAAGGTAGATAGAATTAACGGTTTGGAATTTGGGAAATTTCCATGAGAACTATTCTTTTTGATAAAGAAATTGACAATGAAGGAGAAAGAGAAAAGGAGAAGGAAATAAGAGGAGGAGATGAAAGGAGGATGGAAGGAGAAGGAAAAAATTGACAGTGGAGAAATAGGTAGTGAAGGAGAAAGAGACAGAGAAAGAAGACTGAAGATTTATGTTATTACAATATAATGACCAAATTGCCCCTCCAATGCTACCAACAAATTGACGATAAACTAACTCAAGAAGAGTAAGTCCGACTTTTCAAAATGTTAAGGAGATATCTATCATTTCCAAAACATCAGGGATATTTGTCTTTTCTCCATAATTGAGGGGGTATTTGTCAATTTTTCTGTCCTTTCATAGTTTAGGAAACATAATCAATAAAATCAAACAATTTGCAAATCCCTAAATGTCATAATCCAATATTTAAATAAGAAAAATTAATATTCATTCATGTTTCTCATGATTTTATATCTTTCACGATAAATTATATGATTTGGAAATCGCTTGATTTGTGCTCCATTTGATTTTTTTGTATATTTAAATTCTAAATTCAACAACAACTAACCTTTGTTTTTTATTAAAAATCTAAAATTTAAATGCACCAAAATATATATAAATATATTTTTATATATGAAATATAAATATAAATATTAAGTTATTTATTTTTTAACTTAATTTCAAAATCAATATTTCTATATTTTTATTGCTATAGATTTGGGCCTTCAAGCATTCGAAATGGGCCGGGGTTGTAAGTGGCATAGCATTTCTAATAGAAAATGACAACTTTAAAAAAACGAAGTTATTCAAGTTTTTTCTTTTTTTTTGCAAAAAAGTTTCACTCCGACAGTCACACAAGTTATTTACTTAAAAGAGCCCTCCTTGAATTATTCGATCATACAATATTTATTGAATACAAAGAACAAACGAATTTTAACCTCATCGTAGTTCTCAATTATTTCATGGAATCAGGCGTGACTGAACCATCTATGATGAGAGGAGCAAATGTACATGGAAGAAGTTTAGATAAGAGAATATGCTCTCACTTCGCTTATTTTTTGTAGAAAGCTTTACTAACGAAAAAAAGTATTTTGCCTAATTCAAAAAGAGGTTGACCTACTTCATTCGCCAAGTGAATGATCTTTGTTTTGTAAGAATAACAAAAACCACTATCTTGCTCTTTTCTTTCTTGGTGCTACCTTTTTCTTAATACTTTTATTGTTACATTTATTCGAAAAATGTGTTAATGTAAATTATGTTATCATTTATAATGTTATATAATAAATAAATATATCTATTTTTTTTTAATTTATACAATATCAATAAATCTAAATTTAGATTAAAAGTAAAATCTATGTATAGGAAATATATAATAATAATAATATATATAATAAAAATTTTTATGAATAAATACGAAAATGGGAGAGTGAAAAAAAAACATAGGTATTTTTTAGAAAAAAGAAGAAAAAATTATAAATTTGATATGGATAATGATATAAATTAATTAATTAGATACTTCGTTTGGTTATTGGAACTTTTAAATGTAGTTCAAAAGTTACAAAAAAAAAAAATGACTTTTTTTTCTTTTAAACAAAAAGTAGCTAATATATATAATATTAAGTAAAAAAAAAACTGTGCCTGAACAATTAATATTGAATTTATTTTATTAATTTTTTAAGTGCCTTTTTTCCTTTGAAATTTAAATAAATCCTACAGTTAAATATATAAATCTAATGGTTTGTTTTTTATCTCTAGGTTTGAATATAAATATCTAAAAACTAATACCATAACCTTACAAATAATGAATTAAAATAAATAAACTAAAATTTTAAAGGTTTGTTAGTTCATTATAACTAAAATAATTTATTCAAATTTTAGAACTTAGAGTTAAAGTTAAAAATTTTAAATTATCATATTTAAACATAATTATCAAAATTTTAATGTAAAATTAGAAAATAAGCACTTCTATATTTAAATGACTGAAACTAAACAAGACTTGTTATGTAAATTCCTACAAGCATGTGGAATCCATTAAAAATGTACACAAACTTTTAGTTTTATTTTTCTTAACTATTTTTTGTCTTTAAAATATAAAAAAGAAAGAGATTAAATGATGCATGTGAAAATATAAATAATATATTTTTCGTAACTTTATTCATATATTTATATTAAGTATTAATAAAATGATTATAATTATTACAGTTTAAAATCAAATTTTAAAAAAAAATAGAAATATTTAAGTAATTGTAATTAAGGGTAGGTACAGTTTAATTAGGTTCAGGTTCTGTCGATACAAAACTGGATCGAAAATTTTTGAATCTCAATTTTTTTGAATCAAATTAGATCAAAATTGAACTGCAACCAAATCAAAATTAAATCGAAATCGATCAATTCAGTTCTGTACAATTTTTTGTTTTTAACTTAAACATAATATATTTTTCGATTTTTAATTAGTTTTTTCCTTTTGTTCAGGCTATAGAAAATAATGCCATTTCTCATTATTTGATTTTTAATTAATTTTTTTTCCGTCTGTTAAAGCTATAGAAAATAATATCATTTCTCATTACAAAATAAAGTCATTTTGTTCCAAAATTAAAAAAAAAAAAGATTATCCGATTTGGTCTAATTCCAAAATCGGACCAAAATTTTAATTTTTTTTAAAAAAATTGAGCCTAAACCGCATAACATTTGAAATCAATCAATTCATGTCCAATTCAATTGATTTTTATAAGAAAATTTTAATTTATAACCACTATTCACACTTTAAATTAAAAAATGACCACCATTCATAATTTGTATTAAAAAATGGTCAACTAAAATTATTTTGCATAAAATTGCCATCATAACTAATCTAATAAAAAAAAGGTTCAAAAATGACTAGTTTCAACTATTTTCTTATTGGAAAGTCCACTTTCTCAAAGTTTCTTTTTTTTTTTTTGTTTATGCTAGAAAATGTAGTTTCAAATAAGATAAAACTTTTTTTTGTGTTAAAAAATGTATTTTCTAGAATGAAAAAAAAAATTTTCTTACTAAAAGGTTTATTTTTTAGCGCAAATAAAGTTGTTTATGGAAAGTTAGTTATAAATATATTTTTGTCTAAAATTTATTATGTTAGTTATTTTTTAACACCATTTTAAATAGTGATTATTTATGAATTTACAGTCATTTGTAAAGAATTTTACCAACTTAATTCAATATATATTTTTCAAATAAAATTACCCTCAATAATTCACTTTAATTTTCTACAAAATTAATCTTTTACTTTTCTTTTTGCTTTTTACCTACTTCATTTTGACTAAATCAAAACCTTAACATTTCTCTTCCTTCTTCTCAAGGGACGACAAATGTATTTTCTTTCCTTTTTTCTTTTTATTTTTCAACACAAAATGAAGGAAAATGTGATTTATGACATTTTTAGCATAAAAAAAAAAGTTCAAAATATATTTAGAATGTATTTTGTGATGAAATTATTCAATGGATGTTTTTACTTTTTTTTTAAAAAAAAAACATGAATCTGGGGTGAAATAAATATGTTTTGGATATGATTTTTCTTGACTCTTGACAATATAAATGTATTTGGTTAAAATATTGTTGAAATGTAAAATCTTTTTTGAAAAATGGCTAGATCTAGAAATCACTGAAAACCTGAAAATTGATTTTTTGGCACCAACCATTTGCGGCTAAATTTTTACATTCCAACAATATTTCAACCACATATATGTATATTATCAAGTCCAACAAAAATCACATTGAAAACATACTCAATTTTATCCTAAATTCATGTATTTTTTTCTTCAAAATAAAATAAAAATATTTATTCAATGATTTCATCATAAAATACATTCTTAACATTCTCATTTATGCTAAAAATATCATAAATCACATTTTGTACTAGAAAATAAAAAAAATACATCTCTCGTCCCTTGAGAAAAAGGGAGAAAAATGTTAAGGCTTTATTTGGTCAAAGTAGAGTAGATAAAAAAAACGCAAACATTGAATTTTGTAAAAAAATTGAAGTGGATTTGTCAATATATATATATATATTGAGTTAAGTTGATAATTTTTTTTTTTATAAGTGACTATTTTCGTCAATTGGAATCTACTTAGGGTTATTTTAAAAAAAATTTCAAAAATAATTGGAAAAAAATTGTGGGCAACGGTTGTTTGTGTGCAGGTCCACCAACGCGCAAAGTGATGCCGTTTTCGTGGCGCCTATCCACTAAATTCTCATATCGAAATTCGTAACTCACGGTTCTAGTCGTAGTTCTCTTAAAAACACAAACTGAGGGAATGGAAAATAGTAATCAGCAGAGCAAAAATGGCGCCGAAGCACACACGGCTTCTGACAAAGTCTCAGTTCTCAACTGTATCGATCTCTCAAGCCCTGACATTCATCAATCCGTTTCTCTTTTGAAACAGGTTCTCTTTAGTTCAATCCCTGCAAATAAAGAAAGAAAAGTAGTCGTTGTGGAAATTTGTTGATTGTTCTGCTTCATTTAATTAGTACATATTAATAGTTACACGTGGGGTGATGATGTCAATCATTGGTTGGTTCAGGCATGCTTAGATTGCGGATTTTTCTATGTAATAAATCATGGGATAAGTCAGGAATTCATGGACGAGGTTTTTGCTCAAAGTAGGAGGTTTTTCAGTTTGCCATTAAATGAGAAAATTAAGCTTTTAAGGAACGAGAAACACAGAGGTTACACTCCTGTTCTGGATGAGCTTCTTGACGCTGATAATCAAGTCCACGGTTAGTTATTTTGTTACTTGATATTATATAAATTCTCTTTTTTATATTTCATTTTTATTTGAGTAATAAGTTCTGATTTATTATTATTGTGCTGTTTTTTGGTAGTAGGAGATTACAAGGAGGGATACTATATAGGTGTTGAAGTCCCCGAAGGTGACCTTCTTGAATCCGATAAGCCATTTTATGGTCCAAATGTTTGGCCTGCAGCAGGTGATTAACTGAATTCACTGATTTTGAGTTAAATGAACAGCATTCTGAGTCCACTTGATTTGGGTCTTGGTAAAATTTTGATTTTTGAATGTTTTTGCTGCCTTATAGATGTTTTGCCTGGATGGAAGGAGACTATGGAGAGGTTTCATCAAGAGGCACTGTAAGTTGTATCAAACAAATGATTTTTAGAATGAAATTAGCAACTTCTTAATGCAATTTGTTTTCATTGGGTTGTTATTGCGAAAATTTTATTCAAATTTATTTAATATGATTTGGCTTCCATGAAGGTTCAGTTAAAAAAGGCTGTATACTGTATATTTGTCACTGTTTCCATTTTTCCAAGTATATGTAATCCATTGTTTATGTGCACTCAGAGAGGTGGCAAAAGCAGTTGCAAGGATAATAGCCCTTGCACTTGATTTGGAGATTGATTTCTTTGACAGGCCAGAAATGCTTGGTGAGCCTATTGCAATACTGCGGCTAATACACTATGAAGGTATCAAAATCAAAGGTCAAGGAACTCCATTACAGACTTGCCACCATTCTGCAACTAAAATAACTCATATACTGACTTTTTCCTTAGGTCAAATTTCCGATCCTTCGAAGGGATTATATGGAGCTGGGGCGCATTCAGACTATGGTTTGATTACCCTCCTGGCAACTGATGATGTCATGGGTCTTCAAGTATGAACAGTGCTGAAAGTAACTATATTTCTTTTCAATGATATGATTGTTTACTTTATTTTTTATTACCTGCTGCAGATTTGCAAGGATAAGGACGCCAAACCTCAGATATGGGAATATGTAGCACCACTGAAGGGGTCAGCATTTTTTTTATTTATACATTTACTCTGTCTTGTTCTTTATAAATTAAACATCTGTCAATCTTGAATACCATTTTTCTACTGCTCTCTATGCGTGTGCACACATGCACACACTGCCAGCGTTGCTTTTGCGATAGTTTTGCATGGTAGATAGTGTTTCTGGGTTTTTCTTATTTTATACTTGCATCGAGTTCTTATTTTCAGCTTATCATAGCTCAAGTAGATATTATAACATTTGCATGACATCCTATCATATACATGTATGATGAGAAGAACAACGATGAAAAACAAGCAAGTCCATAATATGACACCTTTTTCATTTCAAAACTTCTCAATATTTAGTTGAATACTGTCTAAAAGTTCTGGGACATTTCTGCTCTAGTATTTTGGATGTAGTTTCTGTATAGTCTATTTTTAGATTATTCTGAATAATGGGACGAGAAAGTTTAATCAGTTCACTATTCCAATTTCACATGTTAATACATTTTGATGATGTATTGAAAGGCAAGAATCTGGTGAAGGACTTTGCAATTCAGGGATAATGAATAATTTGACTGTGGTTTATCTTTGCAGAGGATTTATAGTAAATCTTGGTGACATGCTGGAGCGCTGGAGCAACTGTATTTTCAAGTAATTTACAATTCTTAGTAGTAATAATTGTTTAGATTATTCCTATATTTATATCCATTTCAAGCTTGAAAGATGAATGATGGACTTTAATGGTTGAGACATTTGGCTCTGCTAAGTTTTGATTTGTATTTTCCTTATGCATGTGTAGTAATTAACTATGAACTCTTTGTTATAATGTCAACAGGCTCTCAATGGCTAGTTTACTGTAGTGATAAGCTAAAGAGAAATTTATTGTGACCTGACCACTGAGTTACTTTCCAATGTGTAATGTTAATATTGAGTATCCTATATAAGGCTTGAGCATATAAGTGGTATTTATTGAAAACACTCGGCGATTTAAATTTATTAATTTCTTCTGCATTTTGAGAGTGTCCATGCTGCATCAGTTCTGAGCCAGATATTTTGAAGAATTTAAGTAAGAGATCTAGTTATTTCCTAAGTTATGAGGCATCTTCCATCTCCCATCTAAAGGTCCGTGTCTAATTATTCAATAAAATATTTGATTTATTCGTTTTACAAACTACAGACAAACAAATTATGGCTCATTATTCCTTGCACTATATATATATATATATATATAGCTATTGCTAAAGATTTGTATTATAACCCATAATACCATTTTTCCTAGTTAAATTGGTGATTATAGGGTATATTTAAACAATTATTGCTTAACAAAAAATCATTTTCACAGCAATTTTCATTTTAATATATTGTGCCTTTGCAAACTTGTTTGTTACTGTTCATGTACTTGTGGCTGCCTCAAGGAAACTATCTTTCTGTGAAGGCAGTTTCTTCAACCTTTATCTTGCAACCATTGCTAATGTTGCGCATTTTCCTTCTGTTTGTTCCCAGGTCCACCTTGCACAGAGTATTAGGGAATGGCCAGGAGAGATATTCTGTAAGGCTTTGTTTCTTCCTTTTTGATTTAAATTTCTCAGACTATTAGGCCCTTCAAAAAACTTTTAGATACTCTACATGCAACATAACTTGTTCTTCATATGCTTTTCTTCATGAACACAGACTTGAACTTGCGTGTTGTTTACTATGCTTTGACTATGTAGATGTTGTGCAGCCAGTTGAAAGTTTTTTCATTTAGAATTTTGACTAGTAGATCCTATTTTTCATACTCATGATAGAATTATGTGTAGCTATGAGAAAGATTAATCAGATTCCTTAAAACTTTAAAGTGGAATTTATTATGAGACTACGTAAAATTGATTTATGTTTTTGACTTACAATCAATGACCATTTTGATTGCTTAATTTACTGGAAAAAGGTTTAAGGTACTAACTTAGAAAAATTATGCCTCATAATCCCTCTTTCTGGTGACAGATAGCGTACTTTGTGGAACCTAGCCATGACTGTCTTGTTGAGTGTTTGCCAAGCTGCAAGTCGGAGAAAAATCCTCCCAAGTAAGCTGCAGTATCAAAATCTTTTTGATTGAACAATACTATAGTCGAATTTGATTGAACATAATAATGTAATGGTGGGCATCTAAACATCCATGTTTGTTCATTTGGTTCAACTTTCCATTGTTTTAACTGAACTGCTGCAATTTACCAGGTTTCCTCCAATCAAATGTGCAACATACTTGAGCCAGCGCTACAAGGATACTCATGCTGATCTGAGTTTGTACAAGAATCATCAAACTTGAGTTTCCCATACACTTATTTATGTATACAAATACAAGCACCTTCTGTATTGACTCACAAAAACCACTTTTCAATTAATTATAAAGAATAAATATAGCGTTGCCTTTACTTAGCGTCATCATTTTATTTAGGGTATATTAATTATCTTGTTCCTGAGTGCTCTGCAGCAACTAGAGGCCTTCAATTATTCAAATATTCAGGTCATTGAAGATTAACGTCTTGTCTACCTAACAAATATGTAACATTTGGCCCTCTTGATTACATATATTAACATAATTTATTCCACACCAACAGAATAAATTTCGTACCTTTTTATTGGAATATTTTGTTATTTCAATAATCAAGAAATATATCGCTCACTAGCCTCTCCCACTTTGCCAGACAAATGTTTCACTTTGCTTGGACTCTGAATATCTTTTTCCTTTTTTTTTTAATTCCTCTTCATAAGAATTTTATTTTTATTAATTTGAAATTAGACCTAATCTAGTAAACAGTGATAATATAATTAAAGATGAACAATCTTAAGCATTCCAATTTGTATTCTAGTGTGGCTTTCTAATTTGTGTTCCAAGTACTTCTATCAAAAGTGATATAAAAGCTTAGTTGTAATGTATTAAATAAAACTGCTACTTCGTCATATCGAGACACCTTCAAACATTCTATTTGCTTGTAACCTTATAAAACTAAACCATTATATCCAAGAAGATAGACCACTAATGAAGTTTGGTTTATACGAAGATCTTGTCATAAGAGGAACGAATTTTATCCTGAAAGACAATACTATGTATGAAGCATGCATTGGCTTAACGCATTAAGCATAAAAATTTTCCAACAGTATCGCATACACTGCTCCTACAATACATGCATTTGTTAAACACCACGATTTTATTTTCTCCATAAATACACGATATATACAGAACGTCAAATAAGTACGAACATTTTTATAGCAAACCAAAAAGAAAATTAGTACACTTTATTTTTGCTTAAGACACGACACTGGAAACAAGCTTCACAACATGAAAGGGAAGGCCAAAGGAAATTTTGGCCGACCATCTAACGATAGTTTCGGTATACGGGAGTATACATGCAACTTTCAGCATACTTTACCAGATCCTGAGGTCGGGGCAGACGTGTAGCCACACCTACGAAACCAGTAAAAATAAGCATAATATTGAAGTCTCAGATACTATTTAGTATCAAGAATTTGCACATGAATATGATCTACAACATTATAAGTCACTCACCAAGCTCATATGCCTTGGCAGCTACATTAGCAGCTATATGAGCTGAAATTTTTCTGATGTTAGAGAATGGAGGGTAGATCAATCCCTTATCATAGTTCTCCTGCGTAACTTGTTTCGCCAATGCCTCCGCTGTTAGACGAGAAGACATATATATGTATCAGTCTTTACCAACTTAAAATTGTTCTTGTTATGACCGACTGTTATAAAATTGAGGGTAAATATACAATTAAATTCTTCACAGCTTAATTGTTTGAGTCCATAATAATTTAGAAATAGTAGGGAAGCAAAACGAGAAAGAAAAGGGCAGGCTATTTAATTCTCAAAAAATTTATCATTATTTTATGCTGCCAACTTACAGGCTGCCAGAAGCATGTCATCGTGCACACGGATTGCTCCAGAGATGACCAAACCCAAACCAAATCCTGGGAAGATATAAGCATTGTTGGCCTAGATTTACAACAAAAGCAACATCATCAGCTTTCGATGTTTAGCCACTATTCAATAATAGTAATTATTACAACTCTAAGAAAATTATAACAATTGAAAAGATTACAAATACAGACCTGGCCGGGAACAAAAACTTTTCCATTGTATTCAACAGGATCAAATGGACTTCCGCTGGCAAAAATTGCACGACCCTTCAAATCAAAAACAGAAGAAAGGAACATAATAAGAATGGGTTTTACTTGCATAGAAAAAGAACACACGCATACTTTATAGTTCACAAAGTATTATCCTCAACTTAGTTGAAACATGAAAAAAGGTTGCAAAATTATTGTTTGTACCTTAGTCCAATTGTAAGCTTCTTCAGCTGTACATTCAGACTGTGAGGTCGGGTTGGAGAGAGCAAGGATGAGAGGTTTCTGCCAGTCATTTAACCAGAGCAGGCTCAATTTCTTCCACTTGAAAAGAGAACAAAGATTAAACTGCCTCATAAATTTCAGGGAGAGAGTGATAGAGATTACCTCATTAAAGGAGGCCACTGATTCAATCACTTCCTTTGTGAAAGTTCTTCCGACTCCAGATGATCCAATCAAAACTGTAGGTTTGATTGCCTTATGAAATAAGAAAATAAACATATTAAGGACCCAGAACTGCATAAAAAAATGAAGATTAATCCAAGAAATATTTTGACACCTTGACAGCATCTAAAAGATTGTTGACAGGCTCATGTTCATGAGCCCAGGGCTTCTTGAAGTGTTGAAGTGAATCTTTTCGAGAGCTGACAATCAATCCCTGCATGCAAAAAAAGAAAATGAACATAAAGTCAAGCAGCTAAAGTGTCTGTTTGGCCAAGAATCTCGACAAAGCTCTACACTACCTTTGAGTCCACAAGCCAGATCTTCTTCCTGGTCTCTTCCAAAGGAGCTTTTGTCTGCAAAATGATAGATGAAAGCTAATAAATCAACCAAGAATTAATGTGGAAAATCATTATATAATAAATTACTTCACCTCCCAATGTGATAATACCATAAACAGAAGACAATACACATGACAATAGTAAGTTAATACCTGCTTAGACATCTCAAGAGCTATAAGTTCTGCTATACCAGTCCCAGCCTACAATACCATGAACATAAGATAAAGTGAGTTTGGTGCATAAAGGAGTGACAAATTGGAAGAATCAAACATTTATCTTCAAAAATGTATTAAATAACAGAAATTGAAAAACACATTTTGTTGAAATGGAAATAAAAGAAATTTCATTTCGAATTCATCTCATCAAGCAATTTGTTCAAATGGAAACAACAGAAATTTCATTTCGAATTCATCTCCTCAAAGTTACTTATATAAATTTTATTTCTTATGCATTTTTGGGTGAGCAGGCTTACTTCCCCAGCACCAAGAAACAAGAATGTATGCTCAGACAAGTTGCCACCAATCAACTTCAGTGCTGCAACTACTCCAGCAAGAACAACAGATGCTGTTCCCTGAAATAAAAGGAGACAATAGTTTAGGATACAACCGCAATCTTCAATATGGTGCTAATGCTAGATCTCACCTGTATATCATCATTGAAGACAAGATGACTGGTGCCGTATTTTGCAAGCAACTCAAAAGCATTGTGGTTTGCAAAATCCTCAAACTGTAGAATTTGTTTCAAAGAACTAGAATCATAAACATCCAAAAAACTTTAGAATTCCAGAAGCAAGTAATATACTCTATGTCTAACCTGTATGAGAACTTTTTCTCCATAGTTCTGCTTGACAGCACTCATGAACTCTTCCAGAAGTTCAGCATATTCCTGAAAAGTAGTCAAAACTGGCTCAGTACCAAAGTAAATTTATAATTCCTCAATAACAAATTATAAACCTGACTTATGAAACCTTTCCAGTTGCCCTCTTCTGTCTGAGCCCAATGTAGAACTCATCATTCAACAATGTCTCATTGTTTGTACCCACATCAATGGTTATGGGCAAACACTGCAAAAGGAAGCCAAAGCAAAAAAAAGTTAAAATTTAAAAAAAAAAAAAAATGTAAACAGAGTATGATGGCATCACTGTCATGGTTTGCAAGATTTGAAACAAAGACGTAGAGTCCCTTAAACTATGTTAAATTCTATTTGTATGCGTATATTTAAGGCCAGATAACAGAATATCTTCATGAGAGCAACTACAAATCTGAACAAAAGTATTTTCTACAAGAAAATGCTTACTGCTGAAGGACGAACTCCTCCAAGTGCAGTATACAAAGCCAATTTCCCAACAGGAATTCCCATTCCCTGGAACATTTCAAGCATGGTCAAGTCAAATATCACCTGAGCATAATAATAAAATTTGTCTCATGAACGTAAGCAAAACAAGAAAATGAATTTCAACATTGACCTGACAACCAAGATCCCCAAGTCCCAAAATCCGCTCACCATCTGTCACAACAATAACCTGAATACTCCTTTCAGGCCAGTTCTTCAATACCTCAAGAATTTTCCCCCTGCACAATTATTATATTAAGTCAAATTTATACACTACAGGGCAGGATGGCAAAACAAACAGACAGTCGTACTTCTCTTTAAGACTTATGTATAGACCCTGAGGACGCCTGAAGATGCTTCCATATTTCTGGCAAGCTTCACCGACAGTTGGAGTGTAAACGACTGGGAGCAGTTCCTCAACATTATCAATCAGTAGTTTATAGAAGAGTCTTTCATTTCGCTCCTGTTAACCCAAAAACCAAACTGACTTATTTCCTATTTCTCCAACTTGTGGGCTGGCATTTTAAATTTTAAACAAGGCTGAAAGTTATAATTGAATCTATGCTTCTTTTCAAAGAATAAAAGCCAAAAAAGAATACTCTGATTTCAAACACAATACAACTCTAATCAAGTCGTGAAAAAAATATAACACAAAATTATTTATAATGCAAGTAAAGCAGGCACCTCAAGGTCCATCATGGCCATATATTTTTGCAGTGGAACTTGATACTGTCGAATACTATTCATCAATTTCTTCTCCTGTTTGTAGCACATAGAAATAGAAGCAGAAATGACAATTGTTAGCAAGATCAAAAGCAAAAGTAACAACTATTTAGTAGATATAAGGATCTTGATAGTAAATAAACACAGTGTTGAATCATCGCAACTGTATGTAACCTGAAGCTCTTGACTCATAACAGTAGGAGGCAAAAGGCCGCGCAAGTAGTGGGCATCCCTTTCTTTCTCAGTGAAAGCAAGCCCTTTGTTATGGTGTGGATCTCTCAACAAAGAGTACCCACTGCAATGCATGCATCAAATGGAAGAAAGACTTGTATTGTAAGCCCAAAATTAGATTAGCTTTACTAAATAATTAAATTAAAAATCACCAAAAATTTGAATCAGAAACTTAAAACTTCATAACAGGCACATGATATAGATCAAATATAAACATAGAAGAAAGAACAGAGACCTGGCAACGGAGATAGTCCAGGGAGTAACGAGCTGGTCCTCGGTGGCGCGATCCTCACCGTAGGGGTCCTCAACCCCGCCACCAACGGTGGATTTGGGGTCCATGTCGAGAACGGAGGCGCCTTCTCTGATTCCCTTCATTATGCTCTCCATTATTCTCTTCTCACAGTAAGGTAGTTCTCTGATATTCACTCTCCAACTGACATACCACTTCTTCTGCTTTAAAAGAAAAGAAAAGAACAGGGCAGAACAGAACAAAATATACACAGGGACACTCACAAACGCAAACCAAACCGACTGTAGACAAGTAAAAAAATCAAAGTCGTTGTCTCGTTGACTAATCGGTAAAGTGGAAGTCTCAAGGAGCGCCACGAAATTATTGGAGTAATTGGCGAGTTGCATTACAGAAAACTAGAAAGCAAAAGAGACATCATGATGCAAGATAACGACATACCGTGGATGATTGAGTTTTTTTTTTTATTGTTAGTTATTACCAAGTTGGAGTTCATATTCGGTAAGTGCCTGCGCATGAAATAATAATTATAATATCCAAAGAAAGGAGAGATACAGGTGAGAAACTTCAAATAAGAGTGTTTCGTTTTGCTTCCTTCGCTGTCAAAATTAGATGATGTTTTGGTGTCGTTGAATTTAAGCGGGAAAATTATATATAGTATACCTTTTAATTTTTTTTTATTGTGGTAATATTAACAAACAAAAACGAAACTCTTATTAATTTCGAGAAAAAGTTAATTTATATAAAATGAAATGAGATAGTTGGAAACTGTTTTTGTCTTTGTTAAAATGTTTTGATTAAATAAAAAATAATAATAACAGAGAGGACTAAACCAGAGATTGAAAGTTTTCGACCTTTAGAATTTGTGTACCGTAGAATTCACTCATCAGTATGCATAGCAAATCACATTCACTCAATTATGCCCCGATTTTTCACATGTGTTGGATACGCATTTAGAATATGGAAAGAATATACTGAATGCATTCATTCACAAGATGAATTATCCGATTAATAAAGTTCCAAATACTCTGTACTTTTCTCGTTTACATCGTGCTTTTGCATTCGGGTCCCCACGCAATTACTCAATAATTTTTTTGGACGATATTAGATAAGATTGGATTGGTCTGCCGTGATATCATAGCAATTCCATTCATTATTTACACCATTTTAGCCAGAGGTTCTCAAATTTATGTACATCAAATTTATTGATATCGTAATTCAAATAATTTTTTTTTTTTTAAAAAAAAGCCAAGTTATATTGAAAAAGAATTAAAATCACTAAAAATGATTTGTCCTGTTTCATCGGTCACTGCGATTGTAACGGTAGTGTTTAAGATTGTGGTGAACTGAACTGAACCGAACCTTTGGGCCATAGTCTGTTGACGTTTTGAAACGTTTCGAATTCACATACAATGTAGGACACCCTCATTTAAGTCAGCAATCTCGCCTTTTTCTAGTATCTTTTAGCGTTTTCCCAGAAGAGAATACAACATTTTAATTCCTTTCATGGTCATGATATCTACAAATAGTAAGGATTCATACATACGTTACACATGACGCTATTAATATAATATTATACAAAATTTATTCGGATCCAAACAGTAAAGCTAAAGCATGATACAACATGCATACATACATACATACATTTGTTCAATTTCAACCACAGATCTCTTTCAGAACAGAGGCTGAACAAACCATGGTCCTTTCACTTTGTTTAAGAACATAAAGTTTGCAGAGTGCTGAACCTGCGACTTTCCAGGCAAAGTTGCAAAGTTTAACAGCTTCACGGCTCCTGGCATAGTCGTAAGTAATGTGATATATGGCAAGAGCCTCATTATAAATCTCCTCCACACTCGTGCTCTGTTCAAATTCCGCACCACCATATAATATCTAGCAACAAAATGACAGGTTAGGACAGAGAACAATGAAGAGAGGCATTTTCATGTCCAAGGGATTGATCATATACAAAACCTGGAACCTAAAATTTACCTGTTTATATTTTTTTATTATTTCTTCAGCAGCCTCATCTTTGTCTTCGCCACCATTCTGCAAGGCTGCCTGCATTTCTAGCCTGTACTGATCATAATAAGCTTTCCATTTTGTCATGTAACCTTCGGGGAGTCCATCATCGAAACAAGGAAGTTTCCAAACTTCTAAAAATAAAACATTTCTATCATTTAATAACTCTTACCCATCTAAGAAAATTTCTTAAATCTTGATTCAGGAAACCTTACCCTTCACGGACAGATCCACTGCTTCATACGACTTTACAATACTGTAAATTGTTCCCAAAACAGATTTGGATTCAAACGAAACTGCTTCTTCTCTTCCCATGTAACTAGGAAACCTTTCTACCTTCAATTCTTCAGGAATTTCAATCTGTTTTGCAGGTGGAAAAATTAGTTATGGCCAACTTTAAATGAGACAGCAGAAAGAAATATTCTTGGAAGATCAACAATGTATTTGAAATAGTTAGATATAGAAGAGCAATTTATAACAACTAACCCTTTGACCAGTTTTTTTTTTTTTTGGGTGCATCCAAAGCATCGTAGTACAAATTAACCAACCGCAACATGTTTTCCTTCATAACAGCCTTCTCATCAGCACTCTCATCTCCTAGTGTCAGATATCGATCCATTATTGCTTGCCAACTATCAGCTGCCACACCCATGGCATAACTGAGCATGCCAAGAGCACATCACACATTAGCATTATGACCACGTAATGGCAAAAAACCTTTTTATGTCTATATTCAAGTTCTGATATAAACTATAATGCAAAACGTAGTGAACAAGACCATGTCAAGAGGATTTCTGCCTTGGCAATCGAAAGGAAAATTTTCAGTAATGATGAAACAACATAATTAGGAAAACTCAGTGAAAAAAATATTAATAAAACGTATGGCCTTGAATCAACCTTTTTTCTATGGTAAATACTAAGTCTCAAAGTAACAAATTTTTTAAGTCCTGTGCCAAAGTTTGAAAAAGGTGATCAATTGATAATTTCAGAAGGGAAAATCAAATAATAAATTTTTTCATGTACCATTTAAAAACTAAAATACATCTATATTTGTTCATAAGAGATCCCATAGTTTCAATAGCTTTTACAATGTAGTGCAGAAGACAGTAGCATTGAGCTGAATTTCACATGATAAAACCAAAATGTTATTAAGGTACAATCAACCCAAACCTTGGCCGAAATCTTGTAGTCAAGAAAAGCCTGAAAAGCTCATGCTCCAGTTCTTCGGGCGAAAAGTCACTTGGCCTTTTATTGGGCAAAATATTTATTGAAGAAATAGGTGTCCAACGTTCACTCTCCCTGAAGTGTTTCAACAGCTGGAGAAAAAAAGGAATAGTTGCCTCGAATTTTAAAACAAAATCATATCAATCATAAATGATGCTCAGAACTTAATGCAAGCTTCAATTTCAGAAGTACACAGGCCTCTCCCTGTCTGTGGCATAAGCAAAACAATGCAAAAGAAAAAACAAGTCAACCTAAACATGGCGAGTACGAAAGGAAAGGGGCACTATGAAGATAATGGAGTTCAAACTTTGAATAGCATGCGCTTGAAAATTAGAGAATGTAACTTTTGCCCATAAAAAACCAAGCACAAAAGAAAAAGAATGAAGCTATGAAAATAAGATGAGTATGCGTGAAATCAAAAATAATTGAGCATCATATCCTACTTCAAATGAAGGTGAAATGTGATCTAAAATTGATCTAAAAATTGCCCAAGTATTCTGCAACTCAGAACCTTATGAAAGAAAAGCACATATTGAAATCCAGAATAGCGTGGAAATTCAAACAATGAGATATATTCTTTAGCGACTTTAAATGAAAAAATAAGAAATCAAAGCATCAGTCATTAAAAGGGAGAAA
Organism: Azadirachta indica; assembly: GCA_022749755.1. NCBI lineage: Eukaryota > Viridiplantae > Streptophyta > Magnoliopsida > Sapindales > Meliaceae > Azadirachta > Azadirachta indica. Next base: position 12,192,057 of record CM040446.1, read on the forward strand.
TGTATTTCAAATGAGAACAATTTAACAGTTAGACATGCATATACAAAAGCTTCTCAATATATAACTGGTATGAAATAAAGGCCAACCTCAGGATTTCTCGACACAAAGTACATATCGCCATCAAAGTCACCCCCTGCTATCTCATCTGCCAAGGACCGTGGCCCCTTACAAGGGAAGAATATAGCATATGTTGCAGTTCCTACTAATTCTTGTAGTTCCTCCACATAGACAGCCTTCAAAACATGTATATCTCCAAAATGTAAACCAGGATTCCGATACACTAAAACCTTCTCCCATGAAACTTGCCCATCATTCCTATACATTTCATCGGCATGTATAACATTATAAGTATCATGGACAAACTTATGCACAGGCACTTGTTACTTATGTTTATGCAGGTGAAGGTCAAACTAATATTGAGTGATAAAAAAATGATAAAATGCAATGATAAAGTTAGAAAGTCTGTGATCCATTAAGAAACACATTAGATACATCATTGGTAGAGATTGTTATGGCAGGCACCCTGCACCACTTAGCCTATCATATAATCAGAAAAGTATTAAGGGTGCTTTATATAGTGAACATCTTCTCCTCTATTCTGCAGTCACCTTCCTTGGATATAACTAAATTAAATCTGTAACAAATTCAGCACTTTAACCATCAAGCCTGCAAAAACATATCATTCAAATTGAATAACATTGAAAGGACACCTTGGTGATGCCAGGTTGTACTTGTGCTAATACCATTCTCCTTGAAGATCATGCTCAACCACAAGCCCATTGTTTACTCATCAGTGAAAACCAAAATTTGCATTTTTTTTTTTTTTTTAATCCAAGCAGAATAGCAACACGTATTTGAAAAAAAGATAAAAGATAAAAAAAAAAAAAAAAGTTACAACACTACTCCCAAATTAAATTTAAAGAGAGTTGATAGGTAAATAGTGCTTAAATGAGTCAAACTGATTTCATAGATGGCTTTAGTGTGTTTCCATCCGCTAACAGGTATGCTTTCATTGTCAAAATTTCATTTTAGTTTTAGTTACTACTGGATCTTAATAGAACATATAGGTCAACAAATTGTAATGATCTAAACTTAAATACTAAAAGAAAGAATAAAGAAAGTGTAAATAAATGTATAGGAGTGTAAATAAATGTATAAGTTGTAGAAGAAATGACTTTTACTGTCTATAACAATGTAGAAGGTGTTCAGTACAATATTATTCAAATGAGCATGTTTAAAGCCAACAAGAAAAGAAGGGGTCAAAACTTGCAGCTGGGTTTTTGGATAACCGGGATAATATGGCTTTCTGAAAAAGTTACTGGCAGTTAGCCGGTCAGAAAGAGCTAGAAAAACAAGTGGGATTAAGGTCTAAGCAGTTCTTGGAAAGGGATGTGATTTGATTAGGGAAACAAAAAAAAAAAAGAAATAAAGTTCCAGGTTGTCATGGCAGATGAGACTGTGAACAGTAATCAATGGAAGGTACAAGCAGGATTAATACTGGTTAGGGAAAGTCAAGGTTAAATATTTAACAAAGCATAGAACTAATGAAGTTCAGCTCTCTTACAAAAAAAAAGGCAAATAAATTAGAAGAGTGCTTGGGTATAGCTTAATATATTTTTAAAGAGGGTCATAAATTGCATGAAAATGAAAGGAAGAAAAAAAACATGAAAAAAGAAAACAGGGATTGAAATGCAATCGTGCTATATAAGAAAACTCATTTTTTATTAAAGGAACTCTAAATTTTTAGTGAAGAATACATAAGCATTCACAAACTTCACCAGCCTTCCCCGTGAAGTACAAAAAACTAAGAAGACTGGATAAAGCAGCATGAAGAGACTGGACCCAACAGAATATCCAAGTACTCTAGTCTGAACAGTAAGTTTTACTATTGCATCAAAGAATGACCTATACAGTCTAGATACTGAAATTAAACAACTATGCTAAACCATTTGTTAATCAGTCACCAGCAAAATGAGCGAATTTATGAAGTGAGACAAAAATGCACCAAGAAACATACGTACAGTATAATGGAGACTTCATTGCTCTTCAGGATTCCAGTGGGATCGACTGTCCCCATTAAGTAATAACTTTCAGTCAGGGGAAGCTTTCCTGCTTGAAGACTCTTCTTTTCTTCCTTCATTAGTATAGAGAGACGATATTGCAGATATGGTTCATCAAGAGAAATCCCAGATAAGATCATTCTTGTCGCAATGAAATCATCCATCTCACCGTAGTTAAGGGAAACTACATGTTAACCAGATCACAGAATAAACCACTTATAAAAGAGTGGGAAGGATTTAGGAAGACAGGAAGACAGTATAAGATGCAAATGGGAACCAAAGAAATTGAGGAATAAGAAAAATTAAGTGAAAACAATTATAACAGAATCCTTATATCGATATGAAAACAGGATCAGAGATATGACAGCATAATTAACAAATAAGATTTAGAAATACCTGATAGAACAAATTTTATGACAACCTAACAGAAGAGTTGCTGTATCAGGAAAACTACCTTTCAGCGCATTCCGTTTGTTGGAGAAAACACTATTAGCATCTTCCAAAGCACTTCTCAGTGTATTCACAAAAAAGTTTTCTGGCACCCCACCGTAACTAAGAAGTGCAATTAAATTCTTGGACAGATATGTCTTTCGCGGTTGATTACTGCAATATAGAAGGTAAGTTAAAAATAATAACGTGAAACAGTAAAAGCCTAAGATGATTACAATACATCTGACTTCCATCAATTGTTACAATCAAAAATGAAAACAATTAATTAGGATGTGCCCCCATTCACCCTAAAGAGAATCAAATAAAAGCTACCACAATATAATTCAACTATTAACCGTTGTAACTATTATTATAACATTTTTAATCAGAATTTAAAACAATCTTAACAGGCAATAAGAATCTTTACGGTACTGAGGCTCAAAAAACTGAGTTCAGTTACACCAATGCAGGCCAAGTTTTTTCAATTGACTTACATTTAGATGCAGTAGGTTCGGATAACATCTCACTTGTCTCTCAAATCAACAAAATTTCTTTTCCTTAAAACAGGCTATGGAAATGCTTTCACATTTCCCTTACAACCAGGCTTATCAGAATGGTATGCTAAGGTCAAAAGGTTTTTGCAGTATTGGAGAATAATTTTATGTGCAATGTTCTCTCATGAATAAAGGCTTGACAAGCATCTTCTACTTGGTTGGACCCACTAATATCATGTCATCACTCGAGCAACTTGTACTCCAGAAAAAACTGCATACAAAAAAATACCTTTTCCTGGTTGTGGGAAGAAACTTGAGGATTAATGAAGTTTCATCTATTAAGCTGCAATGTCAGTGTAACAAAGTACATACATATGGCAAAAACCTTTCCTTTGGGAAAGAGAAATCAACTCTTAAATTATCTAATACCAAATTCAAATTGTTACTAGACAAATATTCTGAGACTCTACTTTCACGTTCAATAGGATCTGTCTCATGCTTACTTCTAATAATTATGGTATTTTGCCAAAATCAAAAACTTCCCAAATTGTATACAATTTCCTCCAACGTGTACGAAAATGCAGAAATGTATTCTGTCTATAAAGAAGTTTTGTCCAATATGTTTTCTGTACCAAGAATGCATAAGCTGGTTTCAAATTTTAAGCTTATATATACCAAGTTTGCTAATTGATGGGCAACTGATTCCTCGATAAATATAGATGACATAAAAGAGGAAAATAATAAGAAATGAATGAATACCTTGTTTTGACCACCTCCAATGAGTCAAATGTCTGCCCATATGACTGATCTGGATCTGTTTCAACTTTGATCATCGAGGGTCTAATCTGAATGGTTTGAGGTGGAAGCTAACAAATTCACAGATAATATATTTAAGTAATCGGTAAATATAAAAGTTTAATCTTATGGGGAAGAACCCAAAAGTACTTATTATCAAAATTTTGTTTGCCAAAGATGAGTTCTGAGATCTTCAAAACTAACTTCAAGAATTTATCTTGAAGTGCAGAAGAAGAAAGACAAGTAGAAAAGAAACTGACATTTTGATGAGAAGAAGTTATATTAATTCTCCAAGTGTTTGACCTTTAGACTTGACCATAATACGGCCTAAAATAACTCCACAATCTATTGCTTACTAACTTCTAAATTCATGAAATAATGAGTTGCCATCAGTGTGTGTATGCGTGTGTGTGCGTGTGTAATCACCAAGATATAGTGAGTATTGGATATTAATCATCTCTTTATTTATGCCTCACTCAGTAAGGCATGAACCAAACTAGATTCAACCCATTAAACAATTAAACAATCACCAATATGGAAAACAGATTTAAATAATTTACTGTGCTTTTGAAAAAGGAAAATGGAAGATTTATACCTTCCTGTTGACAAGCAGAGTCCCTTTGACAGCCAAACCTTTGTAAAAGAGACGGACCTGCATTAGCAAAGGCTAGAAAGAGGAAAGAAAAAGAAAATATAGCTGATTCTTAGTCCTAAAACAAACAAGACCTTATAATAATAGCAATAGTAATAAATAGCACCACAGGCTGAAAGATACACATACTGGTTTCCCACCACAAGATTCTGGTCGGGCCACATCAGAGAACTTTGCTTCAAATTCTTTGCAATCAATAGATCTCTAATGACAATGAAAACACTATGAATGAAAAGACAAGTCAAGACAGATAAGATTAAAAGATATCAGAGAAATACAAAACATACCACCCAGAAGCTAGTTTAGTTCTCAAATGATGGTTTCAGAAGCCATAAGACAAGTCAAGTATCTGTTGGGCTCTTCCACCTACTCACTTAAAATTTTGTGTCTGTGTTGGTCTGACAGTACATTAAACTTTTACCGTGAAAGTCGATGTAAGCAGTATTTATTTCTCACCAAATAAGAATCAAGCTCTCATATTTTCTTCTGAGGGTCGGTGGGGAACAGGAGATAATAATTGACTGAAGTCATAAACATCTCCTCGTTTCCTTGCACGTGGCAGGAATTTATTGTATGTTGAAAAAAACAAAAATTACAGCTTATTTTGGTGAAGCAGAGACAGAGTGAACCCTCTAGAAGTTATCCTTGACATGCTGGCAACCAATATATGAATGATACATGAGTGACTCCTAGTTGAATATGGGGCTATTCCATGTATATATGATCAAATTCAGTATCAAAACAGAATACTGGGTAAATTTTCAAGGTTACATTTTGGTAGGCATTTCAAGATTAGAAATCTGAAAATCCATTTCATGATTATGCTGCATTTTTTCTATTCTAAATCATCTGAAAGACACAGAAAAACGTCTTTGTTGATGCATTTTATTGTCCGGACGCTGACATCGAACATAAAGGAGCCAATAGCAGGTCCTTAACTTACAAGTTACTCCACAAAACTGTAGGGAGTTACAAACTAGCAGAATAAAATGACTGATCATGCCAAAGATAAGAATAAGATATAAATTGACGAAATATTAATATACATGGACTGAAACTTAATGTTCATTTCAAATCCTATTAATAAGTTCAGATGAATAATTGACCAAAAATAAAGCTCCAAACACAAACCTCGATGTTGCCATCACTGGGCGACTTTCCTTTGTAGACATGAGTTGGACATTTTAAAGCTAAATCCTCCGATATAAAACCAGTTCCATCTGTGTGTATCTGAATTTTGCCATCGTTGTAGACAACATTACCATCTTCATCCTGCAATTGGGAAAATGAAAAAGAAAAAAATTCAGCACTGCAGTTGCATTTGGATCTATAATCAGCTAATTACAGGAAGAAAAGGTTTTTGATTGGAGAACCATAAGGTGGATCATACATGGCAAGGTATATCATCTATTCTCTCAATATGTACTTTTGATAAATCAACTTCCAACTTCATAGTCTTGGACAAAATAAGTGACAACCTGAATTTCCAGAAAAGAATGGTAATTTATTGTATTTAGAAAAGATACCTTATATGGCCCTTAAAATTACAATCTTAGAATTACCGAGACATATAGTTCGCAACACTTGAAACAGTGTGAGCATGCATAAACATTGCTCTGGCTTCATGGACTGTTTTTCCAGATAATACATAGTGTTGACCCTTGTCAGTGGATGCGTCAGACTCCATTCGAACAAAATAACATTTGACAGGTGATGTAGTTGGATCTTTTTTCTTTTCTTCTTTTCCACCATCCTTAAACACTTATCAATAGCCATATTGATATAGACAAAATGATTATTAAAGGATTCTCATAACTCTACAATGAAAAGTGTCACAGATTGCTTGAAGTATTGGAATAACAACTCAAAATTCAATATTCATCGCATCAAATCAGTGAGAAACTCACCAAAAAAGCGGTAACGACGCAAACCAACAAGGATACCTTCTTTTGCAATTTTTTCATATTTAGCATAATCAATGAAATTGATTGCGGAACTTCTCCGACCTGCCTCCTCTTCTGCAAACTTGACCATCAAAACATTGTCATCTCCCAATTCCCTTTGTAAGTGACTTCTTGTTCGATTAAGGTAAGGGCCCTAAAATAAACAAAAAAAAAATTAACAATATATATATAATGCATTTTCTGAAAATTAAAGAAATAATAATAAAGATGCAAACAAGATTCTGTTTATCATTAGCAACATAACTGCAGAGAATCAAATGGATATTATATATTTAATAGATTATAAATATTAGTCGATGCAAAGAATATAAAGAAGAATATAGGCCCATCTTCTGTAAGATAACTAAAAACAACCTAGGCTACTCAGACATTATACAAGCAATAACACAATGAATGAACTGTGAAACTATAATCTGTTATTTCAAAAACCAATTATATAGTCCTGATAAATAGTTTATAGTCATCTAGAGAAAACAAGTGGCGGAGACATCATTTTTATATCACAATCAAAATTCAGCTTAACATCTGTGCACTCCACCTTAAGCAATAACACATTACACAATTTCCAGGTACCCTACTCAACCTCTATACCAGCAATTTAAGTTCATTTCTGTTTAATAGATGCAAAAGCAATTCCGACCCTACAAATATAGTTAGTGTACACGACTGTTTATAAGCCCGCATATATTCAGCAAGACATACCAACCTTGAATGTGCAACTCCCATGGAGTGAAACGTGGCAATGGTAGAAATGTGTTTTCCCAGAATCCCAGTCTAAAGACTGCAAAAGAAAGGTGCAGGGTAATGAGATACATATTGCATTTGACACAAAAGCGACCAAAAACCGTGTCAAGTGCAAACATGCTGGACAGAATTTCTAACTCGACAAGTCAATTAACTCATTTTTAAATTTCGTATGCAACGTAAATGTGAAATAAAACTAGATGTCAGGTCTTGAATTCACTCAAAGTTCAAAAGGTTTGATTAAAATTGACAAGAAGTGTCAAATTGATAAAAAAAAAAAAAAGAGAGAGAGAGAGAGAGATCTTTTTTCAGCAAGTAAGATGTGACAGTGACAATTGGAAAAATAAGAAGAAAAAGCAGACGGCAAAGATTTAAGATACTAAAAGGGAGAATGCCGGATTCCCCCTGTTGTAAATTGATCTTTCAATTTATGAATATTGTATTAAAAAGAAATTTAAAGTTTTAATAATTTATATTTAAAAGATAATTTATAAATTAATTAATAATGTATTATAAAATTAAATATATTATTATTTTAATATGTATTTTTAATTAGGAGTTGAAAATAATTTTTTATCTAATTAATATTATATAAGGCTAATATTATTATTTTTTAATAAATTAAAATTTTTACAAATATTTTTAAAATTATTGAGACTATTTAAGTAAATACACTAAAGGTTCAGGACATATATTATTATACTTAAGTATATAAATTAATATAAGTGATTCGGATTATTATAAAAACAAGAGGAGATTAAGATTATTATGAAAACCAAAGGGAGTATCGGAGTATTAAGTTAAACAATAGGGGAAATTGGGCATTCTCCCTCTCTAAAATTGATAAAATATATAGCAAAAGACCAGTAGAAGTATATGATATAAACCTTTCTTCGGTCTTCTTGCTTTGATATATTTTCTGCCGAGTGCTTCCCAAACTTCTGGCTCAAATCTAAACATCTGCAAATCCTTCAGTCCCCGAATTTTATCAGCTGTTATCACTTCTTCCAGGTTCTTTCTATAGAAAAAAACAAAACAAGTTGATTATTTGAAAAGCGAGCCCAGGCCAGCCCTTCATTTGGCAGAACAGATAAATAAAAAAGCAGAGCACAGACTTACTCGCCAATATAACTTAATATAAGAAATGACTTTCTGAATTCAAGCTCTCCAAGTGCCACATATTGAGGAATCGATGCTCGATCACTCACTGTCTGAAAACTCGAACTTAATAGGCAGCCTCTGGGTTGCTCTGGAATCGGAGAGTAACTCGCACCACCAGCTGTGCCAAAAAGAAAAAATTGGCAATAATTAAGGCTGAGCAATGAACACCAGCATAAAAAGTAAGGAATTTTGCTTGATAGTGTGATTGAGAATGTAATTCCAAACGCCGAAAAGCATGAAAATCGTAATTTACTAATACAGATAGAAGTGTTGTTTAATCTGATATCATCAAGTTAAAAAAAAAGAAAAAAGCATTTTTACGAAAACGGCTTTTACCCGTCAAAAGCGCCATAACAGAATAACGAACTAAACCACTAACGTTTGAGAAACATCCAACAGCTGCTTAGACAAAATTTTGAATAAGATAAAGAGAATCCGAAACCTTGAGAAGAATTCATGAGACAAACGGTGGCAACGGGGCTTCGATTTTGCTGAGACGGTGAAAGACAGGCACGTTTCAGCGGTGACCCGTTGTTGTTGCCTTGATTTTTGACCAAATGCATGACGAAGCCGCTGAAAGTTTTCTTAATTTTTTGACTGGCGATTTTACGGAGAACCTCGAGAGCTCGTTCTTCACCGAGGGAAGCGAGACCGTTTCTGGCTACGGCGCCAGGCGGCGGTTGATTCTGGTCGTCGCAGATTTGGAGTATGAGTTGTTCTACGGAATGCGGGAGAGGAACTGGTTGAGTAGAATCACACATGTTTGCTACTGTTTGTCGTTTGTTTGAAGTTTAGAGTTAGATGAAATGAAACGATGATGTTGCGACTTGCGAGTGAGATTTAAGAAGAGGATTCAAATTTCATTAACGGAGAAATTGATTTCCGCTCGGTTCTGTTTCCCGCTTAAAGTGATAACTGATTGAGTGGGACAACGATCACATCACGGCGACAATAACCGATAGCTATTATACTTCATTTTAATTAAATTAAATTAAAAAAAAAAAAAAAAAAAGAAATTGTTTTCAATTTCGTGGTTTTTAAAATAGAGAAATATTATTACGATATGAGTAAATATTTCAGTTTTACTTATAAAAATTGCGAGAGTTATAGCCAACTCCTGGCAACATACTTTACATACCCTGACCATTTTCACTGCTAAATGTGAACTGCTGCTCCTACAAAATACTCAAAATTTTACAAAGATTGAAAGTAAAATAAATAATTGATATACTTTTTTCAGAAAATCAATCACATTTTAATTTATATTTTATGCGAGAATTTTCGATGGATCGAAAAGGCTGCATATTTTAATAAAAGAAAAGACATGGAAAGGCAGTGCATTATTAATATTAATACAATTATGATACAAAACTTCGATGCGAAGTTCTCCATATGCAGTTAAAGGTAGCGTGTGATTAAAGCAGCCTCTTTTAGGATATAAAGAGAGGAGAGTGTATTTTATTTATGGTCTTGCGTCAACCAAAAATATCAAATCAAATTTTGTCTGGAACTGCAAGGACACACATGTGCAATAATTATCACAAGCTAGTTAACCTAGTAGAAGTACAGAGGTTGCACTAGTCTAGTGTAAACAGGAGAAAGCTCGCGTCGATTGATAGGGCGAGATTTAAGGGAATCTTTGATTTAACTTTCTCAATTATCTTCTTTTCTATTATTATTATTATTATTATTATTACGAATTTGGAAAAACATGTGTTTGTAATAATGAAATTGCGATTGAAAGATGATGTTCAGAGTGGTCGAAAGAAATAGCACTCTCTCTTTCTCTCTCTCTCTCTCTCTCTGTGTGAACCGAGGACATTATTTTCCAAGCCATATTTATATTTAACTCATTCATTGGCTCCTTTACAGGTCAATCGATTTGTGATTAAAGAAGACGGAAAGCCAAAAAGAAGAGTTAGACAAGATAGGAGCAGCAAAGTTGATACTTTTTCATTTGGAAAAATTAACACACTTTCCAGAGTTTACCTTCACGAGTAAGCAAGTGGAGAGAAGCCCACCGGATGTGAGATCTTAAATTTCTATTTTTCCGTTTAATCGACGGATAATTATTTGACATCAATTGGACAAATAATGATTTTGTTATATTCGAATTAGACAAGATTTAGTACCAGCACGTTGCTAATTGAGCAAATTGTCAATTTGAATTTCACACTTATGTAGTATTAATACATTCATATAATTATACGAAAAACCCTTCGATACTGTGATAAAAAATCCTAAAATCAATAACACCTTTAAATTTTAAAATTAAAATCTGAATCTTTCATTTTATACATTAGTAATTAACCTATTTATCAAGTAACATGTCAAATTAATTTATTATACAAGTTAAAAATTATTTTTTTTATTTTTTATTTTTTAATATATTTAAGTTATTTTTTTATAATTTATTTTTTATAAATATATTTGAAATATAAATTTATATATTATAGTGAAAATTTTAATGTTAAACAATGTGTTATGCATATTACAAATAATCTACTTAAAAAACATTAAGTTAAATATTATAAAAAAAAAAAATTTTATATTCATTCTTTATTTTTCTAAAAAATTATTAATAATAAAATAAATTATTATAACTCAAAAATCAATATTAGAAAGTAAGACATATCTCATATATCACTCATGATGATCGTATTTATATGGATTAATAAAAAAATATATGTTATTTTGAAGATATAAACATTATTGCAATCATTAAGAATGATTAGTATAATAAAATAAAAAAATAACCCTATAATTAATATTACATTAATAAAAAAAGAAATAAGAATATTTTAAAGCCGATAAATTGTTAGTGAAAAAAAAAAGCATACATGTTATTATGAAATATAAATAAGGAAATTTGAAAAATATAATTAAGAAAACTTAAATGTAAGTTAATTTGCTTTTATAAAATTGATGTTAATTGTGAGAAATAAAAAATTTAAGACATCTTAATCACATATAACACAAATTCAATTTTGCATGAAAAGGGTGCTATTATTAAATTACTAATATTGATTATTTGTAAAATAATACTTTATCTAATGTTATGCAATTAGAAAGAAAAAGAAAAAAATGAGAAAAAATTGATTTATACACATGTAACTTAAAATTATTTAAATAATTGAAATAAATTTAAAATATCAATAATCATTTTTTTAAAAGTATACCCATACATCTAGAAAAAACATATATTTATGTGTCACAAATATTTTATATAATAATAATAATATAAAAAATTATGTAAAAGTTGTAATCAATTTTATAATTTTACTGATGTTCTACTTTTTTGTTCACAAAATTTTTATTATAATTCAATTTTGTATATGTTAATTACAAGTAGATTGTTGATTTACAATTCTTATGTTACATTTTATTTATTCTGTTCTTACAATTATAGTATTGTTATTTATTGTTTCATATTTATTTTCATTTATTTTATCATAAATATATTTTTTTATACTATTTTTATACATTTGGTGTTTATTTTTATTATTTTATGTTAGCTTATTATTTACTATTTTTTATTTTTAACGTTCACAATTATTATATTTTATATATAAGTTTTCCATTAAAATTTAATTTTTTATGTAAAAATTATATTTTTTATATTTTTTTTATATGTTTTATGTCACAATTACAATTCTTTTGGTTTGTTTACAATTATATTGTTATCATTTGAAAATATCATGTAAATTTACATTTATCTCAGTATATTTACATTTTTAATGTTAAATTTATGAAACTGATGTTCATTTCTCTATTGTATATTGGCTAATATTTTTTATTTTTTAATTTTTAATGTTTACAATTATTATGTTTTACATATAAATTTTACATTATAATCTAATTTTTTATTTCAAAATTAAAATTTTTATGAGTATTCATAAGTTTTATATCACAATTATTTTCTTTTTATTTTGATACAACTATATTGTTGTTATTTAACATTTTTATATTAATTTATATTTATCTTATTTCATTTACATTTTCAATGTTAAATTTATGAAGTTGATGTTTATTTTTACTATTTTATATTGAATTATTGTTTTTAATTTTTATCGTTTACAAGTATAATATTTTACATACAAATTTATACCGTAATTTAATTTTTTTATATTAAAAAAATATAATTTTTATGTGTATTTATAACTTTTATATCACAATTATTTATTTTTATTTTGTTTACAATTATATTATTACTATTTAACAATTTTACGTTAATTTACATTTATTTCCGTTTATTTATATTTTTATATGTCTTTGTAAAATTGATATTCATTTTTATTATTTTATATTGTCTTATATTTTTTATTTTTAAATTTTAACGTTTATAAGTATTATATTTTACATACAAGTTTTACGTTAAAATTTAATTTTTTATGTCAAAATTACGATTTTTATGTGTATTCATAAGTTCTATATTACAATTGTTTTCTTTTTATTTTGTTTACAACTATATTATTATCATTTAATAATTTCATATTAATTTACATTTCTTTTATTTCATTTACATTTTTAATGTTGAATTTATGAAGTTAATTTTCATTTTTATTATTTTATGGTGGCTTAAATTTTTTTATTTTTATATTGACAAGTATTAGATTTGACCGTAATAATTACAAAATAAAGTTTACAAATCATTGAAATTAAATTACAAAAGATATTTGAGAGGGAATAAAAGTGAAAAGAAAATTAAAAGAAAAAACGTAGGATTTGTTGAAATTAATTAAAAATAAAAAAAAATTTGTAGAAAATTTTTTCCGGTAAAAGGATCCTGTTTCACGATATTTAAAATAATTATACTCTTATTATAAAATGTAACAATTAAAATATTCAATATACTTACATTAATTTGACAACCGATGTTTACCATTCAACTTTCATGTATCCGTGAAATTTAATTATAGAAATTTGACAAGTATGTTTTCTACAAGCAAGCAATACGGTAGCATCAACAAGCTGAATCCACGACACAGCCAATCTTGAACAAATTCAAAAAGATATACTATGTAATAGTAAGTCCATAAATAAATAAAAGAATATTGCATTCAAGATTAATCAAAAAGTTCAGAATTACAATTTTACAATATGGTAAGACTCCCATTTTCAATTATCATTTCAGTTTACCATAACTGGATCAAAGTTAATCAACAGAAAATTTTAGTAAACAGCATATGGACAGTGGCATGGAGCTCCTGGCCTGGACATCGAAGCCATATATTTGAATCTAGCTGACTATTTCCCACCTGCAGCAATTGCCAACCATTTCCTCAAATGCTTCTTACATAACAACGATAATAACGATGGTGAATAGCTTTTCATACTTGGTATCTTTAAAATTTAAAAATATATTATATGCCATGTGTTTGTTAAAAACTTGATTGCACGCCCTCACAGACATGTAATCAATCATTACACAGATTTGTGATCCTTAGGAGCCATGCTGATCTAATCAAGGTAAGTTAGATGTAGCAAGACCCATAGATTCTGCAACCTCTCTGGCAGAGAAATTATCTGCTTGTTCCTGCAAGTTGCAAAAGACACAGAGTTGGTATAACATAAAATTATGCATTACCCAAACATCTTCAATCTATATTCAACCTAGTATCTTTCCTTAAATAAATTCATTGCTTTCCCATTCAGTGCTGAACACTAAACTATGAACCAACTCCTATAAAAGTCAAGCAGATAGCTAGACAGGCATACCTGAAGGCGATGCAACAAATACATCAAGAAGAGATGTACAAATACCTGTAAAAACAATTTTTGTAAGAAGCATCATACAAATTATAATTTAAATTTTTAAATACAAGGTGAACCATTCTTACAAGATAGAAAAGCAGGATAACTCGTGCTGTTGGATACCGCCAAAGAAATCTTGTGGCCCTGACAGCCCCTGAATCCAGTAGTTTTGCTGCCTTCTGCAACTGCATAAGCAGGTTCAAACATGAAGTTAAAAGAAAAATGATAGGGCCAGTAAGATCCGAGATATGGTGGCAAGGCTACCTGTATGCTTGCCCCAGCCATGTGACGGTGATGCAAGGGGAGAGGCCTGCAATTATTACTTTATAAGAAAATTTTCCAAGAAGAAAATAAATATGATATAAAAATTGAGAGAAATACCCAGTATACAAGTGCAGAAACTAATCTACAAACAAGAACGTAGGTCAAATGAGGATCTAGGGATGGGTGACTTTCAAATACTGATGGGAATTCCATAAAACTTAGAAGAATAAGATGCAAATGTATAAACAGACCATGCGAGGTAGCTACACTACAGGAGAAAGGTCAAGAGAGGAAAAGCCAGTTTTATTTATTTCATCATATGCTTCAGAGTCCATAATAGCCAAAGGATAGACGAAGGTTAGGACCAGAGGAATGAGAAGAAAATGTCACAGCCAGATGTAGAATCAGGTCATACGATTAAACATATTTACTGTTCCTTCTCTAATTGATTGGGACTATTATCAGAACATAAATAGTATACAAGCAACAGCAATTGTTGTCCATTGAGTAACACCAAATCATACTTCTACATTGCTTCCAACCCATAGTTCAAAAGGTCACTGACGACAACTACAATTATTTAATAAAATAAGAATTAACATACTCAAGAGTCTTCATTTCAGTGTCTTCTTCCCAAGATGACCATGACCGACGAGTAACTCTACTTCTCTCTGCCTCTACCTAACAGGATCACAGTGACATAACATGAAAAAAAAAAAAAAAAGATGCTCAGGATCATAAACAGAATTAGATGATTACTTCTAATGAAGTGGAATAGAACATTCAATGAAAGACCTGTACTTCTTGAAGACGCTTCATTTCCTTCTCCAACTGAAACTCTGCGGCAGCCTTTTCACTAGCCATGGTTTCTAGCTGTGTTTGCTTGTAATACTGCATCATAGAAGAGAATTATAGCTACAGAAAGTTTAAATATAATGGTATTTCAAGTGAATTAAGAGATTTTGAGTTTATATTACCAACAGATCAGTTAGTTCACGGTAGCGTTTCTCTAGTTCCATATGCTCCTGTTGAAAGGCAGCTATAATCAATAAGGTGATTATGCTTCAGTAAAATGTACAATCAAGTGAATAAGAGATTAAGCTTCAATTCATAATCAAATAAACAAAAGTGTTCTTGTATATATATGATATAAAATTATAAATAATTTCTATATAGTTCCATTACCCACTTTCAGACAGCAAGATGTCTCTTTTCTATCATCCAATCATACAATATTGTCTTGAGGGTATAAAAATAGTTCTGTTTCTATCTACTGATGATCATGCAACTTCTGTTTTCAGCAAATCCAGAACATTTCTTTTGGCTAAGCAACAGATTTGTTTGGAAAAAGGAAAGGCCGAGAGTCAATTCTAACTGCCTTGCATATCCCAAAGAATTGGGGTTCTTAGCACAAGCAGATGATTGCAATAAATATTTCAAGAATTGGAACCTATTGTGAATCTGCAGCCGTTGATGCTCCTAATCCAAAAATTAATATGCTTGACAAGGAAAAGTACAAAATGAAAAGCAAAGAGATGAATAAAACAGTGAGGTCACCTCACGTGAATAATGCTCAGCATCCCTCTTCATAGCAGCCATTTCGACTCTCATTTTTTGCACTTCCACCTGCAATTACAAAAAACAAACCGATAAATTAGCTAGAAAAAATGCTGCAATGTACAGTTAGATATTTGTTATTTGTTCAGATCAAGCTCTGCCATCAAATTCCATATAAATATTAGCATATAATCTCAGGACTTATTTAAGTACTACTCAATTATTAAGAGTAGTGACAACTCAATAAGGAAAAACATGCAACTAGCACTTGCCTCCAATGAAGAAAGCTTGCTTTCAGCATCTCTTTGGCCCTGGCGTGCACGTTCTACTTCTTCCTGCCATGCCTGGATCTAAATATTTAAAACTTTAGGGATTATATGAACAGGATGAAGGATGAAAGCACATTTAATTAATGTGTTACTGGCACTGTACAACAGACTTATCTGCACTTTTTGACTGTAGCACTTTTTGGTTAGGTTCTAAAAGACCTATGATAGTAAATAGCATGTTGAAGAGAGAGAAGTTCAAATATGGAATATTCTGATTCCTATTAAAATTGTACAAAGAAAAACTTCTAGAGATTTACCAGGTACAAGGATTTTTCCATTTCTTTTAGATCTAGGTGTCCACACATCCCAACCACCAGCCCACAAAAGAAACTCCCATGTGAGAACAAACCAATTAGACTATCCCCTGAGGACAGAACAAACTATTGGTAATTAGGCACAATTTTTAAGGAGTATCACAAACAAATACCTCAAAACAACTCAAACATTAGATGTACACCCTTACAATGTTTACCTGAATCATTTGATTTGCTTCGTCAGGGGATTTCTTTTGTCCACGCCTAACACGAGCCTCCATATCTTGGAGCTCTTGTTGTAAAGTTGCACATTCAACCTAATCACAGACAGTGCTAATTATTCAGGAAGCTTCAAACTGGAATTTTATCCCTTGGGTAGAAAATAATCTTTCACACAAAAAGATTATTAACCATGAGTCTAAATACCTCAAGCATAGCCACCTTCTGCTCAAGCTCCCCCGCCTTTGCTGTCCTCTCATCCGCAATTCTCTGGATGTGTTACCAATATTCAGTGAAATTATAGATAACAAAGTCAGACAATAAGTTAAGATTTCTGTTCTGCCAGAGAAAGGTTAAGTTGTAACATCATTTTCTATGTTATCATGGTATTCTGGCAATCCAAAGTCCAAATAATTTCCATAATCATGTGATGAATAAATTTAACGAAACAGAGCAAAACTAAGAATCAATAGTTGATCTATAATGTAATCCTGAGACTCGAGATTGTAATGTCAACAGTAAGGAAACACTTCAACTGGCTTAGTGCAAGTTGGGGG
Organism: Azadirachta indica; assembly: GCA_022749755.1. Classification (NCBI taxonomy): domain Eukaryota; kingdom Viridiplantae; phylum Streptophyta; class Magnoliopsida; order Sapindales; family Meliaceae; genus Azadirachta; species Azadirachta indica. Next base: position 12,209,290 of record CM040446.1, read on the forward strand.
ATATGCGGTCAATTTTAAATAACTAACAATTAAGAAACTCATCAGGAGAAGTCATTTCAGCCTACAACTGAACAGTGATGTTTTTCAGATAAAGAAATTCATAGGTACTAGTATTTAGCTGAATTGAACATTAATTTATAACTTAGGGTGCATCAATTCAACAATCCACAGAATCTTTACTGCATTTTGCATGCTGATAACTAAGCTAGCTCCAGACAGAATATTATAGATATTTAAGAGTACAATAGTGAGAAAAATGAGCATCTACAGCTAATGAAAATTTATTCAAATAATTAAGGAATTATGCAAAATCGGATCTGAAATGCTTAATAAAAGTTCGTCAAAAACAGACTAGTGTGCTTTAACTTTACACGTCACATATAATAACTTGAACCCATTAATATCTATGGATAAAAAGCTTAAGCTAACAACCATAAAGACTGTAAACTATTCAACAAACATAGACATCAAATGCATATTCACTACTAAAATACTCACATTTTGATCAAACTAAGCATGTTTTTGCAAGAGAATCTCGCACCATGACAAAAGGGAGGAATTGAAAAATGACATGTCTTCACATTACCTGGATCCTAGCAAGGGCCGTTGATGACTCAATAGCTCTATGCTCCAATTCCACTTCCCTTTCCATAGCAGCCTGTTTAGTGTATAGAAATTGTTACACAGTGGATAAACAACTAGAAAGACATACTTAAACTAATTGTCTAAGGTATGAACCATCTTGGTAGCATTATGTGCTGCACGCTCTTCTTCTGCTCTCCTTTCTGCAGAAGCCAGCTCCTCCCGTAAAGCCTAATAAAGAAGTACATCCTTACTCATATAAATCTCACATCAGAATTAACATGTTCAAGGAATTGTCAATGTTAAATATAACTGATGCAATAAGCAAGGATAAAACAACTATTACCTGCATCATCCTTGTCTCTGTTAACTCTCTATTTCTCATAATGGACTCCATGTTCATCTGATGAAAACGCAAAAAAGTTTATAAAATGTGAAAACTAATTAGGAAATAAACAAATTTAATTACAGATATAGTAACTCATCAATAGTTCATATAAATCTAAAAGAGATTAAAAAAAAAATTACTTGTGCTGGATATGCAGTACATAGTTAATATACATTCTAAAATTTCAGATTCACAGTATCAAACTGAGACTTCGATGTAGACAGGCACTTTAAGTCAAATTTAGCCTCCAAAAGGAAAAGGGCAACTAGGGTAGGACTAAAGTGGGAAGTGTGACCAACCTGCAGTGAAGCCAGATTTCCTTCAGATAAAGCAGCCTGCTTCTTAAGTGCATCTATAGAACTGATGAGCGTCTCAATTTCAGAGTTTTTGGCTGCCAAAGCCTCTGCCATGTTAGACTCCACTTTTGTTGCCTCACTTTTAGATAAAGATAATTCTTGTTGTAGCTGCTTTATGTGAGCCTCATATGATCTAGTCAGCTCTCTCTGTGAAGGTGGCATTTTCATGATTAAAACAGCAGTTCCACAAGAAATTAGTAGCGTGCAGATAAGTGTAACTTGAATGTTCACAATCAACAAAAAGAAAGTAGGCAAGATATTTTACCTCTGCAACAAGAAGTTCCTCCAGTTGAGCATTTTCAGATTTGTACTCTTGTAGGCGAGATGAAAGGCCAGCACAAACCTGGACAATGATAAGATATATTAACAAAACATCCAAAATGAAATTGTCTGACCAACAGAAACCGGGATGGCTCTACACTACAGTGTATGCGTCATGCATGGGATAGGCCTGTCACATGAGTTTACACTTTTAATAATAGTAAGTGCAGTGAACAAATTCCTTCAAACAATCTGATTGCAACAAGTTAAATCCAAATTGGTTGAGTATCTTGTGCATGAGTGAATAGTAAGAGCAGAGTATTTTACACAAAGGAAAATAAAGAAAAAAATGAAGAGTCAACCAAGAAGAAAGGAAAAAAAAAAAAAGAAAAGAAAAAAAAAAAAGTCAAATTATTTTATAATTTGCAGCAATATAAAGCTAAAAATTAAATGGATCCCAACCTACTAACAGAGAAAAATTTTAAAGCAATTGCTATCCCAGCATGTATTTTATCTCAAAATTCTTAAATTCTTAAATTCTTAAAACTAAAGCAGTTCACATAGGTCACTACACACTTATGCAAGCTGCTGTACAATCACCAACTCCGACCGGTCAGACAGCAAGGCTTCAGTCCTCAAAGCAGTCCAGATAGATGATCATTCTTTACTATATGGCCATTCACGATATTATTCTATTCCTTGTAACAATGTCAAAGAATTCTGAGAGCTTACCCGAGCCAACCTCGCTTCTTCTTTTGACTGACCGGTGGAAATTGCCGTTTTCAGCAACCCTTGAGCCTCGTCTAGCTGATCCTGTTCTTTTGTAGGTGGATCATCATCTTTGTGCTCCTGTTGCTTCTTTTGAATGACAGGAGTTTCAACCTTAACATCAGCTTCCTTCAATAGACTTTCACTGTTCACGGGAGGATCAACTTGAGTTTGAGATCTCTCGTTATCAATCTTCAATGATACATCAGCATCTTCTGATTTGATAATTTGACCAGCATCATCTGAATGATCTTCACGGACAATTTCTATTTCTTTGGAAGGCACTGGCCGAGGTGAATGCTCAACATGAACATCAGAAGCATTCTCATTTAGAAGCTCACCATTTGAAGTATAGGTAGTAGAGGTAGGAGTGTCCATATCAGTAACAGTTCCAGGGACTTCTACATGATCAGCATCATGTTTAGCAACATCCTTTGCTAGAGGCTCAGTGGCAGGAATACTGGGGGCATCTTTCTCATTATTCTGCAGCTGCTCAGTGCTTCTCTGAGCCTTACCAGAAGGAGTTGTCTCACTTTCAACTGCAAGAACAGCCGCCCTATCTTTATCAGATGTCACATCTAATTGTAATGCTTGTGTATTAGCTTGCTCCCCAGCAGTATCATTTATTTTAAGAGATTCATCTGCGGAGAGTTTCTTTTGAGCCTGCAACAGCACACAATTCCAGGTTCTGGATATGAATATACTTAAGAGTAAACTGGTGCTACAAAAATGAAGGCTACCTTTTTCCTTGACCTTGTCTTCCTGGCTTGAGATCCTTGCCCATTGGAAGCTTAACAATTACAAAGGAAAAAGGGGATATTAAGCAATAGTTATATTTTGTCCAGAAATTCAAGCCCAGTCATGGTCATGTGAGACAGCAATAATTACTTCCACACTGATGATATAATACGCTAATAAGAAAGAAAGTCAGTAAACGCTCAGTGTTTTTCTTAGACTGCAAATTCAAACACAGAATTGCACTTGTTCATTTAGTCATTCAATAAATTCTTATTAGCTCAATACCTATTCCTTCCAAATGTAAAAATAATATTTCTCACCTCTAACAAAAGGAGATTGCAAGAAAAAAGAGTTTACCTCAAAGATTCACATTTTTAATCAATTTAAAATTGTTTCAAGTAGCAACACTAAATTTAACTAAAAAGATGTGAAATGGCCATATACAACTTCCCTAAAACTAGTCTCATAGAATCTATGGATACTCATACAAAAAGTAAACAGTGAACATAAAATTCAAATCACATCCAAACAACACTTATCTCCATCACCACTAATGCTATAGTTTTTGAAACTCTGAAGAATCAGTTTGTCACCTATGCAAACAACCTCATCGAGATCTGCATTACAATTGCTATAAGGCAGACTCTCAAACAACCCTGCTCCACTTTAGTAATCCAAGTAAAACTCACACTAAATTGATGCAGCCATGAATACAATCAGAGTAAGGTTCAGGAACCAGATACCCAATCATACTTCCTCATCTAGATGTAAAAGAAGTCTAAGAAGTATAATATCTTTACCTGGTGCTTGAGAATCAGATTGCTCATCTGCCAATTCACTGACAACCAGCTTTGCCCTTCGATCTACGACTTCAAACAAATCTGATCGAAGAAAGTAATAAAGTTTAAAAACCTTAAGCTAAAGGTTCGCAAAAGAAAAATAAATGAATCTTGATATAGTTTTCTATACAGAAAAGAAAGAAAATAAACAAACAAGAAGACTTAAATCAAGAATGGAGAAAGAAAAAAGTACTAACTGAACAGTGTGTTTAGGCGTGATATTTGTAGAGTGAATCAATAAGTAAAGGACAGATAAAGTTTTGCTAATCTACAATACAAAACTCAAATTTTGGGATACCTCTAGATTATGAATTAAATGGGCAGGCTTTGCCATTGGCAATAGTATCTAATTGTAATCAACAAGCTTAATTAGCACATTTCTTATACAACGTTAAGAGCGATGAGTAGCATAAATTATGTCAGAGTTCAGAATTTATTGTATCTCACAACGAAACCGACCTACTCAATATCATAGAAATCTCAATGGTCACAGGATCAGCAGCTGCAGCAAATTTATACTTTTCTTTTTTTTCTTTTTGCATTTTCTGTAATTCAGCCACTGACCTTGAATTTGATAGTAGCTAAACACATTCCAACGTTGTTATCTAAATAAAACTATAATTAAGTTGAAATATCACCTTTAAATAACAATGTAATCATAATTAATCGTTCAGACAACGGATAACCAAGTTTTCATAAATAGATCAGACTTCAAGATACCTGGAAACAAAATAATAAAACGAATGCAAGTTGAATGAAATTGCAAACCTTCAGCGGCTCTGAGCCACGAAGCCATTGATTCAGAATCTGGAAGAATTCGTGCCCTAGAAGATGAGATCACGGGAGCGCCATGCACCGGTAGGCGAGATTATCGGAAGGTGTCGGTAAAATGATAGTAGCTGAAATAAGATTGATTTTGATTTTAACGCATAGATCGAAAGCTAGTCGGTTGTTTTAAGAAGAAATTGGATTGATTCGGTACGTCAAATATGCCAATGAAGACAGAAAGTTAGTTAAAGGAGGGGTGTCTTACAACTTGAATCGACGAAATTTAGTGCACTTCTGATGCTGTCGAGAGTACAATAGAAAGATACTTCTTTAATCTAGACCGTCTCTTTGATCATCAAGCCTCTCCCTAATTTCATTTTTAAATTTCTCATCTGTACAGTTCCATTAACTTGGTATTAATTGTGTTACGCAAACGAGAAAACTATTGAAATGGGATTGAAAAATAAGATTACATTGGTAACATTTGAATCATGTTGTGAAATTTTTTTGTTTTGTATTTTCAAGTCAAACAAAGGTACCAAAAACACGTAGTATGCACCCATCTAAGGGAAGTCGTTAACAGTAAACTAAATGCACCCCTCTTTATTCTAAAGACACTCACGTTTGTCAAATCATGAATTGTAAGTTCAAAAGATGAGGTGCATTTAGTACTGCTTGCTTGCTATCCCAAAGTCCAAATTGGACATCTGCAATAAAGACATGCCAAAGAGCCGATGAGTGTTCTGTTTCTTTGAGTACCCACCCTCCATCCTCATTACACCTTGCAATCTCCAAAAGACTTTCAAACTCGGATCCAGCTTGAAATAGACCGCTAGGAAACAGTTCTTGAGAAGTTACGAACACTGATTAATTTTGATTTAATTATGTCGAATATATGGAAATTAAAAATTATTTTTTCACCATACTTCCACATAAATAATAACAATAATAAATATTTTTTTATAGTATATGAATTGCCATTTTGTTTAAAAATTGTTATTGATGAAGATTTTATTAGAAAACACACAAGATTTAAAACAAAAAAATTTATATTTATATATATATATATATATATTCATGTGTCTCTAGTATTTTTTGTTGTGATGACCATATATCTTCTACTCATAATAATATTATTGGTTATGGTTATAAGAAGCTTTCACTCCTCGCATACAAGCAGTAGCCATTGTTAATTCTCCTTCAAAATTAATAATGGGAATATATTGATTCCTACATTTTTATTTTTATTGCCAAAAAAATATATTGATCAATTGAGATATTTCCTTGAAAATATAGCTTTAACTCTCCCTTCTTTAAATATGTTTGATTAAATTGTTTTAAACGCATGATTCTTTTAATGTTTTGTATCCAACATCGACATTTTTTTTTTTTCTTTAATTTTAAATGAGATGAATTACAATGATCAAAATACATAATTTGTAAATAGACTAAACATACAGTCCACTTGCAATTGGAAGGTCGGTTTTAATTAAACCTAACATGTTTATCTTTTTCTGGAAAAAGAAAAGGAGAGATAAAGAAAATATTACTGAATTAAAAAGATAATATGCTGAGTGACAGATGAGAGGAGAGGAGGATATATGATCGATCGGTGGGTATATATAATAATTGAGGCTAAATTTAGGTTTGAATTTAAAGTTTAGACATGCAACCTTATCTTTACCTAACAAATTAAAAGCAACTATATATATATATATATATATATATATTGGTGATCTCCAAAGGACTACAACTTTTGTAGCTAGGTCATCCACACCCACATTTTTTGAGCAGAATATAATAATAATAATAATAATAATAATAATAATAATAATAATAATAATAATAATAATAATAATAATAATAATAATAATAATAATAATAATAATAATAAGAACAACAACAACAACAACAACATTAATAACCTATACACAGACAAATGACAAGTCAATACACAACCAGCTAATGACACCAAAACCCTAACCATTTTCTTATCCAATCGTAAAAGTTTAAAGTTAATTATCCAAAATAAAAACAACAATTGTGTCAAGATTTGAGCTAAAGAAGAAGCTGTAGCCTTTATTTTCCGTTCTCCAAGTTTTGTTCTTTCTAATTTTTATTACTTTAAAGTAAGATATAACTTAACCCCACAAACATAAACTATGAGAATTCATGCACTTTTTAATTAACTTTTGTATATATACATATTAATTTAAAAAAGCAAAACCCAAATACAAATTCGTGTCAGTCAGTTGAATCTTGATGTGGAGATACGGAGAGTCTTATCAATTTCCACTATTTAATTAACTTTTATTAAAGGGTACATAATTTTAATTAACGGGAATGTGGTATTTGTTCATTGCAATTAAGGCATGCATGGAGAGATTATATGTATATATGTGTCAAAATCAATTGGAGTCATTTGCCGAGGCACGTGTTTTGGAGTCGCTTGAATAATATATACTTCATTTCATACATGAAATATGAAAGGAAAATGAAAATAATTAATCAAAGGTCACAACCCCAAAATATCATTAATCATTAAATGCTTTAGGGTTATATATATATAAACTATTGTAGATGGAAGATAAGCATGATGCAAGTTTCTCTGTATATTTCTTTTGAGAGGGAGAGGAAGAAAGAGTAAGGTTTTTAGAGCTTGAGAGAGACTCCTTCAATAATAGGGCACATACCATCGCAATCTTTCACCTACTCTTTATTAGGGTCGTTTTCTTTGCTAGCTTTACTTTTCTTCTCTATCTCTATTAACTCTTCATTTTGCCTTTTCAAGATCTGAGACCGACAGTATGTATAATCTAATGATTTTATATAAATCTAATCTAACGTTACACAAAATTAATTAATATTAGCAAAAAAAAAAAAACCTAGAACCTAGCAACCATTACCATATTATATAATATATATAATTATTTCTAACTTATTATCAGATATGTGGCAGTCGTATACTTCCAAAACTAAGCTAGGAATTAAAATATAACAATCAATATACGCGTAGTTTGCATTCTACAAGGATCGAGAATATGATAAGCTATCCATATAATTTCACAAGAGAAGAGATATATACACACACACACACATGCACACATTACTACTCAAATATGATCTCTATTACAAATACATAAAAAGTACGTATATATAGGAATGGAATGGAATAGTAGGCATCATTAAATATATCATACATTGGCCTTAAATGCACGTGCATGCCAAGTTAGTTATATATATATATATATATATATATCATGCATGCATTTACCATATGTCTATACAGTAAACTTTTCATGCTCTGTATACATAGACAAATGTATTTTCAACAAGATGGTGTAAATTAGTTGAATTAATATTTGACTTTTACTTCAATACATATTTAAGCCAGCATATATACAATGGTAACGTACATTAAAGCTAGCTTACGTTGAGATAATATATATATATATTAGGTTGCCAAACATGTATATGTATTGTACAGAATGCAATCGAATACTCGTATTGAGCTAGGTCAAATTAGACAGCTTGATCCCGACTGTCATTTTCACAATTATATATGTACTCAGAAGGTTGAGCTTTAATTTCCATCCACTTTTTTATTTATTCTTGTTAATTCTTGCAGAGTTGCAGTGCTTCTTGCAGAATGTACTTACGGCGAAGAATGTCTTAATTTTTTTTCATCAAACGATGACGTAGCATTAAAGTTAAAGATGAAATTATGCGAATATTTTGATAATAAAAAAAGAGAATAGTAGAGCTTAACCCATTTGAACCAATTAATTCCAAATTACGGACCTTCAAAACCTGAAGAAACATCTTGTCAGAAAGGTAGCGCCGCCTCTAAATTAAAGGAGATCATCTCTTGTGAAATCATCTTTACAAATACCATTAAACACTTATTATAACTACGAGTTTAATATATGGTTAATGAATCCTATATATGTGATATATAATACTAAAAAAAAAAAAAAACGTTTTAATTAAAAATATCTAAAACATTAGCATTGAACTAACCCATAGTCAATAATAAGACTTTTAGCAAATCTGACAATTCGGAGTCATAAAAAGATTGAGCCAGGAAGGCAAGGAAAGAAAGACTAAATATTATATTATGTAATTTGTAAGAATTAAATATATCGTATTATTTAATTTTTTATTTTAATCGATGAATATCACATTATATTAATTAAATATCTAATTAATATTTTAAAATGTCAATTTATCAAATTTAATAATATAGGAATTCAGTTCAATTTCATTGATGAGTACTGCGTGGCATTAAAAGGAGAACACAAACAGAAAGTGAGAAAATTATCACAATTTTGAGTTTGTTGAAGGTGAAGGTGACCCCCCAACTAAATCAATAAATTAGAAGCAGAACAAACAAAACGTTTGTACCAAGGTGCACTGAAAAGACTGCGCCACACCATAGACAAAATTGCTCTGAAAAAGCTTTTAAAAATTTCCAAAATTCCAACTTACCAACTTCATACATTTTTTTATAAAAAAAAAAAAGAATTGAACAAATAGTGTTAATAGTTCACTCCGATAAAAATATTTGTTTTCTCAAATATGCTGATAATTATTATTATTATTATAATTTCTAATAACGTGATGAACTCGTTTCCCTTAACGCTCTCTTTTAAAATTAATTCTTCACACACCCAGCAAATTAAACGTTCTTTTTCTTTGTTTGTTGTAATAATGAATTTGAGTGTCTGTAACTATGCAAGTAGTCGAGGTAGGTACAGCCTTTAAAAAAGGAAGTAAATTCACAAAACCTTTTTCTTTTTCTTTTTCTTTTTCCCATTCATCGATCTTTTATTATACATCAATAGTGAAAAAGGAAACAGTTTGGTAAATCAAATGAAGAACAATACACCTTAACTCAGACCTGTTCGATGAAATCTTTGTCGTGTTAAAGAACTGTCACATGATTATTGTAACTACAGATCAGTGATATATGGCTATGAATCATGCTCCTTCACTGTGACAAAAGATGGATCAAAACTCCATTGAAGGTGTAACTGAGAGCTAAGATAATTGAGAAAGAGTAGTTAATTAACAAGCATATATGCATATACATTAACTGATTTCATCGACCCCATGAGTCGTGGTAAGGCGAGTCGAGGGCAGCCATTGTTTTCTGCTGCGACTTAAGATCTTTGTAGAACTTTTTGATGAATTCTTCTGCTGCTTTGTCAACCAACTGACTATCTCCTTCATCTTTCAAGGGAAACGGAGAGTCTGTTATTCTCAACTGCCTAACCATAGGACTCCGTCCAAAACCGGGTAATGTCGTCAACGGAGATGCCTCGACTGCTTGGTCATTATTATTTAACATCTCAAGAACCTTCTGCACAGTCTGAACTGTGGTCACATCATCATACTTATAGGACGACTTGGGGAAATGGTGGTGATGGTGGTGTTTGCGCTTGAGGGCGTAAAAAGGGTAGAAAGCAGGGCTGTTGCTGCAGCTAAATTCGTATTCTTTGGGTGATACGAAGGAGAGATGAGCATCATTTGAGCGGCAACTGAAGGAAGAGTGGTGGTGAAATATGAGATTACCTATAGCCTTTCCAGCAAGCTTGTTACCTCGCTTGAGCATCAAATGGAAATCAACCATGAGTTTACTCTTTGATATGCCTGCCTTTATCATGTAGAACATTACGCGTACTATGTTCCATAGCTTCTTAGCTACCACAGGTGGTCTTGGTTCTATTTCCATGTCTGCTATGAAAGCAAGAGAGTGAGAGAGAGAGAGAGAGTTTCCTTTTGTATTTTATTTTTAATTATTTTAAGAGAGAGAGAGAGAGAGAGAGATTATTTCAAAGGAAAAGAGTGTGTTGTCTGGTTTGTATGGAAGGAAGGGGGAGAGAGGTATTTAAAGGGCCGGAAAATAATAGTTTATAAATTAAATTTAAAATTATATAAGAAAAAATTAAAGCAAATCTCCACTACTAATGATTATATAAAAAACATAAGAGAAGAAGATGATCAGCAAGTAATTAAAATCCCACACAAAGTAGCCCTTAAGGAAACAAGAACAAGAAAAAAAAAGGTAGTGGAGAGTGTATTTGACGCGCTTGGAAATATATACAAGATTAGCCAAAAGATGGATATATGTTGAAGAAGAAATAGTGGTGGAAATTTTTTAAAAATGATATTTTGGTTTCTTCTTTACGCAGAAGTTGCAATGGAGATTACTAGAAGGCCCCTCTAACGGATACTAAATTGCTTAAGCATAACCTCAACTTCAAAATTCAATGATTAAAGATATTTAGGTTTATCTTCTAATTGTCGAAAATAGCCTTTGCCTTTGCCTGGCTGCTAATCTGCACTTGTCGTAAAACACATGCATGCAAAATTACAAAGTGTTTTTCGTGCCAACAGCAACAGCAAATTGAGTCATTAATAAATGCAGTAAACTTGGTTGGATCAACTCCAATAAGGCAGGCTAGCTAGCTAGCTATATAGGAATGGTTTCGGATACTTTTGACTATAATATTATGTAATTAATGGTTGTTTATGGTTCAACTTGCTACATGTCTGTCGGTCCTAAGCTTTGATGTGATTTTGTTTTCGTTCTTTTGTCTTAGGTTAAATTGTAACGTGGGTAGGTGAGGGTTCAACTTTTGAGAATTTTGGAACAAAATTTTCCACACGGATAAGGTAAATGATTATATGATTATTTTCAAAATTATTGACTCTATTCTGTGGTTCCCAGCTAGAAAGTTTAATTTGCTTCAGCTGCTTTTGAGGCGTCTCTTAAAAATAATAAACAGAACTTGTAAGAAGGGTTTTGACTATAATGGTTACAATGATCAATTGTATTGAAACTTAACAACCAAACAATTGTGTTTGACAACGCCAATTCAATTGTTACTTCAAAAAGAAGTGTGAATATCACGTGATTTTCAATGAATTAATCATTCTTAATTAAATATATATTTTGATTGATTGAGATATCGTTATTCTAATCCGCTGCATAATTGAATTATTAATTGCTATGTATAAATTAATATGGAGATGAAATTATGAATTTTTATCAAACATTACAAATAATATAAACAAACGTTTAAATTTTATTACGAAAGAGTGCTATGTGATGATATTAATCATTAGTAGGATAAATGTATTTTTTTTTTCCTAAACTTTGTAAGTTTAATATCATTTATGACATGATATGTGCTTCAATTTAATTTTTAAAACTTCATTAGTTAAATTTAATAAATATTCACTTTTATTTGATAGTTGTTTTTATTATTTACCCATACATCACTTATATTTAGTAGTAATTTTTGTTTCACAGTAATGCAAATTAAAATTTATGACTAATATTATATTTTTAGGTATTAATTTTTTTAAAATGATAAAATTGAGAATATTTGATTAAATTATTTTTTAAGTACTTAATTCACAATCAAATACGGGATTATCCTAATTAAGATGGTAAAATTTATTATTGATGTTCACGTAGGGAGAGAGCGCGTGGAAAATACAAATGTTGTTTTTGCTCTGCCACCTTCCACGGAGAGAGATTGGTAGCGAATTGCCAGCCGGACAAGGTTGACAGAAATGAATAGCAGCACCTACTACTCCCGACACGTGGCAATCTAGTCGAGGTCGGAGCCAATCACTGACCGTAGACGCCTACATGGAAATATTGTGTTCCCGCATCCTGGCCGTTCATCAATTCAAAAACGTAAAAGCCTTTTGCTTTACACATCAAGATATGATCTTAATGAGCTTAATTAATTTTCTATCATAAGACAAGCTTCCTATTTCTGTTATTGGTTAATGAAACGTTAATTTAATTAACTTCTTAATATTTAATGGAAGTTACATGGACGTAATTAAATTATTTTGGAAATTTATTTTATTTAATTAAAAATATATCATAGATGTCGCGTGCGTGCATGCATGTTGAAAGTGATGATTGTAGAAAATTTGGAATTGCGCTTTCAATTAATAATTTCTGAAAGTGATATGAGAAGGAGAAGCCAAGCTGTATGAATGTGAATGAATAATACCAATCCATACATAATTAAAACAAGATATATAGATGGGTAATTCAACTGTTACATGCAATTGCTTCTAGAACCAAAGGGAAAGCATTGGAAGCAGTTTTATAATTAATTGTTTGTGGAGGTGGGCGATCCACCATTCACTTCTCTCTTTTCCAATTTCCTATTGCCTTTCATATTTTTCTTAATTAATTTCTTTTTAGTATTTGCTTTTCGCCTTGTGTTATGGCTGTCTCCGTGTGGAATTTTAAAGGCAAAAGCTGCTTTCATGTTTGAAGATGGTCCATTTATACAAGCAATAGATATATAAAATATATAAGAGCCTAAAAAGCTTCACAAACTTGTATGTATTAGCTCAGTGAAAGGATCCAATCAATGGCCTTCAATCGGGACCCAGCTGCCACATGTCAGCTGTACCTCTAACTTCATAGGTTTACAAACTAAGTAATTCTTTTCAATTAATTGGACATCGTTTTCTTAATTACTAATAGAAATTATTTTATAAATACCCATTTCTCTACATATTTAATTTATTCAAACTTTTATCATCATTATTTCATATATTTTCATACAATTAAATTTTTTATTTTTACAAAACAAAAAAAAAAAAAAATTACATCCATTCACTAACACAAGAAAGAGTTTTGTCAAAGGAAAAACTGGAGCATATACCTTTCAAATTTGTTATCATCCAACCAAAGGGTGGGTGGTCACTCTAATTTTTTTTTTTTTTTTTTAACTTAAGTTTTAGGTGGATTATTACATTGCTAGACATTGTATGTATAATCTATTATTTATAATTTATTTTTTTAAAATTAATTAATTACAGATTCCGTACGTGAAAATAATTTCTTATAGAACTTTTCATTTTGTTATTATCTTCTAATTTGTATGTGGATATATGATTTCAATATATTTTTAAAGGGACAGATGAGCTGTTTAAAATTGAGAAGAGTACCCTAATTCCCGTTTGCTAGCTTTTAAAACCTACAAGAAAGGGACAGAATATTTTTGAGTCAATTTCTTCACCTCTAAGGTGTTGTTCTTTTAGGTATTTTTTTCCCCCTCCTTAAAGTACTTCATAGAAATTAACAAAGAGTCAAAGACTCTACTTAGACCAGCGATAATTGACATTTTTAAAACGAGTTTGAAAATTCTTGTTTTTTTTTTCTTTTTATATAGTTAGTACTAATATTTGATTAAATGGAAAAAAAAAAACTGTTAAATACAGAATGATTTAATAATTTTCAAAAAGTAATTAATAGTAAATGCATTCTATAAGAAAATATAATTATTTTTAATAAAAAAAACAAATCCATAGATGACAAATAACAAACTCACCACTTTTAATTTTTTATCAATAATGGTCTACCCACGACAAGTAATTTATTCACTTATACAAAATTATTGAACAATATTTTTTTAAATAGTTATAAATATCATTAAATTAATCGATTCTAAAATAAATATATAAACAATATAATAAACTTGTGCTATCTAGAATTATTGGTACAAAAAGATAATAGATATTTAGTGTAAATTAACTGAAACAAAATCTAATTTTTGCATTAAATCTTTTATCCTTAAAAAGTTTTGAATTGATACGAATAATGTGAACTCTTACCTTCTATTACTTAAATTTGAGAGAAAATAAAACATCAGACGTATTTAAGATAATTCCAGAAGATATATAATTTTTTCGTTTTAAACAAATCAAATCCTAGCAAAAAATTTCATGTGGTTATCTTGTAAAACATGTGTCAAGCTAACTAAACACTTGATAGCTTTTAGTTTAGTTTAATTATAACTATATACAATAAGGATAACTAAAAGGAAGGACGGTTAGTTATGAAAAGCTAAAATGAAAACGTGTTGGTAGGAAGTTGAAAGTTGGCTGAATAAAAACTTGTCTTTGATTGTAATGGCGATGGAAGAAAGAAAAGCTGAGGGTAGACGAAATCGTGATAATTAATTTATAATCACAAAGCAAAGCAAAGCAAAGCAAAGCAAAGCAAAAATATTGTGCTTCTTTTCCTAAATTATAAAATACAACAACGACATATAAAAGTGAAGCAAAGCAAAGTAATTCCATCCATCAGCATGAATAGTGTAGCGTGTGGGTTTCCCTCTTTTAATAACGACATAAATATGTAGTGGATTCACTTTCTCATTTTGCTTTATTTATAAAATCAAATTGGAGAAAATTAAAAACTGTAATTTATAGTTAATGTTTGATTTATTTCCTTTTATTTCTTTTGCATTTAGGTAAAGCAGCCTAGTTTGATTGCTTTCGGGATTGGAGGATCTTTGCCAGATTATGTTTACAAAATCTAGTTGACAATTTTTTATTATATTTCTTTCCCATATATTTATTCATAATATATACATTTTTATGATAAAAAGCTATTAAAATTTGATATTTATTTCGATAATAATATTTGTAGAGACTTGTTTTTAATACCTATTTTATTGATTAAGTTTATAAATTATATTTTTAAAAAAAATGGGATGTTATAGGGTTCACCCTTAGATATTCATGGTCAAAATAGAATATGAAACAAATTATGTTTAAGACTTAATACTCACATTAATTCGCAAACCTTAAAAAGATTTAAATTTGTAATATTTTTCTCAATCTTATTGAGATTGTAAATTTCTCATTAAATTGAAAAAAGAAAGAAAGGAAAAAGATTTCTTCATTGAAGATATATAGTTATATATATATATATATATATATATTTTCCAAATTACATAGTGGACTGACTCCCATCAATTTCACAAGAATTAAGTTCCTTAGGGTTTGGGTGAGTAGCTAGCACGGCGCCCACAAGTGGAGTACATACATCAATATAATTACGAGAGTGGAATTAAAATTAACATAATTAAGAAAGTGACTAATGATTGTACGAAAATTAAGTAGCAAAAATTGATTAGATTAAAAATCTCACCATGAAATTGAAAGCAATTTTGAATGAGCGAATGAATGAATGAAAGAATAGGCCTACGAAGAACCACTAAGTTTCAACCCTCCCCAACTACCTTAATAATGTTCCCAAATGACAAAGACTCCCAACATTATTAATTAATCAATCAACGAGCTAAATTAAAATTATTAATTATTAATTGGTTTTATGAGATATTTGGAGTCCTCCTCTCCTCTCCTCTTGCACTTCTAAATTATTGGTGGTCCGCCAAAACGACATTTACTTAAAAGCTGCTGTATTTTCAAATGTCATTGTCTTTCCTTCTTTCTCAATTGAATTGTTTCAAAGTCTTTCCTCGACCCAGTAAACTTTAATTTTCAACTTAACTCTTCTTTATATATGTACATATCATGATTGATTGAAACAATTTCTGAATTGCAAGCAAACTTTTCTTCCAATATTTTTTAAATTATTATTTATCATTTGTTTCGTAGGTGGATTTGCTTTATTGGCTTTTGTGGTTGACATGTGTCGCCAGCTCGAGGCTACTACCAATACCATATATCCAGACAATCATGGAGGCCTATCGATCTTATCTATAACATGATTTTCAATTTTATGAGGAATTATTTGAAATTTTGCTTCTATGTTTTGTAATCTAAGTGCTAGCTAGACCTAGACAAAGAAAATATATATACATATACATTATTTGGCATTATCATTTGTTGTATTTCGCGTCAAAATTATTGAATCATGAATATGAAATGCATTTATTTGCATTTCTCAATAATCAATAGGCTCTATCATACGCAAGTATATATGTACACATCTCTTTAATCTTTATACATTCATTATAGACTATAGATGACCCACCAAAAAGTGAAAAAAAGAGACCCAGAAAAAGGAAAATTAATTTTATAGGTTTGTGTCTCCATACGAAAAAGAGTACTTAATATGTAGAACAAAATGAAATTTACGAATTATTTGGTTCATAATTGTTTTAACTTTTGTTTGATATACATTTCGTTGATGGATTAGGTTGGTTTTTGTAATTGTATACCTTTTGCTCTTTTAATTTGTTGCTGAAAAGTTAAGAAGTTTAAATTGTTGGGTTAAGGTGGTGAAGAAATTAGAAGACTAATCAAAATTTGAATTAAGAGAGGAAACGAAATCAATATGAGAATGTGATATATGTGTCGTACAAGTTTTAACATACAACAAATTAAGTAACATTATCATTAATTAATATAACAATGAAATTGGTTTAGCTGCCTGCCTACTTTTGAACGTGATAAAATTAATAAACATGAATCCAAAATAGGTTATATAGTATAAACAAAACAACCCCAAGAAATGTAAATTTTGATTTTATTTATTTATTTAGATTTTAATTTGATAACTATTTAACAATGGAGAAAGATGAAAAGCCCTATAATTTTACATATGCTTACATCATTTATAAACTGTTAGGTTTATATACTTTCAACAGTTGAGATTGAATCTGATACATATAATTCATATATAATTAATATATCATAATTAATGCACATGTCAAATTCAATTTCAAACTGTTAAAGTGTATGAATTCGACGGTTTACAAATAAATATAAGTATATGTATAAAAAATATAGTTATTAATCCTTCTATAATAATTTTACAAGTGATTTTTAATTTTAAGCAGTGGTTTATATGTATTTTTTTACCTGTAATTAATTAAATCAAAGCAAAAGTTGATGAAACTTGAACATGATATTGTTTTCCTAACTATTTTGAGTTGCTAATGGAGATTACGTAAGTAACACCATCATGTAATTTATAATTTATCATTGCATCAAATTAAAACTGTAACGGGCTTAGCTTATATTTGACAACCCAATATATAGTATTACAAATATTGTTGGGCCATCAAACTGTTGATTATTCTGGCTTCCCCCTGGGCTCAACAGCACTAGTATTACCAAAAACAGTATTAATCCAATAACTTGAAGCAAAACCGGAAGATACGTAACTATATTAAATGTGCAATTTACTTAATTATTACACGGTTTATCTCATGTTAAGGAAGCCTCATTTTACTTGATTTTTTTATTAGTTTAAAGAGTTTTATTAATACTTAAACTTTTTTAAATTTTTAAATATCATTTAATTGACAGTAAATTAAAATTTTTGAAAATTAAAAAAATCATTTTTTTTATTAAAAAATCTAAAATTTAAATTTTTGATAGCAAAATTTTTTAAATTTTTTTAAAAAGGTGAAATTGTTTAAAATACTTTTATTTTGTTTTAAAGATTTTATGTTATTTTTTTAAATAAAATAATAAAAACTTATTTATTAAAATAATTATTCAATCTTTTTTAAAAAATTTTAGTGATAAACAAACGATTAATAAATTTTTATTAAAAATTTAGAAGTTCTAGTAGTAAAAAGTTACAGATCCTAAGACTCTTCAATGATTAATTCCTATTTTGACACGGGCAATGTATTCCTATTTTCTTACAAATAAATATATAGTTTATATGTTCAGTTATCAATTTATATAACGGGTATTTAATTAACAATGTATCATTACATTTAGCTATTGCATTGTTCATACATATGATGTAATTCTGGTCTGGTATTACTTGTGAAAATTTACACTCAATGTAAAAATCTACATTCAATTCGAGTAAAATTTATCTTTACCTTTTGAGAGAAAAATTAGTTTTCACATTATATTTAAAATGGGTTGAATCCTTTATTCTCCATTTAAAGGACCACCCCCAACAAAGAGTGATGACAACGTATTAAACTTAGTCAAAACTCTCATTTATTAGTAAATTTTTTTTTTATGTAATATCAAAAAATTGTATATATAATTTATAATATATATAATGGGGTAGAAGAACCTCATCTGCAAAATATCAATTCTTTACCTTTTACTATTACTGCTTGGGAGCCTTAAACGAGCCCTAAACCACTTAGCTATGCACATGGTGTATATATGTGTATATATAATGTTTGGGAAAAAAACCTGCTTCACGGAGCAAAGAATATGATAATGAAGTTAGGACCTGTTTGACCCAGATTGGATATTATGCTATACTCGAGGCAAGGTATCCCAGGTCAGGCGATGTAGCCCACAATGCTTCATTGCTCATGGTCGGGCAAAAACTTGCATCCAAGTCAGGCAAAGAAAATAAAAAGCCCGACTAAGAATTTGGGGGAATCAATCGCAATTCATTCTGTAACCACCCACGATTCCACCTTCCATCATCGGTGGTTATGACGAAAAAGGGTTTAGAGCGGTTTATAAAATCCCCGCAATTCATGGTACAAAGTACACACACGTCGAACTAAGGCAAAATTCTACAAAATTCTCAACTCAATTAAACTTTCTTTCTCTGAATACTTTGCGGACTTAAGTATTAAAGATCACACGCTGGAGAGACCTGCTATTCTTTGAGCATTATTATGTAGTAGGTGATGAAGAATTTTAAAGAGAATCCGTAAGGTTCAAGAGTTGTTGTTCGATATCGAAAAAGACGATTTTTTCGGCATCAACATATAATATGATTGATGAAGTGCAAATGGTCAATATATCCCAATTACAGCCAGGAGTCCCCCAGTTGAATTTTCTTCGCTATCTTTTTCTCAATTAAAGTTGGTGAATTAACGAATGGTTGTCTTGTTCCTCTGGATTATTTTCAGCATTGAAAATATCTACCATTATTGCTTCTTCTACTTTTCTACGCCACTTAAATGAGCTTCACCTTTGTACTCATCACACTTTAGTATAAAATTTGCTAGTGATCATCAAATGGCATCTGTTCAGCCTCAGCAAATGACTGGTGATGATCGTCAGAAGAAGAAGCAACGTCCCAAATAGGAAGGCAAGGCTTGTGAAGAGCTAACAAGTGTACAACCAGAACACATATGGCGCTTCTTGGCAGATTTCTTTGGCTTAAACAAGTGGTTTCCGACTCTAAGAACACGCATTCCCATCCAGGGAATCTCCGGCCAACCCGGATGCGTGCGCTTTTGCGCCGGTTTCAAGACTCCTGTCGATAAAGATGATGGGAAAATTGTGAACTGGACCAAGCAGAAATTACTAGCCATCAATGCAGAAGAAGCGAGTCTTAGCTACTCCATTGCCGATGGAAACGTTGGGTTCAATTCATATGTATCGACAGTGACAGTGCTGCCGAAGGAAAACGGGTGTTACGTTGAGAGGAAGTATGAAGTTGAGCCCGTAAAAGACTGGAAATCTGAGGATTTGGATAATTTTATCAGCAAGGGCTTGAAAGTTGTGGCTGAGAGAATGAAAGAAGCTATTCAAGCTTATGAAATCATCATGCAGAACTCTTCATGATTAATAATTTCTCTTGTCTTTACCTGTAAGCTCTTTTGGCCAAATAAATTAATAATTTCTCTCGTCTTTTAAGTTTGAATCCTGTAGTTATGGGAGGCCAAATAAATTAATATATTTATCTGTAAGCTCTTGTAGTTTCTGGCCACCCATAACAACCTTGGTGATTGTCAACATTCCATCGTTTTAATTTATAAATATAAATTTGAGTTAATACATTAACTAAAATGATTTCCCAATTTGTTTCAGACTATGCTTCTAATAAGAAGACAAAATGAGATTATTCAACTCTCGTTTATGACTCTAAAAGGCTATGCTATTGCATAGCCATACCTGCGCTACACAGATTGGTGTGTGGGTTTTACTTTCACATGGCTAATGAAACAAGGGAAAAATGGGAAGGCAAGGTTCGTGCCTAGCTAACTGGGTGCAGGGCAGACCAAATTTGGCCCCTCCTGGAGGACTTCTTCAACCTCCATAAATGGCTTCCGGCAATAGACACATGTTATGGAATTGAAGGGACATCAGGTCAACCAGGCTGCATTCGATACTGTGCCGTTTCAACCTCCTGGGATGATTCGGGAGACGTCATCAGAAAATGGGCTTGGTAAAGGTTGACAGCAATCGATCCCAGTGAACGGAGTTTTACCTACGAGATTCTCGATGACAATGCTGGGTATGATTCCCTTTTGGCAACAATGCAGCAATTGCCTCTAGAAAGTGTAGAAGGAGAAAGCTGTGAAATGATCTGGTCGTTTGTTGCAAATCCAGTGATAGGATGGAAGTTAGAGGATTTGGTTTACACCTAACGATTTTGCTTTGAAAGGCATGGCTAAACGAATACAAGCAGCTCTCCATACTAGAAATTTCCAGTGAGCTGAGTTCCATCCTAACTGAAAGTTTTCTTTTTAATTTTCTCTAAATGTGGTCAGGGGTTGTTCTTATACTTAGAGCAATTCTCTGTCAAAATTAGCAGCAAGCGCATTAATTAGAAGGAAACAATTCACAAGGCTGTATATCTCTATTAGAGACGGAAAGAAGACAGAATACAATTTTGTATAACTGGATTTAAATTCCCAGTATGGTTACAGTACAGAATATGCAGTATGGACAGGAAATGTAAAAACTTGGTTTCAAAAATAAATTAGAATGTAACAATGGCCTTTCAATAGATGAAGAAAACAAAATACATTTATAAACAAGTACAAACTAATGATACAAGCCTCATTTTTCCCAGATGGGATTACAAACTCTTCACACAAGTGTGGCATCTTCTACTCCCTTTGTTGTGTCAAGTCCGCTGTTAGTGTGTGAATCACCTACAAAACCGAGGTCACTCTCACAAGACCTGCCGATTGCACAGAAATGAACTGAGAATTCTTTTAGCCAGTTTATTCACCACCATTCGTCGAAAGCACAAGCAGGCCAACTCTCTGAGCTGACAATTTACAACATGTTCTCTTTCTCTACATTTCCAATACAAGTAGATTTACAAGTTAGTCTTCTATTTCATCTGGTACATGCAACTTTTCAATGGCCGCCTGTTAACAAAATTCAGGGTTCATAAGCACAAACAGATATGATTAGTTAGGAAGAAGCATGAATGAAGAGATACATGTGAAGTACAGAGAAGAGGAGTATGGCTAAATTTAAACTTGGGAAAAACAGAGGGAGAGGAGCGCAAGCTTGGCTGTAAAGAATTGACTAAACGGTTATAATTGAGCAATATTCATGACAAATACATAAGTTATGTAAATATCAGAAGTTCAAGCCCCCATCAGCATGCTCAGTGAAAATTGACCATAACAATCCCATAGCATCCTTTTACTCTGTGCTGACCGGCTGTGTATATAGTAAGTTATTAGGACAATTGAATTTTATGACCGTCAAAGACTGTTCCCTATCAAAGAATCTATCATGATATCTTTGTGCGAGGAAAATACATGGAATTGGACATGCAATTCATGAATAATATCAAAATTCACAAATATGATAAATTAGAATAGTCAATCACCTTAATGATAGCAACATCAGTCGCAGATGGTTTCAAATCCAATGCAAGACCAAAATGAAGCATGGCTTTCTCATGCATGTTGCGCCGCTTATAAATCTTACCCATCAAAGCATATACACTACTTTCACGAGGAGCATACTCTTTAAGTTCTTCTAGTACTTCTAAGGCTTCATCAAAATTTTCCAAGCTTACAAGTATGTTAGCCTTCTGATACATTGGAAGAGGGTTCTTCTTATCTGCTAAAATAGCCTTCTCCATCATCTCAATAGCTTCTTCACTTCTCTGTCCACATAATAGAAAAAAATATCAAAAAGGTGTATGGGTTAATGTTGCTTCCTCATGCCAGGACACTATAAACAACATGGCAAATCCCCCAACCTTCAAGGCATGCAAAGCTGTTCCAAGATAAGACATTATTACAGAAGAACGTGGATTTATTTGGAAAGCCATTCGAAAGTGATGCTCAGAAAACTCGAACTTCTCTTGGCGAAGGAATACCATTCCAAGTCCATACCATGAATTATAATGTCTTGCATCAACCTGAAGGGCACTTTGGTAGCTCCTGATTCCATTTTCAAAATCCTCTAAAGCTACATATCTGCAGGTAACATAATTGCAAAATTTCAATAAATAGAAGAAAAATATAAAGCCAGATTCTACAATAAACTTAACAAGTTTATCATCATCAGAAGAAGACTGTCTCATACTCATGACCACAAAGGGTGTGCCCATATGCAAATCTTGGATTTAATTGCACAGCCCGCTGGAAATTTTTCAGAGCTGTTTCATGGTCTTTCTGCAAGCTATAGCAATTTCCCATTGCACACCTGCATGCCCATTCAACCAAAACTGAAATGTCACTTCGGAAATGTAAATATTAAATAAAGTTAAAACAGTATCAAGATTGGGGATGCTTTGTCCATTTAACAAAATTTATTAAAGCTACCATGATTGAGGAGCACAACGATCAGTTGTTATCAATTCATGAGCAAGGTAACTCAACTTCATATCTTCCTTCAAATGCTGCAACACAGGGAAAATCACTTACAATAAAGCATCAAAGCACAAAGGTACAGCAGAGATGACGAATGCAGCACTGAACTTGACATACCAAACAAGAGGACTCATACAAGGAATAAAAGTTCTATGTAACCTGACATAGGAGTGGGCAAAAACACTGAAAAACAGAAACAAAGCCAACCAAACCGAACATAGTTAATTCAATACACTCTGGTTCTACTTTGGAACCGATTATTTCGAGGTTCACTATTAAAGCTGAACTAAAAAACCACAAGAGGCTTAATAGGCTCAAAATCAAACTAGGAATCAAAAACCAAGCCACAATGGGTTTGCTTTAGTTCACTCTTGAAGGTCGGTTCTGTTTGGTTCGGGAAACCAAGAACCAAACTGACACGTGCCCACTTACCTCATATTTCATCAATAGAAACAAAAACTGGGTCTCTATAGTAATATGCTAGTAAGATAGCATGCGCTCCCTTTCACTCAATGCATTCAAGTTCACACAACTGAAAGACATATCAACTAGCTTTTAGGTACGTAAATAATAAGTTGGGAAAGGCAGAAAGCATAATTTAAACTACCATTTTTTAACTTAAACATACAGGACACAGACAACCAAAACAGGAATTATTCAATTTACAATAAACAAAAAGGAAGGGCAACTCACAAATAGAACTGTAGAATACATATCCATTCCTTCCAAACTATAAGGTGATGCCTGACGAGCAAGACTGAAAGCATGATCAGCTTCTAAATAATCCACTAATTCAAAATGTGCTCTTCCAACCTGCACTTAAAATTCAGATGCAAGATGGTCAATGTCATATTCTTGAAATCATTTTAGGGAGATCCAGCCCAAAAATAAACCAATTCACTGCATCAAGATTCCATTTATTCCATGTAAGTCATTAACAGAGATTTTCACGTAATATATCATTTTTCTTGTGTTTACTACACTGTTTCCAGTGCAATCAACCTTACAGTAGTTATGTCTACATTGGAAAGAATGATTTACAAATCTTTTGTCAAGTATTTTATGACCAAAATCTCAGCCACCACAATTAAAGGGTGTCAAATAATGCTTCTGCAACTGCTTTGCAAATGCCTAGATGACAAGCACATAGCAAAATATGCAGAGGAGCGTTCCTGAAGCTAAAAGATCCATTTGTTTTCTTAGGCAGAAAGCAATATACTCTTCACTGTAGTTCAATCCAGTGCAATTTCTTTACATAATCTTTCCACTAAGAATTTTGCGGTGACCTCTTGAAAACAATTGGGAGCGGTAACAGCAGACAGCACATGCACCAAAATTACCTGTGAAAGCACCCAGCCTGTATTATAATGCTTGTGTGGTAGTTTCAGATAAATGTCCAGAGCATCCTGTAAGATTAAAACCCAGTAGCAGCTTCAGACAATTAAACACATAAGAATTTAAACTATTGTTTCTTCAACAATAACTATGATACCTGGCACTTGTACATGCAGGACATTCTATATCCTTCCCCAAGAATTCTCAAGAGGCTTAATAACTCTGAAGCACCAGTTATGATTCTTGATCCACTCACGGTAGTCCCACCAACTGGCACAGTTGTTCCTTCTTGCGCAAGAGATCTAGCATCACCTGTGGGAAATGAGCTAGACACAGTCGACATTGTATTTACCCGAGAATCATCAAAAGCCTCATTGCGCATCCCTAAATATAATTTTGTTAAAACCAGGAATAGATGTCATTCTTATTGCCCCAAAATAATTTCACTAAGAGTAATAACAGGAACCAACATCAATTAATGAAAACAAATACAAGTATAAAGAGAATCAGACTCAGACTATTTTCTTGGACAAAATATTTTGCATTTCAAAGATACCAAACCGATTGTGGATTTCCTTTTTTTGAACATTGTCAGGGAAGAGGAATAAACAATTACAAATTTATCATATATTAGAAATTGACACCCATAAACCAAACTGACCTTGCTAACCAAGAAACCTTAATGGCTGTGGTAAGTTTTCTCTGGGAAGAATAGAACAATTTTTTAAGTGAAAAGCAGGCATAATACTAGGACTGAATTTACTAGCAGTGACTTAATTGATGAATAATGTTGTAAAAGATGAATGTTATTGAATTATGGTCATTTTCACCCCCTTCAATCATAATGATGTTATAGTTTACAGAATTAGTGATACACATGAAGATGCATCACCTTCTTCAATATTTTCATTTGCCCAAGACTGTCCCTTACGAACTGTTACAGAACGAAGCGCCATAGAACTAAACTTCGAACCTCCAAGATACTTAGAAGAGTTGTTAGTCCCATTTCCAGCTACTGCTGTGTGTACTTGCATTTGCATTGGCCCCTGCTTCTCCAGCAAGCCTCGTACTTCGTCGCGGGCCAGAATCAGAAAATAGCCGGCCAGAAATCTGAAAACACGAGAAAAATTATTTTCAAGAGCGAGTTTTCTGATCTGTACATTCATGAGTACATCTATAGATCTCTAGTCTCAGAAAATGCGAGCAAATGAGCAAATGATAGTAACATCAAAACCACTAGGTCCTAAACAATGTATTAAAGCAAAACTATAGTCACTGAGAGTACGCAAATGTGGATTACCATACATACCAGTGGTATGAAATCAAGCAAAAAGATGATAGAAGCGATTACATACTACTTCAACAAACAGACAAACATATAGCCACACAACCAAGCCAATGAACTGAATGCTGCATAATCACAAATAAAGCAAATAATCCTTGGAATGCTAATTCTAAACCTGAATCTACTTCACTGCCAGAACCACATAAAGTAACAAAAAGAATACAAAATGATATCAGGGATGAACTGATACTTGTGTGCCTGCTGTGAAGTTCAAATCTGGACACGCTTTCCGCTTCTCATGTACAACAAAAAAATACTAACTTTAACCCTGACTTTTTTACCAAGCTATCCTTTGCCAATTGATTATTAAAATATAAACCAACTTCCACAAAGTGATTCACTATGTGGCATCTCACATTTTGAGATGGTAACATTTTAAACAGCCAATTTTATCGATACAACAACCAAGGAGAACTAAGGAAAGAAAGAAATGCAAGCTGATGGGTTAGTATCTAAATAACCAAAGTTGCATAAAGATTAAATTAATATAAGTTGCAGATAGATGCATGGAAAACCTTCCGTAATTTTCCTTCATCCACAAACTTTCTTCGAGGGGCCTGAATGGTAGAGCTAACAGTTGACCTTGGAGAGCTATCAGTGCTGAGTGTGTTTAGATTTGGGCCATTTGGCTGCACATTTCTACACAAAGGCGGAGGAGCGACACCTGACAACTGCAATAAATACAGAAGCTAAGTCCAATGGTCCATCATTAAACAAGAAAGAATAAAAACTAGAAAAAGCAAATAAACTCTCTATACATACTTACCGAAACAAAACCTAAGCAAAAAAATCACAGTCAAAGTCCAAAGCAAAAATACAAATTTAAACATTTGAAAATTTCTCAAGTAACAAGCAGCAGAATGTAATTTGTATTAATACCTGTGTGGTCATTGGCGAAGGTGTATTATAGAATGATGATATATTTGAAGGACCACCATTTAAAGGCTGACTAGCAGCTCCTGCCAACACAGCTGCTCCATGGTAATTTCCTGGGAGATCTCTAAGGTTATTGGCTTGTATGTTTTTCAATTGTCTTGGACTGACATCTTCAGAAGCAGAACTTTTAGAAGAAAGTAAATTGCGATCCTCACTCGATAAGTGCAAGTTTTGGGCATTTTGTAAGTACTGCTTTTGAATGCATAGAGCAGCTGCTTCACTGAAAACTGCAGTTGCTTCGTCAGCAGCACCTAGAAAATTCAAAAACAAATATGGCCGTTGCTCAAGTACGGACATAGCAAAAGAAAATGGAAAAGCGCCAAATAACACTCGTAAACAATAATTATACTTCTCAAGAAATAAACAGTATTTGATTAAGCTGAAATGCCATAGTTATCAATCAAGGAGAAGTATAGTATCTGAATTAAAACTGAAGACAAGACAGCTAATTGCAAAACATTATATACATTTTTTGTAAAACTTAAGAAGAAAATTAATTCAGTAACTGTGACCATCAATTTAGCAAGGACTTGTCCTGATGTATAAATGAGATAATTTTACTGAACACTTTTAGATATCATAAGCCATAAGAAATAAAAAAATTACTCCCATGCTAAAAGGTAAAAAACTTGATGCACATATTAGCTATGTAAAATTGCAAGAAAGAAGAGCAAATGGAAGAGACAGAAAGAATTCTAAGGACCTTTCTGTCTGGAAAAGTTGGAATCTCTTATGCCAACTCAACTGATGAAATATTTCTTATTGCATTTGCACAATTGCATTCAATGAATGAGGTCTCATACTATGAAAGCTTGCTGCTCTAAACTCAATACACAGCTAGATGCAAGACTGTACTTCTATCCTTTGGCTATCAAGCTCAATCAGAAAACTTATTGAACAATCAACTCCAGAAAATAAATGGAAGCGCATTGTTTACAATAGCACACATCGAGATGGAATTCTCACAAAAACAGGTAAAACAGTTGCAACTTTCTGAGCAAGAGTAAGCAAAATCACATAAAAGAAGACATTAGTGAAAGGCCAATGTTTGGTACAAAGTAGAAGCAAGAAATAAAAGGATCAATTTGCTGACCCATTTGTACGATATTGTTGATTCAGTTGAATTTGATTTCTAAACATCACCAGATCCACATTATGTTGATTCATCTTAAGAATTGAATAACAAGGTACTGCTCACAGATCTTTTTATCTACTTATGCCTTAAGCAATGTGCAGTAACAAAATGAGACAACAAAAGTGTTCTTTGTACAAACCTAATATACACAATTCCTCATATGCAGCCCATAGTAAAGGATCTATAGACAACGCCAGCTTAAAGTGATGAACGGCGTTTTTCCTTCTATCAGTGTACCTGTATACAAATAAATCGCAGTCAGTGCATGGAATAAAAAATTGATCCAACTGTGCAAATGTGTCAAGAAACATGTAGAACAAACTTTCAATAGTAATTTCCTCCGAGTATCTACAGCAATGCAGACAATTAACAATTTCTGTCACTTATAACCAAAAGATTAAAAATCAAAGTGGAATGCATCCTTGAGGAGTAAATGATACAATTTGGGAAAGCAAAGCAACCTGTAAATAAGCCCCATAAGGTAATGGCCAGCTGCACCATTTGGGATCTGCACAGAATGGACGAGTAACAATGAGAAAGTTATTTTCAACCTGAGACCAAAAATTCTTTTTTGAAGAAAGAAATGGAATTAGTGGATTTATTAAAACTTGAGTATGAAAAAATCAAGTAAAATGTCATGCCACTCTTTTTATTCTCCAGTCTGATTATTAAGTAATTTTTTGTCAAAAATATTTGTTCTCCTGTTGAAATAAAACTGTGATCATTAAACATTTTCTCTGCTGAAAACAAACTCTTGAAGAAAGACATATTAACTACCTCTGTACCACGCTCGTTTGCAGGACTTAGTGCAGTTTCAGCTTCACTAAGAAGATCCATTTGAAAGCATGATACTGCAAACAAGTAGCGGGATAGAGCCATTTGTGTTCCTTCACATAATAATAAATCAAAAAAGAATACAAACCCATTAATAAGCAACAATGCCATAATCATTCACTTGAAATGGGTAAAGAATTCATGAAAAATATATATCATAAAATTAGGGCAAGATGAAAAACATGATGAACATGCAGCACTTACCCTTCAAAATACTATAGGCAGCATAAGCTTGATTGCTCTGCAAGTAGCAAGCAGCTAATAATTGCAAATTCACCTGCACGTGAATGAAAGCACAGATTACGTATCTACTGAAAATGATAGAAGCAGAGAGGAGAAAACAGGTGAAAGGAAATGGAAATATCGTCCACTAAAATTGAGTGTGTCTAGTGAAGCAAGAAGGAAATGCAGCTAAATGAGAGACCCCGTTGACAAAGAGTAACAGAATCACATAAATTAGCATTAAAGCTCATTTTACAACCTTTCAGAATGATCACATCTACAACGACCAATAACTAAAAAACTACTGAGATGTATTTAAAAGCTTACATTAAATGCAGTGTAACTTAACGTTATGATAATTCAAATTACACATTGTATAAACATCCAAATCCGCAAGGAAACAAAACATCATGATCCTAATTAATAAATTAAAAAAGGTAGACCTAATCGGTAAAAACTCAAAAACAACGCATAAAATGAAAGCTCCAGATATCAAAAATACGAAAACTAATTTCATAAATCATAAAGTATCAATGCAGATAATCTCCACCACAGTGTACAGCAAAGGCATGAAACTTGAAAATAATGAATAGTTTAAGCTGAAAGAGATTATTTTTTTTCTCTCTTCTCTCCTCATTGCCGCCGATAACACACACCCCGAAGAAAGAGAAAGGAACAGAGAGATTTTGCGGAAATTAGTAGTACCTCAGAAGGGAACTCGGCGCAGAGTCGTTCGCAAAGGAAAATGGCGTTTCGGTACATGAAATTGCGGAGACTGTTCTGCACACAGTCTGTGAGTATCGCTTCCATGGCTTTTTCTCTGATTTTGAGTTTTTGAGAGAGAAGGAGAGAGAGAAGGGTTGTCCGGCTGTGGGGGTTTCTTCTAGGTTCAATTTCAAAACGGGAAGGCACGTGTTATCTGTTTCTCTTTCAAAAGACGCGGCACGTGACAGGGATTGGGAACACTAGTGCCGTAGTTAGGGATGGCAATGGGGTGGGGTGGGGTGGGGTTGGGGGTGGGGGTGCCCCGTTCCCCAACCCGTTTTCTATTTTAATTTCCATTCCCCACCCAATTCTTCGCTAAATTTAATGGGACGGGGATGGAGAATTTTCATACGAGAAATAAATTTTTCATCTCATATTAATTCTTTATTTTATATTATTTTTATAAATTAATTTTAATAACATAAGAATTTAATTAACTTAAATAAAAATATTATTAATATATTATTAGAAACACAATATAAAGTCTTTAATTTTTAATTTTTTACTTTTTATTTATATATTCTATTTTTTATAATATTAATTCATGACTCTATATTTTTTTTTATTAATTACATTTAATTATAATATATAATTTTATAAATTATAATATAAAATTATATTTACATATATAAAATTTAATTTATAAATTATAATATATTTATATTATGTTTTATTGGGGAATGGGGTGGGGAGAGATAAACCAATCCCTGTCCCATTAATAAATTGGGGATTAATTTCTCCTCCGTTCTCCACCCCATTCCTCAAAATTTATTTAAATTCTCTTCCATTAGAGGTGGATCCCTGTGGGTTTGGAGCCCCGTAGGAAATTTTGTCATCCCTTGCCGTAGTTAGGAAATTCCATGATTGCTCGAAATTTAGAATTAACTAAGACGGAAATTTATACGCATATAATCGTGATGTTAAAGAAAAATGAAGTCGATTTGATTGGTCAGGTTTGTTTCAAATTACTGAAATTATACATGATTTGAAATCAAGATTAGCTAACTAATCTAAATCAATAACAATGGCCAGAGCAAAGATTCCAATCCAGGCGCCCAAAAATACAAACAATTCGTATGTTTGATATTTAAAAGAAAATACTAATATTTCAACTTAAAATTATTAAAAAAAATAATATAAAATTTTAATTTTGTGTAAATAAAAAAGTGCAAATAATTATATTTTTGAACGTTTTGACTCGTAAACAAAATTATTAGAAGAAAAAAAAAAGGATACCAATTAGTTTCAAGAATATAAATATTTCAATTTTAAAAATTTTAACAATATAAAATTTATTAGTGTGAGTAAACAACCTAAACACATATCAGCTTGGTTTTGCAGTGTTTTTTTATTCTATTTGTCTTAGTTATGATGATCAATAAGTTTGATTTTGTTTAGTTTTTAAATTAAACTATATTAAGAATTGAAATGAACAGAATAAAAAATAAAACATAAAGAAATTTAAAAAATAACAATTCTTGAACATTATGTGTTAGTATCTTTTTACTTTTATGTATAAAATCTAAAGGCTATTGTTTATTTTTTAAAATTAAAATTAAAATTTTTACAACTGAAATCAAGTCTAAATAAATTCAAATCAAGATCAAACTAAACGAAATCGAATTTAATTAGTTGGATTCATTTCAATTTGATCTTATGAGAATTCAATTTACTTTGTTTCTAAATTTAAATAAATTAAATTTACTTTAGTTCTATATTGATTTTTATAAAAAAGAATTATTTTTCCGATCCTTAAAATTTAAAAAAAGAAACTATTTAAAAAATCAGTTTTTGTCATTTTATGATTAAACAAAATTATCATTAATTACTTAAAAGAGAGTGTAATTTATTGAGAGTAGTTAATTTAGATGTAGAGAATAATCGGTGAAAATTTATAATAGACAATAATTATATCGTCTATACATAAAACAATAGCATGATAAAGATTAAAAAAGGGCAAATGAATATAAAATGTAGAATTTTGTATGAGTATTTTTTTTATTAATATATATTGTATGTCATTTAAAATGAAGGAGCCACTCACATGCCTGGAATCATGAAAACCATTTCATTTATAAAATGGTGGCCCAGATGGCTCCCTTCTGATACTAACGATTTCAACTAATATGTTAAGGAGGATTATAGGGAATCTAATTGAAATCAAATTTATTTTAAACTATTTTTTAGGTTTATATCAGAAACCATTTCTACAAATACTTTAATTTAATATAAATTTTTTTTTTTGAAAGCGTTTAACATAAATTTTTTAAAAAAGCTTTTTCATTATCTATCAACCAAAAAAGAGTAATATAAATGAAATATAATGTAAGTTAGGTAACTTTCAGTTACTGATAATCAATTAAATAAGACATTAATTTTTTCACTTGAGGTTCATCAAAATTTTTTGTTTTTATTAGATTAGTATAAACATTCTTTTATCAAGCAAGCAACTTAATCAAAACCATCAGTATTAATTGACGATCCTAGGATTATCTCGCAGGGAAATACTGGTGTTGTCATCAAAATACACAATTTAATTAAGAAAATCAAAGAACATTTAATTGAATAGGCACCTTAACCAAGCCCAAATAATGATTGATAAAAAGAAATGAGGATGATAGTGACAATTTAGTCACTAACCAAACAAACAAAGTACTCAGATTTCAATCTGATTTTGTTGCTAAGCTATAAGCAGGAAGCTTAGAAAGTTTTCTGTGCTTCATAATGCCTCTTACTCTTTCAACCTCTTCCCACAAACCTCTACTAGCATAAATATTTGACAAAACCACAAAGCCCCATCATTCCAGGGTTCCAACTCTTGCAAATGCTTAGCCACCCATTCTCCCATCTTCACATGCCCAAATTTCTCACAGGCACCCATCAAACACCCCCATATCACCACATTTGCCTTCATTGGCATCCCTTCCACCATCTCTCTTGCCTCTTGTAGCAACCCTGATCGGCCAAGAAGATCCACCATGCACCCATAGTGGGGCAATTGGGGTGCTATTTGATATACATTCTTCATCATTTCAAAATAGTGCTTCCCTTCTTGCACTTTCCCACCATGCACACAAGCGCTTAGAACTCCAACAAAAGTCACGTGATTAGGCCTAACACCAGCTTCTCTCATGTAATGGAAACACTCAAGCGCTTCATTGGCATGTCCGTTCATAGCGTAACCCACAATCATGGATGTCCATGAGGACACATTACGATGGTCTATCCTTGAGAAGACCTTATAAGCTAAGTCCAGCCTTCCACATTTCCCATACATGTCTATAAGGGAATTCAACATCAAAATATCCGATTTTTGCATACTTGTAGCTTGGAAAACGTACTTATGTAATTGAAGTGCTAACTCCAAATCTCCTAAACTTCCACACGCGGAAGTTACACTAACCATAGTCACATCATCAGGCTCAAACCCGCTTTTTTTAAGCTTTATGAACATATTTATCGCTTCCCTGGCACGTCCACCTTGGGAAAGCCCAGCTATGATTGCATTCCATGAACCTAACTTTCTTTCACGATTTCCATCAAACACCTTGCTTCCATTTTCGAGTTCTCCCGCTTTAGAATAAAGACTAATGAAGCCGCTCTCGCAGAACTCGTTCGACTCAAGTCCAAGTCGTATAGCAAGCGAGTGAAATTGCCTGCCAATCTCTATAGCAAAGAATTGGCAAGCGGCTTTTAAGATGATAGGAAGAGTGTAACAGTCAGGCAGGACACCGGCTCGTGACATGAAAATATAAACATACAGCGCCTTGTTGGGAGCCTCTAACCTAGTGTATGATCTCATAATGTTGTTCCAGTGAAATGCGGCAGGGTAGGATTGTAACAATTGAGTGCGGATTATATGAGCATAAATTTGATTCAGTTGCAGTAAGTTGGTACATTTTGACAATTGGGTTGCCATAGTTTTGGCCGTGTCTTGGGTATCAAGCGGTAAGTTGCTTGTTGTTGCAGAGCTGTGATTGAGATGGTAAAAAATGGTCAACCCTTTTTTGGGCGTTTGGGTTTTCGGAAGCCTGTACAAGATGTGGTGAAACGAGGTCATGCGTAGGCGAGAGATACTAAATATTTGAACAGGGGTTAGCAAACATGGGTGACGAAACTATAAACCTGACTTCAACGCTGTAACTTCTTTGAGTTTGGCCAAATTGAATCGGAGGTTTTTTTTTTTTTGGTTTTCGGTTCAAACTTGTTGATATATTAATTGAAAATCTATCGATTGACATCAAACAGCTGAACGTTGACATAATTATTGAAAGGGAGAATGATTATTATTTATGTTTTTTAAGCTAACTCTATAATTTTTTTAATATTTTATGACTTTCTTAAATTTTGATTTTAACTTTTAATATTTTAAATATTTTTGATTTCATCATTTTATAAATTAATTGAATTAATAAGTAAAATTAAAAAAAAGAATTAAGAATAATATAATATTAAAACATTATAAGAGATAATGGAGTTTTGACTTAAAAAGTAGGAGATAATGGACATTCTCCTTTATTAAAATTTATATTCATTTTTAATAAAATTATTTAAAAAAATATAAAATCGACCTCTATTTAAAAGAATATAAAATTTAACGACCGACATATATAATAGTATTTTATTTATTGAAATTTTCACTTTTATATAATGTATTTTTACTATTTTTTATTTTAAATATTTAACATTTGATACTATGTAAGGGAAAGGAAAAAAAAAGTTTTATGTCTAACCTTGATATAATAATAATAATAATAATAATAATAATAATAATAAAAAAACATCTGAAAGATATTCACTCGTATACACACGTTGGAACATTAAAGTATAGTTTTAAGACTATTTAATCATATTTTTTTTATTTATTAATCCAATTTAAAATACCAAGAAAATTCAAGTTAGACTTTGAAAATATTGTAAACTTATTATACAAGATAAATAAATATTATGTGTGAGTGAGTTCAGACACACGGTTAAGATAATAATTACCTTAACGATTAGTTTAATATTGTACTAAAATCTCTCCACACATAATCCTACACAATAGCAGTATTAGAACCTGAAAAAGAGTTAAAATTTTTATAGATTAGCTATTTTACTGCTAAATTGTTACAAAAACTCTTCACAAATAAAAATAACACATTTTTCTTTTTCTTTTTGTTATTAAATTAGATTATCGTTGCACTAACTCGAGTATTAAAGGACTATCACGGGTAAAATTCTTGATGCCTCGTAATGTCAACTGCCAGCTGGGGTAAACATGGGAATTACTTTGTCCTTTAAACAATTTTGAATTAAGATGAAATAATAATTAAAAAAAAAATTATGTCAAGAGTCTTATGAGATAAAAGATAGGGTAGCATGGCGTTACATCTCGAAACTGAAAGGGTCAACAAGCCCACAGGCTTATTTAGTTACAAGAGCTCAATTCTGGCAAGGCCCATTTCCCCACGAAGCAACCGAAAATCAGAAACGCGAGAATCTGTTTTCCAACTCGCAAGTTTCTCATTGTTTGTTCCTTTATTGGAGTTGTCGTTCTCGAAGCATCCGACATGGACAACCAAACCCAACCATCGGCGGAGGCGAATTCCGATCAGGCGGTGGAGATTGACTTGTCAAATACCGTTCTTGATCTCACCAGTTTCCAGCTCCATGATCTCGACTCAGTCGAACTATCTACAGGTCTAACCGAGCTGGACCTCACCGCGAATCGTTTATCGAGCTTGGATTCCAGAATTTCGCATCTTTCCAACCTGAAAAAGCTGTCATTTCGACAAAACCTTATCGATGATGCTGCTATCGAGTCAATTTCTCGCTGGGACGAGTTATCTGGTCTCGAGGTACTTTTTTTGTCAAACGTTGTTTCGTTGCCGAGATGATGTAGGAAACGATTTGGCGTTTTGAATTTGCTATTTTTTACTTGCTTGGTTACTCCTAGAAGTCAAGGAGGGTTGGGGGTGCGTTCAGAAGTGCTTTTCTAGAAAGTGGTTCCTAGAAATACTGCAAACGGATATTTGAAAGGGTACTTATAGTTTATTGATAGCTTTGCTTCTGTAGAAACTATTGCTTGTTGATAGCTTTGCTTCTATAGAAACTACTGCTAAGTACTTATTTGATTGAGCCAAACACTAAAAATTTAAAAATGCTGTTCACTATTTAAAAATGTTTCTTAAGTATCAATAGCACTCCTAAATGCACTAAATTTAGCATGCATTTACTATATTCTTGTAAATTGAAAAGAGAGGACAAGATATTTAATTGCAGTTGTGGATGTGAGTCCTGGGATTTTTATTTTTTACTTTATTTTATTTATTTGGAGCATGAGTCTTTGGAATTTAAATTTTGGTAAATTTGATTCGATACTTATTTGTCGGAGGAGGCTGTTGTCACTTGCAGGAGCTAGTGCTAAGAGACAATAAAATGACCAAAATACCTGATGTCAGCGTATTCAAGAAGCTTTTGATTTTTGATGTTTCTTTCAATGAGATTACTTCGTTGCATGGATTGTCCAAGGTCTCCAACACACTGAAGGAGCTCTATGTTTCTAAAAATGAAGTTCCTAGGATAGAGGAGATTGAACACTTCCACAATTTGCAAATTCTTGAACTCGGTTCCAACAGATTACGGGTTAGAGCTCTCTCTACAGTAGTTCCTAATCGAATTTAACAAGTGTGTGGATACAAGCATATTTGTGCATGACTACCCATTGTGGTGTGTCTGTTTTAGAGACTGAATACCAATAGGGTGTACAGATTTGGAGCATTCTGTTAATGGTTAAGTTCTTACATTCTGTTTTATAGGTAATGGAGAATTTGCAAACTCTGACAAACTTACAAGAGCTGTGGCTTGGACGAAATCGTATCAAAGTAGTAAACTTATGCGGGCTGAAATGCTTAAAGAAGATTAGCTTGCAAAGCAACCGTTTAACTTCAATGAAAGGTTTTGAGGTTGGTCATTGTCAAAGATTGTGTCATTCAGACAGAAACTCTCTACATGCTGTATTGCATTTCCATTGCACGGAAATAATCATGCTTTTTTTCCTGTTATTTTAATTTCCAGGATTGTATTGCTCTGGAAGAACTATATTTGAGCCATAATGGTATTGAAAAAATGGAAGGCCTTTCTACATTAGTCAACCTTCGAGTGTTAGATGTATCTTCAAATAAGCTAATGTCTGTAGATGGCATTCAAAATCTCACTCGGTATGTCTATTACTTTCTTTGCCACAGTGGGCATCATATTGTATCACATTGTCTCATTCGATCATTGACTTTACTGTTTGATGGCTCTCTGCTTTCAGGTTGGAAGATTTATGGCTTAATGACAATCAAATAGAATCACTAGAAGGCGTTGCTGAGGCTGTTACTGGTTCGAGGGAGTCGCTCACCACCATTTACCTTGAGAACAACCCTTGTGTATGATTCTTGCAACCTTTGGAGTCCAATTTTTAAAGAGCCTCTGTATTTGTTATGCATCTTCTGTCCATATGCTTTGATATAGCTTACCGGCCAGAACTCTTAATTATTTAGATATCTTAGTTCTTTGTCACTTTATGAATGTTTTAGCCGTTCATTCAAATTGTAATTGCTTAATTCATCAAAGGCTTATATCCAACCATTTTTTCCAGACGAGTTCTATTAGATGGTCACATCTTCTGTTCTCTAACTGCATCTACTAGATTCATCTGCTTTTCTCCAACACCTTAATATGAGTTTATATTAAAACTTCCATTTTACTGCACACATCATCTTTCTCCATTCCTCAGAAATTATTTTGTGATTGATCCTGGCAAAGCTGAGTGGGTTGTTGGCCTTCTCTTTTTTTCCCCACCTTTTCTTTTCATGCTGTTATTTTTTTCTGGAATCTTCTTTGAATTCATGTTTTAAGGTTGCTGTATTTGTGCTTTTAACCTTCATGCTTTTGTGGTTGATTCTGATACTTCAATTTTATCTTTGATTTTTGTTTTTCAAGATACGTGATATTCTGTTCATGAACATCTTACAAATTCATAATACTCTTTGTGCGGATATTTTGTATATTTGATGGTCTTCCTTGTCTAATTTTATTAAGATTTCAGCATTCAGAGTGTTTTGCTGGTATCCCTTTTTCCTTTTCTTGTTGCCTATTAGGATTAATGTTAGATTCATAAATCAGCAGTAATGATCCCATTTGTTAACAAAG
Source organism: Azadirachta indica (assembly GCA_022749755.1). Lineage (NCBI taxonomy): Eukaryota > Viridiplantae > Streptophyta > Magnoliopsida > Sapindales > Meliaceae > Azadirachta > Azadirachta indica. The sequence continues at coordinate 12,247,054 of CM040446.1, forward strand.
ACAATTATTATATGGGAACCCTTTTGAAAAGTTTCACAATTTTATGACTCATTTTCAGCAACCCCTTGCAGAATTTCATGTTCCTTGGGTTTGAACATCCATGTCTGCAGGACTGCATGTTGGACTTTCTTTATAACGTATTTGGATTGAAAGTAAAAATGGTGCTCATTTAATTTCTCTTCTGGGAATCTTCTTGTAAATCTGTCAAATAATGAGGAAAATGTTTAGTATTTTACCGTACCTGTATGCACTCAGAGATATTAAGACACAGTCAATGAGGTGAAATTTCATTGCAACAATAACTGTTTTCTTGAAAGCCATTATGACCTGCACAAAGGTAGCTTGAAGGTAAACTGCTCTCTTGTTTTATTTGCTGTTAAATATACTGTATGTTAAATGCCAATTAAGAGGAAAAGACATGAGGGCAGAGCACCCAACTTTGTTATTTTTCAATCGTATGCATGGGTTGTTCATGAGAATGTACAATAACAATTATGTACTGATTTTATTCTCCTCAATGAATTTAAATGCTAATTCATGATAGCGACTATAGTCGCCAGATTGTTAATCATAAAAATTTTGTAAATCTTTGTTCGCTTGCTTTTGGTATTGATGAGGCAGCACTTGTTTCAGTATTGGTCAAGGATATCCAAACAATTTTGAAATTCTCTTGTTCATCTCCATCTATTGAGTTGCTTTTTCCATTGCAGGCAAAGTTGTCAAATTACTCTGCTACTCTAAGACAAAATTTCCCAAATATCCAGCAGATTGATTCTGATGTATTTTTTTAGAAGTCATTGTGGCCTCAGGTTCTCTTTTTGTCGGGACCGTGGCCCTTGAAAGCCTAAAGTGGCAAACTTTATGCAAGTAATGATTCTTAACTAATTTTTCTTTTCTTCAGTTCCTAGGTGGTTCAGTTTGTTGATTATTGTCAAATCTGGTTGCAGGCAGTTTGCAGTTCATGGGGTTACTCAGGAACGAGAATACTGATTTTACAAGGACAGTGATGATTTGCATTGATAAAAGAATAGTGGATAATTGCAGCTTTTGATTTGGAATTCACTGTTGTTTCTCTTTGTTTGGATATTCTTTTTCCTCATTTAATTATTGAAGCACCTTGTTTTTAAGTTCAAGCAAGCTTTTAACTCTTATAGAAAATAGGATGTGTATGTCTCTTATTTTATACCGTCAACTCTATTCACATTAAGGTAATTCAACTTTGTAAGTTCAGGGAGTGAAGGCAGAATTGTTTGTCGGGAGCACCTATGAGAGCACTTTCTTTATTTCTTCTAACAATTTCTGCAATACCATTCTGTCGTGTAATGAAGTTGACATATAAAGAAACAACAGCACTTAGTGTCAATTTGGAACCTTCTCTAGTTATCAGCAAGAGATGAACCGTAAAACGTCAGGCCTGTTATTGTTATTTGCTTTTGTTTTTTCAAATGTCACATATTAACTACGACCTACTGTTTCAGGGACAATTATCACCGGACTCTTTAAAGAGTACATCAAAAATTAAAAAAAAAAAAGTAAAACTAGTAATTATTAGTACTCTTTACATCAAAAAAAGGGAAATTTAAGAACAAAGTAACTATTTACAACCTATTTCCAGAAATAATCACTGTAGACTTTTGTTTACAAAAATGATCACCTAACAAATTTATGAACAAAAACATTCCATAACCAAACAAAACCTAAGCTTCTTCCATCTTTCCAAATATAAACGAAACCTAAGCTTTCAAACTTCAGACGAAACCGAAATCGTAAATTTAACCGAAATCGTAAATTTCCAATCACCGTATCCGGACGGCGGCGAATGACGGCGGATTTCAAATGAAAAGATCACTAGATTGACAAGCTTATTCTTTGAAACAATCTTCAACGGCAGTTTTCGAACGGAAAGATCACCTAAATCACTATATACAGCAGCGCTTCATCCAGCAATTGGATAAGTTGAAATTCAAACAATTTTTTGCGAAATTAGGATGTTTTCCTTTTGATTTAAGTTGAAATGTGTTAAAATAGCAATTTATATTGATGGATAATATGAAATTTTAGTGTTAATTTAGTGATTATTTTGGTGTTTGCCGTGTTGGTGTAAATCGGCAATAATTTCGAGCACAATCAACATGCACATTCGACGATCATGTTCACAATATTTGTTATGATCGAAACTATTGCGTGAAGCATAATTGAATCTGTGATCATTATGTGTGATGGAATCTACCATTTAATATTAGATTAGGGATTGGATTCAGGAGATAGTTTCGAGCACAACCTTCCTTTTTCCGTTCACAGTCTATAATTTTGATCACACATAAGCGATTCGCCCGCACACAATAGTTTCGATCACGCACGATTGATTCTAAAATTGCAGCTATTTTCGATCATGTGGTTTTTGCTAGTTTCTATCAAATGTATTAAGATGGGCTTCGATAGTTTTGATCACGTTGGTATTTTGTGGTTTCGATCACTGGTAATTATTTGAATGTGATCGAAACATGATTTTGAATTTTTCAGAACATATGCATTTTTGGCATTTTTTCTGTTTACATTTTTTTAATAAGTTTCTATTAAATGTATTAGAATAGGGTTTGATAATTTTGATCACGTTGGTAATTTGTAGTTTTGGTTACACGATTATTATTTAATTTTGATCACTCCTACTAATAACATAATTTTGATCACATCTATTAATAACATAGTTTTTTATCAAACCTAGTAATAACTTCATTTCGATCACATTATTTTCTAGTTTCGGTTTCAACATGCTACTTATAATTTTGATCACCTATGATTTTGTGGTTTCAATTACTTATAATTATTTGAACATGATCGAAACATGGTTTTAATTTTTCTAGAACACATGCCTTTTTGGCATTTTTTCTGCTTGCATTTTTTTTTTGGATAAATTGAGATATATTTCATAAAATAAATTATTAACATATATTACTTGTTTTTCCTTCAGTTGAATATGGATGTGACTGTAACTATAGAGTTGAAGATTCTGAAAGCCGAACATTTTCCTACTATTATTTTCGCACTATCGTGGTACCGAATGTGAAAATGGTGTAGAAGAAACTCACTCCCTCGCAGCAGAACATTTTTTGCCCAATTAATGGGGTTCCTCATCAGGAGGTATCCGGTGACTACAGTGTCTTCACTTGTATGTATAAATACTATTTAGGGTTAGATAGACCCCTCGATTTTAGGGGTAGTAAACGGACTATTTTTTAGAAAGAGGATGGCCATAGAATTATGAAGGGGTTAGTTGATGTAGATTAATATCTACTTGTACGCTAACTTATTGTTCGTATATGAATACCATTTCAAATCTATACTTTCATATCATATCTTTTCTTTATTGCGCTATCATTTTGCCTTTATACTAACAAAATCAATAATATTCATGCCTTTAAGAGATAATCAATAAAATGAAGGTTTAATCACTAATTTATTTATGAAGTGAATATTTAAAACTAATTAAGTAATCTATTAATCGATGTTAACTAATTAGTTATTATTATTTTTCAGAATTAATTAATTAATTTATCCATTTATTTAAGCAAACTAAAATTTTGGGCATCCTAAATATAATGAATATGTAAAAATCAAAAGTAAATTTTCGATTACAAATAAGAAATTAAATGTGATCGAACCTATATTTTCAATTACACTTACAACAAGGTAACTGAAACTGTTGTGTGTGATCGAAACATACTTTCGAATTTTACAGAATCTTTACAACTTCTTTCTATAACTTTGATCACAAATAAAACGTTGAACACACAGACAGGTTAAAACGTACTACATTTAAAGGAAATGTATCACATTTTGTTTACAAGGACAAGAGATGCATTCAACATCAAAGCACAAAATATTGCAACAACAAATAATAATTATCATTAATACACATTTCAGCTCCGTTAATAATAATTTTTTTAAAAAATGAACACAAATTTCACTAACTTTGCTGAAGAGAAATTGGATTTCGGCATGTCGCGTGATTGTGGCTATATTAATAACAACGAGAATACACACGGCGAACCACTTCCTTTCCAACTGAAGGAATTCTTTGTTTTCTTGGTCGGCCAATAAGTGGACGTTGCTTGAGTGACTTTACAGTGATTTCTCGTAGCTTAGGGAGAATCAATTAGTCCACCTCATTTCCAACAGAATAAAAAGACTTTGCATATGCATTTATCTATACGTTAGTGGTGTCTTAGTGTACGCAAAAAGAATTATGTGACAATCGAATGTGTCTACATGTCGCGAGAGCGTGAGTATACGGTAGTTGTGATGGGTCAAGTTGTCTACAACCGCAAGTCTTATCTTGTAAATTTACTACCTCAACATAACCCTGTTGCCTAACTTCAAACTCATAGCGTGACATAAGATTGACGTTCATGGTTCGCAACAACTCCAACTATTCGTCAACAACAACCTGAATCCCATAATCAATATAAAAGTCATCACAAATATTATGAATAGTGTAACTTTAATTATAATTTTTGAACTTATCCTTGATTAATTTTCCAATTAAACGCATGCTCGCTTGGTGATGTTCATATTGTAACTCTTCATTCTGACAAGCATGGATTGAGTTCATTGGCGTAGCTCAGAAATATGTATGTATTGCGATTGTTTTTTATGGCACAAATTCGCCATTGACAGCCCTGAACAATACACTTGGCCTCAAACCGATTTATGGTTGATTTGTAAACCTTGAACTTGAAATGCTTCTTCAATGCAAGCAAACCCACTTGTCTCGAAGAGCTTGCTTTGTGTTGAATATCTGCCCAACATGCACATCTCCTAATCTAGTAATTAATAATGCATCACTCTGCAAGGTTGTCGATGGTGGAATTAGAGCAACCACCAAAAATATTGATTTTCTGATAATGGATGTGCCATTGAGCAACTCCGCTGAACCGGATCGTTAAAACCACCTTCTAAAGGGATTTCAGTTTCTTCGTTAACAACATTTCTTTTATCTTCGCAATGCAGAGAAATGTTGGTGTCATCAACATCTGCTTACTAACATGATTATCATTTTAATTTTAATCACTTTGAGGTGTATAATTATTTTAAGGAGAAGAATCACCTTCTTCAATAGTAATCACATCATTAAAAAAGCCTAAAACTTGGTGTGGAGATATCGGAGGGATCGGTGGGTCTTCACTTTATTGGGAATAATGATCTCCAAACCTTTGACCTATGTACATAAATTTGTGATCATATTTTATCTCTCGATCCACAGGAAATTCCTTCTGCATTTCGCCAACATATACTTTACCACTATTCGATGTTCGTTTTCATGAGCCACTATTCATGATAACTATCATTAATGGTTTAGCCATGCTTGCACTAGAACAAATATATATTTAGGTTACACATAAATGAAACTAGAATCTTTGAGGGGAAATATTGATCATGCATGAAACCATTTGAAGAAAGATTTGTCAAAGTAAAAACAATAAAGAAAACAAAAAGAAATTCAGTTGTTTCAATCATGGCCAAAAATTTACTCATGAGCGAAACCACTTACTTTCAATCACGAGTGAAAAATTTTACTTATAATTAAAAGTATCGCGCAAATTGTCTTCAACCTTGTGGTACCAGTTTTTTTTTTACTTAACAACTACATCAAACACACTCAAATAATCAGTACACATCTCATTTGACAATTTCTATCATTTCTTACCTAAACCTAATTATTCACAAACACCACATAATCGCAAAAATTTAAACACTTATCGGTTTAGATCCCTTTGTCTACTTGTGATTTTCTTTTTCAAATTGTGATGGAGTTTCTTTTTGGGAAAGAAAGGAAGTAAACAAGTTGAATGAATTTTTGCTTAAAAAGATGAAAGAAGAAACAAGAAAATCAGGAAAAAGTTGCGGGAAGAAAGGAAAGAAAATAGAGAAAAGGAAATGATTAAGTTAATCTAGTCATAAGGGCAAAATAGTCTTGAAAAAATTTAGTTGGTTATTTTTGTAAATAAAAGTATACAGTAATTATTTTCAAAAATGGAATGTAAATAATATTTATTTTTGTAAATTTCCAAAAAAATGGTAAAACTAATAATTATCACTAAATAAAGTGCTAAAATATAAGTAATTGTTAATCTTAATAAACATAAACGAAATGTAAGTAAAAAATTAAAAAAATAAGTAAACTTTATTTACATGGTAATTTGCAACTTCAGTCGATTGAGAGTGGGCTGAATGGAGTAAAAATTAAAAATGGAGATTAGAGGCCAAGGCAGCCAAGAAATAAAAAAAAATAATAAGGGAAAGAAAGGGCATGGGCTAAAGATGAACAAAGGAAAAACAGGGGTATGGTTAGATTCTAGTGTGTCTTTCATTGAGAGGAACGGAAAAACGAATGCAGAGAGATCCTCGTTCTTTATTCTTTTCTTTGATTGGATAAATTATTAAGAAAATTTTATGGCTTCAAATAACAAAATTATGATTCCCACAACATTTGCTCATAAAATTGAGTTCATTCCACTTCTTTATTCTATTTAGATAGAATAATGATGTCAAAGTGTGAAAAGGAACTATTGTATGCTTTATATAATAGCTTTTATTTAGAGATAAACATAATATTTTTTAAAAAAATTCTGTTAATTTTTTATAAAAAATTTATTAAATTAAGTTACAAAATATCTTCTTTTTATTTAAGAATAGTAATATATTATTTTTGACGGATTAAATTCTAATATAGTTTAGATATAGATTTATTATTTGCGAACATATTTTAAATTTTTAATTCAATTCATTTATTTATTAAATCTATTGAAAAAAACATATTGTAATTGAATGAGATGAATTTTCAATATTCACCAAATCTGGTCGAGAATAGATCGAATTGAACACAAATTTCACTACACAACGGTCTGAATTCTGAACAAAGGTTATTGCATTAAGTAAGGGTTTTAACACATACCTCCCATGAGATTTGAAATTTTAACACTTAAAGGAAAGGTTTAAAGAAAGACACATGTACCTCTCCCGGACCATTAGTTGACTATCTAATTTTATTTATATAACTATCATACCCTTAATTGCTTCAAAGTAAAGTATACAAAATTCAATTTGTATGTAATCAAAAATAATTTTAATTTATATATTATTTAAAAATTAGAAATTTAATTAATGACAATTTAATTTACGATTTTAATATTTTAATGAAAATTTTAAGAAAAAACACACTTACCTCCCTTAAATCAATTGACTATGTATTTTCACTTAAAACAACTATAATACCTTTAATTGCTTCAAAATAAAGTTTAAGAAACTCAATTTTAATTTATTTGATGTTTAAAAAATTAAAATAATTAAAATTTTGATTAATGACAATTATAATTTATATTAATTTAATATTTATTTAAATTAAAATTTTATTTAATGATATTTAAAATTAGCAATTTAGTCATATTGATATTTTTTCTAATTTTTCATCATTGCGTAGTTCCATCAAATTTTTTGTGTAAATCCAAAAATTTACATTTACTTTACGAGTCATAAGATTGATATTAAAGTGTAGATTTAATATGAATATGTATGACATAAATCTTGTATTAAAGTGTTTTTATAAGAAAAGTGAGATTGATAAGGTTATGAAATTGTTTAGTGAAATAAAAAAAATATAGTTTATTGGAGAATTTGTAAAAGAGGGGAGTAAGAAAGGCGGCGACTTTACATATTAGAATTTAAGATTTGGATAAATATAATATATGAATAAAAATTAAATTTCTATTTTGAGTAAATATTAAATAAATATAAATTAAAATTATCAAGTTAAATTATCATTAATTAAATTTTAAATTTTAATAAATATTAAATTCACGTAAACTAAAATTATTAAATTAAATTGTCATTAATTAAATTTTTAATTTTTAAATAAATATAAATTAAAATTATTTTTAATTATATACAAATTAAATTTTTTAGATTTTATTTTAAAATAATTAAAGATATTATAATTATATAAATAAAAAATTAAATAATTAATTAATAATTTAAGGGAGATAAGTGTAACTTTTTTTAAATCTTTTATTTAATTTTTAAAATTTCAAACTTAAGGAGAGGGACGTGTTAAAACCCCGGTTAAGTAATACATTGACACAATTTTTCACGCAATAATGGTCCGAATGCCGAAACGTCTGATCTCCGGTCCTTTGACAAATCAAGTTATGCCACGTAGCAGCCACGTAGCCCCTAGCCAATAGGAAGGGGTCTTTCTCGCTATTCACTAGTTCCCGCCACGTGGAAACAAAAGGACACTCTTGTCATTTATCCAAGTCCAGTACCCACTCTCGTCATTTTGCAGTTCCCGCAAATCTTCTACAAAGTCTTCTTCTCCGTATGCTCGTTGCGCGAGGACCTACAAAAACCCCTTCACTCTTTTAAACATAACTACAGTCAGTGGACGATTTACCCGTCAATGGCGGCCGGGGAGAAGACCGGCGAAACGACCTTGCGTCACGCGTTTGGAAACGTTCTCTCATTCTTCATTCTTCTGTTGATCGATCGGAGTTCTCGCTTTCTCGATCCGTCTCTTCTCTGTAAGATCTCCGATCATTGCATTTTCTAGATCCGATCCATAAAATATCGTCAAATTTTGTTATTTACCGTTTTCTGATTAGAAATGAATGAAAAGTGTTCAGAAACTGATGTGTCCCCGAAAATTCATGTTTGTTAACCAAATTCAATGTTCGTCGCTTTAGTTAACGAGAAAATGTAGGAACATAAAAGAAAAGAAAATATAAAATGAAATTTATTGGCCTACAATTTAAAGTTTGAACATTTTAATTAGCTTTTTCGTTGTATCACTTGATACATTTCGGAGCAACCGATGAAATTCATTTTTCCAGTCAAATGTTTTCCAAATCCAATTCTTCTCGTTTAATTAATGGCAAACTGGAGGCAAAGAAAAGAAAAACTAAACGTTAATTCTTTTTTGTTCTAATACTTAATACATTTTGAAAGCTACTAAAGGTAGGTGGGCATAAGTATTCATAGCGTTTCATTATGTAATTGAAGTTGATTTTATTATCGTAGTAGACTCTTTAGTCCCACGGATTTGCCAATTGATTTACAGGTTATAAAGTATGAAAGTGTCATTCATGAGTTCGATCCTTACTTCAACTACAGAGTCACTCAGGTTCTTTTTTCCTAATCATTTAATCAGCTTTCGTGGATTGTGTCTTTTATGTTGGTTTTGTGATACTCTAAAGCTGTATAGAAGATGAATAACAGGTATATTTGTTGGTTTCAGTTTCTAACGAAGAATGGCATATATGATTTTTGGAATTGGTTTGATGATAGGACCTGGTAATTGCAATTGCACTGCAACTGGCATTCTTTTTCCTCTTTTTTAATCTCTGTATTAGTTAGGTAGATGTATCTTGTCAAAATTTTGAAGCCATTTGGTTGGGTTTGCATGCAAGGTATCCTCTTGGTCGTGTGATTGGTGGAACTGTTTACCCCGGGTTGACCTTGACAGCAGGCACAATATGGTGGTAAGTACTGTAGAGTCAATAGTAAGATTTACCTGCTTAGTTCTATAGTTTGTTTAGCTAACATTTTTACATACTTGCCCCTGATATGTTTCTTCTGGTTGAAAGCAATTGTTGTCAGTAACTTTGTTAATTTGTTGAGACATTGTTCTTTCTACTTAGGATATTGAATTCCTTGAATATTCCTTTGTCTGTGGAGACTGTGTGCGTGTTCACTGCACCTATTTTTTCTGCTTTTGCTTCATGGGCGACTTACCTTCTAACCAAGGTTTGCATCTATTTTATGTACTTTGTTGCATTATTATTTCTTTTTGGCTTCAAACTTAGTTATGCTGTTTTATTGATCTTCAATAGGAAGTTAAGGGTTCTGGTGCAGGACTAACAGCAGCAGTTCTTTTGGCCATGGTAAATCTTCCATTGAGTAGTTTTTCCAGTTGTTGAAATTATTTTCTCATTTTCAGTAGCTTTTATCTTATGACAAATCCTTGGAAGATTTGATGTATAGAGTACATCCTCTCATTTCTATTAATGTGTAATTATGGAATTGACATGTGCATTTCAACATCCCATATCCGTTTCTCCAGAATATTCCAGTCAGATGTTAAATAATCAAAACAAGAACATAATACATGCATTTTTAATGTTTAGGCTTAAATGTATAAAATTTGTTTATTAATGTGTAACTGTGTTCTAAGCGCATCTTAGGAACCTTAATGCAATGAGTTTCATGGTTGGAAATTCAACTTGGTCTGGAAATTTCTTTTCCAATTGGTAGGAAACATGGTTACTACAACTCTAGAACATGAGCGAGCATCGTAGTTAACTTAATATTATAGTATAAATTGCAATGCATAGTTCGGCTGATGGAAGTTCTATGTGGTTTGTTATGTTTTTGGTACATGTTTAATAACTACCCTTTTTTATGAAACATGCTACGACATTTATACGGTTTTCTTAGCTTTTATGTTAACTGTATTGCCGTACAGAACTTGTGTTGTCTAATGACTGATATAATCTTTTTCCTTAACGATCCATAGGTGTTAATTGTTACATTTTATATTTGCAGGTTCCATCATACATATCTCGATCTGTAGCTGGAAGTTATGACAATGAAGCAGTGGCTATATTTGCTCTGATTTTCACTTTTTATCTTTATATAAAGGTTAGTTTTCATTTGAAGAGGGCAGGTATATTTCATCACTTTAAAACTTATTTTAACCAAGGAATAAATGGACTAACTTACTGTCTTACATTTGCCCATTTTAACTTATACATAGGGAACACTTTAGAAGATTTTTACATAATTTATATTTTGTGCTACTGTTTTCTGATTTAAGCTATGTGCCATGTGCAGACACTGAATACTGGATCCCTCTTTTATGCTACTTTAAATGCAATAGCATACTTTTACATGGTAAGATTTGTGTGCTTGTTTTGTTTTGCATTCTTCCTTAGTCACTCATTATATTTATGATTATTGTGTCTTTTTGCCATCCAGGTTTGCTCTTGGGGAGGTTATACCTTTATTATTAATCTTATTCCCATGCATGTGCTTCTGTGCATTGTAACTGGTCGCTACTCTTCTCGACTGTACATTGCGTATGCTCCTCTGGTAAGTGTTCTTAGCACTCATGAAGTGTCCATATAGTCAAGAAAACAAGGATCATAACTTCAGTATCATCATTGATGATTACATTTTTAACACTTTTATCTGTAGAAAAATAAGAATAGGAACTGAACTGCCTCAAAATTGGCTTTTCAGTTCTCTTTCATTTCTTTCTGTGTTGAAGATAAGGATTCCCATCTCTTGCTTTTTGTTTTCTTTATGGATGCACAGTCCACCATTGTATCTCCTTTTTTTGTCCCTCTTCTTTTGCTAATACAATTTGCTTTGTTACTAATCAAAAGGAAAAAGAATAAAGCGGGAGAGAGAAGCAACTGATGAAATGTTGTAGGATTTGGATCATAGTTCAGGTTGTTTGTTAGTTCAAAGAATATGAATTTCTCCTTAATGCATCATACTCAGGGTCTTATCTGTATAGTTGATAGTGGAGCATCTGAAAAGAGGTTCTACACCAAGTAGGCTGTTTAACCTATTTGGACTGGCCACTAGTTTACAAGATGACTGGATTTTTTTTAGGATGGGGCTTGTAATGAGTTTGGTGGGCTGAGCTCAGAGAAGGACTTGTGTATTTTAGGGTTTGGATGCTAGGTTATTATATGCCTTCCACTAATAGTTTTTCAAGAATCTTTGCATGTGTTTATCTTAAAGGAAAAATCATAGAGAGTTTCAGACAGGAGCTCTTCTTGGACCCTAGGCCAGCAAATTCATACATCGACTTTAGACTTCCACTTGCTTCTTATTATTTGCCTTAAAATTAGCTGCGTATTGATTTTCTATTTCGAGATTCAGCTCTCTGCCTATTGGCAAAAATTTAGAAGAATTATTGCTTTTGATGTAACAATATTCCACAGAAGGTGTGTTCTCTTTCCCAGGGAAGTTTCCTGAAACTTAGTTTTCTGTCATACTAGTGCATTATTGCTGCAATCCAAAAGCAAGGTTGCATTCATTAAACAGAGGGAATGTAAGATGAAGTGTGTTCTAATACATAAGCTACAGGCCTTTGTTACTTTTGTGAGGGAATAAGGCTTTCTTTCTGAACTTTGTGCTAGCTATATTTGAAATACCACTATCATATAAAATTCATGACCTTTCTTTTTCTTGAAATTTAATGGTTTCTGTTAAATTTAAACTTTGTAACTGCAGGTTGTCCTGGGCACATTGCTGGCCTCACTGGTCCCTGTTGTTGGATTTAATGCTGTCATGACGTCAGAACATTTTGCATCATTTTTGGTGAGTGTAGTTTTTATTCCGGCTTGTAATTTTGTGGTTGTCTTCTTGCTCAATTTCAAATCTGTTCGACCTTGTAGAAGGGCAAAATTTTATAGTTGACTATGTTACTTGGCGGTTATGCCATGCTGGCTCTTCAAGCTATGAACTGTGCCACTTTTAGGATTTGTTGGCCTGTTGCATGTCTTGATACTTATTGGAGTTGTAGACATCGGCTTTACCGGTATGTTTATTACATGCTGAAGTCTAGTAATGCTCAGAAACAGGGACATGAATTAAATTAGCCGCTGTTCGAACCTTTTAAATATAATATATGGGTTGTGCTGAATTGCAAAATCTTATCTGCAGGTTTTCATTATTATTCATGTGGTCGCTCTTGTGTATTATATCAAGGGGATTCTCTCTGCCAAAATGTTTAAAGTAGCTGTCACACTTGTTGTATCTGTTGGCCTGTAAGCTTCTTCTCTCATTTGTTTCTTTAATATGATGATGATATGGCAATGACATTTTGAGTGAATGAACAAATACTCTAAATGGGTAGTACTCAAGATCCTTTCATTAATTATGGCATATATACTTACTCAGATGGCAAAACTGTTGTTCTTTGGGATGATAATTTGGTTTTCACTAAGCACATAATGTATTTTGTCAAAGCTGATCTCCATGGTTTCACATTATTTACTCTTCAGGTTAGTCTGTATTGCTGTGCTAGCAGTTCTGATAGCATTGGTGGCTTCCAGCCCAACAAAGGGATGGAGTGGAAGAAGTTTGAGTCTGCTTGATCCGTAAGAGTGTATTCCCAATTTTTATTTTTCTTTTTTGTTAATTTAATCTTGTATTCTAGTCCGTTAAATGTATGGCCGGGGGGCAAATAAAAGTCTCAAAGAGGGTTACTAACTGCGTTTCATGCAACTCGAGATCTAATTTATCCAAACTCTTGGGTTGTTATTGTTTGTTCTCGATTGGGCTATGTTGAGTTATAAATTTGTAGAGCCTGCACCCATCCTCACTCCCTTTTGCACATTTTGATTTTCGAAAACTGTTAATTTCTTTTATTCTATTACTTTTTGTGTTTCATTTAGAGCAGTAAGTACGAGCTAAGAGAATATTCACTAGTATGATTTGAGAGTTCTAAATTATGGTAGCAACATTTTTTCACTTCTTATTTTTGCTGTATTCTGACAGAACCTATGCAAGCAAGTACATTCCAATTATTGCTAGTGTTAGTGAACATCAGCCCCCAACTTGGCCATCTTACTTCATGGACATAAATGTTTTGGCATTTTTGGTTCCAGCTGGCATTATTGTAAGTTTCAAATTCTCAACACATTATGGCTTCTCACCTGCAAGTTATATGCATCAATTGTGTCATTATGTTTGTTATCTGCTGGCAGGCATGCTTCTTACCTTTATCTGATGCAAGCTCATTTGTGGTCCTGTACATTGTGACATCTGTATATTTTTCTGGAGTGATGGTAAGGAGAACATTTGGAGAGCCAATTTCTTTTATTTTATTTTATTTTTTTTATCTTTCCTCTTGTATAATTCAATGGATCATTGTCTTGGCTAATAATACAGGTTCGCCTTATGCTTGTGCTTGCTCCAGCAGCATGCATCATGTCTGGGATTGCTCTATCTCAAGCTTTTGATGTTTTCACACGATCAATCAAGTTTCAACTACGTGGAATACTGGGAAATTCTCAAGTTGATGTAAGCATGTTTACCCTTTCGGATACTGCATTTTTGTATTCATCCCATGATTCAATGACGTCATTTAGCTTCACGACTAATATTCAGCTATCTGGAATGTTTTGACCATTAAGGCAGGGGATACTAGCTCTGGCAGTGTTGTACAACAAAATGATGCAGTGAAGATGGATAAAAGTGAAGAAACATTAAAAGAAAGGCCTTCAAGAAAGAGCAAGAAAAAGGAAAGGGAGCAAGCGGAAAAGGATCATGCGGAAAAGTGTTCCGCCAAGTCAAAAAGTGAAAAGAGGCTTCTGGTTTTACCTTTGGAGGCATCTCTGATTGGTCTTCTCTTACTTGTGTTTATGGGTGCATTCTATGTGGTATTTATACAATTCCCTTTTCACCATGCCTTTATCTGGCAGTTATGACTTACATACCATTGTTTCATTAACTGAAGTCTGATATGATGCTCCCATACTGTCCTAAATAATATAAGCAGTTGCTGGGAGCTGCTCTGTTTCATATTCTTGCATTTTCTTGATAGTGGATTTTCAATGACATCAAGCTAATAAGCTCCTCATATGAAGAAACAAAAAAATTGAAGCAGCATTATAAAGCTTTATACATCAAGCAACCCAAATAGTGGCAGTGGAATGAGACACTTCTTTGTATTACCCTGATAGGTTTGGAACACCTGGTGAACATAAGATGGACTTGACTTTAGTAGTGGTGTCATACTGGAAAGAGGCTTCACTGATAGATGGATTTATGCTGAACGTGAAGTTTCCTCGTTCTTTTCTTTTACTTTCTCTTTTTTGTTCTTAACTTTTTGGGAAGGGCAGTATAGGGTCTATCAGTGGGTTAGTGAAGGAAATTGAGGTTGTAAGTTATAACAGACAACAGGCCATTAAGAGTTGACATGTAGAAATGATCTCCAACTTAACTGTAGTTTGCAACTTGCCCTCAGTTCTAACAAGTTCTAAAGTCTGTTGGTTGTATGAGAGTATCAAAATTGATACTTAGACTGAATTTCCCTCTTGGATCTTAAGTTTACCTCTGGTTTGATTATTTATTGATCAAATGAAACTTTATCGGTCAATGCTTTCTTTCCAGCTCTCTCCTTCTAAATTGATTTATTGCATTGCCTGGTAAATAAGGTGTCCAATTAAATGATTTTTTACCATGTAGGTCCATTGTGTCTGGGCAGCAGCAGAAGCTTATTCAGCCCCATCAATTGTTTTAACATCCTATACACATGATGGTCTGCATGTTTTTGATGATTTTCGAGAGGCATATGCATGGTTGCGACACAATACCGAGGTGGATGATAAAGTGAGTATTCAACTTCCCTGTGTTACTGCATTTTTCTTGGCTTTGTCGATCTTTTATGTGATGTGTTTTCTGAATTTTATTGGCACCAACCTGGAATTGCTTTCAATTCCCATTTTTTCCTACCATCATGTTTTCCAATGTAGTTGTTTTATGATCTCTTTTCAAATCTGTGTGTTCAAGAGACAAGACTGTCAAATTGATTCATTTTTTCTTGCGCACAGAATCCTGGAATATTTGCATCTTTGTTTTCATTGAAATTGCTTAAGGCCTTGATTCAGCTATTTAGAAAATGATGCAAAATAAATAAACTATTGATTGATTATAACTGCTGTGGTTATATGAAGATGTTAGAGTCATTCAGTGGTTGCATGTGATTGATTCTAATTATTGCTTTGGTCGAAGTCTGTTAATTTATTGAGAAGAGATTGAAAAGATCCGATTCTAGTAGTCTTCCTTCTATTTTATGACATTTGCTTGAAATATCAACAAATATTGTATATATATTTTTCTGAGGCATGATGTAGAAAGGTACCAAATTTGCATGTACTGAGCACGTTGTCTACAGAAACTGCTGACTAGAAATTCTGTATTGGTTCAGTGACACCTTATGCTAGTGGCATTTGTTTTATGTACTAGTTTTGGTATATGCTACTTTTACCTTGATGGATTTTATGACCTCACTTGTAGGTTCATGTGTATTGAAATAAAATTCAACCTGCTGGCATCTTTCTTTTTTGGATATGTGTTGTGACATCTTTAGCCAAATGAAATTTTAAATGATGTTTTTTTCTTACTGAACTTTTGGCAGGTTGCATCGTGGTGGGACTATGGTTATCAAACAACTGCCATGGCTAACCGGACAGTCATTGTTGATAATAATACCTGGAACAACACTCATATTGCAACTGTTGGCACTGCCATGTCTTCTCCTGAAAGGGCAGCATGGGAAATATTTAACTCCTTGGATGTAAAATATGTTCTTGTCGTCTTTGGAGGTCTGTTTCCCTTCTTCTATGCTCTGATCATCATACCTAATGAACATCAGTCTCATGTTTTACTTCACTTTCTTAGGTCTTGTTGGCTACCCCAGTGATGATATCAATAAGTTCCTATGGATGGTCCGTATAGGAGGGGGCGTTTTCCCTCATATCAAGGAACCTGATTACCTGGTGGGTTCCTCTTTGTAGCCATATTTACTAAAACAAAATGAAGTATTGTTTTCTTGGTCATATTCTGCATTGAAGAGGTCATGTAACTGATATAATCATGGTTTTTTGGCTGTGAAACCGATTGATGTTTTAGCTCATAAATGTTACTAACTGGTTTATACCCTTGCTTTCTGTCTAAAGAGAGATGGTCAGTATCGGATTGATTCTCAGGCCACTCCAACCATGCTAAACTGTCTCATGTACAAACTTTCATATTACAGGTTTGCTTTTGTTGCAGTCATGTGAATTTACATGTATTAAATTTGGTTGTTTGAGTGGTTACTCCATTCCATATATTTCTGCAGATTTGTAGAGACTGACGGCAAAGGCTTTGATAGAGTAAGGCGGACAGAAATTGGGAAGAAATATTTTAAACTCACACATTTTGAGGAGGTAAGAAAATCTTAAATTTTCATTGATAAAGTGTGCTAGAGTTATAACATCGAGTAAACTATTTAGGTATTTATTCAATTAAATTAGTTTAAATTAACCTAAGTAAATGTTTGAATAATCATTCCTACTTAATTATTAATATGTAAATAATTTTTTGTTTTTAATAATAAATGTTTAAATATATATTTATCCTATAATAAAATATATATTTTCTATTTTTATTGACAAAAAATTTGTATTGTTAATTATTCAAATCAAAGTAAATGAAAGTTAATTAATTTTAAATGATCATGCTAACTAATAAATTATTTATCAATATTTTATCTATAGGTATATAGTTGTAAATTATAACATTAAATTTTTATTTACCATTTTATTTGTAATTAAAAACGCTATAAGTAGTGTTAAATAAATCCTCTTCTTTCACTTGGCGGTTCCTGGTTAATGTTTGCCAATGACACATCCACTTGCATTCCATTCCAATTAGGCCTACACATTTACCCTTAATCTCTCTTTGCCTTCTCAATTCAGGTATTTACTACTCACCACTGGATGGTTCGGATATACAAGTTGAAACCTCCAAAGAACAGGATCCGTGGAAAGACAAAGAAATCTAAGTCGGTATGTGTTAACGCAGTTGAATTTTCTGCTAATTATGTAGAGAGTATATCTCGAGATTTGTTCCCACTTAACAATAACCTACTCTACTGGTTTGACACCTCTCTGTTGCAGAAAACCAGCTCAACTAGCTCAAAAAGAAGTGGAGCAGCAAGAAAGAAGAATCCTTGGCAGTAGGAAATATCATTTTGTGGGAACATGTTTTAGATTACTTGTCCGTAACCCAAATATGTAGAACTTGACCTTGAGCCTTTTGAGAGGATCACACAGGTGTAGTTGGTTATTTCTTTGATAGAAATCCAAATGATAAATCAAAAGATTTTGCAATCTTTTATACAATCTTTGCAGTTTGTCCTGCATTACCATTTTTGGCAAGGACACTAACCAGTTTTGGATTACTTAGTTTGACTCCGTTGCAGGTAAAACATAACTTATACATGACCTCAATGGCGATTCATTTGCTGTCTGTATTTCAACGAATTCCATTTGTGATGGTTTCTGTTATTCACTGTACTCTTTTTTAATTTTCTTGGAGGGTCCGGTTAAGGGCACGGGGAAGGATTGAGCGGAAGACTAACCTTATCTATCATAGAACAAATACTCGCAACATCATCATGATAATAATAATCAGTTATTATGCTGCTGTATGTAATTTACATTAGGGATTATTAATATCTGGATTAATCGTGTTCGTCCACGCTGTCCCCGTTTCAGTTGCCTGCCTGCCTGCCTGCCTGCCTGTCTGTTCCCATTACCAGACTTGAGGGCAGCTCAACGCAGTTGGTACAAAAGTCCAACTTTGTTTCCAGCCTCGTCCTTTAGGGTTATAAAATGATTGGAGGATTTTTTTTTTTTTTATTTTATCGAAGAAACTACATAAGATGGCTAAGCCCAGCATGACAAGTACCGCGACCTGTTATTGAAAGAACCCTGACAAAAACCAGCACCGAAAATCTAAATGAGCATGAACCTGCAACTGAATTGTATTGTGAATTCAATCAAACTCCAATATCTGCTCGACAAGCAACACAAAAACTATAGCTTTATATTTCTTGGGAAGATTATTGTACACAACATTCTTCAGTAATTGACAACAAACACCGAATATAAATGGCATATCTACAAAACAAAACAAACTTCTTCAAATTATGACACGGCCTTATGTCTTTGTTACTTGCAGCTAATCACTGTCCCCACCAGAAAATATGCCAAAAGAGGATGAAGCAAGAATGATTAAGAGTAAGAAGCCAAAAAACCTTGTCTTCTCCATTGAATGCCTCCAGATGTGGTAATATTAGATAGAATAATCCTCCTCTCTGAGATAAAGCACTCATTCAGTCTAAGGGTGTCAAATAACAATGCTAACACCACTATTCAGGAATTATAAATCCTTGTGTCACAGTCTTTATAAATGGTAAGGCTTCCAACCAAAAGAATCAAGCTATTATAATTACTATACAAGAGCTGTATTTTGCCTAGAGAAGTACATCTGCTAACCAAAGCCCCTCCCAAGAAGTGCATGCTGTTGGAATATTTTAAATACGGTGACATAATTAATATTGGTAAAAGCTACAGGAAGTCAAGAATGAGCATCACAGCAATTTTGATCAAAAAGTTGCTACAATTTCTTAGGCAGGTTGTATGTCTTCTTAAGGAATTTTGCAGCTGTCTCATCACTCCGATAACATAAAACTCGTAGGATGGTGTTTGGTTCAGTGGGATTCCATTGCCCCGTAGTTGGAGGTAACAGAAGTCTAGATTTAGCAGAAGAGCCATAACTCTCCAAAGTCAAATGTTTGAATTGCTCAATTAGACTTTCAGTATCATTACGATATAATGGGAGAACATGTTTAACTGAGGTCGAAAACTTATCTATCAAGTCAGCCGGTAATCCATCCCCATTAGACCAAAATAGATCCATTAGAAACTTAAAATCCTCTTCTATCATCTCAGAATCTTGACGAGTGAAAGCTCGGGAAGGACCTCCAGCAAGCAAAACCAACAAGAACCCTTCAAAAGAAGCTTTCATAATGTCAGTAATGACACGTGTTCTGACTCGGTCATGCACTGTTGATGACACAATTTCCAAATAGTGCTCAAGCTCCTGAAGAAATGGTTCAATCCTAGAAGACGAAACTTCCCCCACATACAAGCCATCCCAAAGAACATGACTTAGATCATGGAAGACGATCTTGTATGCTGCTGCCTCAGATAGTTGCTGGATCCCTTCCACACAAGCAGCAGCTGAAAGCTCAAACTTTTTGTCCATCCCATTTGCATTATTCTCTGCATGAGTGGAATGAGAATTCCTTAAATGGTGGACCGTCCTCTTTTCCAAGACCTCCAACTGTTTTCGTATGTGCTGGAAAGTATTAATGCGACAACATACTTGGGGTACTCCAAAGAAGTCATCCCCATTCGTGGTCCCAACCTGAGATTTCCTCTTCTGTGCTGTCTGCAACTTTTCTTTCCTTTTGAATACACCAAATTTTGACCCTGTTGTACACCTCGTCAGAGCAGGCATAGTTGGAATAAAAGTATTTCGGCTTCCTGTAGATTCGGAAAGAGCGTAAGTTATCATGGAGATAAATGACTAAAAATAAGCTTTCATGCTTTGTAAATCGTACCACAGCCAGATTTTGCCTTTAGTATGTAATGTTGAAGACATCCATCAAGACCACTAATCAATTCAGGCAGCAAGACTGAATGTGTGGGTACTGGCAACATAAAGAATGCTTCCAAAGTTTCATCTACAGTTCGAAGGACTTCAACAGCTGAAGGAGCAAAACACTCTTTATTTGCCCGTGGATTCCAAACCTAGAGAAAAGGGGTTGACAGGTTAGGTTTAAGCAGTTAGAACAAAGTTACATTTGAAATAAGTATTTTGAAAAGTTACATTTGAAATAATTATTTTGAAAAAAGTAATATTCAGAAAGAAGAGTGCGAGTTCCCATGACAAAAGTTGACTAATCAATTGCCACAGTCTACTACAAGATACTGAAATGAACGAAATATTACAGGTTTTGCTAATTCTCTTATTCTTTGGCATCTCTAAAGATTGATTAGGAATTAAAACCAAAAGAAAGATACTGCTAGTGCCTTGAGCAACCATAGTCCAATGTTTTTAGACATTTAACTGCAAAATAAGTGAAACTATCCAAATGGAGAAATAACTGCCACCAACATCTTCCCAACACACCAACAAAGCTGACAACGCAACAAACTACTGTAGGCATAGAAAACTCAATCACCAAACAGTCCGAATCCATCCAGTCTTATGCAAATTAAATCTCAAGCATATCAGCACATGCAGGACCAGATCCAATCAAATTCAGTAATAGTTCTTTCCAATAACTCTGAATTAGATACCTAAAGAAAATCACATACCTCTTGTTGCAGATTCCTGTAAACCCATTCCTTCAGTCTGTCCACTCTAATATTTATCCATGACTTCACCAGATTGGCAATTGCAGCTTCAGCCTCAAATGGAGACATCTCCTGTATTATTGACTTCCCACCATCCTCACTGTCTACTGAATCTTCAACTGCAATTTGCACAAGATTTTTTTCCAATATGTCAGCAGCTAAGAGCACTTGTATAACATCAGGTGTCAACTCAGTAATGCCTGAAATAAACTGCTTTAGCTCTTTTCCATAGCAAGAATGAAGGGTGGCTACAGCTACACCTGCTGAAAGCGGATGCCATCTCTTCAGTATTGGGCTAAATATCACTTTCTCATCAAAAGCTAGTTCGGTAACATCCTGTGCAAGGATGGAAAGAAGAGGAAGATGATTTTGCTGGTTTTTGGATGATTTCTTGCTAGAGTTCAACTTCTTCAATTTCTGAAATTATCAAGAAGATCCTTGAGTCATTTTTTTAACAGCAAAATAAGCAGGCAAACCTTAACGAAAAGTAGGCAATATGCTTAAGTGAAGGAAACTTGCCTGAGCAAAATCTGTGCGTAACGAAGATCTTATGTACTTGTCAACCCTGTCACGAGCCACATCAACTTCTTTTTTCTTTCTCCGGTACTCTTGAGAGATATCTTCTACCAATATCTTAGCTGATAAAACCCCAACAGAAACAACACTTTGCATTGAATCAATATTGTCATTGTGGAAAGTATCATGGTAAGCATGAAGAATTTGTTCTGCCCAATCCAATATTGTACTCAAAATGGAACTCAAGATCTTAGAATAATCTCCATTCTTGGCTGCCTTTGCATCTTTTTCAACTTCCATCAACAGATTATTGGCAGCAAACAGTAGGTCACTTTCTACTTGGCCAGTTGAAACATAGCGGTGAAACAAAATCCAGCAGAAACAAAGATTGTGCACCATTTGATTGATTCCAAGGATCCCCCATGTTTTCTTAATGAGTTCTAGAACCTCATCAACCTGTTCAATAACAGATGTTTCTTCATTAACATCAAAACAAGCTTCTAAAAGCATTTGATAGATTCTGAGATTTAGCAGAAATCCATCTGCCCAGTGGCATATCTCGGAAACAGACCCGTCAAATGACCTGCAAGCGAGAGACATAACAACACTTCTTAGATGTTGCATTGATTCATTGTTCTTTCCAGTTTCTAAGGGTCTTTCTAGAGCCCCACGAATAATTTGCCGAAGTTGTTGTGGAGAAGAATTGGTGTTATCTAGTGGCAGATGCGGATGCAAAAGGAGTCCAGCCTCCAGCAGCTTGAAATTTCTCCTCTTCCAAGCCTCGTATTCTTGCTGACTGGGGAAATCGGTAGACTTGAGCTGATGTAACAGCTCCAGTGGCAGAACCATTGTTTCTATGCGTTTTCCAAGCTGATACAAGCACATAATAAGAAGCTTAATAAATTAACCACACTCATTTAAAAATGATGTCCAAGTCCTTGAAATGAAACAGGTTCCACACAGAGACAAAAATCACTTGAAAAGAAAAGAAGATTACTACCATCTGAATTTAGAAAAAGAAATGAAAACTCTTTGGTACAGAGATTCTGATCCCAACATAATTAGACAAAAGCTACATGTATAAAGAGCAAAAAGAGGACCTCCAAAAACAATTAGATAATTAAAAGCAAAAAAAAAAAAACAATTAATAGAAATATTCCATTCATTTGAGTTGAGATGATAAATTAATTTAAAAAAGAAAAAATTGAAAATTAGTAGTAACTTTTGTCTGAGAAAAGAATGGCCAATCTAAAACTCCTCTTTATCAGAAAATCATTATATTATTCTCAAGTAATATAAACATGAAATTCACTGTTTCACATTTGCTTCCAAACAGAATTTTTAACCATATGTTGAAGCAGCAGAATTTTCTTTCTCAGAAAACTACAATTCAATTCTTGTCATTATATATCTCCCGTTCCCTATGACTTTATCTGATGAACCAAACACAACTGAGTCTCACCCACACGGACTCACCTGACCAGCAGCAATCCTGAGTAACGCTCTCCTGATCCTGGAATCAGTATGCTCCGAAATTCGCATCTGCACTCTGACCAACTCCCCAACCGTCACCGCTCGCTTGCCTCTCCCTTGACTCACCGAGTCACCACCACCACCACCCCTCTTCTTAACCGATTTCATCCCAAGCGCCTTCTTAACTTTACTCGCGGCAGTCGAAGTCAGTGATCGCTGCAGAGAGGGTGCCGAGGACAGAGAAGGAGCAGGAGGCCGCTCCGTCCTCTCGGACTGAGAAATATAAGTCAAAGGCCGTCCGCCGGAGCTGCGGCAAGCCCCGAGGAGGATCTCGTAAGCAGATTCTCGGAGCTCAGAGTCGGACAAATTGGAAGCCGCCTCGGCAAAAGGCGAAAGGAGGTCTTGACGCGGGTAAACGGGCATTA
The DNA here is from genome assembly GCA_022749755.1 of Azadirachta indica. Lineage (NCBI taxonomy): Eukaryota > Viridiplantae > Streptophyta > Magnoliopsida > Sapindales > Meliaceae > Azadirachta > Azadirachta indica. Next base: position 12,270,515 of record CM040446.1, read on the forward strand.
TGTGAATGTTATTGCCGTTATGTCTCTTGGAGTCTCCAGTTGCAGAGGTCTTGTCTCTGAAGAACTCAGACATGTGAAATTAAAATCAATCAATCGTCAGTTTCAGTTTGTTCCGATAAAAGAAAAAGATTGTGTTGCGTTGTCTTGGGTTGGGCTGGATTTGGGGTTGTATGTATGAACGACGATGATTATTCTTGCTTGACTTTTAAGGAAGTTATGATGCAAAAAAAAATGTTAAAGTTCGAAAAGGGATTAGATTAGATTAGATAGAAAAGACTTCTTCACAGAATTTTAGACACTCTGATTTGGCTTTGGCTCTGGCTTAATTTATTTTTCTAAATGTATTAATAATGCAAACATTTGTCACGAAGATATAGGATAGATGGATTGGAGAGTGAGTAAGAGATATTATGCAATTGGAAATATTTTACTTCGTCATATTTGTATTTGTATTTGTATTTGTACGATGGATTGAATATTTTGGTTGAGAGAAAAAGTAGGAGGCGATGGAAGAATTTCGGAAAACTGATTAGTGTATGTGTTCTGTTCTGTTCTCTAACTCAGTCAAGTCAGTGATGCCGCGTGTCAAATACAAATGGAAGATTCCTTTCCACAACCTCCATTTCTAGAGACTGAGATTTGTTTAATAAAATTATATTAAACTAATATACGCCTAATCAAATTTCCGCTTCATTTCTACTTTTCGTTAAAAATTGAAGTTATAAAAAAAAAAAAAAAGTTGATAATATCGTTAACTTCTAGTAATACTCATTATTTTTTAAAATCATAAGACAATGACTTAATTAATACTCGATAAAATTTCAAGTTCAATATATAAAAGTATTGTATCAACTAAATAGAATATAGCTGTCCAATTTAAATATTTAAAAATAAATAAATAACTTTTCTGGTGGTAAAAACGCGTGCATGGAAGAATGAGTAAAGATGTGATGTGATGCACTTGAAAAGTTTGAGCCCAACGCGCCAACTGGCAAATTGAAATTCCTACCGAAGCCAACGACTATTGAATTTGTCTTTAGTTTCTCTATTTCCACTCATTGTTTTGCTAATTCCACTCCCATACCATACCATAAAGTTAGCCGTTACGCTTAGGAAAGATAAATCTGTAGTCGTTAATTAATTGGGCAAGCCAACTTTGTGCTCCTCTGTTTTGTTTCGGAAGCTAATACTTAGTTAGGTTGGGTTATGTTAGGACCGCTTTTGCGTTGTTTTTTTTTTATTATTATTATTTTTTTAAAAAAAAATATTACATATTATATTTATAATGTATTAATAATAGTAGATTAAAAATTTACTGGATAAATTTTATTATATATATTTTAAAAAAAATTTCTCACACAGTTGATGAGATAATTGTGCGCTCATCAACTGTATAAAATTATGTTGTAATGTATTGTACTCATATGCAATGAGAGAGCTCATAGTTTTTATAAAGTATAGGACTTAAAACTATTATTCTCTTATTGAAGGTCAGCCATCATTTTGCCACTTAAATTGTTGTCTTAAATTTAAATGAGTTGCTAAAATTAAAATTTGTTCAAAGATGAGGCCACATTACCCTAGCATCCAAAGTTTCAAAAGTATTAAAATATTGAAAAGTACAACAAAGCTTAATTTTAATTAATGTAAACAAACATAATGAACGAGAGAGTAAATATCCATAAATATCTTCCATTTGCCGTGTAATCATCTCCCTGCCTGGGGTTCACAGATTCGTCGTTTTCCTTTACTTTTCCAAAATATTATTATTTTCAATGACAGTTAAGATGAGCTAAGTAACAAGTTAGTTAATTAATTTTCGTGCGAGACTGGATTACACACTAAACTTTATTTAGAACATTAAATAGGCCAGGCCTTTATTTAAATCCTATTTAAAAAATCTAGAATATTAAGTTGTTAGGTTAGAATGACTTTAGAATGTATTTAATATTAAATTTATAATTTATAAAAGATTCCGATAATTATTATATTATCAGGTAATAATAATAAGCACAAAACCAAAACCAAAAAAGAACAAAAGGGCCTGCCAATGCAACTGTGCAAGTGAAAGATTAGAATGGCATGGGTGATGGGGCAACTTCCCATTTGGCAGTTGTTATTAAACTTCTTAATAATTAATAATAAATATAATATAATATAATATAATATGATATAAATCCAATATAAATTTATGCAATTTCGTGGGGATGAGAAGTCGTGTTTTTTTGTGTGTGCGGGGGGTTGAGACCGTTGAGTTGAGAATTGAGAATTGAGAAAGAGAAGGTAAGCGTTGATGACGCGTCGTCGTATTCATTTATTAGTATAGCGGTTGTTTTGTTAGTTAGGACATTCATAGAAAGCTTAGGCTTGTGTGTACGAGTATAGAAATCAATTCAACATTTATGCAATTTGTATTTGTATTGGAGTTATCGAAAAGTGTCAAATGTAACCAAAAAAATAACATTCATTAACACAACACCTCTTGTAAGATTAAAATGAAATAATGACAAACGCTAAGTTAGCAAGTCTGCAACTTGGAAGGTGAACCGTCTTAAATATTGATTGAATAGCTAGCTTCACACCAAAACACGCCTCCAATTTTAATACATGATATCATACTGTGGGAGGTGAGCTATTATCATCAAACGACACTTACTTATATGAAATATCTTCAATTTCATCCTCTATTCTTCTTAAAGATAATGTAATACCAGAGCTTTCAATATCTTTTATTGAATAATTGTGTATGTACATAATTAATTAACTAATCAGCAATAACGTGAAGTCAAACAATGGTATTATTATTTAGTGTACAAAACTTGTATAATGTATCACGATGAGTTTTTTTTTTTTTTTTTCTTTTAGAAAAGAAAGAACAGTTCTCTAAGGAGTTATCAATCAGTAGAGGGTGACGTTGTAGTGTCACATCTATCTTAATTTAATTCACTAAAATATAATCTTGACCCACTTTCTATTTCGCAGATATCATGTACTGCTTTAGGCGCCCTACAGCTCGAACCACATAACAGAAAACTGTATTTCAAATTTAGACCCTGAACCGAACCCTCGAGGATGAAAGCCAAGCACAGGCTTCGCCAGACCATAGACTCCGTCTACTCTCGTAGCCATGCTATCACTGAAGAAGCATACACTCGCCTTGTGCTAGAATGTGCTCGAGCCAACGACGTTGAGCAAGCTAAGAGATTGCAAACCCACATGGACCTTCACTCCTATCAACCCAGCAACACGTTCCCTCATAATCGTCTCCTTCATTTGTATTCGAAATCGGGGAAATTGTCCTATGCGCGTGACCTGTTCGATAAAATGCCCCGCAGAGATATTTTTTCATGGAACGCTATACTTTCTGCACATGCAAGATCCGGGTCTGTTGAGGATTTAAAGGCAATGTTTAATCAAATGCCTTTTCGTGATTCTGTTTCGTATAATACAGTGATTGCAGGTTTTGCGAGTAAAGGTTTTTCACACGAGGCATTGGAAGTTTTCTCGAGAATGCAGAAGGATGGAATTGTGCCCACGGATTATACGTACGTGAGTGCTTTGAATGCTTCTTCCCATTTATTGGATTTGAGACGCGGGAAGCAGATTCATGGGAAGATTGTTGTTGGTAATTTGAGGGGTAATGTTTTTGTTTGGAATGCTTTGACTGATATGTATGCAAAGGGTGGAGAGGTTGATAAAGCAAGGTGGTTGTTCGATCAAATGAGTGAAAAGAACGTAGTTTCGTGGAATCTGATGATTTCCGGATATCTGAAAAATGGACAGCCTGAGAAATGCATTGATTTGTTTCATGAAATGCAGGTGTTAGGCTTTAAGCCTGATGAGGTTACGACTTCAAACGTTCTTGGTGCTTACTTTCAAAATGCACATACAGATGAAGCAGGTGGCTTGTTTCGTTTGATTAAAGAGAAAGATAAGGTTTGTTGGACTACGATGATTGTCGGTTACTCTCAGCATGGGAAGGAAGAAGATGCTTTGATGTTTTTTGCTGAGATGCTGTCGGAAGATATAAGGCCTGACAATTTTACTATCTCAAGTGTGGTTAGTTGTTGTGCCAAACTTGCATTTCTCTGTCATGGTCAGGTTGTTCACGGAAAAGGAGTTCTTCTAGGAGTTGATGATGATTTACTAGTTTCTAGTGCCCTTGTTGATATGTATTGTAAATGTGGAGCTACTACTGATGCTTGGAATGTATTCACCATGATGCCAACCAGGAATGTGGTTTGTTGGAACACCATGATCAATGGTTATGCACAAAATGGACAGGATTTAGAGGCCTTGGCACTGTACGAAAAAATGTTGCAAGAGAACTTAAAACCAGATAGTTTTACCTTTGTGTCTGTTCTATCCGCTTGTGTCCATGCTGGTTTGTTGGAACGGGGACAAACCTATTTTAATTCAATAAGTGAAGTGCATGGCCTAGCACCATCACTGGATCATTATGCCTGTATGATTAATCTCCTTGGTCGTTCAGGTAACATTGATAAAGCAGTGGATCTAATTAAAAGAATGCCCCATGAACCAAATTCCATGATTTGGTCCACCCTTTTATCTGTTTGTGCAATGAAATGTGACATCAAGCATGGAGAGATGGCTGCAAGGTGTCTCTTTGAATTAGAACCTCTAAATGCTGGTCCTTACATCATGCTTTCCAACATGTATGCTGCCTGTGGGAGATGGGACGATGTAGCATCTATTAGGTCTGTCATGAAAAGCAAGAATGTGAAGAAATTTGCTGCTTACAGCTGGATTGAAATAGATAACAAGGTCCACAAGTTCGTATCAGAGGATCGAACTCATCCAGAAACAAAACTAATATATGAAGAACTAAGCAGACTGATCAAGAAGCTGCAGGAAGCTGGCTTCACTCCTAACACTAAATTGGTTCTACATGATGTGCGGGAGGAAGAAAAATTTGAATCTATTTGTTACCATAGCGAGAAACTTGCCCTTGCATTTGGTTTGACCAAAAAACCTCATGGAGGGATACCTATACGGATTATGAAGAACATTCGTGTTTGTGGCGACTGCCATGCTTTTATGAAGTTTGTGTCTAAAATTATCGATCGCCATATTGTCTTGAGGGATTCTAACAGATTCCATCATTTTGTAGGAGGGAACTGCTCCTGCAAGGATTACTGGTAGTGAACAGTCCTGACGAAGGGGTAAACTTTTAGCTTTCATAACGTTTGGAAAGTAAACCCTCTTCAGCAAGGGTAATGGAAGAAATAAGCAAGCGATAGTCTTTCAAAAAGTTTTTAAAGAGGGGAAAAGTCGTTAAAATCTTGGAAGACTCTTGAGAACAAAAATAATCCGAACTGGAAGTATAGATTAAAAAGAAATTGAATGCTTTTGCGAGGACTGGCTGTAATAGAACGCCGAGACCCTGAAGAGGGTTGGAATTGTTTTCTGAGTTTGAAAATACAGAATGAGTTTCATGACATGCATACAGTTTTAAGAGAAGATAATGTGAGTGCTACGTAATCTTTTTCCTGGAAAGCTGACAAGGAAAGGTTAGCAACACTAAAGTCTACTGAAAGCCTCAAGTGATTCCAGGAGCATGGTATAGATATGGTAAAGAAAGCAAATATTTTCTGAAGTATTTGTTGATTTTTTATTATTTAAGTTTTCTATAAGGCCGGCCGTTACACTGACATTCTGCATTATTTTTTCAAGATATAGCTTTTTTGTTCACCCTGGCACCAAGGTAAGAGAAAGTGGGTTGCTTGGTGGGAGTTTGATAGGAAAGAATTATCTTTTGCAGCATAAACATTATGGGTGCGTTTTGACAAGATGCATTAGATTGCGTTGAATGGTAATGAAGTGGATTAGATTGAATTGTAATAGGTTGTACTGAATAAAATTTAATACAATACTATATTTGATGTGAAATTGTATTAGAATATATTAATTATACAAAATAATTTTTTAATTATTTAATTATAAATTATTATTTTTAATTAATAATTAAATAATTTAAAAAATTATTATTTTTAAAAATTATTATTTTAAAAGAGTAAATAAAAATAATATAATATAGACTTGACCAAAAGGGAGGGATGGGTAAAATTTAAGGGGATTGAACTGCATTATTTATAGTTTTTTTATAATTCAGTTCCTATACCAAACATTGGATTAAAAAAAATTGTTCTGAACAGTAAAATAGTGCAATACAAACTCGCCTACCTAACATGCCCTGTATTGTATACAAGATCTAAAGTTCCAAAATAAAACATCCTTATCTCCTCAGGCAGTTGATCATTCGTCTCAACTGGATAGTTCGTACTCGATACAATTGCAGAATATTATTCGGACAATTTGTTTACAAATTTCTTTTCTGATTTTCCTTAATGACACTTGTCAAGATAATCTCCCGATTTAATTGAAGTGTCTTGCTGTGAATTGTTGTCTATTAGCATATAAATTACTGTTGAAGCTCTCACAAATATCAGTGCATCTCATAAAGACCAATTTATATGAAGCAACAATGCTGCGTAGTCTGACGGGGGAGATGCAGTGACGGGAGCAATTATTCTACAGCATCAGTTACGGGTTTTCTGGTGTAACACTGGGTATGGATTATTGCAGCGAATATAGCAAGCAATGTATCAGAATGTGGGCTTTAGGTCATTTTTAAACTCGGTTTTGAAGCCCAATTCACCACCTAGGTTACAAGGACGCATTCTTTTTGTTGCAAAGCATGAGTACACTTAGAAACACGAAGGTGCACACAGCGTCACCCTTTTTGTCGTTGTGATATCTTCCGGTTTGCATGTACAATTTGGATTTGGGTTTGGGTTTGGGTTTGGGTTTGGGTTTATAGCACTCTTAACCCAGCTTAGAAGTAAACGGTGTTCTTGCACAAGCATGAAGTGGGTTTGTCTTTTATGACAAGATGTTGATTGTTTTTGGTTGGGAACGATAATACTAATAGCAGAAGTAGATTCCTCAAGACCAAGTTCTTTTCTGCTGTCGAACAATCAGACAAAGACTGCAATGGAATTGTCAATACAATCTTCAACTATCTATCTTTGATCTAGTCAGTGCTCTGCCACTTGCTCTATCTCAAGCTCTCTTATTCATAAATAATGCACCTAACTTCGTTGTTTTCCGAGTGATGCCAATAATTTTTTCCAAACGCGCTTTCAACTTCAATCCAGCAGGAGTCTAAGCTATCCACCCCTCTAAGCCCGGTTCCAAAATTATCTTGTTCATTACCACACAAGTTAAATCTGTATCTTCTTTTTCAGTAACGATCACTTGTAAAATTTTGTATTTCGATTAATCTAAATAAATGATAATTCGTGTATGAACAAGTGTTATACTAACGTCACTTATTAATAGTCGTTATATTATTTGTGTACCGTTATTATAGTGAAATATAAAGAAATTTACTTTAAAATGATTCTAATTTGGTATAAAATTATTTAGACCGTGTGAATAAGTCTTCATATTAAATAAAATTTTCAACAACCTCATCATTATTTATTTTCTTGGTTGTTAATTATGAGTGTAGGAAGAATGCAAAAAAAAACCTTTATTCTCTGCATCTAGCAATAAAAATACATATCATTACAACCTTTTTGATAATAAAAGATTGTCGACAGGCTACACAAATTTATTGATCAGAAAACAACACAATTTCACTTTCTAATATACTCTCCATACTTCAATCTTGACGCACATTTTTTCAACAAAAGCCAGCCACAGCCACTACCGCACGTGTGGGTTTACAAGATCTTGGTTGTCTGAGACTTTGGCTACGCCGCATATCCAGCGGCCCCTACACTGTTCGTCACCGCCCCACTTCTTTGTCTGCAGCTAGCTGTCTCCTCTCCTCATCCTCTCGTTCAGCCTTTTGACCGTGATCATCAGTCAAACAAGATGTTGACAATTTTGATCAGACGGTTTAAATCCCACGTTTCTGTTTGGTATGATGGTGATGCTATTAAATCACTAGGTCGGCAGAATTGTATAGGTTATTATAGGTCTATCTGGGGGGACCTCAGGCAGCATCCATTTTCGAATCTTAAATGGGTGTGCCGTTGAGTCAATTTATTTGATAGTAATAATATCAGGTTGCATTTTGCTTGGTGTAGTTTTGTCCAAACTTTCCAAGAAGAAATTTTAATGGGCCCATGGAGCTTTTGGGTAGGTAACATAGCCCATCAAATGGATCGAAACACACATTTTATGGGCCTCGCCCCTCCTATTTCCAAACTTAATTTAAAACATTAAAAATCATTTTACCTTTAAATCACATAATTTTAATTATGTTAAAATTTTTAAAAAAAAAAAAAAAAACTATGCTATGTTAAAAATCAAGGTTGCATCTTAGGCTAAACTCATATTGACATTTTGTGTTTGTAAAATTTTCAAAACTTTGACATATTCTCAATTATATATAACGGACATCATATCATTCTTTATTAAAGATCAATATTATATCCCTTTGATGTTCATCATTCATTTCCGATAAAAATTGAAAACGATATAAATGAATTGGGTTGGCTGACTAAACGCGCCCCCCAACCCCCCCACCCCCCCCCCCCCACAAAAAAAAAAAGTTGAAAACAATGAGCAACTTTTTATTTTTTTTCCACATATTTGGATATAGTAGACAAATTACAGAGTGTCTGCCACATTCATTGGGTTCGAGATTTCACATAGGTAGGACCAATTGATGTACGTGATGAAGATATATCTTATCATCACTAAATTTTATTTAATTTTAAGGAGTTCAATCTAATAAGTAGTGTAGCTCTAGGTCCCAAATTGAGCGAAGTGTAATTACCCTTAATAATTTGAAGTGACGGGTGGACGTGTTCGTGATTTGAAAGCTGTCAGTCATTCGTTGTCGTTTTGGCTCCAAGAATCTTCCAAGTGTTGCATCGGAAATGGTTACTTTTTCACCCACCCTTTAACGTATGTCACTTCTATTTCTTCTGTCATGCATGCTGCTTTTAAGTTTTAATACAAGCATATATAATGAAAAATATAAACGTGCATGCAATGCAATGCAATGCAATGAAAGGAACTACAATAATTGATAGCTAGCTTTATATCAAAATCATTTACATGTTCATGCTGTAAAAGGTTCACCTTTATTATTACATACATATACATCCGATTTATTACAAATAAATAAATGAAGTTGTAAAGGTAATTTTAACAACAAGTGTCTTTGTATTTATAAAGTGCTACCTGTTGAAAAAGCAATCTTCACTATACGAGTAATAGTTGTACTTTTCAAGTAATAATTAATTGAGGCGTAATTAACCAATACTAGCCGATAAAATGAAATATTTCAAATCGAATTATGAGAATTTTGAATGTAATAGGGTAACATTACAAATGGCATAACATACTCAATATGTAACTATATATTAAAATAAAATTCATTGCGTCAAAAGAGAATAAAGTAAATAATGATGACAATATCCTAAACAGATGAATTCGCCATAGATATGGATCATTTCATTTATGTAAACTGCATGCCCACGAGCTAAACTATTGTTATACATATGCATTTAAATATCTATATTTAATTAATGGCGACTACATTTAAGTTGCGGACCTCTTTTATTTAGAAAAATAAACACTAAATAACAAATTAAAAAAAAAACAAAGAGGGTAAATAAAGAAGAAAAACTTAATTTAATTTACTAATCTTAGAATTGGAAATTATTAAATTTTAAATACATCAAATTTTATTCTTTTAAAATAAAATTTCATATATAATGGGTGTAAATTGGCCATATATGGGGGCATAACATAAGGAACCAAAAAGTCAAAGCAAGTCAAAAGCGTAGCTGTTGCTGCTGTCGACGAGACGATGACGACAGCCGCAAATCTTGAAAGTTTAAGGGTCGGGTTCCCATTTTGCTATCCAGCCAGTTCCTTCGGAAAATGGCTTGTCTTGCCTACGTGGCAGAGGCGTTGACGCCTGCACGTGGCGGTGATCCAAGCATGCCGACAGTCGCTGTTAATTGCTCAGTTTCATCACTTTTTACAACCCTCTTCACCGCCTATCTGCCTCGCTAAGAGCTTAAGACAGTCACACACGCACACGCACGCACGCACGCACGCACGCTCTCCCTCTCTTCCAACACGGTTCCCTCGCCGCTGCCGTGGCCTGACCTCGCTGCTTTGGCAATGGAGATCACGTGATGCCCCACGTGACCCTTCATGCCAAATTTTCGGTCAACTTTCGTCAATTATTCTATTTGCATCTTTTCTCAGGCTAATTAATTTTATTATGTGTATTAATTACATTTTGAAATTTGTTCCCAGCAAGACCGACTTAATTATGTATTAATACAAATAAATAGGGGATATTGCAATATATCCTAAAAACGAACTTTTAAGGAGAGCAAATATCTTTAGATTTTTAGAGTGTGATAGATATTTTCAGTTTTGAAAAAATAAGTAAATAATAAGATACCGTTAGACTTAGGTTCTGATAATTTCACACGTTAAAATATTATTTTTAATCCTTAAACTTAATTAAAATAACAAAATAATATATTTTTATTATTATTAACAATTCAATCCCATTATCTCTAATATATTAAAGAATAAAAATGTTAAAATTAAAATATTTATTTTATTATTTTAAAAAAATTTAAAAATAAAAATATTATTTATTTAAATTAAAATATTGACAATAAATTTTGACAAATTTATATGCTAAAATGCTCTTAATCTTTCTTTTTTTTTTAACTTTCTTAATAATAATTTAGTATATATTGATCATAAAATTTATAAATAAAATATATATAACATTTATTAATATATATTTAAAAAATTATATTATTTTCATTAACACAATAATAAATTTAATTTATATATTATGATTTATTATTCTTTTTTTAAAAAATAATTATTTAAATTTGTCTTGACTTATTTAGATGTTCCGAACACTCTCCTAACTTTTGAAAAAATACTATATTCGTTGCCCAAATTAAACATTAATAATAAATTTAAAAAATATAAGCAATTATTTTACAAGAAAAAAAGGGGTATATAGTATATATGTTTCTATATTATCTTTCATTATATGTGCTTGACAATTTTTTTAAGAAAATACAATGGAAATAAATAGTTTTTAAATATATATTAAATAAAAAATAAATATTTTATCTAAAAAATTTATGATCAACACATATTAAATTATTTATTTTTAAAACAGTAAAAAAAATTTAGGAGTATTTTAGCATATAAATTTGTGTAATTTCTAATTTTTTTAAACTAAAAAATAAATAAATTTTTTTATAATTAACATTTTAGTCTTTAATAATAATACATAAAAAATAATGGGATTAAATTTTTAATTATGAGAAAATTATATTTTATTTTATCATTTTATTTAAATTTATCTATTAAAATAATAATATGTTAACAAGTTAAACTAACGTAAATTAAGTCAAAGGGATAACTTCTTATTTTCTCAAAACTTAAAGTATATATATATTTTTTTTAATGAGTTATGGGTATATTATAATATTTTAATAAATAATTAATTAAAATAATGAAATGAAAATTATCATAAATCAATTTGGTAATTAATTAGTTAGCTAGCTGGATGGAATGCATGCTGAAGATTCGTTCAACTTGTTTATATATTAATTCATTTAACATTGTTTAATTAAAAACACTTTGGACTCCCTAACTCTGGGGCAAAGCATATGTGCAAAAGCAACAACTTTTTTTTCAATCATACAATTGCTTAAATAATGACCCTAAAACATAAAGCAATTAATTGCTACAGATACTTTTTCTTTAAAAAGATTTTTTCTGAAGCGATCGAATCGAATTTTGCTATGTACGTCATAAATAATTGTAGCACGTACCACTTAAAAGACGTTTTGTTTCTTTACATGCACATATATATATATATATATATATATGAAACACGTTTTGTCCATGTGATTAATCTAATTAATTAAAATAAAATTAACATAAACAAAAAAGAGCTGTGATAATACGTTACACGATGCATGCACCGTCATAAGCTTTGTTTACGTGTCCAAAATTCGTGCATATATTTCTTCTTGTTTGGGGTGGGGTCGGGTGCGGTGGGAGGGGGCTGGCCAAATTCCTGTAAGAAATGATTAAACGAAAACACGTTGAAAAACATATCTTTTTCTACCTTTCAAACTTTGAATCATTGGCGAATTTTAAAGATTCTTAGAACCTCTTAGAGTACTCTATTTCTTTCACTGTTTGTCTCTTCTTTTAAAGTTGACTGTTTAATTGAACATGGTGGAAGCTCCCATTGGTGCTTTTCTACCGACTCATTCTGTCAAAAGTAGATTTACCAATTTCACTAATATTAACTGCTTTCATCAATTTACTAGACAGCTGTAACGCTCTTATTCTTATATATAGCAATGGGTTGAACTGACTTGTACAAGTTGACGCTGATCATACAGATCACTTACATTACTAGTCATCACAAATGACAAATTATTAATTAGTTATATATAATATTATATTGATTACTGTAATTTATGGGGGGGCAAGTAATGATGAATGAGTAGTCCCATATAAAAAGGAAGATTTGTGATTTGATTAATACGTGTTTTAAAGATAAATGTAATGATTACAGCCTAATAATTATATCAAAATTGCAAAACGACAATAGTTTTCTCTTTGTCCCCTTGCATAGGTCAAAGGTTAAAGGTATTTTCCTTTTTTGGTTGATTGTACACTCGAGCCCAAACAAATTAACATTGTTTTCAATCATTTACGAACCCCTTAATCGGCAAATTAACCTTTTAATATATATATATATATAAAAACAACTTTATATTTTTATATCTATATTTACACTTATTTTTAAATTATTAAATTTATATATTTTTAATTATTGAGATTAAATTTAGTATGTGTATTAATTATATATATTAAATTTAATTTTAATCGTTAAAAATATATAATTTAAATATTTAAAATAAATATAAATATGTGTGTAAAAATATGATATTACTAGTCTATTATATATATATATATATATAAAAACTTAATCTAACTTAATTTTTGCCACCAAAATTTTAATGTGATGGCATAAACTACAGCCTCTCAACGAATATCATATTTGACATGCGCTATAATTATATTATCTACACTTCAAATAGATTAAGTTATGAAATGGGCGATACTTGTGTATCTTTTTGTATTGACTTAGGATTGGGATAAGTGTAGGATGCAAGGATAATGTGTTTGTGTGATGTGTCCCATGCATGTAATTATTATCATTATAATTAATCGTTGCTACATACCTGGCCGCCAACAACAGGAGCTATATATTAATTGAGTACAAAATTGAAATCCTCATATTCATAAATAAATTAATTAATTGTTAATTATGCTATATATGTAAATTTCAAGATTTAGAGTAATTTTATTTTATTTTTTAGAAAAAAAAAAGAAATTATTGAATTTTTTTTATAGGTTTGAAAAACAAATCGTATGTGGAGACAATAGTTTTAGGACACTTGAGTGCATATAATATACGATACTATAATGACTGCGAACAACACTCTCTTTGATAAGTCATTATCCGGTCCCCTACACCTAACCCCAGCTGCATGCATTATTTACACATACATTTTGTTCCATGCGGGGGCACAGTTAAAAATAAATAATTAAACAGTTAAAATATTTAAAAAGTAAAATTAATTTATTAATATTTTAAAAATATTTAATAAATTATAACCATAAATAATTAGCTTTGCAAAACTGCAGAATTTAAACTATATATAAATCTGAGTAGGTTTAAATTCTAAATACTATAATAAATTGTAAAATTTATATTATATAGTTTTTTTAACTGAATAATAGCAAGGTAAATAAATAAAGATTATCATATGTTAATAAATAAGATTATCATTTTATGAGCCAGTAATTAATTTCTTTAATTAGGATTCAATCAATATTTTATTTTCTAATCATCTCTTAATTAAATTCAGGACCAATCGCATGGTTAATTGGTAATTGTCTTTCATGAAATAACATGGCCCATACAGACAGGTTTTCTAACTAAGAAATCGATTTCATCACTAATTAATAACCTAACCTTATCACTTTCAAATTAAGCAATTTTTTGTAATAACTATAGATTGCATGCCCTTGTTAATAATAATAGTTACTAATATTATGTTTTGATTATGGATTAATAGAAAATTAACTAAAATAGCAAGCGTAATTTAATGAGAATTTTTGTTTTTTTTTATTTTCTTCATTTTTTTATTAAAATTCTATCAATCAAGTTGTAAATAAAATATAATAACAAGTACCATGGAATCTCGTTTATAGATTTGCCTGACTCTGAATAAATAATAATAAAGATTTAAAAACAAAAGCAAGATCAAGTCTAATCAGATCGTAGTACGATGATTATAATATATAACATATTATGAACGAACAATGATAAGTTGATTGATGTTGACTCCCCGTGACTCTATTATTATTAAAAGGTAATTACATTTATTTTATTTAATAATATCTTAAAGAGAAAGGTAAAACATATTCTATTTGGTTTACATCTGAAGTCAGTCTTCCCAGTTGAGGAAAAAATATAATAATAACACTATTAAAATCTAGGGTTCCTGCTATGTTATTCAGTGATTAATTACAAATTTAATTTATTCTGAGAAATTAAATTTCGTATCTAAATATTTTATACGACCAAGATTTGACCTTAATGCAATATTTTTAATGACTTAATTGTGTTAAGGTTGAAATAATAAGTAAGAATGATATTCTTACTGATTTTGATCAGTTGACTGTTATAATTAATTTATGAAATTGTATTTACATGTTTTCGTTATATAAGCAAGTTACGAATGTTATCATCATGTTCACTCTGATCAACTGATTAGAGCATAATAATTATATTTAAATTTTCTTATTTGAGTAATATCTCAAAGAAATTAAGTATATTAAATTATAAATTAACTATGCATAGTAGATTTAAGAGGTAATTAATTAATGAGATAAATACATTATAAAATTGTTCATTCCAATTAAAAACAAGTTCTCAAAATAAATTAAGGAAAAAATACCCAAAATAGTGGTACGTTATAACAGAATTAATTACTCAATTTAAAAACTTTGTTAATTAATAGAATTCTGACTAAAAAAACAGTAGTATTATGCATTAATTAATTTATATAAATTTAATATAAATATTACAGAAATTAAAGCCATGAAATATGGTTAAATTGAGATTCCCGATTAATTCCATTCAAACCGCAACCAAGACAGAAGGGTCAACTTTGTAATTAAAGCGCACGTGCGACTGATTACGAGCAAAAGTATATTATTAACTCCAATCCATGCAACAGACGCAGATCTTTTACTAAGTTCACCCCAGATTTTTTAATATATATTACATTTTATAATAATAAATATAACTATTCCTGAAGTAAGCTGTTCAATTTTATTTATAAATCCGATATTAGAATATAATAATAGGTCCGGTATTATATATATTTACAGTTTTACTTTAATGAATTGACATTAATTAGTTAAGAAGTGATGATTAAGTAATTAATGTAATAAAATTGCGTTGCTAGATCTAAGGTCTCCCAGTTTCCAACCACATAAAATAATCAAATATTGAATTTAATAAATGAATATAGAATAATGAAAGTAATATTATAATATTAAAATATTAAAATATCATAGTAAGAATAAAAAAAATGGTCCGTGAAGAACTGACCGGGGCGGGTCCTTTCTATTTATTTCCCATTGTATGTTGCCACTCCGCCACAGCTAGCTTCCTTCCTACTTTTATCGTGAAACTTTGACCTTCCTACAATTTTTATATTTATTATTTACAAGAAAATTTTTAAAAAATTTATAGGTATCAGTGAAAAATTAATCTTTTTCAAACTCTAAAATAAATAAATAAATTTATTTTTGATTTTCTAAGAATTTCATAAAAATTTTCAAATTGATACAAAATAATTATAAAAAATAAATTTTCATTCACAAATTAAAATTTAAATGTGAATATATCTATTTAAGTTAATTAAATATATTTTTTAAAAAAAATTAAATTAATCATTTTTATGAACAAAAAATTAGACTATTAGAGATTATAAAAAAATGTGATAATAAGGATTTTTTTACTATTAATAAGTTGTTATAAATTTTTTTATTATTTTAATAATAGTAAACAAAATAAATTATAAGAATTTTGTAAAGTTAAAAATTAATGTCCAAGGTTTTTTTTAGAATATTACAAATACAAATTAATAATATTATATTAAAAATTTATTAAGAGTCTTGATAAATTTGCATGATAAATTTGTATATAACACTGTCTTGGATATTTTTAATTAATTTAAATAATATCTTAAGTGAAACCCGTATATGGTGAGTAGAAATTAACTTCTCGGCTGAAGTCACCCCTTCTCCCGCGATAATTTTGGATGTTAGCTTAGAAGAAACTGAACAAAAAATATAAATGCACAAAATCGTAAATGTAATACATACGTGTCTTATGTCTAACACTGATCAATACGCGGATTAATATATGATTTGACCTTATTAAAAATCATACGTTCGCTGGGTCCCTGCTGTCAATCATTCCAACTCAAATACAGATGTGCCATCTTATAGAGATCGAATTATATAATATTATTAAATATAATGTTTGATTTGAAAGCTAGAGCCTAGAGATATGATGTTATATTGGTACTTACAGAAGATTTACATATACAAATTATCAGTTAAGCATGTATTAAAAGTCAATTCATAGGAAGGAAGGAGAAACGAGAATATGTGGAAGTAAATAAATAAATAAATAAAAAGCATGTAGGACACGAGGGAGGGAGTGTTGCGCTCATATACATATATATATATATATATATATATATGGCAATGGTAGTTGAAAAGCAACTTTCGCTGGAACAATTAATCTTGTCCAAGTCCAACAGGCAACGGGGTACTTGTACAACTACCTATTTTTTCATACCATTTAACTCGAGAAAGATCTATGATCATGTGCTTCATGTTCATTGGGAATGAAATATTTCTTCAGCTCAGAGTTTTAACTTGCTTTGGAAAAATGCTTTTGTTAAAATTTAATTCATTAATCTAATTAATTATGTACTATAACTTTTTCAATTGAGAAATAAACTAGTATGGAAATTAACATGGCCAAAAATATGTACCTACTATTTAAATTATACAGTGACAGGGTTAAAAGACAGAGAAATAAATAGACAAATACCCAAGTTCAGATGTCGACAAATGATAAGAACTAACTTTCACCTAAAATCCAACCTCACTTATTATATATTGTAGAGCAGAACCATAGAATTAATTCCACATGGGCTCCATGTTTTAATGCTTGCTTGCTTGCTTGCACTAGGTTAAAAGAGTTCAAATGAGGTCATTAATCCCATGTTTTAAGTTAACAAATTCGAGGAAAAAGACCGATGGATATTTCCAGGTGCGTTTTTGATAATCACTAAAAATGTTTTTTAAATACCCAATATAAATTTAATTTGCACAGTAAAAACCCACTTCAAATGCTTTTTAACGACGACTACTATTGCGAAGAAGCACTTTTGTTCCCGAATGCTAGCTTTTTACATAATCCAGGCAAACATAATTCTTATATAATATTTCTACTTTTATATGTGTGTGTGTGTGAGAGAGAGAGGGAACAATCCATTTGTCTTTTAACCCTTTATCTCAGCCTGAAGCATTGAAAAAGAGTTAACTGTTATCCAAGCTTTAACGCGTTCATCTTCTGAAGAAAAAAAAAAAAAAAAAAAAAAAAAAAAACAGCAGAATTTGACTATTCAATCAGAACAAGTAACCGCAACAGAGATTTAGCTCACTGGAGATATATTACTTACAGCACGGCATCATCAGTCATCACACATGCTTAGTGTCTAACTGCAGACCAAAAAGAGTACAGTAACCTAAAGAACATCTTGAGATGCAAGAAAGCTCTTTTTCTTTTTTTTTTTTTTTTTTTAAATTGATAAAAAAGAAAAAAAAATACTGTAAAAGAGCTTACATCAAATCAAAACAAAAAGAAGAACATGATCCCAATATTAAAAGTGAAGCAGTATTTGCATATTAATGTTGCCACAATAAAGATTCAAACCCGGTTGTAATAACACTATCTTGCATTGATATCATCTGATCATTAAAATAGTCTCCTTCGTCGTAATGATAATAGTAATCGTACCACGGGTCAACAAACACGAAGTCATTCCTAGACTCGCTCGAATCGTAACTCGATCCTAGACTCGGTAACTCCACTATTTCGCTCAGCTCCTCCGGGGTTGACACGTCACTCGCTACCAACGGTGATGATGTTGACGATAGTGATGAGACAGATGATGAGTGGGATGTTGACGGTGATGGCTGTTGTAGGTTGTCAAAGATTTCCATGGAAGCCGCTTTGGCTGCGGCTGCTTGGACGTCGCGTGGGGAGTTGGAGGCGGGTCGGGGCAGGGAACCGGCCAGTTCAGGAAAGTTGAGAATGGCGGAGGGGCCTTTGATGCTCAATGCTGCCACGTCATGTGCACGTGCCGCCATTTCGGGTGTT
Organism: Azadirachta indica; assembly: GCA_022749755.1. Taxonomy (NCBI): domain Eukaryota; kingdom Viridiplantae; phylum Streptophyta; class Magnoliopsida; order Sapindales; family Meliaceae; genus Azadirachta; species Azadirachta indica. The sequence goes on from CM040446.1 coordinate 12,289,113, forward strand.
GAGAACGTGCCCAGCCAGATCCGATTCTTTTTTCTGGGCTGTCGGATCTCGGATACCCACTTGCCCCAAGTCCGCATTCGGACCCCCCTATATACGGGGTGCTTGCTGTTGCTGTTGCTGTTGCTGGGTCTCTCTTCTTAACATTCGGGTTGGATTTCGGGTCAGGATCAGGAGAGTCGGGTTTTGAGGTAGCTGGGTTTGGTCGAGAGAACCCGGATGATGATGGCGAAGATGGAGACAGTGAGTTGGTGGTAGTGCTCGAGTCGGTCTCGGAGTTTCTCCAGTCACTCATTTTGTTTTGTTTTGGAGGTGGACTCCTCTCCGTTAATAAACAGAGTAGTTTCGCTTCGTTTGGCTTCGTTTCGTATGATGATCAAGGTCAAGTGAGTAATCTTATGATGGGTTGTATGTGTTGGGAAGTAATAAGCATGCAACAAAACTGTAGCGTTTTTGGGTTAACAAGTAAAAGAGAGCAAATGATTGTTTGAGTTTCTCTCCACTGAGTTGAGTGAGAGAGAGATAGAGAGACACAGTCAGTGTGTGTCTTTTTTCCTTTTTTTTTTTTTTTTTTTTTTTTTTTTGGGGGGAGAAGGAGGGAAGGAAGGGAGGCTTTTATTAGTAGGAAGAGGAAGATCAAACAAAAACGAAATGAAACGTGCGGTTTGTAAGTGAGCCCTCGACACGGCCGACCTGTCGTTTTTAACCCGTTTGACCCACCCATTAAATAAAAAACTAAAAAAAAAGAAGCATCATCATCATAACTTAATGACGCAGTTAACATTTACTTACACATGTATTTCATTATATATTCTAGTACAACAAAAAAATTTAGCTACATAAATAATAAATATTTGATGTGTGTACAAATAAAGGAAAAAGGGGACTGCATGCCCTAAGATAGTAGGGGTGTCTCAAGAAGCGTCGCCCTAGTGGGAGGGATCACAACTGAGCCGGCGTAGCCGTCTTGCTGAACTGTGTCTGTTGGTTTGGGTTGGGTTTGGGTTGGATTCCTTCCATTGACATTTTAGAAGAAGATGAGACAGGGTAAGGCTTGCTTTTTTGGGTCTGTACTGCAAGAGCTTTCAGCCTTCAGTTGCTTATGCTTTCCTTATTCCTTATATTTCAACCGAATCAATTCCTGAAAATAATATTAAGATCACTACTAATTAATAATAATGTAAATGTTCACACACACACACATATATATATATATATATATATATATATCACTGCTCTCTGTCTTTCATTATTCGACCAACCCTAGCAGATTTAACCCAATTACATACATGAACATTACCCCACTACTTTTTCTATTTACAGGGTTTAATTATTATAATGTAATAAATGACGTGAAACATAAATTAAAATAGAATATTTGACTGTAGCAAGACCTTTAATTGGGATGGGGGGGTTTATTATATTTAATTTCGACCCATAAAGAGCTAAGGAAGCAGCTAAAATTGGACTTTCATCAATCAGTTCAATTCAATTGGATAACTTTATTTAATTGAATAATATATAACACTATAAAGATTTCTTCCATTTTTTTTTTCTTGATATTAGTAAAACAATTACACATCCTCATTTATTATTATTGTTTAACTTAGACACTACAAAATGGATTGGGGTCCCCTAACAGTTCAGAATTAATAGGATAGTAATTGATATCATGGTCCGGTTATGATTATGAATCTGCAGTAACTATAACTCTAGTCTTGGTTCAATGATTCTATTTAATCTCTGGTTGCTCATACAATTTTTCATCTGGAATTTGCAGAGGTTTATATTAATATTTACCAATTACATACCCTAAAATTATGAATGCCATACCATAAAAAAAAAAAAAAAAAGAAAAAGAGAAAAGCAATATGTTAGCTAGCTAGCTAGCTATTTTATCTATGACCAGTATTTGTAAAAATAAAATATCCTAAATATAAATTATAAATATAGATCAGTGTTATGGGCACATCTGTCGTTCAAACCATTATTCAAAATATTGCTTCATGAATTGTACACGAGTTATTGCTAGTTGCTACCGCTTTGTTGCAAGAAGATATTATTATTTTACCCAAACAAAAAAAAAAAAAGGTAAGTTATATACGAAGAACAAGAAGAATATTGCTAACAGAATTTTTGTATATTATCTTTTTCTAAAATTATTATTATTTTTTTCGCTAGGAACCAAATTTTTTGAGGAAGCTTTCTGGGTCATGTTAGAAATGTGATTTTTGTATTTAACTGGTTTTAAAATATTATCATGTATAACTGATGCAGATTGTAGTGTAACTAAATTGAAAAAAAATAAAAATCAAAGAATAAAAGTTCATTGGAAAAGAAAAACATTAGAATAAAATCTGGATACCATTATTACAAGCAACATGAATACTATTATATTAATATTGAAAACAAGGAATAAACTAGAAGACATGCATTAATTTAGAAAAGAAAGTGGGAATTAAGTGAAATGTCATTTATTGATTGATTAATAAATTTTTGTAATTTTTAAGATCATTGATTGATTCATTTGGTATGTAGTTTTTCGGAAAAATTTTAAGGTATCTAACATTACTCGGTTAAGTTTTGTAATTAATTTCATTATTTCAACTTTTGCTTTCATGTTTTAATTTTTATATTAAAGTGTTTATTTTTTTGTATAAAATATTTCAAATTTTACGTTATAAATAGAGTAGATGTAGTAATATTATATCCAATCTATATTTGTTCAAAAATTTCAATGAATTAATTTTTAGTGTACTCTGTTTAAAATGCGTTTCTTATTATCATACATAAAAATTAATTTTATTTGTTTTTTTTTTTTTGAAAATTTAAGGAAAAAAAATATTTTTTTATATTTTTATAAAAATAAACCACATATTTAGACGTGATAAAACTCATGAAAGTGAGAATTTTTTTAGTACATATAAATTATTTCTATAATATTTAAAATCATTTCTGTAATACACACATATAAATTACTTTCTTAAGTAGACTTATAAATCATAATAACATTTTCAAAAACGACACTAATTCAATTTTGAAGATATAGATAATAAAATTGAATAAAAAATGATATTCATATATACTGTGCAATTTGTATACATTTTTATAATATTTAAAACAAGATACAAGTTGATTGCTTTCTAATTCATCACATACACAAACAGTAGAAATAAATAAATGATAACGACAAGTCTAGTACGTTTAATATTTCACATAATACAATTTTAAAAGTCCAACAAACCCTAAAATACTTACAAAACATTTTACTATTCAATAGGATGAAAATAAATTTTATAATTTTTAAAAAATTAATTATTAAATAAATTTATTTAAATATTTGTATTGAATATTATGTTAAAAAATTTCTTTCAATCTATTAAAAAAAAAAAAAATCATATTTTAACATTAAGTTTCTACTTCCACGTATAAAAAAGAAAAGGATGGCCAAGTCCTTAAAATATACTTTAGTGTATGTTTTAATTTCAATGATTCAGAAATTATCAATTTAATTTTTAATTCATTAAATAGCTCATGTTCAAAATAATTATTCATCTCCTTTAATTGTTTATTTTTTTAAAATTAGTTATATCTCTGTATAGATAGAGAAATATGAAATTTAATGATATTGAAAACAAACTATTTTGAGTACATTATTGACATTAAATAAATAATTTTTAAATTAACGAGATTTAAATACACATTTAACAATAATTTTAAGTACCTAAAAAAGGAAGAAAAGAGTATGGAGAATGAGTTGAATAGTAGCATGGAAAGGGGATGAGCTGTCAAAACCAAAAACAAAGAATTGGAAGTATCAAGTACGTGTATTTTGCGAACCTCATGAAATTCGTGTAAGCATTAATAGTATATGGTCAATAAACCATTCCAAAATAAACCAAATAATCTATGGTCCATCGTATTAAATGACCCCTTTTATTAAAAAAAATAAAAATAAAAAATAATTAATTAATTTTATATTATGTGATGTGAATCATGGGTACGAACTGGACCAAGTTAATGTGAGGTATGGAAGAAATCATGGATCTCAATCTCAACGTTATAAAATGCCTGTAGTTTATGGATAAAAACTTAAATCAACAAAAACAAAAATTGCATTTATTAATTTATTATATACCATTTACTAATTTTATATGCTTTTCCAGATTCCTTGCATTCAATTTCTTACACTTGCCAATTGCAATTAAAATACAAATTAAAATATTTTTAAACTATAGAAATAATACTAATTATTTTTGTGCATTAAATTGAGCTTCCAATATTACGGTGGATCATAATTATTGAACATTCGTTGTTTAATATTGTATCAATCAAACGTATGAATTTATTCATTTATTTTTAAAAATAAATTCTTTTTGACATGTGAGCGTACAAAATCTTAAATGCTATTACTCGAAATAATAAGAAATTTACAGCTCATGCTCTAAACACAATGACCCAAAACCTTAATTATTAAAGTAATTGAGTTTGAGTAGGCAGGTTTTCGTTTGCCAACAAACAGCTTAGTAGTTGGCTATAATTGCGTACATTACTGCCCTTTCTAAGCTTTGCACGTTATGTACTTTAAAATTTGGTCAATTTTCAAATAGATGGAACCTCTGGGTAGTTGGCTACTTTCATATATGTGCAAATTAGTTAATGGGCTGAGGACATATTGGGTCGAGTATGCTTTATTGTATTGGACTGCATTGGGAGGTTGATTGATTGGGCTTTTTCAAAATAAATATGACCATTTCCCCACTTGTGTCTTTTCACATTCAAGGTAACCAAAATTAATACAGTAGGACATGCGAATCATTTTGAGGGGCCATTGTTATAGCATATTTCATAATGCTCAGTGGTATTATGAGATATTAAATTTTCCAGTATTGTTATTTATGGCCTCGTTAACAGTTATCCTTTTCTATTCACGACATAACATAAAACTTTAAATATGATAATTGTACCAATTTGGCGTTTAAAGTTGTAACTTTTTCGTTTCAGGTTGATACATAAACTATGGTGAATAGCAAGGACATTGCAGGCTTTGCAGTGCATATAATTGTAATGGCAGTGAATTGGTGAGATACATGTAAGTTTTTGTTACAGTCTGCTAGGCTGGACCATTGGATATGAGCAGAGTAGTTGACAATCTGATAACGATCATTAATGCTCCAGAGTTTTAAATCTTACTGTACAGAAGTGACAGTATTTCTTCAACGGAGATGGTGATTTGTTTTGTTTCCTTTGGGCGTTCAGTAGTTTAATTTACTGACGGTTCAAAATTCAGCAATTGAATGAGTTTTATGCCTATGTGTAGCACATTTAGTAGTTTAATCAGTGAAGAAGTGGGTATAAACTTCATCCCAATAAAAGTAGAGAAACATAATCTATGTTGCAGATTCTGAACTACTTCCAAACTCCATTTTTTCTTGTTTTATCTTCCCAAGCTCCACCAGCTGAGTCAGCAGTGCCTCACACATTTCACACGCATCAGGTTCATTGGGATTCTTCTTCCATGAAGAGTAAACCATCCAAGCATGGTCAAGCTTCTGGTTCGGTCTAACTACGACTGAACCCGGAATTTCAGCATCCCGGCATGTCACTAACCCATCACTCTTCTCACCATATCTCAGCTGAAGGTGGAGTGCACAAACGGCCATGGCAGCCGAAACAGGAATTACTACAGGCACCTGTCGTCCTGCTTGGACTAAGTTATCCGACTCCTCACTACCAAATCTTGAAAGAGGAAGCCAGGGAAGTTCTGCATGAGCTATGTGAGTCATTGTGGCAAGGACGCCTGGAGCCACACTTGCTTCTGAGTGGAAGGAGATAACAGGAATTTCCTCGGGAAGTTTGTGGTTCATGATGAACTCCTTTCGCTTTTCATAAGTGAGATCCTCCAGTGCCCGTATATCTCCCTACAATGTATGTTCATAAATTCATGATTACACTCCCATAAAATTCATTTTATAATTATATCCAACTTCAAGAGCAAATGAAATTTTCTTAATGCGTACAATCTATATTCTACCAACATGACATAAATGACAATGTCCACGTGAAACTCTACAAGAGGAAAAACAAAAAAAAAAAAAAAAAAAAAAAAAAAAGAATCCTAAAGGAAAACCTCCAAAGATTTGAACAACAATTACATCTCTTTAATTGTGCAGAATGAGAAAGAAATATTGGATAATAACATTTCCCAGGCTAATAATTCTGGTTACGAATGTCAGACTCTCACAAAGCATAAAAAAAGCTCTCCATGTCTTTATTAGGACTCTTCCTAGCATTCACAAGCATTTCCTAAGTGTTCCCTATATAACTAACAAAATTTTGTTTTTAGGTTTCGAAGCCACTCAGAAAATCCAGATTTCAGGTACTATACTTCGAGAGTCTCGGTTGGGTGGAGCTACAGAAACTTTATTGGTGTTGACTCCCCATATTTCAATATAACTGATTTAAATCATTTCCTGGCATCGCAAGCCCATGCATAACATACTCACCACATAACCTGCTTTAGACATGATAAAGAATCTCAATGGCCGTCCTTGTCAAACACAAAAATGCCATCCACTTTTGTTTGCATAAATATTTTCACTGGATTAAGGAAACTTTTATGAGCTAACCACGTTACCATTGACTGCAGAATCCTTGGTCTCCTATATTATATATAAGGAGTTCATGAAAATCACCATGACCGTGGCCTCATTAACAACACCCTAGTTGAATTCTTTATAATATAATCTCGCCCATCTAAAAAATTGCATAGAAATAGTTTATGCTAATTTTAAAATTTCACATACTACAGATTAAGTTTAGGCAGACGAGATGACTACCTTGATTAATTTGCATATCAAAAACTCCATGATCCTCCTGGTTTCTTTGTCAGCAATTTGGCCTTCACGCAGGATATCAGAAGCAACAGGGGTACCACCATATGGGCTCTGCACCAGTGCAAGTCCTGCAACTTTGTCTTTCAAGTCAGACCAGTACATTGACAATGCAGCAGCAGCATCAACCCCTCCCTTGCTGTGCCCAAGCAGCATCACATGCTTGCCAGATCCCCAGTAAAGCTCCTCAATGTATTGTTTCAGTTCCCATGCATTGTGCTCCACTGATGCCTTCGTACAAGAAATAGAAAAGCTAGGAAGGCATCATGATATTTAAATGTGACAATAAGCGAAAGAAAACTTATTAGGAATAAAATGAAACATCATATGGAAAGAAATAATCACAGGACATGGACAAACTGCTAATTGCAATTATTAGGCAAAAGGAAATTTTACTTTGCTCTATTGAATTATTTTAAACTTTTCCAAAGTAGTCATTATTTACCTCACTGTGGATTTTTGCAATATGGCAAGCTAGACCCTTCTTTGAAAAGAATTTCTTAGTGGCCACAAAATATAACGGACCGTGATTGCTAAAAAGGCCTGAGGAAGATTGGATTAGTTTTCACATTACAAGGATGTAGGCTATCTCAAATGTCAAATGAATGAATACAAACAACCTTGAAAGTCAGGTTAAAAATATATTGTCATACCTGGAATTAATAGATAGACATATGAGTCAGGCAGTGTGTGCTGCCCATTCCTGTAGGCATAAGACAACATGCAGGTGATTAGATATATAAAAAATAACCAAGTAAAAGTAGATTACATGATTCTACATGGCACTAATCATCACAATCTTACTCATCAAATCAGTTCAATACCTTACAGATTCAAGGAGCTCCAAAAATCTTGCTGTACCATCTTCCACAGGAGCCATTCCAGGAGTGTGTTGTAACCATCCAATATCATCAGATGAACCGCGTAAAGTTGTCCTCACCCGAGATGTAATGCTGAACATACCAAAAGGATTTTCCATATTATTTGAGAGCCAATCAATAAATGAAGTACTGTGAAATCCATAGAATTTAGAATTCAAATGCAGTAAAAAGAAAGCTTTAACTCCACAAATAGAGTAAGAAAAATTTCATTCTTGAAATAGGAAGTGAAAGAGACCATCTGCAAAGACTCTTCTATGGCTTTGTTCGGCAGGGTTCTAAAGTTAAAATTAACTTACCTACGAACTTGAAATTGAGCACATCTGATATAATAGAAAGGACATCTCCAGGAGGCCATTGCCAACCTCCAGGCAAGTTGTAATCCAAACAATTGGAGCATCAACCTACAACAAGAGGAAGCAATTTGAGTGACCTGCTATAGAGATGAAAAATTTCTCAAGATGGATGCATGCCTGAGAACAATATTTAAGGTAAAGCAGATGCAATACTGGCATATGTATAATACCAGCTTGCATATCATGCATAATATTTGAAAAGTATTAAAAAGAATACATACACACAGACATGAAAAAAATAATTCACGTTAAGGAAACTTTGGTGATTTTATAGAAGATAATAAAAATGAAACAAGGAAAAGAAGTAAAGAGATATCATAATAAATCATTAACTAAACCATATGAAAAAGAATGCAAGCTTAACAAAGAAGCTTTACTGGAGCAAAAACTAATACCAGTTAAAAATGAAAGGGATGCCCAGGTATATGTATTTGTTTTCTATAATTTCAGATCTTGTATTTACAAACAATTGATTCCTGAGGTCCAAGGCTCTTCTTCCACAGACTGTATCAGCACTGTGACAAAAAGAAGATGATAAGCATTCCTCCAAAATGGATTTACAAATGCTTTGACTTGAAGATCTTGGATGTTCTCCAGATGAAATGACAAACAACTCTCCCAAGCAGCTATTGATATCTCGGAATATGAGATCCTCTGCAGAAAAATAATAATTATGGAACACAGCCATCATGGTCCAAAAATATGGGGAACTACGGAACTTTATAGAATCACAGAATTTAGTAGAAAAATTATAACATTCTACAATCTTAAAGGCACTGTTGCAATGACAAAGCCACAACAACACATGTAACCAAAGTGAAAGACTCACCAATAAAATGAAAGAATCGCTGACTTATAGAAGTAGTCAATGTGAAAAGACAAGTGAAGATGTCATCCATTGATGAGCAGAATCCAAGAAAATCAAAAGGACCTGTGTACTCCACAACATCATAACAGGCCTGATAAGAAGATCTATATTAGACCAGGAAATTTAGCTTTCAAATCAACTGAAAAGTGACAGTGGCAATCTAGGGAGTAGGGAACCGAGATAAAATCATGACAATACTTTAGTTAGTTATTCTAATTATAATCTTTTTTTTTTTTTTTTCCTTCCTTCTCTTGGAGCAAATAATAAGTGAAATTATTATCTAATCACTCTGCTTGGACTCTTTAGAAAAGAAATACATACAATAAGACTATCGTTGATGTCTTACATGACTAAATCATGGAGAAGGGAGGACATTAGTTGCAGATGCAACGGCAAAAAACAGTGAGATATAACTTCAAGGCCTGTGCTGAACCATGTGTAGTAAATTATTTCTTATGATTGTTTCTTTATGTTTGGATAATCAATCATATGGAAACAATTACTTACGGTTGAAGGAGTTTCAAAATTTTCTTCATTGACATGTGAATCTCCCATCAATTCTCCCAAACCTGAAATAATTCCAAGCTATTATCCACCTGATTTGAATCGCAAATCGTATAATACGCCCCTTTCAAGAAAACAATTGGAGCATTAGCAGCATGCGACGAAAATTGAATCCATAGAAAAATTATTTTTAAAAGGAAGAGCAGCAAATGGGTGTGAAGAGTAAAAATGGAAAGCTCGCAGCTTCTAGATAGATGTGATGAATTTTCACCAAAGGCCAAAATTCAAACATATCTACACATCCAATTTGAGTTTCTGTTTTTGTATTGAAAGAAAAGAAGAAAAGAAAATGTGTCAAGTTGAGCATCAAGAGGACTGAAAAAATAAGTAATTTTTAGTTCAATGCTTCCACATTTCATCAAACAGTAAGATCGAAACAACATTGAGACTAGCTCTACCGAAAATAAAAATCAATAGCAAGAACCAAAGGCGAAAATTCAAACACAATCACTTACAAGGAAAACAGTGCCAACATGGAATAGAGTAATGTAATCCAAGCTAGAGCAAAACACCCAGAACCCAAATGTAAAAAGCAACTTAATATCGAAAAAAGAGCAAACACAAAACAAAATCAAAGAGAATGGCTTACACAAATGTACATGGATGGCCCAAAAACAGAGGGAGATAAATCCGCAAAACCCAGAAATAGATCAGTCGTATCGTCAGTTGTAGTTCTTCAAAGCAGTACAAATTTATAGAGGGAAAACTTGAAAGGGAAACCAAAAATTCACAAAACCCAATTCCCCAAAAAGGCAGATATTTGAAATGAAAGAATAAATAAAGTGCAACAAAGAATTTGTTTCTACTTTATTTTTTGGGGAATAGCGACAGCCGAATGAAGAAAGAGTCATGGAATGAAAATGGAGCAATAGATGATCTTTATCCAGTAGCTTTTATGAACACTACGCTAAATCTCGTCTGGCCCACGTTGCTTCGCTTTAGCTGCGGGCAGCAGTGCATTCAGTTCTGTATATGTTATACATTTTTAAAAGGGTAGCGTGCGCCTTAAAGACACATTAAAGAAAGATTTTAAAAATTCGATAAAAATTTCAAGATGTTAGATTTATTTTTTTTTTCTTCGTATTTTTGCAAAATGTAATTCGTATCTGTAGCTAACGCAATTAATTTCTTAGAGTGTTAATATTGTTATAATGGTGAAAAATAAAAATGAAAATTTTACTTTATGAGCCATGAAAGCGGTAGATTTGTCTGATTCTTTGGCGACAGAAGAAAGGGAGAGCTTGGGTGAGAAGTAAGCAAGGAATAGCACGAGGACCCACAACAAAGGAATATCAGCGCCTTAAGTCGATAGGGTTTAGAAGACGCGTGTCGTGTAGGGATGCTAATTTGCAATTGAATTTCGTAAGATTGGACAAATGTCGTTCATAAGTTTCCATGAAAAATAGAAAACATAAATTCTACCCAGTTTTAAAACTGATGGTTACGTGTTAGAAGAATTGAGTCACAGCCTGCTGAGACTGATGACGAGTTATGGGATCTTCTAGTTTTTTATTTTGTTGTAAATGTCTGCATCTTCAACGTGGAGGAAGTATAGTATGGAAATGTATGGAGAAATGCTGCAGTAGATTATTTGAAACTTGCCTTCTCAGTTACTTAAAAATGATTGCCGGCCTGCTCATGTTCGTTCTAAACAAGGAAATCTGAAAAATGGCAAAAGGAATACAGATTTGATGATAATACGAATACAGTTACGATACAATAACTGTACCGTAAGGCTACCGCCCATGATGATAGAGAAAGAAACACAATGAACATTTTGTACTTCCTTTCACAAGTATCTTTACAGAAAGGGAATGGAACGAGACAATAATAATAACATATACAAAAGGAGTACTAATCAAGACAATTCGATTACAAAGGCCTGTACATTTTCATTCTCAATTCAAAGTCAGATAGCTTTCTTCACCAAAAGCTCCTTCCCATTTTTTTAATACGTCATTGCTTTCCTTCACAACTCAAAAGGTTGAATATCAACATTTTTATCTGGGTTTTATCTGATAAACTCTGTTATACCAAATTGAATGAAGGGTCATGTGGAAGAGATCATACTTCTCTGGCTTAGCATGCCAGAGGAAATGCCGCTGTACCTTCCTAACTGCAAGCTGCATCTGCAGATACTTCTCTTCTGGTATTGAAAGCAGTATGTCTTTCAAGTTTGGAATGTCTTTCTCTGCAATTATCAATGAAAATGCACCCCAATCCAAAACCTCAAAAAATGGTGGCACAAAATTATCAGATATAATTACAGGGACACACTCATAAAAGATGGCTTCAACCACCCGCGGACTGTTGACCTCGTAACCCTTGGGGCAGATACAGTACTTGCTGCTCTTCATGTGGTGGATGTAATTCATTTTACTTGCAACTCCGGGTGGCATTGGACCAAAGATCTTCATATCAGGGTCTTTATCTTTCCAGTATCTCAACAAGATTGGACGTAAATAGCCATGCATATTACCAGCATAGAAAGCAAGAATGCGCCTCTGAGAAGGTGGTCTGCCCCCAAGGTCTCTAAGAGGATTTCTTGCAGACCGGACGTATGTTTCTGGAAAGATACATCCCTCCCTATTTTGAAACCTGCTGTGACATCTGCATTGCAGAGGGCTTTGATGCAATGTTCCATGTGGTGCCTTGTTTCATATGGAGCCTATAAAAGTCCAATGCATTAGTGGTGCACATAAAAGTATGACATTTGAATAGAAACGTTGGGAAAGTTCACAGTGATCCAGCAAACTTTTGTAGATACAATGGTGACAAGCAATAGTACATAATTGGTGCTTTAGTCATTTGAAAGAACATAATCTAGAGGATCAGACTACTTTTCTTCCCCTCACTGTTGACTAAATTGGCTAGAGAAACCCCAAACCACTAAGTGCAATTGATTTAGCCAACGAGCTAGGAATCAAATAAAGTTAATTTTCTCATTCTCAAACTTACAGCTATTTCTAGAATCACATTCAATTTATATGGCATAATATAAGACAAAACTCATAAGATTTGAAGGGTTGAAAGGAAAAAAGAATGGTAAGGGAAAGCATACCCAATCATGGCATGGCAGGCAACAAGAAAATGATCTGCTCCACCAGTTCTATTCCAGTAATGATATTTTGCTGCAATACTTTCGGTGTATTGCTTCAGGTACTGGCGTAGGTTTGTCCGGTTGTGAGAGTTGCGTACATAAAGCGTGTACTCCAGCATCCGTGAACTAAATGGCATATAAAACAGGTGAGCCTTTCGAGGGTCCTTCACCACAAAATGTCTGTTTCCCTCCATTAGTTTCATAAACCATCCCTCTGATGCATATAAACCTTTAAGTATTGGTTGATGAAAGATAGGTTTCTTTCCATCCCTATAGACATAGACTTTGAGGGTGCGATCCATCAGTTCATAGCTCCTGCAAATGCAACCAAGTAGAAGTTTGACACCAAAATACTTTCTAAAAGGGCATCAGCAGAAGTTTTTTTTTTTTCTATTGTTTTTCTTGGGCCCTCAGGCCTCATCAGCTGTTATAATTTTATACTCAAGAGACCTGAAATTTAGATTTAGGCACAAGTATGAGGATAGCAAGTGTAATAGGTCAGTTATTCAGCAACAATAACTGCTAACCCACTAGGATACAGCAGGCATGATAACCGACAGCAAAGCAATAAGGCAGACCCAAAAATAAATAAATAAATAAACCACATTAATTATTTATTTATCTTTTGCCGGTAAGCAGAAATCCAAATATGAAAATGGCAAACAAGATTTAAATATCAAGAGCAAAGCATAATTCTACTACTTACCTTTTAAACATGGAAACATTTCGAAAGAGGGGGGCATAAAGTTCTCTATCATTCACTATAACAGGAGCTTTATCAATCTCTGTCCTTACAGCCAAGATCTCCTGGTCACGTATAGAGGACCATCGTGGCCTCTACAACCAAATATAAGAAGTGCTGAGTTCCTTGTATTAACCGTAGCATCAAGTGAAAAACTTAAGTATCCATAGAAAAAATACCATTGCACGAGAAGACCGACGGTGCCGCATTAATATACTGTTCATCTCAGATATTGATGTTATTGATTTTGGTGGCATTTCACACCTCATCTTTTTCTTCCCAGGTGCAACAGGCACTGCAGAAACATTTTTTGAAGTTGCAAAATCATTTTCCAGTACAAGAGAACCAACAATGGAGCTTGCATTTGATAACATAGTTCTCAAATATGTTATATTTGTCAATGGAGCTACTATAGACGAATTGGTTTTTACAGCTTCAAAATTTTTAGGTGATTGGCTTGTATGTTGCTCTGGCATACCGTCTGTTGAAACTTCCGTGCGTGGCTTCACAACCTGCTCCAGTGGGAGGTCATGTCTGGCTTCACTGGCTGATTCCATGATTGAGCTATTTTCTCCACCTCCGTCACTTTCGAGTTCAAAACTATCATTTAGATCTTCAATTTCCACATTTTCGGATACAGAATCATCATCTATTTCTCTGTCTGTGACAAGTTCAAAAGGGTCATCCTGGCCTTTCTCCTGAAGTGCAAAATCTTTCTTTGTGTTTCCATCTGTTTCCATCGGTCCACTGTCATTCTCAGTGTCATTTCCAAATTTAGAATTGTTGCCATCTTTCACGGACCCTTTAAAGGCAGAATCAATGGTGAACTCTGAAGCATTCTTTGTGCCTCCATCTGTTTCTATTGCTCCAGTATCACTCCCAGTACCAAATTTAGAAATGTTGCCATCTTTCACAGACACTTTAAAAGTAGAACCATTTATCAAGTCTGAAGCATTAACTGTGAGAGGGTTGCGAACCATCACAGACATTTTCAAAGATTCTGAAGCCAGAACGCTACTTTTGTCATGTATTGGCACCTCAGCATCAGGCAACAAAGACTGGAGAGCTTTTCCATAGGGAAGCAAAAGTGATTGGAACAATAAATAAGTAACAGCCACCACCGCCACCACAAAAAGCCATCTCCGGGTTTGAACATGAAATAGTTTCAGAAATTGATACAGTGACTCCATATTGATAAAATGCACTCGCTGATTCTTCTTAAGTTACTCTCTGATCATGGAAACAAAGTAAATTAAACCTTTTCCAATCCTGCATCAACATCCAGCCCACTAAAAATTTAACAATAAAGAATATCATAATCAAATTAAAAACTAAAAAGGAAAATCAGATGATCATAAACATAGTTGACAACCCGGAGAAACGGACAAATTAGAAGATAACACTAGTTAACTTAGGAGAAAGTGAAACTGCAAAATTCATGTAAACAATTTAATCCTTACTCCTTAGTTTAGCAATCAAAGCGGAGCAACAAATATACCAGTATCAATAAACTAAACAAAAAATCTCAGTCACGAATTCATGCAAAACAAACTCTAAATAATGCAAATAAAAAGGATTTCACTCTTTAGTTCCCGTGAGACCAACTGAAGAAAAGTAAGCGCGAGTGAGTGAAGTGGAATATAAGAGTTGCATGTTTACTACTTTCCCAATTCTTTCTCAGCAACCAAACAAAATAAAGAGAAAATTTAGTGAAGTAGAAACCCTAACCTCAGTAAACTGTCGATGTCGGAGTTGCGTGAGCTTACGTTAGTTGCCGAGCCAACGAAAACAGAGCAATTTCAGAGTTTGCAAGCATGATAATTAAGATGGGGTTCTTTGTCTTTTCAAACATTTTAAAAAATCAGTACATACAGAATAATTTCTGGTTCTCTCTTTTATTTTATTTAAAATAGAGGAATAGGGCAGGGGGAGAGAGAATCTGATCTCATAGAAATGTAACTATTCAAATTATGGATTATGAAAATAAATAATTTAAACATTTAAGACTGTTTCCTGCGCCGTTATTGATGGGCAAAAGCCAAAATAAAAAAAAAAAAACTGTTTTCTTATAAAATACTATAATTAAAGTTTTGCTTCTTTGCCTTCTCTTTTCTAAAAGCTCGGTGAACATGATGATTACAGTGGCTTCGCGGCTTCAGTAAAGATGCAAGCTGGGCGAGTGCTTTGCTTTGCAGCAATTGAAGCCTACAAGCTAACAGCTAACGCTAACCACTACCAACTTAGAGAGGTTCATCTCACGGTCATGGGCTCGATTTTAGTTATTCCTTGAAACGGCAGCGTTTATCTTATTACCATGTTAAGAGCCATCCCTTCACTTATTAAAGCTAATTGATTGGATTAACTGCTCCACTAACTAGCTGATATAGGAAATGCAGACTGTCACAATAATGAAGGTGAGAGATTGAGAATTTAACACTTCTTACTAAATCTTTCAGTGCCTATATTTTAGGTCAGTATCAAGGAAAATTAAGTACATTAAGATCAGCAAGTTTAAAGTAAAATGAAAAAGGAGAATCTGCAGAAATTACAATGGGATTCACTAATTTTTTGCAGTTGATCATTTTTACACAGTCTCCATACATCAACTCCAATAAATAGTAACTGACAGTGCGCATCTGAATTCACTTATCTACAATGAAAAGCCTAGCAAAATTAATCATCTTGGAGAGTAAACCAAAACGGTATGGTGATAAAGTTCTTGCACTGCATTAGAGACAATGGCTACCGTCAGAGGCAGAGTCAACTAAAAGGGTGCCCAGTTCCTGAAATTGAACAAACTGTGTTAACTTCATTTCAATCAAGTTGACCGTGAAGAGGTGTATCAGCATGCTCTGGATTATCTCTCCAAATTCTTTCCTTGATGATTGTTACACTATCCACAGCTTTCTTGTGACTATTGAACTCATTCATGCTTTATAGCACTGAAAGAGGCAGGAATCTGAAACCTCGCTCACCTTCATTTTGTTTTCACGTTGAACACTCTGTTGTACCAGACTGAGTGAAGAATCATATGGAATAAGTCATACTTCTCAGGCTTTTTGTGCCAAAAGAAATGCTTTTGCACCATCTTAACTCTTGCATGCATGGCTAAGTACCTCTCTTCTGGGATTGAGAGAAGAATGTTTCTCAAATTGGGGATATCTTTCTCTAGAACAAACACTGAGAATGCTTCCCAGTTTAGGACCTCAAAGAAAGGAGGAACATAGTTATCTGATATAATGACCGGCACACACTCAAAAAATATGGCCTCAACTACTCGAGGCGTGTGAACTTGATAGCCCCTGGCACATATACAATACTTGCTGCTCTTCATGTGCTCCCTGTAAATTCTTTTGCCTTCAATGTCACGAGGAAGTGAGTCAAAGATTTTCATGTCATCTACTTTATGCTCCCAAAAGTTTAGCAAGATTGGCCGGAGATAACCATGCATACTTCCTGCAAAGAAGGCCAGAGTAGATCTTTCTAGAGGAGGTCTGCCTCCAAGTTCTTCCAGAGGAGCCTCTGCAGAACGTATATAAGTAACTGGCAGAGTGGTATCCATGCCTATTTTGAAGCCTTTAGCAACATTGGCATTGCAAAGAGCCCTAATACAGTTCCTCATGTGCTTCCTTGTTAGTTCTGGGGCCTGAAATTCCATATTTTAAATTAATTTAACTTCTCAGGATATAACTGTTAAGAATGAAAATACAAAAGAGTGAATACTCAACAATTCTGGGGAATGACTTACTAGCTTATTGAACAAACTTAGGCTTTACAAATAGCCTTTTACAACTAAACAGAATGAGAAAAACTAGCTCACGTTTACAACTACTTCAACGTGATGAGTGCAACTAGAAAAATTAGGAAACAGAATACGAAATCTTAACTGAATTCCTAAACTTTCTCTTCAATGACAAACCCTATAAAACTTGGCTAGAAATCAAGATATTCTATTATTTACCAGAACTTTTAGAATGATAAACTCTGCTTTAACAACATGGTTGCTTAGGACATGCAGATAAATAATTAATACTTGTTCTTTATGGTCCTGGGGAAATAGGCTTTGCCCAGACAGGTCTACAAGTTTGAAAAAACCTGTAAGCCCTGAGCTACTTATAATTTCAATAGCTGTAACACCTCTGAAACAATACTCCAGGAGGTTTGTACTTCAAAGCTCAATGAATAACATAGTTTATAAGATTCGTACACAATGATGCATGGATAGCTTACCCAATCATGACAAGCAACAAGAAAATGATCTGCTCCACTAGTTCTGTTCCAGAATCTATACTTTCTGGAAATTAAGTTTACATAGTTCTTCAAATAATTCTGCAAGTCCCTATGATTCTGTGATTTTTGTCCTAATAGTGTATTCCTTAGCATCTTTGCACTGAATGGTAAGTAAAATAAGTGAGCTTTCCTTGGGTCCCTTGCAACAAAATTTCTATTTCCCTCCATCAATTTCATAAACCATCCCTCTGAGGCATATATTCCCCTCGTACGTGCCTGATGAAATACAGGCTTTTCTCCTTCTTTATAGATATAAACTTTGAGAATGTTTTCCATCAATTCATAACTCCTGCAAATATCACAATTAAAAGCTTTAGCTTGGTCCATCAGAGGTAATTTGCAAGTAACGACAGATTTACTCTACAACAAGCCATCAATGGATTACGATGGGGCAATGTTCAGGCGCAATCATGTGGTCAACTTTCTAGATTTGAAGTCCAAGAGTAAGAAGAATATTAATTCCAACTCATTAAATCTATAACACATTTGTGATCCCTAAAAATATAAGAAAACAAAACCTTTAACCGTCTAAAAAAACAAAGTAATTACCATAGAGTACCATTAGGTTAAAGAGAATCATGAATATGCTTCCATCACATAAGCTCATAACTGTGATGTCATCCAATTTGCTTATGTATTTTATCAAAATGATATTAGTTCTTGGAATTTCAAAATACCCAAAGAAGAAATAGTCTATCCAAAAGAACCAGCAAGTGTTCACAAAAAAGTGGTTGAAAAATGAGTAGTTTATAATAGATAATAGACACTTAAAAGTGGTTTACCTTTCAAATATGGAAACATTTCGAAACACAGATGCATAAAGTCCTGGATTGTGCCTTAAGACTTGAGCATTTTCGATCTCTAATTTTGCAGATAGAAGTTCACGATCACGTACTGATGACGACCGTGGCCTCTATTAACACAATAAATAACAAGTTGTTCAGAAATAAAAGCTCATTCCCCATCACTCAAACAAACACCTTTAAGTTAAACTCTTACCACAGAACGAGAAGAAACATGGCTCTGGAGCAACAATGCATTCATCTGGGATATTGTTGTTGGTCGCTTATTCACCCTCTTCATCAATAGGGAAATATTTGCCATAGCAAAATTATTAGTCAGCACGCTTGATGGAGCTTGTGACAGCTTTGTATTTGTGGGTTGTGTTTCAATAGTTTGTTTGAAATTGCCAATTGAAGATAAATTGGCAGTGAAAATTGAGTCAGAAGTTCCTGAATTTGCTTTGAAGTTTTGTACATTGGTTGTAAAATCTCCTGGATATTGAGTGTATTGAACTCCTCCCAAGGTTAAACCAGTGGTTTGATTTTGACCATCATCTATTTTACTGTCTTTCACTTTGTCAACCTTCCCTAGGTTCCCATGGTCAATTTCTACATCCCTTGTCTCAGTAGAACGATCATACGTGCTTGTCACATTTTCTATGATCGAACTTTTGCCATGGGTTATATCCTTCTTAAATGTGAACTCCCTCTGTGTGTGTTCATCTTTGTATTTGAGAAAAGAATCCTCGGGATAATTTTCAACACCTTTTGCCAAATCATAATCCATATCCATTTCTTCTGTTTCTTCATCATTAGCTATTGCCATATAAATTTTAGGGGATTTAGAATGATCCACTGCAGATACATTGGCAATGATCATCACCATGGAAGCATTATTAGTCTGAGACAGAAGCAAACTTTTCCCAAAGGGTAGTGAAAAACACTGAAAAGTAAATACAACAGCTACTACCATGCTGATAATCAGCAGGGATCTTCTAATTTCAAAATGGCATAACCACTGAAATCGGTCAACAACAACCATATCAGAGGCTGTAATAGTCATCCAATCACATCAAAGCACTCCAAACCAATCACCAATATCATGTCCTGAAAACACATACCAAGTAAACCAAGTGCCTGTTTGAATGCAAAGCGGAAAAAAATGGAATCGACAGTTTCAGTTCACAAATTCAACAGTATGACCGTAGAATGGAAAGTAATCTAGGAGAAATCCATAAATATTCACAAAAGCATCAAATTCAAAGTAGTCAGAATTAAGGATGTTTACGATAACTTATTTTTAGACACTTTATTGCACTCAACAAATTATCTAAAATAAAGAACTAGAAAGATCAAGCTTGGGATCAAGCTACTGGAAAGCATAAATATACAAGTAGTTGATGGTCTAAGATCAACAGAATAAATGTGATACCGTTCCATTCATTCTCCTTGTAGCATGGCAGAAAATTTGAAGTGTTTGCAGGAAAAATTTTGTTATACTTTCTTGTTATAATATTACCATAGATAAACAGAAGGAATTACCTGCTGAGGCTCTCCTCTCCATGCCCAGACCTGGGACGCGTTATAAGCGTTGACCGGTGTCGGTAACTGAGGTAGCTCAGTCTACTGAAAGTCTCTAACCTAAGGAGGGAATCGTTGAGTGATCTGAGAACGAGAGAATGACTCATCAAAAATTCGAGTTTCTGAATTCTAACAGTAAAAATGCAATTAAAAACTTTAAAAAAAGTAGATTAGCGTGTGTACTGTGTAAATAACAGGGAAAGGTATGAAAAGGTATTTCAACCTACTTTTACGTTAAATTCTAAGTTTTTAATTTTAATTTAGGCATTTTTTTTTCCATTAATTCGTTGAGCAAAATAGTTTATTCCAAACCTAATAAGGCTGGTTATGTTGAAAAAAAAAAAAAAAAAAAAGCGAAACAAGGAGGGGAGGTTATTGATTAATTGCGTTTGTTCTTTAACGATATTACAGTTATTACTGAAAGGACAGATACGATGTCGTTTTCGGGCTTACCTACATTTTTTCACGCTCATTTCCCTGTTCAACGAGGATTATTTGTTCTACTACAATTTTGTTTTCTAATTTCTTGTTACAGGAAGATGCTTTGGTTGATAGATTTTTTCTTCTTGGATGCTATTATTCGCCAGTGAGTGATGGCGCTAAAATTAACTATCGCATTTCCAATCTTCACTCCGCCACGTAACCCTAACCCAAACCCAAACCCACCCAACCACCGCCTGCCCACCGAAATAAGGTTCTCCCGGTGGAACAATGCCCACGCCGAGAAATTCAACCAACGCCAACGCGCTCAACAAGAAATTGAAGATGACATCCGCAGACACCGCCGCTTCGACTCCGCCACCAAAATTGCCCAAACTTACGACTCCGACACTTCCACCACCACAAAAACAAACGACATCGTGTTCAAGTCCACTGGCACACCTTCCTATCCTTCAAGGCCCTCAATTCCAGGCAAAAAATCCAAGTACTCCAAACCCGCCAACCCCAGTGACCATCCCGCATTTCGGAGAATCTCGAAACCGACCAAAGTTACTAAGTTGAGCAAGGAGAATCCTGCCAACCGGAAAGCCAACATCAGTATAAGTGAAGACGGCCTCTCTTACGCCATCGATGGCGCGCCGTTTGAGTTCAAGTACAGCTACACGGAGACGCCAAAGGTGAAGCCGGTCAAACTGCGGGAGGCGCCATTCGCCCCGTTTGGTCCCACCACGATGGCACGGCCGTGGACGGGAAGGGCCCCGCTGCCGCCGAGTAAGAAGAAGCTGAAAGAGTTCGACTCATTCCAATTACCTCCGCCAAATAAGAAAGGGGTGAAGCCCGTGCAGAAGCCAGGCCCATTTTTGCCGGGTACCGGACCTAGGTACGTGTCGTCAAGAGAGGAGATATTGGGTGAGCCGTTGACGAAGGAGGAAGTTAAGGAATTAGTGGAGGCGTGCACCAAGTCCAGTCGGCAGTTGAATATGGGTATGTTAATGTTTTAGAATCTTTTACAAATTTGACGTTCACTGTATCTTCTATTAAGATGACGCTCGTAATGTGAATTTGATTTCATTGAACATTCAATTGTTTGTTGTTGCTTTCATTTTAGGTAGAGATGGTTTGACACATAACATGTTGGATAACATACATGCCCATTGGAAGAGGAGGAGAGTGTGCAAGATAAAGTGCAAAGGAGTGTGTACGGTGGACATGGACAATGTATGCGAGCAATTAGAGGTTGGTTTCTTCACAGTTCAGTTTCAGTTTCCATGCTTTGTGGCTTGCTTATTTTCTCTCGGTGTATTTACTACAGTTTATTCTATAATTATATAATTATGGGATTTTGTGATACTGGCTCTGGGAAATGTGGGTGATGTTTAACTTACTTTTATCCAAGGGCTCTTAAGGACATGGTATTAATTCACAGAGGCATTGTAAGTATTTGGGTTAGTTTGTATACGACAGATTAGGGATTCAGTAATCACTTGAAAGATTATGTTTTAGTTCTTCTCTTCTTCCATTGATCAAATTACAAGTTTTCCATTATCTACGAGACTAAGCTAGAGGACATGTATGAACTTAGTGAGATCCACATAACATGAGAGAATGTGAAGAATGAAGTTGAAACCAGTGAAGGAATGTTGTCTTCTTTTGGATTACTTTTTCAGCTTTACAGGTTCTCTAGGTTCATTGTAGTGTTTATGTTTCTTCTTTTTGGTTATGGGGCGAGTTAAGGCATATTTTATTAGAAGGGGGATGGACTGGTATCTATTAATTGAATAATGCTTATTTACTCAAATTGTGATATCACTATTAGATTTATAAGCTGTACATTTTCCTAAAATTTCTTGATTTGGCAGGAAAAAACAGGAGGGAAGATTATTTATAGAAGAGGAGGGGTGCTCTACCTGTTTAGAGGCAGAAACTATAACTACAAAACTCGTCCTCGCTTTCCTCTTATGCTGTGGAAACCTGTTACTCCTATGTATCCGAGGTTAATTCAGCAGGCTCCAGAAGGTCTGACAGTGGAAGAAGCAACTGCAATGCGCAAGAAGGGACGAAAATTAATACCGATATGCAAGCTAGGTATACTTTCCATTAACCATAGCTAATATTCATGTGTAAATGAAACTCTAGGTCAATTTTTTCCCACAAACATTGCAGCAAGCTCATCGTATACATCTTACAGGGAAAAAATGGTGTGTACTGTGATCTAGTGAAAAATGTCAGAGAAGCATTTGAAGTGTGTGAACTGGTCCGGATCAATTGTCAAGGAATGAATGGGAGTGACTACCGGAAAATTGGTGCTAAACTCAGGGTATGATAAACCATATAAGCTGGTCACTCACATTATGTTCTCGAACTTTTACCTTTTGCAAAGCCAAAAATATAATTTGCCTAATGCTGTAATTCCAGGATCTTGTCCCATGTGTTCTTATCTCTTTTGAGCGTGAGCACATACTAATGTGGCGAGGACGGGATTGGAAGTCCTCTTTTCCAAAACCAATTAGTGATTCTGAGGATGCAAAGGAATCTGAAGTTGATGCTGCAATTTCTGTTTCACCACCATTAGAGGGGAATGTATCAGCAGTATTGTGTTGTCATGTGCTCTCAGCTGAGGATGTTAGTGAGAATTTGTCTGCCCTAAATGATGATAAACCATTATCAGTGACTGAGAATTTGTCCTTCGAAGATGATGATAAACCATTCTCAGCAACTGAGAATTCATCCCCTGAAGATAGTGATGAACCGTTGTCAGCAACTGAGAATTCATCTGTAGAAGATGATGAACCATTGTCAGCAACTGAGAATTTTTCCTCTGTAGATGATGATGAACCATTCTTAGCTACTAAGAATTTGTCCTCTGTAAATGATGATGAACCATTCTCAGCTCCTGACTCAATTTCAAATGTGGAGACTAATGAAACAATATCAGATAACACAAGCTTCTCAGATGATAAGATTGGAGCCACGAGGAACATCTATGGAAATGTGACCAAGTTGAATAACAATGGCTTTGCTGATGATGAGTCAGAATCTGTGAGCAACAGATATGAATGTGAGACTATATTGGTTAATAAAGGCTCTGTTTATGGAGAATTGGCAGCTATATCAATGGAATCAGATACCATGCTGAGAGGAGTTGAGAACACAGGAAATACATCAGAGTCTTTCAACTTTGGTTCTTTAGGGCATGACATGCCACAGAATCTTTCAGAAGTTCTGCAAGAGCACGATGTGCTAGCATGCAGTCCTAATATGAAGAGAGTTTTACTTCTCATGCAGCAAGCTGTTGAGAATGGAAGTGCATTAGTTTTGGATGAGGCTACGTTGGATGCTGACAGTATTTATGAAAGGTCAGTTGCTTTTGCCAAGTCTGCTCCTCCTGGACCTGTTTTTAGGAAGAGAGCAGTTGAAAAGAGCGAGAACAAAGAAGGCAGGGATTTGGACGTGAAAAAGGAGGTTCCAATTGTTTCTGAGAAAAGAGGGAATGTGAAACAGACACCTAGAAAAAAGAAACATTATGATGAAACTGAACATAGTCTAAATGTACCGCAGCCACATGGAAGCTTGGGAGTAGATGAACTTGCTAAATTATTAGCGTAATACATACCCTGAGCCTTTATCTATAAACACATGCAATTTTGGTTAAGCGCTATCTTCTGATTATAATTCTTAGACCCTGACGCCCTTGAAAATTTTGTTTATGTTTGTAACTGGTGCAGGTTCAATCGAATTTAAGATTTGATTTAATGCTTGCTTGGAGGTTTACTGTTTGGAAATTGATCGATGTTTGCTATTATGTAGTATAATTAAATGCAATGTAAATACCAAATAATATTGTGATAAACGTGAATAATGTTTCGCCAGTAACAAGTATTGTATATTCTAAACTTCTTAACATTTAAATATAAGAGAAAATCTACGCAAAGAAGCAGATGGAGAAACAAAACAAATCCTGATCATTACATTATTAAAAATATTTGCACGTGTTGCTAAAGAGATTTGATCAAAACTTGCAGGACTCGATCATTTGGCTTCTAATTCAACTGAATTGTCATTGGAGTCATCTGTGACTATTCTCTTCCAAAACCAGTGTTTTTCCCAGAGAAGATAAACTTCTTCAATTGGAACTTGCTTAGTTTCTGGCAAGAGGAAGAAAATGAAGGTGCTCATGATGAAAATCAAGCAACCAAAGAGCAAGAAAATTCCATATTTTAGATGACAGAGCGAGACGAGGAAACACTGTGCTATCAAAGCCGTGAAGAGGAGATTTACACAAACCACCACACTCTGCCCAGCTGACCTAGTTTCCAGCGGGAACAGCTCACTTGGTACTAACCAACCCAGCGGACCCCAAGACCTACCATAAGCTAATACAAATAGACATATCACTATTACAAGGAAGATGCCGATTCCTTTGGAAAGGGTTTTTCCTTGACCAAATTCCAGAGCCAATGTTATTGCCAGAACCACCTGTTGGATCATCAAACATTTGAGAGAATTAGTACTAACAATTCAATCATGTATAATGTATGCAGTCATTAAGAATATACTGATTAAATTTACCATGTAGCAAATCATTTCCAAACCAGCCTCTAAGAAGAAAGCTCTTCTGCCAAATTTGTCCACAAAACCCATTGAAATAAGTGCAGCAACACAAAGAGCTACACCAGTTATGACAGATGAGTAGAGTGCTGCCCCTGATCCAAATCCCAAACTTTGAAATATTACAGGTGCATAAAAGAGTATTGAGTTCATCCCTGTTAGCTGTTGGAAAGCTGGGATTCCTAATGCTCCTATAACTAATTGGGGACGATTCTTTCTTTTAAGAAGATTTTTGAATGGATGCTTTATGGCCCGTGCTGCATCGCTTGCTTCTACAAGATCAGCAAATTCAGCATCAACATTCGTGGTACCTCTAACTTTCTCTAACACCTTTCTACCTTCATCTAATTTGCCTTGTTCTACAAGGCTGTTAGGAGTCTCCGGAAGGAAAATGCCCCCGAGAAACATAAGCAAAGCCGGTATTGTAGCTAAACCTAGTGATAATCTCCATCCCCATGGATGAATCTTGTCTGTTCCATAATTGATCAAGTTTGCTATGAGGATTCCTAAACAGGTTGTCAGTTGAAACAGTTGGTTAACCGCTCCTCGGACTTTTGCTGGCGCCATTTCTGAAAGATATAGTGGAACTGCCTGTACCGTTACAACAAAATCAATACAATTAAGCAATAGATGAAGCACAAATAAGAACAAGCCGATGTAATTTTCAGTTTCTGAATTTCTAATGATTGAGCTTACTTGGTTGCCAAATCCAATGCCAACGCCAAGTAAGATTCGTCCAATAATGAGCATCGAGATGTCAACTGCAGCTGCATTCAGGATTGCTCCTAAAAAGAAGCTGATTGATCCAACTATAATACTAGCTCTTCTACCTTTTGTTCTGGTAACATAAGAGGCTCCAAATGTGGAAACAAGCCCCGCAAAATACAGGGAGGATGTAAAGAGGGTGAGGATCTGGTTATCGTATTTACAGTAATCTGTCTCATTCAGATGTTCTTGCTTTCTTCTGTACACTTTTGGGAAGAAATCCTTCAAGAAATCATCCATAGAAGTCACACCACCTGAAAATCATCAAATCTTTGAATATACAACGTAAAGTTCACTTCACAAATTATTTATTCTGGAATAAGTTTCTTTTTCTTTTCTTCGTCAAAAATATTATGATTTTGAGCATTTATTTTCCACTTTTTCTGTTTGGTTTTGTGAAAAAGGAAACCATGGAAAAGAAATGTGGGTCAAGGTATATGTGGAGGGTGAGGTTGCACATCATTCAATTATTGTGTTGCTATCTGCATCTCAGATGAATTATTGATGATAGATGCTTAATCAAACTGAATGGCTCAGAAAATTTGAACTTCACAACCATAAGAATGTTTTCCTCATTAAATATCAGAAAGACCTTATATCATGCAAAAATCCCACTGTACAGAACAATTTTATTAAAAAAGGTTTTTGTACTATTCTGTAAAGTAAAAAAGGAAAAAAAAAAAACCAAATATTGAACGTAATTCTAATATAAGACAAGACATCGTTGGATTTTTTGAAAAAAAAAAAAATCTCCTCAAATGACTTACAATGAATGATATTTTATAAAAATCTTAATCCTCATCAATGAAAAACTTGACGTCTATGAATAATTTTCCAGAGAAACCGGAAAACAGGCAAATGTCATGAGTGGATGATGATGAAGAAAGAAAAGAAAGAAAACAGAACAAACAAACAAAGAGTAAAGATTAATGTAAACTACTGACCAGAAACACCAAGATCATAGCCGAAAAGAGATCCTCCCATGGCTGCAACAATGCAAGCTACCACAAAATAACTGGTAATTCTGTACTCATAGAGATGAGCTCTCGTCAAGTCTCCTCCACCTGTAAATCCTCCACCTGCCATCTTTCTCTATTATCACTTTCTTCTCTTTGTGATCTCCCTTCTCTTTTCTGTACTTACATATATATTCTGAAACAACGAGACAAAGAGACAACCAAACACGATGTAAATAGCCAGCCAAGCTTAATATGAGTCAAACCCACATGAGATGAGGTCAGTCTCAAGATGACATTCATTAATATTTATTAAAAAATAATATTTCATAAAATAAGTATACCTTACAAGACAAATAAGAGAAGGGAGAAGAGAGTGATACTATTACAGAGACTTGTTTTTAGTTATGGTATTCTATAATAGTAACCTTTACTAAGTTACCAACTAGGTTATCTCTGAACAGCTAAGTTTTTCCATTTGCCAGCTTTGGTATATATATATATATATATATATATATATATATATATATAAACGCAATTTAATTAATTATGCTAATCCACAGCGGGATTATCGGTTGAGAACTCAACTCAAATACTCTTGGTTTGGTTGCTCACACAATTAGAACCTAAACTTAATCCAAATCCATATAACTAATAACAGTTTACCATAAATACGATTGGATAGGGATGAATGAAACTGTGATAACAAGATATGTTCTTTGACTCAGTCTCTCTTTTCTTTTATAACTTTCACTCAAGCCTTATCTAATAATCTATATATCTTCACAAATTTCTCCTACCCAACTTGTTATAATTTTATCCCATTATTCTCGTTCATTATTTATTTATTTATTTATTATATATTTTAACGACATCCCACGATAGCAATATTTTAATTTCAAAGGCCATATTGACTCCTGATATTTACATATCTTTGAAAGATATTGTTACTTATAATATAATAACAATTCTAACTAAATTGATCACATGACAACTCATATGAATTTATAATGGAATATGATTTTTATTAAAAATAAATTGGATTTGATATTTGTTGCGAAAATAAAACATCTTATCCAAGATTTTATCTGAAAATTTTTATTTTAAACAATGATGATAAGCAGTTAAATTTTATCGGAAAAAAATTATCTAAACTAATTTGTAAATGATGTGGCATTTATGAGCAAATGATAAATTTATGATCATTTATTACATTATCTGTATAATCTTTAGATTATGAACGTGAAAATTTTAGAGTAAAATTTATCATAACTCTCTAGCATTATTGTATCTTAAAAATACAAGTCGTGGATCATAAAATTTAAAATATGTAAATTAACTTATTATACATTTAATAAACATGTCTTCAACCAACAACTATATTGAGATGGAAATGATCGAAATATCTTTTAATTTTCAAAATTAGGCTGTAGGCGGCCAAAAGTCAAAAGCATAAACATGGTTGGTAATTTTAGTAAGAATTTTGAATCTATTTGATATAAATTAAAAAATTATCCTTTATTTATAAATTGTAAATAAAATTAGAAACCCGTATATTATTTAGTATCCAAAGCAAATAATTATGCTTGATTATTGATGAAATAAGTACCTAAATTTTGCATACGACTTGTACAAAACTTATGATGAAACAAGTGGAAATGAAAAAAAGAGTGTTTTTTTTTTTTCTCAATGGCCAAAGAGAAAAACAGAGTTAAAATATTTGACAAGTCAACATGAAAATGAATGATTGAAAAGTATTTATTTTTTGGGCAGTACAGCAGCACTGTCCCACAAGAGTTGCCTGCCTATGTAGACAAAAATGAAAGTGGACTCTATTTATTTATTTTCAATGGTTCATATCTTGATGTGTTTAATTCATTAGATAATAAATATTTAGGACTCAAATTTCAATAAAAAGACTATTATATTTGGAATTTATGGACCACTTGTTCTTGGACTGAAAGCGATTCAATTCAAGACTTTCA
This sequence comes from Azadirachta indica, assembly GCA_022749755.1. Taxonomy (NCBI): domain Eukaryota; kingdom Viridiplantae; phylum Streptophyta; class Magnoliopsida; order Sapindales; family Meliaceae; genus Azadirachta; species Azadirachta indica. The sequence continues at coordinate 12,317,919 of CM040446.1, forward strand.
TCACATTTGACTAATACACTCGGCCTTTTTATATTACATTATATTATATTATAAATAGATTTTCTTTTACGCAAATCTTACTTCACATACAAATAAACACTGAATTAAAGTTAAGAGCAATCGAAATTATTTAGATTAATTTCTTTTATTTTAAAATTGGTGGTGGGAATGAATCGAGGAGGGTAGCAGAATTGTCTAATGAGTTGGTGGCGTTGCTAATTGAGATTAAATTCAATTATTGTGTTTTTCTACGTAGTACCAACTGCTAGAAAGCAAAAATGGATATTAATTAAAAAAATTCAACTAACTTAATAATGACGTTGTAATTTTCTATTCTGGGAATAATTTTAAAAAGTCAAATTTTTTTTTTAAAAACATAGCATAATTATGATATTTGTAATTTTTTGTGGGGTTTTATTTATTTATTTATTTATTTTCTAGACAATATTTAAGGTTTCTTTTGCTTCTTCCAACAAGCATAAGCACCCAGTTGACACCAAGTTTGTAATTATTTATTTTAGTAAATAATTCACCTAAAATTTCTACGGAATTTAAAAATTGTTTTTAGTTAAATCTTATTGAATGATGTATATGTACGTTTACCTTTCCATTAGTACTTACATACAGTTAAGATTTCAGGAATTATAATTGGTTTTAAATGTTGTATTATAATTTTTAAAGTTTTTAAGTTAAATTTCGTATTAAAATTTTAAACTTTTTATTTGGGGTTTCAAAGGTGTGACTTTATACACATTTGTACATTAAATTCATGATAAATTTGGCCCACAATACTCGAAACTAATTACAATGTGTCTGAAATCAAAACCCATTGGCTGAGACGAGGGGCCGGCTCAGCCCAAATTTGGGCCTTCTCAAATTTCATCGCATTGTAAAATTGGCATCCATCAGTCTGTCATCACGTTAACAACATTATGCATTGATTGTATATTATAATTTCACTTCATATTATATTATATTATATTATATATATATATATATGTAAAGTGTTCTTGAACCGAAATAGTTAATTTAATTTAAAGTTTTTTTTGATGATATGATATAATATGTGAGGCATGCTTTTAAATGAAATATTTTTAATTATTAATTCATATTGATTTGATTTAAAGTTTAAGACACTATTGAATGTAACTGACAGGTATAAATAAGAACAGATTGTAATTGGTGTACTGCGCTTCTTTTGCTTTGATCGAAAACACGTGTTTGACTTGGCTTAAACTAAGATATGTAAATCGTTCACAATTTTTTAATGCATCGTTATTTGCACGCTCTCTCGTAAAAAAAATCCTTGTATTAAATGGCTCAATTAGCAGCCGGAATTCTATTGGTTAATTTCATTATAACTTTAAAGGTTTCCATAAAATATCACTTTCGTCTAACTAGTTCATCTATTGCTTAAAATATACCTGATGCTTTTCATTTTTCTCCTTTTAATCCAAAAACTTTTAAGTGAATTCCACTTTTTTTACTTCTTCTAAATTTTGTTATAAATTTTTTGTTATAAAGCGAGCAAGAATAAGGTGAAAGCACAAAGTTATAAGTATAATTTGGGTAATAATAAAAATTGATTTATATAATGATAGACATTTTTTAACACTATATTTTATACTAATCTTCTTAATTTTATTAAAAAGTAATATTCGAATCAGATTTACCCCGTATGGTTCCCTCAAAATTTTGAAACTTTGAGTGAAAATTATTAAATTTAGTCTTTCAAATTATATTTTTTTGTTGTTTTAACCCTTTTAAATTTTAGATCATTACATTTTGATTCCGCTAAATAGTCACTATAAATCTACCCCATCTAAAATTAAAATAGTTAGATGAAAAATAAATATAAAAGTCATGTGTGATTATTGCTTAACTTCCAATGGTTATTTGCAGAATGTAAAAAAATACACAATGATTAATTTAAGAAAAAAATTAAGAATATAATGATCAAAGTAAAATTATTATCAGAAAATATTAGTCTTTTTAATTTAAAAAAAAAAATTCTTCGTGATTTAAAAAAAAAGTGCAAATAAGTTATTTACTTTTATAAAAGTTATTGAGGGTAAAAGCATTATCCTCACTCAATTTAATTGAAAAAATGCAATGAAAGTTTAATGAAAAGATAAAAGTGAAATTACCTAAAATTTTTTTTTATTAAAAACGCGGATATGATAAATATTAAGTATGTTTGTGATTAACACATAAAACAATTGACCTTAAAGATAGATTCTTCAAAAATATAAGGACTAAAGTGAAATTATTTATTTATAAAACCCGACGGCAAGAGGACATTAATTGTGATATTTAAAATTAAATAATTATGATATTTTTTCTTCAAAAATATTTATGGTATTTTAAAACTCAATAACTAAAGTATTTTCAAAAGCAAATAATTAAAGATTGACTTGTCTGACAAGATACCTGCATTGATTAGGTTCTTAATAAAAAAATTACAATAAAGATAAATAAAAAAAATATTAGAAAAAGACAAAAGTTATAAATTAAGACTGAAAATACAATATAACACATTATTCATTTCTATTTATTCTTTTATTTATTGACAAATATTTTTTTTAAAAAAATTATTAATTTTATTATGAAATATACAATAGTTTAATATTAAAAAATGATAACTATTTTATTTTGAAATAAAACAATAATTTAATAATATTTTTATGTTTTATATTGTTCATAAAAGGGTAAAAGAGTACTTTTATAAGTCAAATATGGTCAATGGTTATTTTAAATGGGAACAACTAACAGCCGTGAAGTGTGATAATAGCTTATAATAAATTTAGGTACATTTTAAAAGTCTGTTAATAAATAAGGAGGATAAATTGAAATTAGTGTAAAATTAAAATAAAGATAATTTGTATTTTTTTTACGTAAATTCTTACAATCAAATTTTGTTAAGAAAATTAATGATTTAAAAAATATATCTCATAAAATCAAACTTTCTAGAAACTTATTTGTTTTAAAATTTTGAAGTATACTAATTTTATTTAGAAATTTAACTGAATATAGTCGTGAGACGTAAAAAAATAAAACATAAATTATGTTTTTAATTGGTTTTATTTCGTTAAAAATTAGGAACTAGAAATAGAATGTTACTGTTATTACCCCAAATATGTTGGTAAATTTTATTTTTTTCCAGGAAAGGTGAAATGTGCAACTCAAACGGCAGAAGGTAATCTACATGACAATCACATGGTGAAATAAGCAAGAGAGAGAGAGAGAGAGAGAAAAGTAGAGGTGGTGTTTGAACGTTTCTCCCACTAACTTGTACCCAAAATTCACCTTTGTAATAACTATCTCTTCTTCTTCTTCTCTTTGCTTGACTTAGGGTTTCCTCTTAATTCTCTTCTTTTCGTAATTGAGGTATCTCTCACTTCATTTCTTCTTCTTTATTGTTACTGTTGTGAATTTGGTTTACATCTGTTGTTTTTTTGGTTGAAAGTTTGTAGCTTTATTGCTAGAATATGTGGGATTCTGATTTGTTGGGTTTTGATGTTCTAGGAATCTAATTATTTCGAATCCAATTCTATCTGCTGTTTCTGGAAACAAGTTTTTTCCGGGTTCGTTCTTAATATTTCATGCTCAAGTTCTGGGTTTGCTTAATTTCTGTGATACTTTGGCTAGCATGCATGATTATGTGATACGCAGATCTGAGAATTGTTGTTTTCTTGATGAGAAATGAGAACAAAAAATGAGAGTATAATGCGTTTTCCTTTTTGTTTATATTTCTTTTGACTTCGTTGACAGGTCTACATTTTAGTAAGCTAGGAAGCTAGAGTTGGTCACTTGTATTATTATTAGGTGGTTTATGTTATCGGCTTTTGGATGATTGAATATTTGGGTTCAGTAATTCAAGTGCTTTACTTTTCCTACAGTTTCCAGCAAACAAACAGTTCTTAGCATGGATCTCAGATCTTGTGCTAGTAGTTCCTCTTCCATTCTTAACGTCTTAAAGTGCACATTCAGAAGAAGTAGGGTAACTGTTCTGATTGTGTTTCAGTTAATTTCTAAATGGGACGTTCAGAGTGTTTTATTAAAAATATGCCTGTTTGATGTGTTATTAGCCTTGTGTAAAATTTTTCTCAATGCCACTTATTCATTTAGTTTATGTGTTTGTTACTCATCAACATTTCTCAAAACCCATTACTAGGACCTTTAGATGCCCTTGTTTGTCGCATGAAACTGAAGCCACAAACATGATAACATTAGGTGATGAAATCTTAAGGCCGTGCATTTAGTTTCGGCATCAATAGGTTGCATTATGTCAGATGTTAGGAGCTTGATGCCATCATGTCTGTGATTTTAATTTCGGCATTGTTTCTCTGCACTGGCAAATTATGTTGAAACCAGGTTCTGCATTCTTTTACTGCTCTACGTGATAACATGAACTATTATGCAGGCATGTATTTTTGTGATGATCACCTCATCATTACAGGTTCAAGACTGTAAAGGGTAGTTTTTAAAAGGTTATGCTTGAACCTTGTTGATATACGTCATTTTATTAGTATGGAGGACGATAATGGGCTTGAGCTGAGCTTGGGCTTGTCTTGTGGTGGATCAACTGGTAAAGCCAAAGGTAAAAATGGCAGCCCTTCAGATTCAAAAACAGAAGAAGGTGATAGAGGCAACAAAGTAGTAGATGATTTTAAAAATTTCCTTCATGGTGGCTCCCAGAAACAGGACTTAGGTGCTGGCTCTCAGAGAAATGATTCAGTAAAACCTCAAGAGAACTTTTTCAATGACCTTTCTAAGGCCACTGCTGATGTAGATGCTTCTACAAACATGAATGGTCGAGGACTTTGGGTCATAAACAGAAGCAGGTCTGCTGATATTGAGGAAGAAAAATGTCCAGAGGCTAGTAATAAACGTAAAATGTTCTTTGATGAGATGAACAATCAAAAGAAGCACGAGATAGAAACTCATCCTTCTGATTTGCATGAAAAGGCCAAAGTATCACATATTTCCATAACAACCACAGAAGGTTCCACTGCTGAAAATGAAGATGTGGCAGAGTCTGAAGTAGAGGGTTCAACCTCAAGGCTGGTTTCTCACCATGATAATGGCTCCAAATGGTACATTGCGGTTGGTGGCACTTCTGAGGTTCCAAAAGAGGTTCGTGGGTTTCCTGATTCAAGTGTTGTAGACTTAAAAGGGCAAAAGAGGTTTAATGGTTCGTCAGAAAATGATTTCAAGCTTGGAAATATGAGCTATGGTGTTCCATTCTCAGTCCAACCGGTGAACATTATGAATATACCATACACAATATCTGTGAGGGAGTCCAACTCTGCTGGTGCACCAAGCATGGCACTGCCTGTCATGACGCAGAAGATGCCTACTGTAAGTACTGAACGATCGGGAGGCCAGCCTATGAGCACCGGAAACTTGCCAGTTATGTTTGGCTACCCGCCTGTCCAACTTCCAGTGTTTGATAAAGATAATTCATGGGGGGGGGTTTCTCAGTCTCAGCAGATCCACCCTTCTTTTGCAGGCAGAGCTCCACCAAACTCAGATAAGCATAATGATGGATTAAAGATTTCTCAAGGTCTAGTAACTCACTCTTTTATACGTTTTTATTGAAGCATGAGAAGAAATGGCTAGATATCCAGTAAATGGATATATGTTGATTAAAAATGCATACTCTCACTTTTTCAACTTCACCAGTCCCTCACAAAGGGCACTTACCTTTCCTGACAATGAAATCCACACGTACTTGATCTTGAGCTTGATATTGACTGATGTACTCATTTCCCATTAAGACTTTGGTAGCCCACCTTGGAACAAAATTGAATTATCTGAATTCAAACATTACATCATTCATAGAAGGCCAAGGCTTACTCAAGTCTTATTTTGATTTAAGTTAATGGTTTAATTGGTGAACAGATATTAGCTTTGCAGTAGACCCACGCTTACAATAGTCCTAAGGACTTTTTGCACATGTTAGTTTTCAATTTTGGAGCTTTGAAGTAAATTCTGACTATATTGCTCTCAGCCTTGATATTTGATGTTTGTTTATCTTTTGGCTAGTGTTTTTACAATTCCGGAAATTATATTTGCTTCTGATGTTTGTTTATCTTTTCGTTATGATATGATGTATATACTTGGTAAAAAAAAGGGATGATGTATATTCTACTCATGCTAATGTTGATGCTTATGATTGGAAATGAATTTCTTCTTTTATCTTGCTCTATGAATACAGCTGCCATGCAAATAATTGCAAGAAATTCATCTGAGACTACACAATTTGAGGGGAGGACAATAGAATGGGCCAAAGGTGAAGGGAAACAGCATGCCACAGAAGAAGGCTCCTCAACTCAAGCAGAAGATGCAAAAACAAGTGTTTTGAACCATAAGGCAAAAGATATATCTGATAGATCAGTGCCAGAAGGTCTCTCTCTGGATTTATCAGCTATAAAGCCAGGTATAGCTGCTGACATTAAATTTGGGGGATGTGGTTCTTACCCAAATTTACCATGGGTGTCAACCACTGGTTCTGGTCCAAATGGCAGGACAATTTCTGGTGTTACTTATAAGTTCAGTGCAAACCTGATTAGGATTGTTTGTGCTTGCCATGGTACCCATATGTCACCTGAGGAGTTTGTTCGACATGCCAGCGACGAGAATGTTAACCCTGAGAATGGCACTGGTGTGGTGACATTTCCAAGTTCAAATCCTGCTGCCTCTGCTCAGAGTTGAAATGTGCCATAATTTTTCATGCTAATACTTGATTGACGTGTTATGGAGGAGTACCTGGCTGTAACTAGATTCCTCCTCACTTCTGTTATATTTTTTTCACTTGCTTATCAGTCATCTTAACTACTGGTGTATGTAATAATGTTTGGCATCATATTTCTCTGTCCATTAGTAATGTTCAATTTTACAATAATATAATAGCAGTTTTCAGCAATATAATGAGAGAAACTGTTGAAACAGCTGACTATTTTGACAAATGGAGCCAATTAGTTTCTTGTAATGTTGAAAACACTTGTTGAGGGACTGTCATTTTAGAATTATTTAAAACGTTTCAAGGAAACATGGAAAACAGGTTTCAGTTGTCCTAGCAAAAGCAACGGAAGATACGGGTTAGATCAACCAAAGCTTCCCTGCCCTTGCAATCAGTTTTGTTATCTAATTTATTGATATATATTAGATGTATTATTAATTTATTAAAAATATATTAGATGCATTATTAATTTATTAAAATATTAAAAGTCATTACTCTATTCTCTTCTATTGACCATTGTTTAATAATTTGAATAGAATATTATAAAATAACTATTTTGTTTTTTATTTTAATTAAAATAAAAAATCCTAGATCTACGTATGTTGGGAACAGAAAAATGACGACCGCGGCGAGACGGTGGTGACAGAGATGGCGGTGGCGGCGGCGGTAAGATGGTGGCTGCTCAAAGATAGACAGCCTTTGCGCTGCCTTAGCGCAGCCAATGCCCGGCCTGTGCTCGGCCAAAGTAGTTTGCCTTGCTTTGCCCATGGCCACGCGCGGTCAAGGTCACATTTTTTTAAAAAAAAAAAACTGTGTTAAATGAAAAAATATATTATTTTACCCCTCATTCGATTAGAGTAATGACAAGTTATGGTTGTGTTGGGGGCGGGGCGGGGGCCGGGCCGGGCCGGGGCGGAGTGGTGATTTTTAATAAATTAATGTTATATTTTATATATATTAATAATTAGGGGTAAAATTAAAAATAATCTTATTTTAAAATAAATTAATTTATTGAATTAAAGATAAGAGCGTCTATTTTTATAATATAATAAATAATATAATATACATCCGCTCACCTAAAAAGACTGGCCGAATGCGGATAAACTTGTGGTCGTTTTCATCAATGGAAAAATATAGTTTTTACTTAGTAGTGCAACTGCGAGCAAAGCAATTGGAGGGGGATTTGTTTCACGAGAGGGGCTGATCACTTCATTCATATTCAGTTTACGTTTTATCATGGGAACTTCTGTCTGGTCCTCTGTCCCCATCACCTTACCCATCCCATACATACATAGCATTTTTTATATATCAATCAACGTTAACAAAATTCTATCATCAATATTACTAATATCACATCATGATTATCTAGAAATTAGGTTTGATTTAGCACATTTTTACCCTTAAATTTGAAGAAATTAAAAAAACTTCATTTTTTAAGTATTTATATATACCTACACTATATAAATTCTTTATTTGTAATTTTGATCATTTTCACGTATTTCTATCCTTTGATTAATCACAATTCTTCTTTTTAGCTTTTGGGATTTGTTTAAATTGCATGGTTAGTTAGTGGTGAACATTAAACTGTGATGTTTAATTTTAAATTTGATAAAAAATTTTAGATGGAAAAAAGAAGTTTCAAGTATCAAACGTATTATTTCGAGCTACGCGAAGGGGCAATTTTAAATTTGACACGGGCAGGTGTAGTTTGTGATAATCCCGCAACACATGTCACAGAAACGTGTAGAAGGGACTAAATTTTTCTTATTGCCCACGCATGTGTTGGCCTGCAATGCTTTGCTTCTTGTCATTTTCCAATTTAATTTCCATGGTCAATCCTCCATGGAAATATTGCCAGAGTTTTGCACCTCGCAGCTTGGTTTATCTTTAACAAATTAAACATTTATCTTGTTCTTTTGTTTATTATTACTTCGTTCTCCATACCAATTAAAGCATATACATGAATGCGTTTCCCATGCTCATATTCAAAATCCAAGTTGCAGTTTATATTCATTCACCAGAAAGAATACTGCATATGAATCATAACACTAAACATTATGATAAATTTTATGTTTAGTGTTAGATGACTATAGCTGTATGCATGCCTGGACGAACGATGGCTTTCTATTGTTATTCTAATGCTAATTAATTAATTAAATTATTACAGCTAGTTAATCCATAAAAATCTTCATAATACTAATAGAAAATTTGAATAACTGAAACAAACATGTGGGTAATAGAAAATTTTACCACAGCAGACGAGGAACAAGTAATTCTGTTTCTTTAATGGGCAGCTCAAACTGAAACGTCAAATGCATTATTAAACTTGTCAAGTTTTACTGGAGATTACTTGTATTATAGGGTTTATATTTTAATAGGTAAATTATTCGTGGCGTCACATAATCGACAAAGCATCTCCATTTTATAACTTGCAGGAGATCATATTTTTCTTCATATGTATTCCTTTTTTCACACAACTAAAAAAACACATTCAAGTCAGCTGCCAACTATTTTAAAAAATAATCATAAGCCTTTCCATCTCGTCATCGCTACTCAATTTCAAAGGTTCAAGAAACTTACACTAGTACACGAAAATGATTTATAAAGGAAGCACAGACAAGCACAGCCTGAGAAGAAACCAAGGAAACGGACAAACCCTGAACAGATATTCTTTTCGAATGACATATGTTTATGTTATTCTAATTGCGTGTTAGAGTCTGATTAGTTGTATGCTAAAACAATTCTTGGAATGTGCAAGTGGACCTTGATACCACCAGACTTTCCAATCCGAACTCAACCACGTCCCTACCATCTTACTCGGTGGCCTGACAAATTTGACGATATAATTTTAACAGATCGGCTGGACTGATTGAAGGGATTTACTACTGCTATTCACGCTATTAAGTGCATCCTGTATGAAAGTAAGATAATTCTAATACCAATACAAATAAAAATATGTCACAATTACGATAAAATTATGGTTATTAGTACAATTGCTTGCTAAGCTTACATAACTAACTTATGTTATCGTAGTTTAATAATACAAATTACTTTTTGTCTTTGTCTAAGTATAGAATTTATAGGTAATTTTATTTTAATTAAAAGAGATATTATAATGTAATTCTAAAGTTTTAGGTTTTAAAAATAAATTGTAAAATTTTCAAGTTTTTAGTTTTTTTATACATTAACTTAATCATATAATATATCTTTTAAATTTTAATTTTTTTTAAACGAGTTAAATTAAAATTATTATGCTGTTTCAGTGAAACTTTGACCTACTTTTACTTTTTATATCATAAACAACAATTTAAACCTCAAATAATAGTTTGATTTTGCTTGTACCTTCTTATATATATTACTTGGTTTTGATTTTGAGCTTTGTGTCACGGCACAAGAAATCGCATGTTGGCTGGGTGTGCTGGGGTGTGACAACTCAAGCACATTGATGTTTCATGGTGCAAAGTCGGCTTCAGTCTCAAGGGCTATCATGTAGAGGGGACTTAGACCACCCCTGCCCGAACTGGTCGGGGACTGAAGCCGTCCTCCTGATGAGGCCAAGGTAGGCCGAAACCAGTTAAATATGCGACGGGATAACAAGGCTTACCCTCGACATGGGGGTCTACGAGGGTGCCGCACGTGCCTTTCCGCTGGGCGCGTGACAGATGGTATCAGAGCAGGAACGAGAATTTCCGCAAAATCTCGCTACGTTCCTGACTCCTGTGGGAATCCACCGAGATGGCCGAGGATATTAGCCCGTAAGATTGGGCGAGGGAAAACGAGGTGTCTATTGTGTGACCCTTTGCCACGCAGTCTCGAATGTGGGCGTGCTCGCACAATGATGTGTCCTGCGGTATGGGGATCTTCCTGGGGGGGAAGATGAGCATAGTGGTTTGAAAGGCAACCGCATAGCGCCTCAGCTACGCCAAGCACTGCTACCACCGTACGTCGAGGATGGCGTGCCCGCACGACGTGGTGTTATCGTGTTCTCTTTATGGGAGTCTCCTTAGCCCGGAGGAGATGGGCGTTATGGAGTGGAGCGGCATGCAGGGTAGGACCTCGATGGTCTACCAATTGAGCTGGCGAAAAATTTGAAGATGGCCGCGTGCACGAGGACGTGCACGATTTTCGGTGGTGGAGAATGTCACGGCACAAGAAATCGCATGTTGGCTGGGTGTGCTGGGGTGTGACAACTCAAGCACATTGATGTTTCATGGTGCAAAGTCGGCTTCAGTCTCAAGGGCTATCATGTAGAGGGGACTTAGACCACCTCTGCCCGAACTGGTCGGGGACTGAAGCCGTCCTCCTGATGAGGCCAAGGTAGGCCGAAACCAGTTAAATATGCGACGGGATAACAAGGCTTACCCTCGACATGGGGGTCTACGAGGGTGCCGCACGTGCCTTTCCGCTGGGCGCGTGACATTTGGCTGGACATTTCTAGTATCAACAACATATTAATTGGCCTAAGCATAACCAAACTAAGTTTCAAATTAATGAATTTCCCTAATTCATACCCAGAAGAGTCTAGAAAGAATTTTAATACCAAATTGTGATGAATCGACTGCGGTTTCTTCGTTTTGTTATTTTGTTCTTGTTCTTCCGTGTTGAAGCTCATTCTAACTTGCTACAGGAGGATTCACCTTCAGAAGATGCTGTCACAAATTTCAACCAAGCCTTGCGGTTGTTATAGGAATCCTCTGTGCAATTACATTAATTCTTCTTCTTTTTGCAAAATTCTGCCAAAGGGGATCCTCTGTTTTCAGCTATCAACCAAATCAGCCCGCACTAGTTAGATCGGCCTCTCAATTCTCTGGGATAGATAAGACAGTAATTGAATCACTTCCTTTCTTTAGATTCTCTTCCCTTAAAGGGTCAAAGCAAGGTCTTGAATGTGCTGTCTGCCTATCCAAATTCGAAGATATTGAAATTCTGAGACTGCTGCCGGAGTGCAAGCATTCATCTCACGTTCACTGTATCGATCAGTGGCTGGAAAAACATTAGAACTGCCCTCTTTGCAGGCTCAAGGTCAATGCTGAGGATCCAACGATTTTCTCATATTCAAATAGTATGCGATTCTTGTTCAACAATTCTGAGCTGAGATGAGATTCAAACACAGAGCTCTTTGTCCAGAGAGAGGAAGATCATCGAGGGTCGTCAAGATTAAGTATAGGAAGTAGCTTTCGGAAAACTAAAGAGCCTAAGAAGGAAGAGCAAGTGTTAATACAGGAAGAAATTGTTGATGGGGATAATGATCAGAAAATCTTAAACAAATACAATCACAAGATTATTGTATCTGATGTTATTTTCAAGAATTGATGGAGTAATGCATGTTCTTTAGTACTGATGTACTTAACTTCGGAGGTGCTTAATGATATGTCAAGCGATTGATTCTCTACCCCAAAGGATATGGTTCAGTATTCGAGTTGGACAACAAGAGCAAATTATGAAGATTGAGGAGATGGAAATAAAAAGGTTGTTCGAAAACAAGGTTAGTACAATCAACAAAACTAATGCTGGACCTTCAGTTCCAGACAATATTCCTTCTGCATCAGATTCCAACAAAGATATTTCAAGCCGTACACCGAGAAGTATAGCTCCAGAAGATAGTAGATCAGCGTCAGAGATCGCTTCCTTTTCAAGGTTTCAAGATTTGGGAATGAAGAATAGAAGCAGAAAGGCTTCTCTCGATGGAAATGAAAGAATGAGAAGACTTTGGTTGCCGATTGCAAGAAGAACGGTTCAGTGGTTTGCTGACAGGGAAAGAAGGTCTCATCAACAAGAGTCCCAGCGGAACACAACACAGCCATCTGCTAGTGGTTTCTCACCATGCTAATGGCTCCAAACGGTACATTGCGGTTGGTGGCGCACTTCTGAGGCTCCGAGAGAGGTTAGTGGGTTTACTGATTCAAATGTTGTGGACTTACGAGGACAAAAGAGGTTTAATGGGTCGTCAGAAAATGAACTCAAGCCCGGAAATATGATGAGCTATGTTGTTCCATTCTCAGTCCAACCTGTGAACATTATGAATATACCACACACAATATCTGTGAGGAGTCTAACTCTGCTGGTGCATTGAGGACATCACTGCCTGTCATGGAGCAGAAAATATCTAATGCAAGTAATTAACGGTCGGGTGGCCAGCCTATGAGCTCCGGAAACTTGCCAGTTATGTTTGGCTACTCGCCTGTCCAACTTCCAATGTTTGATAAAGCTAATTCATGGCATGTGGTTTCTCAGATTCAGCAAATTCACCCTTCTTATGCAGGCAGAGCTCCACCAAACTCAGATAAGCATAATGATGGATTGAAGATTTCTCAAGGTCTGGTAACTCACACTTTCATACGTTTTTATTGAAGCAGGAGAAGAAACGGCTAGATATCTAGTAAATGGATATATGTTGGTTAAAAATGCATACTCTCGCTTTTCAACTTCACCAGCCCTTCACAAAGGGCACTTAACTTTCCTGACAATGAAATCCACACGTGCTTTATCTTGACCTAGATATTGACTGATGTACTCATTGCCCATTAAGACTTTAAGACTTTGTTAGCGTACCTTAGAAGAAAAAAATGATTATTTGAATCCAAACATTACATCCTTCGTAGAAAGCCAAGGCTTACTCAAGTCTTATTTTGGTTTAAGTTAATGTTTTAATTGATTCCTCCTCACTTTTGTTGTTATATTTTTACTTGCTTATCAGTCATCTTAACTACTGGTGTATGTAGTAATGTTTGGCATCATTTTTCTGCCCATTAGTAATGTTCAAGTCTACAATAATAAAATAGCAGTTTTCAGCAATATATTGACAGAAACTGTTGAAGCAGCTGATTATTTCGACAATTTGGAGCCAAGTTATTTCTTGTAATGTTGAAGACACTTGTTGATGGACTATCACTGTAGAATTATTTAAAACGTTTTAAGGAAACATGAGAAGCATGTTTCAGTTGTCCAAGGAAAAGCAACTGCAGATACAAGTAAGAACAACCAAAGCTTCCCTGCCGCTACAATAAGCATCTACAATGTAACTAACCATAAATATTTTCTCTTTTTTATCGAATAACAAATGAGACCATGGTAAAATATTATATAACATATTTAAAAATAAATTAAAACTTTAAATTCAAGATAAGAGGGTATATTGTTATAATATAATAAATAATGTAATATATATATCCGCTCACCTAAAACACCGGCCGAATGCGGATAAACTTGTGGTCGTTTTCATGAATGCAAAAATATAGTTTTAGTTAGTACTGCAACTGCAAGCAAAGCAATTGAAGGGGGATTTCTTTCCATGAAAGGGGCTGACTTCATTCATATTTAATTTTACTGACTTTATGGCTTTGGTTACGTTTATCATGGGAACTTCTGTCTGGTCCTCTATCCCCATCACCTTACCCATCCCATACTTGCAATTTTATATATCAATCAACGATCACAAGAAAAAGAGAAAAAAGAAAGTTCTATCATCAATATTATTAATATCGCACCGTGATTATCTAGAATTTAGATTTGATTTAGCATTTTTTTACCCTTGAATTTGAAAAAATTAATAAAACTTCATTTTTTAAGGATTTATATATACTTGCACTAAATGCTTTATTAGTAATTTAGATCATTTTCGCATATTTTCATCCTTTGATCGATGACAATTCTTTTTTTAAGCTTTTGGGATTTGTTTAAATTGCAGGGTTATGTTAGCAGTAGACATCAAACCCATATCAAATGATGCTTAACTTTAAATTGGATACGGGCAGATGTACTTTGTCATAATCTTGTAACACGTCTCTAAAACGTGTAAAAGGGACCAAATTTTTCGTATTGCCCATGTAAGTGTTTACCTGTAATGCTTAATTTGCTTCTTGTCTTTTTTCCATGTGCAATCCTCAGGAAATACTGACGGATTTTGTACATGGCTTTTATTCCTTTCTGCTTGGTTTCCCAACGTCTAACGAAATTTATGCCTTAACAAAACATGGTTCTTGTTCTAGTATCTACTATTTATTATTACTTCATTTTTCAGAATTATTTTTAACCTCTGAGCAATTAAACCAGATACATGAATGTGTTTCCCTGGATGCATCGTGATTGCAACATGCTCATATTCAAATCCATTTATTCAAATTGCAGTTTATAGTCATTCACTAGAAGAATGCTAGATGACTAAAGCAGCATGCATGCCTAGACGAACGATGGCCTATGCAATGAGATCATACAGGCTACCTACAGGCTACAACCAGAGGTAGACCCTTCCTTCTTCTTGACTTTCTATTCTTATTCTAATGCTAATTAATTAACGCAACCCCTTGTTACTTTACTTTATTACAATTAATTAATCCATAAACATCTTAATAATCTTTTCTTTTCTCAGTTACAAAAGATCATGTTTTATATAAATTTGAATAATTGAAACAAATATGTGGCTGATAGAAAATTTACCACACCAGACAAGGAAAGTGTTTTTGTTTTTTTTTTTTTTAAAGGACAGCTCAAACAGAAAATGTCAAATGCATTATTAAACTTGTCAAGTTTTACAGGAGATTACTTGGTGTTGTAGAGTATATTTTAATGGGTAAATTATTGGTGGCGTCACAGAATGGACAAGGCATCTCAATTTGTAACTTCAAAGAGATACATATTTTTCTTCATATTGTAGTCTTTTTTTTTTCTCTTAAAAATGCATTCCAAGTCAGCAGCCAATTTTTTTTAAAAAAATAATAATAATCCTTTCCACCTTGTCATCACTACTCAATTTCAAAGTTCAAAAAACTTACACTACGATATGAAAATGATTTATAAAGGAAGGACAGACAAGCACAGCCTGAGAAGAAACCAAGGAAACAGACAAACCCCCAAAAAGATACTCTTTTCGGGAGACATATTAAGAGGCCCAAGCATAACCAAACCATCTCAAATTAATAAATTTCCCTCATCAGAAAATTCAGAAGAAATGCTACCCAGAAGAGTCTAGAAAGAATTTTAATACCAAGTTCTGATGAATCGACTGCAGTTTCTTGGTTTTGTTATTTTGTTCTTGTTCTTCATTGTTGAAGCTCAACCTAACTTACTCCAGGAGGATTCACCTTCAGAAGATGCTGTCACAAATTTCAAACCAAGCCTTGCTGTCGTTATAGGAATCCTCTGTGTTATGTTTGCACTTACATTTATTCTCCTTCTTTATGCAAAATTCTGTCATAGGGGATCCTCTGTTCTCAGCTATCAACCAAATCAGCCTGCACTAGTCAGATCGGCATCTCGATTCTCTGGGATCGATAAGACCGTGATCGAATCACTTCCCTTCTTTAGATTCTCTTCTCTTAAAGGGTCAAAGCAAGGTCTTGAATGTGCTGTCTGCCTATCCAAATTTGAAGATATCGAAATTCTGAGGCTGCTGCCGAAGTGCAAGCATGCATTTCACATTAACTGTATCGATCAGTGGCTGGAAAAACATTCGAGCTGCCCTCTTTGCAGGCTCAAGGTCAACGCTGAGGATCCAACGATTTTCACGTATTCAAATAGTATGCGATTCTTGTTCAACAATTCTGAGCTGAGAGGAGACTCAAACATAGAGCTCTTTGTCCAGAGAGAAGAAGATCATCGAGGTTCGTCAAGATTCAGCATCGGAAGTAGCTTTCGGAAAACTAAAGAGACTAATAAGGAAGAGCAAGTGTTAATAGAGGAAGCAACTGTTGATGGGAACGATGATCAGAAAATCTTACACAAGTACAATCACAAGATTATTGTATCTGATGTTATTTTCAAGAATCGATGGAGTAATGCAAGTTCTTCAGACCTGATGTTTTTGAATTCAGAGCTGCTGAATGATATGTCAAGCAATAGATTCTCTACCCCAAATGATACTGGTCAGTATTCGAGTTCGACAACAAAAGCAATCGAAAATGAGCAAATTATGAAGATTAAGGAGGAGATGGAGATGAAAAGATTGTTCGAAAACAAGGTTAGTACAATCAACAAAACTAATGCTGGACCTTCAGTTCCAAACAATATTCCTTCTGCATCAGCTTCCAACAGTGTCATTTCAAGCCACATATCGAGAACTATAGATCCAGGAGAGAGAAGATCAGTGTCAGAGATCACTTCCTTTTCGAGGTTTCAAGCTTTGGGAATGAAGAACAGAATCAGAGAGGCTTCTCTCGATGGAAATGAAAGAATGAGAAGACTTTGGTTGCCGATTGCAAGAAGAACAGTTCAATGGTTTGCTGACAGGGAAAGAAGGTCTCATCAAGAACAGTCCCAGCAGAACATAACACAGTCATCATTAGATGTATAAGTTTTATTCACACCTCTTCAATTATGTTGTTTTCCATGACCGACAAGTATATTTCATGTTCTTAGATCATTAATTTTCCGTTGTTTTTACAAACATAAAATAAAAAATTGGAGTTAGAAAATAATGGAAAATATTCCAGGGAACAGGAAGACACACACATTTCATTCTAAGCCTACGGGAGTTAGAAAATAATGGAAAATATTCCAGGGAACAGGAAGATACACACATTTCATTCTAAGCCTAGGGTTGTTGATTGATGAATGATCACGTTTGTGTGACAAATAGATAAATGTACAGCGAATATTATAATGCAGTTTATTATATACCAAAATGCGATATTCTGAATCCATATAAAGTAACTTTTTCTTTTTGGCTTTTCTCAATAAAGAAATTCCTACAGAGGCTTAAACAAGAAGTAAATGTTTGCCACCCTGGTCGTATAGATCAATCATGTTCCTTATTTTTTTTTTAAAAAAAGAACTTCCTCAGTGGGAAAGCCAATGATTCCGGATTTGAGAATCTCAATCTTATGCTATATTATCAATTATAATCATATGATTGTCGATGTATATAATAAAACAGAAAATGTAACTTCATAAGATAAAGCAAAAGCTAAACCTCCTTTAATTAAAAATAGTCTTCGTGAAGCATGTATGCCAAGATCATGGGTATATTTTAAACATCAAATTGGACCCATTAAGAGGGGAACCCATACAGTTATTGCTGAATTTAAGCATGAAATTTACTTTTTAATGACAGATTACTTGGTGCTAAATTTTCCTTTTTCCCAATACTCTCAGTAAGTCCTCATTTGTATTATTGTATTAACGGGGAGCGCCAGCAGGGCCTGAGGTGCCCTGCCCCTGGCTCGATAGTTTTTCAAAAAAATTTTACATAATATTTATACGTTAGGCCCATTTTTTAAATTTATACATAGTTTAATTTTTACATTTTTATAGAGTTATTAATTTATCTCTTAATTTATTAATTATTTTTAAAATATTATTTAATTGATTTTTTCTTTTAAATATTTTAACCCTTCATTTATCCATTGTTGGTTTTAATCCTGATTGTATTCCATTATGCGTAGACACCGTTTTTTTCTCCAAATAACGAATAAAATACATGGAAGGGGTTAAATTATAAAATCATTTCTAATACGGTTGGTAATGAGAAAATTATTATGATAATTAAAATTAAGGTATCATAACTTCTAACTAATGTTTATAAAATAAAAGAGAGAATACCCATTATCCTCTACTTTTTGAATAAATACCCTATTATCTCATTATATTTTCTATAATATTCCATCACCCCCTTAAATTCTAATTTTATTTTTTAATATTTTAAATATTTTCGATTTTACTATTTTATAAATCAATTGAACTGAAGAGTAAAATAAAAAAAAATAGGAGAGTGATAGGATATTAAAAAAAATATAGGGGTTAACAGAGTATTTACTGAAAAATAGAGGAGTAATGGGCATTCTCTTAAAATAAAATTACTATATATATATATATATATATATCTAATTGTCAAATATGAGTGAATGAGCTAGTATATATATATATATATAATTGTCCAATATGAGTGAATGAGCTAGTAATATATATATATATATATATTGATTACTAATTGTCAAATATAGACAACCAAGGTGAGTAATTTTTATATTTGTTTTTAAAATTAAGCTTTTGAAGTATAACAATTACAAATATCAGCCAAAGAATACGACCGGCAACCACTACCTAAAACTTAGCGAGCGTTTTGCAATTCATCAAATCTTCAATTAATAGGTTACATTTTAATTGGAGTTCTAAAATTTTTAAAATAATGGACGTGCCATATTGCGTGTGAATTGTCAATGAACATATAGATATCATATTACCGGTCTGTTACTTCATAAAAAGATTTCCTTTCAACTATAGTTGTTAGTATTTTATAAAATTGAGGGTTAGCGTTCACTCACTCTCTCTCTCTCTCTCGATTATTTATATTGAAAAAAGAGGACTAGATTAAGATAGCTTCACGTAACCCTTTTTAAAAAAACAAAAAAACATGTTAGTCAGTAAACCCGATCAATAAACTTAATTGATAAAGTTAATTAAATAACCGTTCTGGTTTAGCTGTTAATCTTCGTCGTTTTGTATTTTAAATTGTGGAGTAGGTCTGGGCTCTTGCCACTACAACTTACTTTAATAAAGGAATTGTAGAAGAATTGACACAAAGACACTTAAATGCTTGATGTTACGTTAAGGATCTGTCCAATTCTGAGGTCAATGAACTCGAAAGATTTTGAGGAAATAAATTGCTCTCTCTTTTTTGAGAGAGAGAGAGAGAGAACCCATTCACAACGATTAATAAATTTTGGCCTAGAATCAGTGAACCAAAACAAGTTTAATTTGTTTTGTAAAGTTTAAGTTGACCAATCAATTAGGTTACCAAACAACTGTTGTTATTATTTTTTTTGTTTAGTTTGAATGGACTCTAATCCAACCCACAGTAGAACCCAGTTCATCCCTAATTCAAAGTGTCATGATAAAAATAGTATTGTGAAATATCCGAAGGGGTAAATGCATTTCACAATAAAATGAAAAATTAATAATAATTCAACTCGGAACAACTAAAGAAAACTGTTTGGAAAACGAACATTTGGCTATTATTCATTCCAATGCTGATTGAGAGAATATGCACTTACGAATTGCAGATCCTGCCTTTCCTTTCCTTTCCTTTCCTTTGTTTTCTTTCCCTTCCCTCCCCTTCCCTTCCATATTTTTTACAATAACAAAAATACTATATAATTGCAGCAGAAAATTCGGCCAGCTAATCAATCAAAAACTAAAACCACTACTACAGTAGAAAGCTAGAAATTACAAATTCAAATATAAGGGACCTTCACCCATTTACATATATACGTATTTACAGAAATTGAAAAAAAAAAAAATTCTATATTAACTGACCTCTCCAATGAATTGGTTAGATGGCTAATTATGTGCCTCCACAATTACACAAAAGTAACCCTTCTTTGCCATCATCGATCATGGATGGCACCCAAAAGAAGGAAAAAAATATATATATATATCATCCTATTACGAGCAAGTAGGACTGCAATTTGATCTTTGTGTACCCTATTGTTTTACCTACTTCTGTAATATCTGCCCTACTTCACCCACGCAATGTAATACTGAAAAAGAAAGAGAAACAGATATTGATCATACCACTACCAATCCTCAAGCCATTCAGGAACATTTAGTTCTTCTACATCTCGAGGTGGAGAAGCTTGAGGAACTGCAGAATCCTCAATATGAATTTCCAGGTGTTGACCTATACGAGACAATATCTCATGAGGAACAGGAGAGCTAGCATCTGCAATCCCTTTCCAATCAACTTCACGAAACCATGGATGAGTTTTGACAGAAGAGGGACCTTGGCTTCCAAGTCTTGTGTTCTCATCAACTACGAGTAACTGGAAGGGAAAAAAATGTGTACGTTAATGTTAAGCATAAGAAGCATCTTATATTTTCTATACATATCTAAAAAGAAAAATACTAAAAATCATAAAATCAAAGACCTTTGTAATGAGATCAACAGCTTCAGGACTTAAAGTCTGAGGAAGACTTAGCTGGCCTTTTGCAATCTTTGCAACAATATCGATCTCACTTTCTCTCCATGATCCAAATGGCATTTCACCTTGTAGCATGAAATAGATTAGGACTCCCAGTGCCCACCTGCAAATTGATTACCATAGATGACTTCATCAAGGGCGACAAAAAAATTTTATATATATATAAGAGAGACAGAGAAAGAGAGTCCTCTGGTATGTACAGATTTTCAATGGAACATAATTTGGACATCTGAATTCCATGATTAGGACATCAGAATTGTGGTCTACATTTTAACAAAATTGTGAACTAATGCCAACACGGCAAAAGCTTCAAGACCACACTACAACAGACTATGCCACAAAATGTAAGACCGGTAAGTTTTTGCAGGAGATGAGAGGAATTCTTTACTGGTGCTCTGTTTTCTCTATATTGTTGATTAAAAGATATGTCTAAAGAGAAGGATGAAGTAGATGTTGATAACTGAAGTTCCCTTCACTGATACGTAAAATAATTTATCCCCTTAATATTCTAAAGATAGCAAAAACTACAGTATGCATATATTCATCCCAAGCATATCAAGATTTTCTTTTTGAGAAAAGGGGAGAGAGAGAATACATTAAAGGAAATTAAAAGGGCAGAGCGTAAATACATAGGCTCTAGCAGACAAGCCTGACATGCATCAGGCAATGTAAAACTCTCAGTGGACAATACAAAAAGAACCTTCTAATCCTGTAAAAAATCCAGGTACTCCATTCCGTCTAACACCCCAGATAAAACATATGGTAGACATATCCACACCAGACATCTCTTCTTAACCCTAACCTCCCAAGCCAACTATCACAACAAATCCTGAAGGGACCTTGGGGGAACCAGAAACGCATCAAACATATCATAAAAATTCGAGTTGACAAATCTCTACTATTCCCCAAATGATGTCATAAAAGTTTTGTATAAACGTGACCATGTACAGAGGAATTTTTACCAGTCAGCGGGGAGACCATGGCCTTTTCCCTGAACAATCTCCGGAGCTAAATAATCTGCCATTCCGCAAACTGTGAATGTTCTGTCGCCAGCTAAGTCTTTCCCAAATCTGAAGTCAACTAACTACACCACAGCAAATCAAAATTAATGACTTATAAGCATAAGTCTAAACAGCTCAATTGGTGGTAAAAGGAAAAGGAAAATGTCAGCATACAGTTGGGGGACACAATAAAATTGAGCCATGTTCAAAGATAATGCAGCACAAACCTGTAAATGTCCACGGTGGTCCAACATCAGAACATCAGGAGACACGCCTCTGTAGAGAACACCTCCCTGAAAATCAAAATATAAGGAGAATAGATAGAAAGAAAAATCACAATTAATATTAGAGAGGCAGAAGAAATTCAGTAACTGGAGGGAACAAGTTGGAAAAACAAATTTTAGACATCATACGTTGTGTAAATTTTCTAGTGCAGCAACAACAGAGGCAGCACAGAATCGTGCAGAGTGTTCATCAAGTGGGGTGTGAAGTATTGAAGCCAGAGGGCAAGCAAGGTGCACATTAAGTAGCATGCCAGCATGCATTCTGTCAGCACATGTACATAAAATCTTAGGCACATAAGCTGAAGGGCTGACACTCTTCATCAAATTCTTCTCTTTTAACACCTGGACTTCCTTTCCCAGCCGCTTGACCTTCTGCTTTGAAAACCTTTTCAAACTAAGCAAATTCTCTGATAGTCACCCACATTCACAAAGCAATCATTTCATGAGAACATATACTGTCCATAGAAAAACAAACACATTTCATTTATTATCATATCACATCAAACATTCATTGGCCGCTTTCCATACTACCATATAAAAATCACGTTATTCCTGGGGTATTATATGTGCTAATCACTTTCATGCTTTAGTTTTTGGCACAGAGAAGCAACCCACTAAAAACTAGCCTGCTCTTACAAACAAGATTCACCGGAGAAAAGGAAATAATTATAATAGACCACAAGACCAACCTGAGTCTCTCGAAAGTACAAGTCCAATCTCACTGCAGTCGGTGGAGTATAAACACTTTCTCCACTCCTAGACAAAAATTTGTCAAATGAGTGCAATTATATCACATTTTCAGTATAAGATAGAAATTTCCAACGCAACTACAGAGCAGCATTCATTACCATATCAGAGAGGCTAACTTTAGCAAGTGTGGATGTATCAATACTTTTGGAAGGTTCCTTAGGAATATCAGAAGAATAGTCTTTTGTCCTAAATGATAGCAATAAACAATGTCATGTATATAGAACACTTTAGCCAAAATATTTAACAACTAGATTAAAAACTAAAATTCAAAGAATTTATAGCTCTCACATAAAAAAGCTATTTATTTTAATCCTACAAAAAAAGCTCTTTTATGAGTTTACTAGATTTTGAAAAAGCAAGGAGACTTTCTTCATTATAATCAAGTTTAAATTTTTGGGCTAGATGCTCATGTAAAAGTTTCAGTGTGAGAAAATAAGATCAAGTACTTGCTAGAAGACATTACAACGTACTTTTGATCATCTTGTGAAATCTTCGTCAAAGGGCCAACAACTAAATCAAACTTCTCCTTTGTTAAAATAGCACATACAACATCATCCACTGCAACTGCACTTAATGAACCCACATGTTCATCAAGAAGTGTCCATTCACCGAAATAGCTTCCTTCTGTCTTCTCCACAGATAGCTCTTTATTATTGTGTGAATTATAATCCTCCGCATTATTTTCGGATTTCAGGCTGCAGACATTTGGATTACTTAATAAGTCTGTATCAAAAGCAATTCTCACTTTTCCGTTCTGGATAATATACAATGCAGCTAGGCCTTCATTCTGTGAAAAATATTCCAGAGAAATATAAGGGAAGAAAACAGAAAGAAAAAGAGTAAAGGAAAAATATTCTTAAGCAGTAAGTTTACCGTATCAACTATTGTCTGCCCAGCTGAGAAGGAAACTTCAGAAAGAGTTTCTGCAAGATGACTCAGTTGTAAAATTGTCAGCCTTGAAAGCAGATCCACTGATCGAAGCAACTTCAAAGATGACAAATTGGAAAACTCAGACATCAGAATTCCTCGAAAATCTTCTCTCTTTAGGGCCCATAGTGTCCCATTAGTCACAGCACGCACAGAAGCCTGGAGTGGCTTATTATACCTGAAGTACAAGAGTTACAAAGACAACCACAGTAATTATTTACATGCTGCTGCATCCAAAATATGTAATTAGTTCAAGCGTATCACATAAGTTCTCTGGCTCACTGATCTGTTTGCCACTCGGTAGTTTTGTAAATTCTAAGAAAACCAAAAATACAGAATCATTTACTGTCAATCAATTTCTTTTTTCTTTTATGAAAGGATATGGAAAAGGAAAATATTTCAGGGAGAGAGAGAGAGGGAGAGAGAAGAAAAGCTCACATAAGTGCCAGCTCCCCAAAGGACGATAACTTCTCAGCTGTATACTTCTGCAAAACTCTAGGTACCTCTCCATTCTTTTCCTCCTGCCAGGACCATTAAGTCAAGCAACAATCTCAAAGATCTTATTAAAAACTAAAAAATACATTACAAAAACTCAGCAATAGCACATACAAATGACTTCCCAAGAAAATTCATAAAAGCAAACCTGGGTTGCCAAGACCTCAAATTCTCCACTCCCAACAACATAAAAGCAATCACCTTCTCCACCCTGCAAAATATAATAGCAACTAAACTTCTACTGGTTTAATTCCAACAATAACAATAAATGAAAACAGAATTGAATCCACCACTGTTTCTTTCTGAAATTTACATCCCATTCAATCCAAATGTGAGTAAAGTCTTGTGAAACAGAATGTCAGTGTTAACTCATAACAGCCTAACCCACATGCTGCTAATATGAAAGTAAGAGAAAAAGCTCCAGAGGGAACTTTACGTTTGTCAATGCTTGAAGAACAAAACTCCTCATGCCAATGGTTCCTACCCAGAACAGCTTCATGCAAGATTGTGAAATACCCAGTCATTTTTTGTCAAAGCACATGGATGTAGTACTGAGGTTATTTCCAGATTAATTGTCGGCCCCAGTGTTGTCCAAACATTAACATTCAAAAGTATCATACTCAGTTATTACTTTATTCTTATCTCTATCCAGTTTTCAGTTAATGTCAATCTGTATCTGATGCAAATGTATTTGACGACAACAGAATTATGTATAATAGCAGAGCTTTATCAAGGTATTATGTAAAACCAAAATAAAATAAACAAACCTGTTTAACTACAACATCCCCTGCCTGAAACTCAACCCTTTGCATGCAATCCAACAAAACATGACACTGGGAATCAGTCAGTTTTCTGAAGAGGAAATGGTCATGCAATGCCCTTTCAATGTGTGCCTGTAAGATATCAAGATGCAATAGTTTAGGAATTCACACCAATTAAAAATTCATACCAACTTTTTCTTTCAATTCTATGTTAAATATAAAAGTAAACAGTATCTAATATTAGTTTACTTCTTCCTCCCAAGTCTTCCTGTGAGCCGGGGATGAAGGAGCCCAAACTTGCCCATTCTCCAGCGAGCTCTCAATGGCACGAAGACGTGCACGTGATAAATCATGCCGTACACGCTGGTTCCAAGAGCTCCAGCCAAATGTTGAAGGAGACTCTGATCCTGTCACCTCTACAACTTGAGGAACAGGGGGTCGTAAAAAAGCAGCAGGCCTTGCTGATTGATTAACAGCAGTCTGGGAAGGGAATAAAAACAAGTAATGCACATCCAATGGTGAAACAAATAACCATGAGGGGCCAAATAAATTCCATATCAATGAATTTTAAACAAGAAGCTGTCTTACATCTAAGCCGTTAATATGTACAACTATCACAGTAATATCATCTGTACGAGTTTCGTATTGCAGCCAAAGTCGATAAGATTCAGCCACAATTGCAGCACAGGCATCACGGGGATCTTTATATTTTGCAACCTGGAAAAAGGTACAAGAATGACAGTTTTTATATATTCAGCGTATAACAGTAATAGGAAGTGTATATTAAAAGCCACTCATAATTAAATCATAGCCATCACTATGCAATATGCAACATAGACTAGATAAGTAATAACTAAATAATAGTCTTATAAGGTCATTTAACCCGTCTAACCCATTTAACAGGATCCATTCAATGATGGGGCCTGACATTTTGTGAGATGCTAATATGGCAAGTTTTCAAGAATAAGTGAGCTTCCTGGAAGCAGCTAGTACTCCTATATCTGGAATTTAGGACTGAGAGATATAGTCATGTTATTGATCTAGCTCTCATAAATAAAAAGAATATTTATGCTATTTCCCTGATGACCTGAAATCTTAATACCTCCTGTTCACACTTTGCTGACAAGCATTTTGATAAAATTCTGTAAAGTCCAATGCATCATAAACCAACATAATAAATTGAGCATTTTCCTCGAGTAATTTGAAATATATACCCAATTTATAGTGCACCATCCAATGCTTGCGATTTTGCATAATATAAGTGTCTTCGTTTGTGAATCCTAAATTGCAACTGACTCCAAATTTCTAAAATCAAGAGTCTGCATTCACGCCTTCTTTCTGAAGTCAGTCAACTTCCCACGCTCAAGTTCACAATCAACATTCTCCAATTTATTAACAACACCTGTTCCAAACTCCTTTAACACACTTTAACAAAAAACCAACTAATCACATAATTGTTTAAGGTTTATGCAAACCAATGACCTAACTACGTGACTAACATCAATATAACAGAGTTTCAAGAGTTAACAAGTAAATCCAGTCCCCAAATTTCACATGCTTCAAACATTTTTCAGTAAACGGATATAAAGGATACCTTACCATGTCAATGACAGTTTGGCTGGAAAGAAACTCAAAAACTCCATCACTAGCAAGCACAAAGAAAGGATGATCCTTGGTGAGCTCCAAAACAACAATCTCAGGATTGGCAACAACCCCGATTGTCTCTGCAATGGAGTCACCGATACTCCTTGTAAATGCAGTCCCCGGATACATCCCATTTGGGACCCACAATCTAGGAGGATCACCATCATCTCCCTCTTCGGTGCCCCAACATTGCACATCGGGATTCTTTAACCCCTCAATTTGGTCCAACGTCAGTACTCTAGCCCCACAAAGCTTCACTCTTTCCAGCTCATCAGTTCTAAATGGCGTCTGATCAATAGACAAATCAACGGCCACGATTTCCTTTCCTCTTCTCTCCGCTAAAACGGCCCTTGAATCACCAGAATTCGCCACGTAAATCATCCTCCCGCGAACCAAAACCGTAATAGAAGTCGTCCCGCTCATGCTATCATCCAAAACATCGGCGTGTAACTGAGAATTCGTCGCTAAATAGGCCGCGTGGCAAGCCTCGACGGGGTCCACATATAACTTACCATGCCTAAGCAAATTCTCACACAATTTCCGCTTCACGAACTGCGAACACTGAGCTCCGAACTCTCCGTGCCCATCAAAGACACCAAAAAAGTGATCATCTGGACCGGTACCAAACGGCGTGTGAATACAAAAACTATCCTGATTAGCCTTATCAAGCGCATCTGGATAATAACCTCTTTGCGATAGAAAAGAATATCTCAACTCGTACTTAGCAGACGGAAGTTTAATGATTCTTGAGCCTTCTGGAGGAAGAAACTGAGACGAAACCCTAGAGAGTCTGGTGATATCAAGCTCTGGGTCACGTGCTAGACTCAATTGACTGATTTGGTCGCCGGTCTCGGCTTCTGGACTGTCTAATGAAGAGGCGGGAGAGAATACGGCAATCTCATTAGTAGTTCTTGATGCAATTTGCTGCGGTTCTTTGATTCTAAATCTTGCATCTCTTGGCGTGCAAATCTGGCCTATACAAGCTCTTGAATACACGCAACCCATCACTCGAAGTAATAAATGTAGACCAAAGCAGATTCCGAAATCATCACTCTGATTTTCTCTGCTTGCAAACGCCGAACAAATTTGTTAGAATTCCAGTCATTATATGCACAATCTCAGAGACCGGTAAATGAAACTGTTAAAATAATGGAAATGTGAAATCGAGTCCCTGATCTACTGTTACACAAAACCGTTACAAGGAAGCAGAAAAAAAAATTATATATATTTATATCACTATTACTAGTAAACAATTATTAATGTAATATGGGAAAAATATAATATAAAAGCAAAGAAAACAACCTGTTAGACTGAGCAGCCGTGTATCACTCGAAATGCGCGAGGACAAAGAGGGTAAATTGGCAGAGCCAGGTTCCAGTACGCATGGTGCGTAATGCGCAAATTGATAGCAAGTGTAACAAGAGTATCGAGTGTGGAGATAGATAGGAGTTCGAGGAGAGCGCGTAAGAAAAATGAGAGCGACACGTTGTGGTTTTTGCGGATCAGGTACAGAGCCGTGGGTAGTTCAAGGTGAAAGACGTATATCAGTGCATGTGTGCTAGGTCAGAGCCTCAGCTTTTCTGGCCACTGCCCCCACTGCATTTTCCCACGCGCTCAATCACGCGTGGTTTTCTCAGTTTCCCTGTCGGGTCTGCTGTGATCCGATGTCTATACAACGCCGTTTTTTATGTGTTTTAAGTTACGATAAGTATAAATTATTAGTTTTAAATTGAGCGGGCGATCCATTTTGAATCGAATCGTGTGGTTGCGGGTAATTAATGTAAAATTTAATTCACATGGTAAAAAATCGAAATTAAGGAAT
Organism: Azadirachta indica; assembly: GCA_022749755.1. NCBI lineage: Eukaryota > Viridiplantae > Streptophyta > Magnoliopsida > Sapindales > Meliaceae > Azadirachta > Azadirachta indica. The sequence continues at coordinate 12,346,261 of CM040446.1, forward strand.
TTTGTCCATAATTGTTACTGATTACGCACTGAAATAGTCAACAGCATTTGTTTGATAATTGAACTACAATTTAATGAAATTTTGCATCATACTGAAACATTCTTCTTAAAATTTCAAAAAGAGAAAATGGGTGACTGACAAATTTCTATAGTGGTGTGGGGAGTGGCCGCTGCCGCCATATCGGGCACGTAGTATATACTATATAGAATGAATCATTGATTAGATATAGCAACAAGGGCTGCTCTCGATGTACAGCCAACAAGAAGAGATTTGAGAGAGCCAACCACGTTCACTCATTATCACCTAAGACTACTTTTTGAAAGTAGTCCCTCTTTCTGTCTCTCTGCCTTGAGCACCCGGGAGAATATAGTTTACTGTCTTCTCTCTGCTGGTCTCTCTAACCGCGACTGACTGTAACTCCCCATGAGTTATGTTGTACGAACTAATTGTTTACTATTAAAAAAATAATGAAAATAAAAAAGGTCTACATCAATTAGCTTGTCATGACTTGTAGTCATGCTTCATTTCATTAATAAGATGGTCCATGCTTAGGTATTATGATACTCTTAAATCTCCTCCGTATTGTACTCCATGTTCTTTATTAATTATTTCCTTATTTTAATTATTTTTAAGGATTAGCTCATTTATGTATGCCACATAAATGTTTGAATTTTTAATTTACAATTAATAGGAAAAAAAGTATTAATTATTAAACATAAATAAAGAAAAATGACTTTTGCCATATAAGGATAGTAGTACGTTAATAAAATGTCATATTAAAAATAAATTAAAACTATTTATCTTATTTATAAAAATCGTAGCTAAAATCCTTCCGATGGCCTTAGATAATTTTTTTTCTATTTGAGAATTGATATACCTCTTGTGTGAAAAGATGCATACTATTATTGGATACTTTAAAAAGGAATGCTAAGATAATTAGAAATAAAATTAAATAAATTGAGAAAATTTGATACTAACATAATTAGAACAAACTCAAATAAATTGAAAAAATTCGATACATATATACCTTAAAAGTATGTTTTGTTGGAAGAAATTGAGGAGTGGAGAGGAAATTCAGAATAAAGACCTCTATTATAGTACCTTTTTCTATATATTACGTTGTAATTTTTATTTTAAATTAATTATTTTAACAATTATTTTTTAATAAAATATCATATTATTTTAATTATTTATAAAATTTATTCATATAATATTTATTTAAAAATTAAAATTTTAAAAAATTAATTTATAATTATTAGAGTAATGTTTACTTTTGTTTATAAAAAATCAACATAATCTCATTATAACTATTATTATTATTATTATTATTATTATTATTATTATTATTATTATTATTATTATTGTCATCATCATTCATTTTCATTATACATAAAATATTTTTTTATATATTTATTCTTCATATTAATTTATAATTTATTTTGATATGACTTATCCTGACCCCTCTTAAAAGTTTAGGATGAATCCTACTAATTATCTGAGTATTCTTTCTATAATTTTTACATGGTAAAATTTTATAAATAATATAAAGTACTTCAAGCCTCCATCATTTACACACATTGAGGCTTTGTGCCTCATCTAATATATATACACATACACACATTATTTGTATTCATAAACATGTATTTGAATAATATAAAGTACTTCAAACCTCCATCATTTACACACATTGAGGCTTTGTGCCTCATCTAATATATATACACATACACACATTATTTGTATTCATAAACATGTATTTGACTAATACACACGTATATAAATATTATATACTCAAAAATGTTTCATGTAACATATATACCACTGTCCCAATCTTAGATATCTAAACTCACCCTACATGAAACCTTGTGTGAAGTGGAGAAAAAAAAAATAGGAAAAGTTGGGAAAACAATAAATTTATAACTTAGTAATTGGATATAATGTATTAGAAAATACATTTTGATGAATAAATGTAAAATGTCTTTAAACTATGTATAAATAAGACATCATTTACATTTTCATCACAAATAATTAAAATCAAACCAAACTAGTATTCAAAAGAAATTCTCATACTTGTGGAAAAAAATCATAATCATATTTAGCGACCTCGTCTCATTTACCTTAGTAAAACACAATTCACAATCATTTATATTATAAATGTGTATTTCAACGAGTCCCTAGAACTATAATCTCATCACTAGGGAATGAGTACATGTATGACGTTTTAAACCTATCATAATCACTTTCCATACAATGCACCTTTAATACATGCAAATTCTACTATACAATTTTTCTATAAAAATATTTATGCATGCAACTAGACACATCAACTTATAATTTAATTATAATATAACTAATATTTTACTATATTGAAAACACATTATCATTTAAAAATATCCCTTACATTCAGATAATTCAATCCTTCATAATTTAAGGTTCCCTCAATTTCTTACCGCGGCTACACTTTCATTTTTAGGTATTTTCTCTTCTTTCCAGCTTCGTCTTTCTTCCTATCATTCTTTTTGTTCTTCTTCTTCCTCTCGAGTTCCTTTCTTCTCCTTGTTTTCCTTCTTCTTTTCTTTTCTCTCTGTTCTCAATTTCTTCCTTTCGGCTCAATTTATTTGCTTCCGTTTTCAGTTTGCTAAGCTCTCAGGTTCTTGATTTGCAAAACTCAAAGCACTTATTCATATATATATATATATATTGCTTACAACCAAAACTCCTTCCTGCCACGTGTAAGAAGGACCTGTGTTACATATTTTATATTTCATATTTATGATTTCCACTACTAGTTATTTTTATTCGATAATTGTGATTTTTACGACCAGAGAAATAATTATTGATGTAATAATATTTTATTCTTTTTTACATTTATAATTAAAAAATATCAGATTAATTTTTTTAAATAAATTACGATAATAGTTCTAATGTCTGTATTCTTCATTTACTTATTGTAGAATAATCATATAGTAAATCAATAACCAATTTTGTTGTCAGAATTACGATTTATTATTATTCTAATATTTACAAATTTTTTCTCTATTTTAGTATTTTTCTTCGATATTTTTCTTCTTTAATTTTAAATTCATAGGAATAAATTATTAAACATGTTGTTAATTGTTAAAATTAAGTTTTATTTAAAATAAAATTATTAATTACTTAAAATTTTTAGTAAGATATAAAATTAATTTCTAAGAGAGTATTTTTGTCAAAAAATATTATATTTTTTCCTCTATAATTCTTTGTTTCAACAAAATACAAGAATATTATTTCTTTATTTTCCTTTCTCATTTTTTTAATTCTTAAAACTAAATAGAACCTAAAAATTATTACAATACATCACCGAGATAAGAAAGGACTTCAAATATGCTAATTAAATCAAAGAGAAATACAAAAAAGTTGAATCATAATTTCGGGAGTCACTTTCAAGAACATATCTCATGTTATAATGAAAGGACTTCATATGTTTAGAATTGCATAATACAAATATATTCGAACAAGAATGACAATAACAAATCATAATTACTTTTTGCAGGAAGTTGAGAGACACGCGCCTATCAGATTGGTGTGTCTTTTAGATCACCACCAACTTAGTGAGGAGGAGGAAGGATGCAAATTCAACGAGTCACATCAGCTTTAGAACAAAGCCCACAACTGCACTGCACTGCCTACTTTATGGCACCGCCAGTCAGCTTACTCACCACCATGTACGTTGTCTGTGGTGTAAGCCTGAGTTGGCATCCACTGATTGGGTCTTTTTAGACCATTTGGAAGAAATATAAAAATAAAATACAGTGATTTGGGGCCATGTTGAGAAGCTTTTATTACGGGGAACACGAGGAACTTTGTTGAGTTTTTACTGACAAAATCAGAACCCGAGATAGCACGGACTCATGGACTCGAACCACTACGCATTCTGAGTGACATCGGGTTACACACACTCCCTGCTTTTTGTTGCCTAATTTCGCTGCCCCTGCAAAGGTAGCAAGCTCAAATTTCGTAGATTTTGGATATATTAATAACAATAATTGATAATTATTATTATAATGATGAGCATAGTTAATAAAAGAATTCAGATGATAGAATATAGCCTATAGGAAGAATTGGAGTGCACACATCTTTTTTTAGTGTGCGATGACATTAATTAATTGGAGAATCAGTCCTAACATGTTTATGCAAATAAAGTTTTGCCTATTCTTTGTTAGGGATATTGATTATTTGGTTTTAATTTCTGAGGTAGTGCATAGTGCAATAATATCACATAATGCTCTTTCACACTCAGAATCTTATTTTCTACGCGAATTCGGGAACCCGAACCTCTGGTAGAATCACTTACAGTATAACCATTAAGAGATTCTTTAACGACTTAAAATTTTTAAATTATTTTTTAAAAGTTATTATTCTGTTAGCGTGTGAAGTTATGGTATCGCAATTGCGCCTAGTCAGCAAGTGAGATCATGCTTTATTGCAAATCATGATTTTAAAGAAGCTCGATTTTAGGGAGTAATGAAATTATTCCAAACAAAGTATTTAGCATCTTGGGGTATTCGGAATATGGCTCGTACATTTAGCAAGAAACTTGTGTACGGGATTTAAAAGCCCACGGTCAAGCAATCACTAAATACACCCACGTCCGGAGAAAGGAGTGGTGTATTTAGTAGAAATCTCAATTGATTTATCCGTCTCCCATTTCCCAACAAAAATAGGCCGAGACAGGCTTGTTTGGCTAGACCCCAGGCGGGGATTAACATATATCAGAAACGAAACGCTACGCTCGATAGTCGTTAGTGGAGAGGCCCGAGAGGGGGAGATTATCGTGAACCACGTCATTCCAATCGTACGGCAATTCGACTCTTGCAGAAAAAATAGATTGAAGTAAATATGGAAAAACTCCAAGAATAGGTTCATTTTGCAGCTTCTTTAACACAAAGAAGAATTCACTTTATTCTATTCTGTCTCACCATTTCATTTTTACAGTGAAAATAAAGACAAAAGTTTATAAAGAAACTTATCACAATCTCTCTCACTCAGTCACTCCCTCTCTCTTTCTTTGTTTCTTTGACTGTACACAGATATTACCAGAGAGCGCGAGTGAGCTGGAGTGAGACACAGATATGGTGAGGATAATATCTGTGGCGTCTTCAATTAGACCTTCTCTTTCCTCCTTCAGAATCTCGTCTTGCTCCTCCCGTCTTGGTGTTCCTCTCTCGTCGTTTAATCCTTCTCGCAAGCTCGTTTTCTCTCATCTAGCCAGCGGTAAGAGTCATGAAACCTTTAGATTTTTTTTTTATTTATTTATATGGAGATCTAATTTTGTAGAAATTTTTTTTAATAAGAAACTTCGTAGAGTTTTCATTATTTGTTTGAAGTTACCTTTGACAGCGGTACTGTTGTTGTTCAAGTTTTTCTTGAATCTTTCGACGAAATAACATTGAATCATGCTTCGTTAATTGAATTTTAACCAAAATTTGAAGTATTGTGGAGATTTCATAGTTCTCGAAGAGGTATAGTATTGATAAGGAGGCAGAATGGAATGATTTTTTTTTTTTAAATGATTTTTGAATGGTTATCCAGCTGTCCCCCAGTCACAATTATTTGGTTTGAAAGCTTCTAAGCCCTTGAGAGGAGATGCCAACAACATTGGAGTGGCCTCAGCTGGGAATGTGTCACCGGCAAGCACAAGTGCTGCTCAAGAAAATGCCCTAGAATGGGTCAAGAAAGACAAAAGAAGAATGCTTCATGTTGTTTATCGTGTTGGAGATTTGGACAGGACGATAAAGTATGTATCTCTAATTTAATATGAGTTGTACTGTTAATCTTAGGACATAATTTTATTTATTTATTTTTTTAAAGGCTAAATATCTTGTGGATAGAATCTTAGGATTAATCATGTATTCTGTTGACTGTAGATTCTACACTGAGTGCCTTGGGATGAAATTGCTGCGGAAACGTGACATAACAGAGGAGAGATATACAAATGCTTTTCTTGGATATATGGGCCAGAAGATTCTCATTTTGTTATTGAACTCACTTACAGTAAACTATCTGACTGTTCCTTTATTTGCTAACCTTTGATAAACTCTGTAACATCTGAACCTCAATGAACCTTTGGTGGATTACTAAGATGCTAAAAGTATCCATATGAGCCAACTGAATAGTAGATTTCTTATGCATATATTGTTTTAATTAATAATGTCAAATAATGCTGCCAGATTATGGAGTTGACAAATATGATATTGGAACTGGATTTGGCCACTTTGGTATTGCTGTTGAGGATGTAAGATCCTACTATTGAATTCTGTTTCCATTTTTTACATATTCCTTTAAGCTTGCGCTGGACTTTTTATGAAGGTTTTCTTCTAGCCCACTCTGGAGGATCCTCACTGTTATGCCAAGTTTTTGCTTTTACTGATTGGACTGTCTGCTGGTTATTGACTCTTAAAAGACCCAAACTTGCATAATCTTCTCACTAGGTTGCCAAGACTGTAGAACTTATAAAGGCTAAAGGAGGCAAAGTAACCCGAGAACCTGGTCCTGTCAAAGGTGGCAGCACTATAATTGCATTTATTGAAGATCCTGATGGTTACAAATTTGAACTGTTGGAAAGAGGGCCTACACCTGAGCCCTTGTGTCAAGTAATGCTTCGAGTTGGTGATCTTGATCGCTCCATAAATTTTTACGAGAAGGTCAGTGTTGTTAAGACAGGGATTGGACACTGAATATTTGTTAGATTCAGTCTTTATTAATGTCCCAGTTGTTTTTGCTTACCATGGTTTAAGTATGGTTCTCAGTATATTGCTTCTGTCTTCTTAGGCCTTTGGTATGGAGCTTCTTCGTAAAAGGGATAATCCAGAATACAAGGTAACTTGACACCTTTACATATTTTAGTGTGTTGCACTACATTTTGTGCATCAATGTGTTATTATTTGTAGTAAACTTAAATTAACTTATAAAGTATGTGGGTTGTATTTTAGGGAATGTCAGATTTTTCGTATGACTTTTGAACTTGAAGCTTTGTTTTCAAATGCTGGGGTCACAGAATGGGATAGAAGAGCCATCTTGTCTCATCAACAATGATTAGGCAGCAAACTAAACTTAGGAAAGTTCATTTTCTTTTTTTTTTTTTCCAAATAAATAATCTAAAAATGATTTTGAGCACAAAAGTTGAAAGGGGTAAAAAAGAAGAAGAAAGCATCATTTCTTCACACTTACTGTTTTTTTCTGATTAATTACTGTTTTCACATTCTTCTTTGAGCACTTACCTCAGAGTGAATACTAATTAGAAAGTTTATTCTCTAGAAATTTAGTTTCACATGAGATTTACTCTTAAATATTTTATACACTTGAATATTCTGAATTTGAATATGTGTCCACCATGTCATATTGCTAAAACATTATATTGTTTACCATTTTAATAAATTTATATATGTTCCATGCAACATGTTAGCCTTTTGGTCATTGTTGTGTCTGAACAATCTACCTTGCTGACATATACTACTTATGATCTCCTCAGTATACAATAGCCATGATGGGCTATGGTCCTGAAGATAAAAATGCCGTGCTTGAGTTGACTTACAACTATGGGGTCACTGATTATGACAAAGGAAATGCTTACGCTCAGGTAGAAATGATTTCCTTTCTCTGTTTTCTCCTCAAACATGTTAGGCAGAATGTTCCACATTTAGGGGCATGCAAGATATTTAAGTATGCCATGTGCCTTGTTTTTAGTTTCATTTTATTTTCTGTGCATTTGTTGCTTATTTATTTATTTTTAATATAGGAAACAGAAAAAGAAAGTGCCTTTGTTGCTTAATTTATGCTCACTATTTTTCACAGTATTAGAATATTGGTTTTGCATTATGTTAACCTATCTTAATGGACAAATTGGAGATTGACTTCTTTGTCTTGGCAGATTGCAATAGGCACAGATGATGTTTATAAAACTGCAGAAGCAATTAAACTCTTTGGTGGGAAAGTTACTCGGGAACCTGGCCCATTACCTGGTATCAACACCAAGATTACTGCATGCTTGGATCCTGACGGTTGGAAAACGGTATGCATTTTAAAGATTTAACACCTTTATGCTGGTTCCTAAGAAGTTGGATTGAAATACTTAATCAACCTTTTTGGTTGCACTCGTGGCCTATTTGCAGGAGCTCTTTAAGACCCACTGCAGTTAGACACAAATATACAGTAACATAATAACTTTTAAGCGAGAATGGACACTTTGTTTTCTTATTCTGTTAATTATTATTTACTTTGTCTCAAATAAGAAACGGAAGATGCTGGGAATACTTTTTGAGACATGGTCCTCTTACAAGCTTATGAATCTTATTAATTTGCCGACATGGGACTGGCACAACCCAATCATTTTCGGTGGGATCAGCCTCTAATAGAACTGCATAAAGTGCTCATACTTTGTAGTGGGGCATCTTAAACTATTTATTTGCTTAGCTTATGTTTTTGTTTTATGACAAGTTGAGGACCAATATATCATGCAGGATTTGATATGCTGCTGTGATTGGATATGTGGGTCTAGACCTGCATTTAACACGCTGAAGTACATTTTCTCAAGTAGATTTCAATATGTGATTTTTTTTTTAAATTTCTTTTTTTCAATGGGGACTGTAAAACGGCTTTTGTCCTTTTCTTAGTTTTGTGAGATTTCATTGGCTAAGATACTTTGATTTATTTTGCAGGTTTTTGTTGATAATGTTGATTTTGTCAAGGAATTGGAATGAGTTCTAGGAGCATCATCTTACCAAAGCTTGTAACACTGAAATCTGAATCTGGGTTAAGAAGATTCATTGAAGCAGTTCTCCCACCCCTACAGAGTGTATCCAAGCCCATTTTGTTAATATTGTTATAGTATCGTTCAGAGTGATAATTGCAATAAACATCCTTGCTGTTAGCTTGGGTGCTGTGAAGGAAAGTGTGACATACTGATTTACCTGTTCAAATATTCTCCTTTGTTTCAATTGGAAATCTTATTCACAATTGTATGAGCTTCTTCTACTTGTTAAAAGAGGCTGAGTGTTGGCATACAGAACAATAAACCCAAGGGAAAAAATTGTGTATTATATAACAAAATTGTTTTCGAGGACTTCTGTCTTTAATCTTAGCACGAAATTTGTCATCAAGAAGATCAGAGTTAGTGGAATATAGCTCGTCTGAATGACTACGCAACGCGTGTACTGAGCTGGTTGCTTTCTTGCTGTTCATATCTAATTTTATGCTACAATTAATGTAATTGAATAACAGTAAGTTGGGTATTGTAACTTGTGTTTCTGAGGGGGGAGGAAACAAAATGCATAAAGCCCTCTACTTCATAATTGAAAAGTTATCAACATTTTGACACTCAAACTCAAACGATTTAAAGTATATTTGATATGAAAATCAATATTTTAAAACATTTTAATACTTGTGCATTTAATATTGATTAAAAGCATGGTAATTTAAGAACATACTCTTAACCATTCTTGATATAAATTATCTGATTATTTATAAGTGTATAATATGTTAAATCACTAATTTTTAAAAATTTGTATTAAAATATTATAAATATAAAACAAATTTATTAAATATAGATAGGGTTTTGGATAAACGAGAGTAACATAAATAATTTTATTGAAAGATCGATTTTCTAACGTTAACAATTCTACTTTGAACGTGATATTGAAATTTTCCTTTTTGTCATAAAACAAACAGACATACTACAGACATGAATTATCATTGGACGCGGCAGGTCAAGCACATTTGCTTTGGCGGGTTGAGACTTTCGTTCAACGAAGAGGATATATAATTATATATGTATATATATAAAAAATTGGTACACTTCCATTTTATACAAAATTTTATATTAATTATATGTTATTAAATATAAATATATTTAATAATTAAAATTATATTTAATTATATAATTAATATATATTAAATATAATATTTAATGATGATTAAATGTATCTATAACTGATAGAAGATTTTTTATAAAATAAATACTCGCCTGTCCCATAAATATATATATATATATATTACGAAAAAAACCCTAATTACCGTTGTCAAAACTCACGAGAAGAGTACCATGGAGAGGAAGCAGAACAAGGTTGAAGAAGGAAACGGTGAAGCTCAACAACAAGTCAAGAAGAGAAAGTCCAAAGACGTTTTTTTCCTTTCGGTAATTACAGAAACTACTACGGTTATCGAGTAATTATTCATTCCTCTCATCCTTCCTTCCTTCCTTCCTTCCTTCCCCTTCATATCTCTTTCTTTTCTTTCATTTTTTTTTTTTTTCTTTTACAAATTTAGGTTTCTAATTGTTTTATGAGAGTGCATGTGTTCTCTAGATTGGTCAGGGCTCGGACGAAGATCCTCGGCTTAAGGTGTTGAAGAAAGAGTGGTTTGAAGGCAAAGATTGTCTCGATATTGGCTGCAATTGTGGCATTATAACCATTCAAATTGGTAATTTCTTCAACTTCAGAAAAATAATTGCTCCTTAGAATTTTAATTTCCTTGCTGTACTGAAATTTCTAATAACTTGTCCAAACTCAAATTGTAAGCATTTTTTTAAAAGAATATTATATTGATATTTGGACTAACGAGGCATGGATCATTTGATAATGATCGTGATTTTCTTGTTTTTTCCACAGCAAAAAAGTTTCACTGCCGGAGCATCCTTGGAATTGACATTGACTCCAGTAAGATTCTTATTTCCCTATGTTTGTTGGTGGCCAATTTGATTTGAGTTGAATAATTCATAATTTATTATCTCTACAAAGTTCTCAGGTTTGATATAGTCAGTATCTTTAAAAGTTATTTTTATTTGTAATATAGGCGCAAATGTCGTTGATAATGCCCAACCTGCATCATGTACTCATGCTTTTAGTGATGAGTGTCAAAAAGACATTGCCTATATTGTTGTTCTTATACATAGCATAGCCAGCCTTGTACTGCTATATTTTCATGTCTAGGTAGATATGGGTTGATCTGCATAGATAGCATATCTGCGTCTGGATTTTGGACTTCTCAATCTTGATGGGTGAAAATGGAACTGGTGATTGCTTTTGTTTTCAGTTGTATTTAAGTTTACCAGGATGTCACATATTGAATGCTCAAAGATGAAGTTCTAATGTTTAATTTAAAAATGATGGACATATTAGATGTCTTCTTTCTGGTTTGCAGATCGAGTTGAGGATGCATATTGGCATGTAAGGAAAACTGTAAAAACGGAGCAAGCTGAGAAAAAATATGCAAAGGCTTCCAGATTGGAGATTGCTGAGAAAGTAGATGGTTTAGTTAGAAATGAAGAGAAGGGAATTTCAAGGGATTGTTCTTCTTCAGAAAGAAATCTCTTTGATATAGTTTCTTTCCGACAAGAAAACTTTGTGCATGGTTGGGATCCACCAGAGAAAAAATATGATACAATTCTCTGGTGAGTCTTTTCATGTTCTTCATAACTTCTTACAAAATAATATTCTATCTGTGAGAGTGAGGGTTACGAAACAACAAACAACAATTGAAGCTTGGTTTCACAAATATTCCTTGGCTGAATTAAAAACTGTTTTTAGTCTAGAAGTTCTGATTACGTGAAATAAAGGACAGAGAAATTTTCTGACTGACATTATGCAACTTCAGAAAAATATTTTCACTCGCTCCCTCGGTTCCTAATCGTTTTGCCCTATAGAATTTGCCACAGTTTTCCGTGGGAAATTATAATGAGCAGAATATTTCTTTGGTGGCTCTGTTGACATACTAATGTGTCTTTTGGGTCTAGGCCCACACTATTTTGTGGTTTGGACCTTGTGATGATCTTGGTTTATTATGGTCGAAGTTGAATCTAGAATGAACACACACACGGTATTTTCTTTCAAAAGTTTCTCTTATCGGTTTTGACTTTTCAATTAGTGAGAGTACACCATTTTCCCATGTTTTTAAAATAAAACAGATATACTAGCTTTTCAAGTTAACAGGAGAAGAGTTTTGCCTGACCTCAACTTGTTTTCGTGCTGTATGCATCTATCCACCTGTACATGTGTGCCTTCCCCTTTTTCTCTTTTTTAATTTGGTATCTACTGCTCAATCTTTATTTCGTTTTTATTAGAAGCTTTTGAATCATTATTTGACTTTATGTGGATGAGTTAGTTCCAAGCGAATAAATTATTTTGGTTCAGTTTCTTCTTTTTATACATACATTATGCTGCCATATGGTCAAGTGCATTTGTCTTCTGCAATGCAGTTTGAGCGTAACAAAATGGATACATTTGAACTGGGGTGATGATGGATTGATTACTTTGTTTACGAGGATATGGAGAATTCTTCGTCCGGTAATTATTATATATGGTCTTGTAAACACATGTTTTGTTTCTATCAGCTTATTGTGGGGTTTTTTTACACTCAGCATACTCGTATTTATTTATCTTTGTCTCTTATCCTGTGAAATAGCCTTGTGAACTATTTACTGAGAAATTATGTTTAATTTTGAGCAGGGTGGCATTTTTGTGTTGGAACCTCAACCCTGGCAATCATATGAAAAAAACCGTCGTGTGTCTGAGGTATTAACTTTTTTCCCAGTCCTCTTCTTCAGTTTTGCAAAACTATATATGGGATCATGGTACATAAGATTTTTGTATTACTCAGTTCACAGAAATCATGTACTGCAAACAGCAAATGAATGATGTAGGTGTCAATTTTTGTGAGAGTGAAAGGGAGAAATATGCTAGGCTAGGAATACTAATATATTATGATTATTGTCTCCAAGGAGATAGCCCGTTAGTTAGGCCTCTTCTAGTGGAAGCTAGAGGTTTAGGGATAAAAAACACGTCATATCATCCTTGTAAGGACATTAGTTTAGTTTGTGTTTGTGCTTGGAGTTGGATGGGGGCTGTATGGTAAAAAGAAAAAATGTCATGATTGTTGGACCCATTTTTAGGGCAGGCTTCCAATATTTATTTTTCTGTTTTGGCTCTGCTACAAGCACATATATAAATTCTTTTTTTTTTTTTTTTTGAGAATTCTTTCGAATGTTGAATAAATTTAACATTTCATTTTTCAGATTATTTTATTCATTTTGTGTAATATGAATGCTGATGCTTATCTATTTTGCAGACCACGGCAATGAATTATCGAAATATTACAATCCATCCAGAACAGTTTCAGGAAATTCTCCTGGATAAGGTATCTCTTATGTTTTCTTCTATTAACAGGGTTGAGGATCACTGAATGGTAATTTAAATGATCTATATGCTGGTGCAATATGCTATAAATTATTGGTTAAGATCCTAGATGATTGATATTTTGCAGATTGGATTTAGAACAGTAGAAGACATCAGTTCTGGTGGTTTATCGGGCAGCAAAACTGGATTCAACAGACCAATATTTTTATTCCGCAAATGACTAGCCTAGTTAAGCTGCTGCTCTCTCGTGGCTCCTAGTATATGCATGACTAATTTCTTTCCTTCTCAGGTAGGAGTAAGTGTAAATTCTGTGGGAGTTAAATCAGTTATCAAAAAGTTCTTGCAGCCTAACACTCATTATGTCCAGTGATCCAACAGGGGAGATACATATCTTGGATGTTCCATGGTTTGTGCCTCATTGAAGTGTGACTATCTGCTTGCAGTGTTATTGTATTGGTAATGGGCTTAACATCCTTCTGAAGTTGAATGTATACTGTTCTAGAGTTTGTAAAAGCGATGATGTGATCAATTGTGGAATATGTAGTGTTCTGTATTCACATCCTCTTGGCAAGCGGATTAACACTGGGCAGTTAGAGCATGTCTTGCTCAAAACCCTTTTTTAACGCTTCTTGTTGGGCCAGATGACAGAGTTTAATACAACCCCTTTTTCAATGTATCATTTTGATACAGAGGTTCAGGTTGTGTCAACCGTGTGTCCCATTAGGGTCACACTGATAGCCTGGATTAGGCCACAGGAGCATCGGATCTGGATGCATATTTCTTTAGTCCATTTATTTTGAATTCAATTTTGCCCCAGTGCCATTGGAGGTTCTTAGCTTACCTCGCATATTCATTGTGGGGAATGCAGCCTGTAGATTGGCTCGACTATATGAACGTCTGCAAGGTGATAGAGATGGTAGCTTGAAGGCATTGAAATTCCAATGCAAAAGCCCATCTTAGCAACAAATTTTTTCCTCTTTTCTTGAGATATTATAGTTTCAGTAGAAACGTTACCAACACTTTGTAACGGTCTCCAGTGATGTTTTAATTTGCGGACAAATCTTAACCCCTTGAAGCCTCCTTGTTTCTTTCCCAATTATTACCAGAATGGATGTGGAAAATAACTGGGAGCCAAAGCTGTTGTTCATGGTGAACAGCAGTGTATGGTATTTGATCATTTCAACCATCACGTTGCAGCTAGTTACTTCAATCTCAAACCCCATTTAGGCAGCTCTGATCATTTGAAGCGTGTGGTGATCAATGCCCTAGAGAGAACCAGGTTCAGGAGTCAATCTACTGACACAGAAAACAACGATCAGATGCTCTCTGTAGCGCTCTGTGATTTCAGATTTCAGATTCTGTATGTTAGGTATGATGCCCGAACCATTCAACGTGATGTTGGATCATCATGAAGGTATTATAACTGTATGATAACGAAATGATAAAGAAGCTACAGCTATTGTTAGGGATGAATTATTGTATGATAACGAGGTAATAAGAGTAGCTCAAGCAACTGTCAAGCATGGTTGGTGTCTGACTGCATAGTCCCTGCGGGTGGTGCTGACACGGTACGATGTTGGCATCTTAGCGGTTAAGTTCTAGCTATTTTTACCATCTTCTGTTCATCACTATTCTGGTTCTTTCGAGTTTCAAGGCAAGTTCAAGTTCTCTTTTGCTTTTGTGAATGAGGTAATAGGCATTTTATGAGCTGAGTTCAGTTTACGGCGCTCCAACAATATGGAACCAACACAAACAAAATAGAAATGAGATGGAGAGATAACTATCGAAATCTTCCCGCAAACCTCTGTGGCCAAGCTCGTATTTCAGATGTGGGCCTACCGTGTCATTATTTCCATGAGAAACAAACAATTGAACGAACAGAACCCCGAACGGTAACATGTGACATATGATCTCGTGATCCGCGTGTTTCCCCTGACGTTCTCCAATAAAACACACTTCCCTGGTCATTTTTGTTTCCATGCATGATTACCATTTATATAAACACGAAATCAATCTTGACGAACAAAAATCAAAACCGACGCATCTATATAAAACTCCAAAATCCTTCACAGTTTGTAGTGATTGGTGAGTGATATTGTGTACAGATTTTAACACAACACATTCAAAAATAGAGAACGGCACATCAGAGTTTCAAGCCATAGATTTTTCCTATAGATTCAACTCAGACAGTGAATTGAGTCTGTTGAAATCTAATCCCAGAAGATCAACCATTCACCAAGAACACTTACTGATTTTAAGTCCATGGATTCAACTACTATTAAATTGAAGGAAAACTGCACCCAAGAAAAATATAAAAATAAAACAACAAAATATGAAATTGGCGCTGAGCACCCATTAGCACACCACTCCACATTGCAACAGATAGACCAGGCAAGGCAGCCACTACATGTGTCCCCACTGCATTCAGTAAGAACAACCAGTTTACAATTTCTCCATGCTGACTTCTTTCCGATACAAAAATGACAAAAAAGGAGGCCTTCTATTGCCACTGACCTTAAACCTTAATTTTCCTTGATTACTTCCTGATTGGTACTAGTAAACTGTCTCCGCACACCAATATCTCAGTCCAATTTTCTCCCTCCCTCCAGGTTTCAAACATGTAACATAATTCCTAAGAATATCAGCAACAGAACATCAAGTCTCTTGTAGAAGGAAGGATACAACTCAGAAATCTGAATATTTATGCCAAGCTTAATGACAATTCCTCATTCCTTCACATTCTTCAAGGAAGGTAGCTATTAAAATGCAAAGGCAACCAATTCTGATCCTGGAACAACTCTAAAAGTAGAGCATTCATATCACAACTCACCGTATGAAGTATCATTGGGGTTTAGAGGAGGTTGCTGATGGCTACTCACCAGAAAGAAGTCTGTAAACTAAGCTTTCAGAATTCCAAAATCTAAATGTACATGGGCTGCAAGTAATGAAAAACTTCATCAGTGAGCAAAAACATTGCTGCCCCCAATAAAATAGAGAAAATGAGACTGTAGAATCTTCAAATAGGACAAGGACAATAAATATTAACTGCCTCACAAACTCACACCCTAGAGGGGCACTTCATAAATCAGCTGAGACCAATTTAGCCCTGAGACTTGTAAATTACCAACCACTATAAACTGAATACTACTTTATTCCAATCCTTAACTCCTCTTTGTGCAGTTCTAGTAAGTATCTTCAATCTGTATTCACATGGTTGTACAAATGAGTTCATATTTCACCTACTGCTGGCCAGCTTTTTCTTTGTTCCCAGTAATTCCATCCAGAGAATACGATTCTCACCTTCAAAATGACATGGCTTTTTGATAGCCACAGGCCATTTCCGTTCACAAGAGAATGGCCAATTCTATGGTCTCTTCTTGATATCGAAAAGAAAACAAAAACCATATGCACAGATTCTGTAAATATTGCAGACTCCTGGACCCACATTAAGACAATTTCCAGAAAATTGACACACTTCTGTAATCTCCCGCTATCAGCAGTTAAGCAACTCTTCCTCAACCCGAAGTTACTGTAGGCACATGTTTACAGTCTCCAAATATCCTAAATTGTATTCCCTGTCATATTCCATCCTTCAAACAATACTGTAGAGAAAAATTTCCTGCAAATTACAAAGTATTAACTGACAATTTGAATTGGTTATTTAGAATTGGCTTTTATGCATTAACTTCAATATGATAAAATTTCTTCAAAATCTATATCAAATTGATAAAATAAAACAGGAAATATTCATCATCCTTAAAGAATGAAACTACATCATAATCTGGATATCATATTCAAACTGGGCAAATGGATCCTAATTAAATAAAATAATTAGTTAGGCAATGTTAGAGAATAAAATAAGGCAACAAGAAGTATCTGAAGCTAAAATACACAAAAAATTCTCCCAGTATATTTGAGTACGTCAGAGAACATATATAGGATGCTTCTGCAAAGTAACACTTCGCCCGGTACGGTCATTTAGAAGTGAACTATCCTAAACTAAAAGGATATAACACTGAAATTGATGCAACTAAATACGAAGAAAACAAAGGAAGAGAAAAAGATAAAAAATAGTGTTTTTAGCAAGAATACAGAAAATCGGGCATAACCCCACAATGACAATTATATTTTGAAAGAATGGAATATGTCCCCAGTTCCAACTAAAACTAAAACAGAATAATCTCTAAATTCTAGAGCTGAGCTCTTTCAGCCAAAAAATTTTACTTCCATTTGATCAAATTTCTGCAGTAATCTTGACTGACCTGGTCACTTACAATAGATTGCTCCTCCTGAAAAAAAAAAAATAACCCAAAAAAGTGACAGATAGAAAGGTCAAAAACATACTTAACATGATGTTTTTATCTCAATAAAATCTATGGATTCTTTATATCATGACATGTAGGCATTGGAGCTAATATTCTGCTGTTTTAAACTCAGATTTGGTTACTAGGATAAAAAATGGTCCCAGATAACAACTGGGACACAATCCAACAGAGATTAAATGAGAAGATTACACCAGGAAATCATTATCATGATTGAAGACAAAAGTTGAGTTGACAACCATATGGCAAAAGCGAACTGAATACTCTAGTTGAAAAAGCGGAAAAATAATTCTTCACGACTAATGTTACATAGAACCATCAATACAAGGTTGCCGTAAGTCATTCATGACATATATGTACAGTACAGAAACCAAGCTTTTGGCATCTGTATTTCATATAACAACCAATGTTTTTGTAGTCACCTTAAGAAAAAACAATGTGAGGTGGGATTCACACTAATGCAATTCTTCAAATCAGCTACATCTTTTCAGTACTCACTGGTGCACTGGTAGAAACTTTTCAACCCGATACATAGGGGAAACATAACATCAAATCACCACACATTTGCAGCCTCCATAAATGTAACTCCAGGATCTTGACCGGACCCACCGCTGAAGACACTACTGGGCAATCATGGTCAACAACACTGAGTGAGTGAGAGGATAAAAGCACTAGCTGCAATAAGAAAGAATCCATCTTAAAACACATGATTTGTTTTTTCCTCACAGAGCAAGCAGAAAACAAAATTTATGAACTGGAAAAATTACCGTTTCATTACTTAGCAGAAGAAATGCGCTGCAATGATGAAATCCAACTACTTGAAGGACCAACTTTGTTGCCATGTCCATGACTGGGATTTGCAGCTTCTGTGGGCATTATGGGTTTTGGAGCATTTCTTTTTGAGGTACCAGCAAGTGAATATGAAGTTGATGGCATGTGTGCATCACTCATGACCTGCAAAAATTGAATTTCATCAAGAGTGATTCATTTGAAGTCTTGAGGCACAAATCAATAAAGTAACAGGAAAGTAACCTCTTTAGTAACATGATAATCACTTTTGCTAGCAGATAAGTAATATCTTAATTGTACTTTTAATAAAAATTAACCTAAAGTGACTATCATATTCCTAAATGGAAGAGCTATGCAATTTCCCCCCTTTTTTTTTCCTCGCGTGGTTGATATAATTTCAGAATACTTACGTTCTTGTCAATGGTATAATCAGGATTAAAGTGCCTGCCCATTGAAGATTTAAGGTGCATGCGTGTGCCAGAAGCGGCAACATTGCTTGATCTAACGTGCTCTGTCACATCAGCTGGGTATGGACCATTAACGCCTCCTGCCAATTACATAAAAAATGAGTTTCTTTATTATTTCTGAGCAATTAATCATTAATTACCAATAATTATAGCTATCAGCCTTTACTTGGTTTCCATCTAAGCTCAGCATTAATACCATCAAATATATTACAGACTTAGCACTGAGAGGGTGCACTTTCATAAGTTTTCATGCATTTCATTTAACGGGAAATTATTTTACCAAAAAAGAGGGTTATTATACAAAAAAAAGAAAATAAATGAGGGAAACTTACACCATTATCTCCCCAGCACCTAAGTTTCGGCAATCCTTCATTAATCAGTGATAAATACAAGCATATAACAAAAAATTCGCACTAGAATGAAGGTAAAAACTAAGAAAGGGATGCATGTCTTCATGTTGTTCTATTTAATCACAATCATGTTCTCAATCCGAGAACATCTTAACGGAACCAAAAGACAAGACAAGAGTGAAAAAGATCATATGGTTAATGCATAAAAATTGTAATTACAAAAATATTTCCTACCAAAAGTGTCACAACACCATGCTGTAATCAAGACAATGAATTTTTAGTCTTTAGCCTTACTGCAGCTCAGACACAACTAGTACAATCTGGAAAAGATATAATTTCTATTATCACAACATGATAAGTCAAAAGAGCCAACGTTAGCACCAATTATCATTTTCTAGGTTTTGAATTTACTACAGTTCTTTAAAAATTCTACTTTACAACAGATCACTGCTATAAATAACGGGATTTGAGATGTGTGCTGATCTAACCTTGGTGATTGTTCGCATCCATTGGCATCACATGATTGCTGCTCCCTCCAGGAACTGGCTGTTAGACATGAAACGCAATCACAATCATAAATAACCAATTTCTGAACCATAAAACCACCAAAGGATTCAAAAAGCAGCCAAGCAGAAACTTAGAAATCAAATCCACTCATCCTAACAGCGAAACACAAATGGAAAACATATTCAAGGAAAAAATAAAGAAATGAGAAGAGAGGTACTAACAGATAATCGAGGCTGAGCTCTACTTTTCTGAGCCTGCTGAAACTTTATGATGGTCCAGTCAAATATGTAATCAAATTCATATCCTGCCATGAGAAGAACCAAACAGTAACCAATTTGCAACATATTATAGAGCATGACATGATAAATTTGAATTGCAATTTCTACCTTGATTCATTTGGCAAATAGTTCACATCTCAGAGAGTGATGATGATTACATGATCAATTTGATTAATCACCTCTGAGCAGAGTTGTGTGCCGAGTTATAGGATATGTGCTAACATATACTGCATGGCAACCTTATTCCTAGCAAGGAAATAATTTTTCATCTAGCATAATAAACTTGCATTGCATGACTAATTAGACTTAGGGAAAAATCGCTATTGAATCAAGTTGGCCTTCATATTGTAGTTATGAACAAAGTATATAACTTAAGCAACATGAGAATTTAACTGCATAGACTAGGCTTAAAAGTTTTTCCATCAATACCTTCTCGAGTGAACAAGTCACGAAACAAACGTTTCAAGAATCCGTAATCAGGCCGCTGATCAAAGGTCAAGGAGTGGCAGTAATGGATGTATGATGCAAATTCAACGGAGTGAGATTTGCACAAAACCTGAAGCAAAAAAAGGTCCATCAATTTAAATTATACTTAAAGAAAGATACAGCCATTTTCCTATACATATAAATGGTACACAAACCTCAATAGGTGTTGATAACTTCTTCTCACATATTTTGTCATATTTCTGCTTTTTTGTTGCAGCCTTTAACCCCTGCCATGGAAGGCTGCAGACAGGAATATTCAAGTCAGTTTCTCACACACCAAATTTTCGAGCAAAAATAATTCTTTTTATTTTATCTAGTTCCAACTTTAAGTTTATGTTTGTAACTACCGGCTTCCATTTAACTAAGAAAGCAAAGCCACAAAGACATTTGACAAACACTAACTTTTAATAGGTCCACTCACTATTTTCACTAACATTTGATGTATTACGCTTTCATCTTATAGCAGTTATGATTTCAAAACCACAAAAACTCAATTCCAAACAAACCCTAAATCACCTTAATATTTAATAGATCAAGCAACAAACAAATATATATATATATATATATATATATCAAACATAGGTAATATAAAATAAATAAGAATTAAATAACAAGGTTAACTCAACAAACAGTTGGTTCCACTGAACATCAAATTAAAGAAAGTGTACCTTCCTCTCAGAAAATACAGCAGCACATAGCCAAGAGACTCCAAATCATCCCTCCGACTTTGCTCTATGAAGAACACACCATATGAAAATATATGTGACCTTTATTCATCCAGTACAGAAATGGAGCTTTAATTAAAAATAAATAAATTAAATCAATACATCCCTTCTTCTTCTTACCAATTCCAAGATGGGTATTGCAACTTGCATATCGGGCAGTTCCTGTTAAGTTTTTGTTTTCCCTGTGTAAAACAATGGTTTATTCGTGCAGTGAAAATTGATGTTGTTAAATAAACCATTCCCTCTGCAAACATGTTCACTAAAGATAATATTGGAGATATCTACAATAAAATATAAAATTTGTGGTGCAGTAGTAATCAACATCAAGTCAGAGAGGGGAAACCAATTAACCGTAAATATAATGAAGTGCATAGGAACACTACCTATAAGGAATATGTCGATTGGTTGTAGCATCACGATATCTTTTTGCAAGCCCAAAATCAATAATGTAAACCTGTTTAGTAAAATACAAGCACAAACTTATGGCAGGATGCAACAAAGGAAATCAAAATAAAATAAATGGAAGAATTATTGCAAAAATGTTACCTGAGTTGCTTTACGACCAAGGCCCATGAGGAAGTTATCAGGCTTTATGTCTCTATGCAAAAATCCTTTAGAGTGCACGTACTCTATTCTTGTAATCTAAACAAGTCAGAGAATATCAATAATTAATTAGTAACTATCATTAAGTGTATACTCGAATTCATTGAAACAAATTTATTAATAACTAATAAACAACATAGATTGGAAGCTCATACTGAAAAATTATCAGTTATAAACATGTAGAACTGAACCCTAACTATTCTTACCATTTGATCAGCCAACATTAAGACTGTCTTTAATGAAAACTTCCTCCCACAATACACGAAAAGATCTTCAAGGCTTGGTCCCAACAAATCAAGCACAAGTGCATTATCCTCCCCATCCACACCAGACCATTTTATGTTTGGAATTCCACCTGGAAAATTAATAAACAAATAAACCCATAATTCTCAATTTTACAGCCATCAACCAAGAAACAAATAAAATATAGTGTGATACGTACTTCCCCCTTGAAGAATATTGTATAACTTGGCCTCATAAAGCAGT
Source organism: Azadirachta indica (assembly GCA_022749755.1). Classification (NCBI taxonomy): domain Eukaryota; kingdom Viridiplantae; phylum Streptophyta; class Magnoliopsida; order Sapindales; family Meliaceae; genus Azadirachta; species Azadirachta indica. The sequence continues at coordinate 12,368,437 of CM040446.1, forward strand.
TGTGGATGCTTCGTTTTACTATTTTCCTAACAAAACCAAAACAAGAAAAATCATAAGGTAAGAGTGAGTTTAAGCTACTACAATATGAAGCAGCTAAGACATAATTGTTATAGAACGAAATAAAAATTACTGTACATAGGAATTGAAAATTTTAAAAAAATAATATCATATCCAGATCGTGATTCCTAATCAAACGCAAACATAAATGACAGTTCCGTGTTGCGACTTACAATTTTGACAGCGACGATCTCAAACGTATCAATATGCGTAGCTGCAAATTCAAACAAAAAAGTTCACATACATCAAACAGCACTGCATAAATAACATGTTTGTGTATAAACAAAATGATTTTCTAGAAAAGGAAACAAAAAAGACACACCGAGATAGATTTCACCGAACGATCCGCTACCGATTTTTCGGCCGAGTTTGTACTTGCCACCGATGATCCGATCCATGCTGGTTTAGATCGGCAGACGGATCAGAACATGAAATATGAGCTAGGGTTTTCTTTTGTTTTGTTTTTAATTTTGGCAACTGGATTTCCTGATCCGATAAAAGTAACTGATTGAACAGAAAGACTTTCTTGTTTTTTTTTATTATATAGTATCACTCAGAGAAGAATTTGAAGCCACACAGAAGAACAACTCGGCAGCAAACGACAGACATGACACAGTGTGGCTTTGTTGACAGTATAAAGGTGGAAATTTAGAAGGGTAGAGTGGGAATTCGGATTAGGTAGGAGCGGGGTTGACCCGTTGACGAATTATATATATAAAATGTTAGGTCAGGGGTCCGGGTTTTGCTGTGAATGAGCTCGTAAAGGGTATTATTGTCAATTCGACGTTTTTAATTGCCTAACGGGGAATGCACAACGTGTATCTATTTACAATAGCACATTGACATTATTGTATAATTGATATATAATAATTTTTTTAAAAAAATTTTTTAACTCTTTTTGGTTGTATAATTTTTTTTTTTCCATATTTTTTAACTCTTTCTGGCCCCTTGTCACACAAATCATTAAAAATTAAGAATTTATTCTCAATTTTGATTTTGATAATTATTTTATTTTATAGCAATTTATTATATTTACACTACTTTTAATTATTTTTAAGTAAAATATGCATTTCGGATGGCAACATTCATTGTATTATAATATTATTAAGATTTACACAAATGAATAAAGCTATAAAATTTATTAAAAAAATTATGATTTCAATTTGATTATGTGTAAATATTTACTGAAAAACTATTGCAGTTCAATTGGGACTAACGTAAAATTTCTGGCTATTGTCAATTTTTCATTCAACTAATATTATTAGTATGTTATATCGGTTAGCATACAATAATTTATATAGAAAATTTGTATCATAGAATTATATACTAATAATTGCAAAATAATTAGCAAAAAAAAAAATGTTTATACTGTTTATGGGTAATTTCACTCCTTTTTATTATACCATATTACAAAAATAATATTCGAATATGAACAATATTTCAAATTTGATCAATAACGTTATAGTATTAATGATATTTTATTCTTTAAACTTTGATAAAATAATAAATTAGGACATCATTTGATATATTTTAATATTTTCATCCCTAACTTTAGTATTGAGAAAAAATTTTAACGGGCTATATTGAAGATATTCTGGTACACATTAAAAATAATATCTCTAATATTCAAATCTCAATTTAAAACCAACGAAATTAGATGAACTATTAACTTTAATTTTAGATATTCAAGAAAAGAATAAATATTTTTATTAAAATTTATCACAATAAATTCAAAGTTTCTATAAGAAAAATAATTTTCTCTCTCTCTCTCTCTCCTTTCTCAAACTTGAAATTGAAAATTGTCATTTGCTTGTTACTTGGTTAGGGAATGCTGCGCAAATCCGGCATCAAGGTCACGGGCAATGCTTAATTATGCAATAGCCGCACCCAATCTAGGTATCACACAACCCTCGCTTGTCAATTTTCTTCCTCACCTCTTTTTTTGATTTAGCTTCTAGTTGAACAACATAAATAAAGGGTTTCTGTTAGTTGTACTGATAAGATATTACTAAGTTGATTTTTATCTTCTGCCTCCCTCTCGCTCCCTTCATCCTTTGCCTCCTTGGACTCATTTCATTGTTGAAGCTCTCTGCTTTTTCAAATTCCCATGATCAACTTTTAGTAGATGGACTTAAAATTAAAAACTAAAATGTTGAAATTTACTAAGTAGATAATTTGTTATTTCACCCAAGTTTAGGGACTGAAATGTTATTACTCTATTAATCAGTCCCATACACCTTGGCTTGGTACGCCAGGCGAGAGTGATTTACATGAAGTGGATGAGACAATGTTGCGTAGAGATAACAGAAAGGAGGGGTAATGGAGTCGGCGGGACCACCACCAATGGGAGTATTGGATATGTCTAATTGTAAATGTAATGAGGACCTCACAGGCTGAATAATCACTATTTGATGACAGGCAAGGGATTGCACAATTTGGTCGGAAATCAGAATCATAATACCATTTTCTTCCATTACTTATTTATTTATTTATAATATTTTTTAATTTATACAATAACAAGAAAATTTTATTGTGCAATTGTAAAAGTTATTAATTTTGTGCTTTTCTTTTCCCTAAAGAGATGGCCCTGTTAACCGGGCCGGCTCTACCTTAGAGGATTTAGGCTAAGGCCCACAAATTTTAGAAAGACCCAAAAATTGAAGTACATAATTTCTTTTAAGGAATCTTAATCTAGTTCACGAGAGAAATCTATCTAACACTTTAATATAATAAATTTTTTAATTAGTGACAGGTGGATTTTACATATAATGAGAGTCTTCTAAGAGATAGGACGAATACCCTTATAATTCAAAAACAAAATTTTTCACTTAATAAATTTGGCTCCTAACCACTTGATTGAAAGTACATAATTTTAAGAAAACATATTTATTTTAATTGTTTACACGTGATAAAGTTTTCACCTAATTTTTCATTTAAAAGAAGACTCCACTCATTAATATTTAGTTTTTAAAATTTTTTATGTAGCAATATTTATTTTTTACTTAACTTTCATTTAAAAAACATTAATATTATTTTTCTTATTTATTCAAAACTATTTTAATATTTATTTTTTAAAAAATTGTGTTAAAATTACTTTTCTAACTGTTCAAATTATAAAATTACAATTGTAATGTTTAAAACAACTGTCTCATCCATATTCTACTGAACAAACCTATAAAAAGCCTCAAGTGTATATATATTGTGTCAGACATTCATAAAAATACTCTTTTGACAAAAAAAAATTTGTCTTTGAAACAAAAAAAAACAAAATTAATTGAAATTTACAAACAAAAAAATTGATGAAAATGATAAACAACAATTTATGAAAGCATTAAGAGTGATATGAAAATTTGTGCACACCATTTGAGTTATATTAGGAGGGTATTGGTGAATGCCATTACCTCTCTATTTTTTCAGCTAATACTCCATTATTTCCTTATATTTTCTATAATATCTCATCCCCCTGAATTTTGATTTTGTCTTTTAATATTTCTAATATTTTTTATTTTACCATTTGTAAATTAATTGAAGTGAAGGATAAAATTGAAAAAAAAAATTAAGGGGGTAATGAGATATTAGACAAAATATAAGGGAGTAATGGAACATTAATTGAAAAAGCAAGAGGGTAATAGGCATTCTCCCGAGAGTGTTTGAATATAAATATCTAAAAAATTAGTAATCTTGAGTAATGTAAAACATACTTGTTATTGTTAGATTATTCTGAGTTTGAATAACAATATAGGGCAAACATATGGTGTTTCGCAAGTGAAAATTTTCTCTCAATCAAATCTTTCAAAAATTGAAAAAAAGTTGAAGAATAAATTCATTTAAAATATTTAAATAACTAAAATGTATTATATTAAGAATTCAAATTAAAGGCAAGAGCATTATAAATGTTATAAAATAAAATTATTAATTATTAAATATATTTCTATAGATAAGTAATAAATATATATTAGTTATCAAATATCAAACAAAAGTGACTAATGTGTCCTGGCCTGGATAAAACTCGAATTATAGGTCCGGGTTAAACTAGCCATAACATATTTTAGGTCAATCTCGGGTTTTTATTTTGTAAATTTGCTACGAACAGGTTTAAGCTTAAGTAAAATCCGGATTAGCTCGATTAATAAACTAAAAAGGCTTAAAAGTTTGAGCCTCGGGTTCAACCCATCTCAAACAATATAAAATTCTGTCCGATTAATAATTTATATTAATTTAGGCCGAATTTCTCAATTCAGTTTAGACAACATAGAATTTGGTTCGGATCTTAATAAACTATATGAATTTGGGCTGAATTTTTAAAAATCCATCTTGAATCCAAGTTTTTCAAGTTTAAATCTAAACTTTAAAGATTCAGATTTAAAATTCGGCTCGGACAAGATCAGGTAAGGCCCGACCCGAAAATAAAGAATCTGGGCTTCGGTTTGGATTGATTTAAATTACAAAGTCCCATCGAAATCCCTTTTTTTCCAAACCTATTTACATAAAAAAAAAACAATAATTCTAAACAATCAAATGTAAGATTTTCAATTTTCACCTGATTTGTTTTATATATTAATTAATCAAAATCAATTTTAACATATAAAAGGAATAATTACATTAATTGTTCATGTAGGAGATAACTGTATACAGTGTCATAAGTAAAACTAAAAAAAGAATATTCATACTGAAAATAAATAAAGTAAACTTGAAACCTAATTCATCGCTTAAACCTTCCACACTAACCGTAAGCAAGGGCGGAATCAGGGTTCGAATTAAACTACGCTAATCTGAGCTAATATATTGGACTATGTGAGGAGTAATAATTAAGAACCGCCCAATTAATCGCAACAACTGGGAAAAGTAACAGCTGCAGCAGTTTGATTAAGTGCCCGTTTGGTTTTACTTTTTTATTGGGCAAAAGAGCTTTTTTAATGATAAAAACTCTTTTCAAAATTTTTAATATCGTTTGGTTAACAATGAAAAAGAGTTTTTGAAAATTAAAAAAACTGTTTTTCTTCTATTGGAAGAAACCCAAAATTTGAGTTTTTGACAGTAGAGCTTTCCCAACTTTTTTAAAAGGTGAAATTATTTAAAATACTCTTACTTTATTTTAAAAATTCTACGTAATTTCTTTAAAATAAAATATTAAAAATCTGTCTATTAAAGTAATTACTCAAATTTTTCTCAAAAGTTATTTGTAACAACCAAACGATTAATCAATTTTTATTAAAAACTCTACTCATAAAAGTTCTACGGGTAAAAACTCTACTTTAAAAAGTTATACCAAACGGATCCTAAGCTTTACTGGATCTGAAGCCACATTCCAACACTGGGCACTCCTCTGTAAAGGACATAAAGAAGGTAATACCCAGGAGGAGCAACTGCGCCGGACGGCGGTGCCTCAGCAAGAATTTTATGCTGTAGGGGGCCAACGTGGTTGATCACGTCCACCAAACCTAAGATAATCAGCCTCTGATTCATGGAAATACCATGCGTCGTAAATGCTGGAGCGTACATTGTTAGCCGAACGTCAAACTTGGTGAATGTCAGCTCATTTGATTTAACCACCACAGACAGCTTGCTGCCATAAATGGTCATATTATCCGATTTGTCCAGCACAATCTCAGGTCTTAAATTAGCTAATGATGGATCTAAATAAGGAGGGGAAAATTTCTCGACCCTCGTCTCAGTGGGATACTTAACGTTGTATTTGTATCCATCATTGGTGTTACTGCCTGATATAAGTACTTTTCCGTCAGGGAGTAACGTGGACGCTGAGTGGTACATTCTTGGAATGGCTGTAGGAGCTAACGCCTTGAACCTTTGGTTCATCGGTGCTTTAGTCTTGTATAACACGGGGACTAAATTGGGTACCTCGGCATCATTCCATGCTGAAGTACCGTTTTGTGCACCGTTAACCATTAGCACATCTCCAGTGGGAAGAATCGTCATATCCCCCATTACGCGACGTGATGGCATTATTTCCTTCTTCCAAACTGCTTTCAGGTCAGTGATTTTGATTCTTCCGCAGTCTTGCAATGCAGGGAAGAATTGCTTTTTAACTTCTGCATAGAAAAATGAATCCCACACGGCGCCACCACAAACTAGAACCTCAGCATTGATTGCTGATCTTGTGTATCCAGCGTGTAGCTTAATTGGGAGTATAACGGACATTCCTGATGCAGGATAGCTTCGGGAGCCACCGGGGAGAACCGGGAACTCGTGGACAACTTTGTTAGCTTTTGGGTCAAACAAGATGGAACGATTGTTGGAGAAAATGAAGACATTGCCATCAGTAGAAAGATGGACAAAAGGGTATAAATTATTCTCGATCATAAAGAAATTCATCTTTCCAAAGCTTCCCTTCATCTGATCATGAGTGTCTTTGAGCAAGGGGAGGAAGATGGCTTTCTTATTGGATTGTCCTTCTGGAGGAATGTATTCGTAGGTAAAAGCACCACGGCCACCCACAACAATGAAGCTGCCGTCAGGTAAAGTTACTTGTGTGGCGTACCATCTAGGTTCTGCAAGTGCTGTTGGGTATTCCTTCCAGTCGCATTCATCACATGTCCAGAGATATCTCACGGTGTTTGCTCCGCCTTGATAGCCTCCAGTACTGACTAAGTGTCCGTCCACGGTCAGGCCTCCTGATGAGCACCAAGTGTCCGTTTCAATCTATCACAGTTATAATTTATGTAAATCTTATTAAATTTCTATTAGTGTTGTAATTTCAAATTGCAAGAATTAAAGTTAACCTTGAGTGCTTTCAAATTGGCTGTTTCAACGTCATAGAGAACTGAGTGTGCCCAACAATCATGTTCGTTGGTCCTAACGTCAACAAGCCGGCAAGGCATCTTCTCTCGAGGCAATGGAATGGTTGATATTCTCCAAACCGTGGCATCATACATCAGAACCTTATTGATTTTGGGAAGCAAAATTGCGTGCATGGCTGATACACCTGAATTGTTAGATACTAGCTCCCATTTGCCAGTGAATGCTGTTTCAGCATTGCGCTGTTCATTCATCAAATCCTCCTTTTTCAGTTCGTTTTCCACTTGATGCGGAAAAAGAAAAAAATCATTCAAAGGATTTGGAAATAATGTTGCATATCCAGAACTCAACAAGAGAGGAAATATAACATAAAGAAATTTGAACATTATTTCCATTGTAGAATGGCGTTAATTAATTTGCTTTTGCAAGCACAAAAATTAATGTTAACTGAAGATGCCCTTTTTTTTTTTATTATTTATTTATACTAATCTAGATATTGCTTCCCATATTTCACTCGTAACTTAAGGTTGTGAGGAGTTTGGCAAAACAACATGCGCTAAAATAGTGTTAATGCCTTATTTAGAGGAAACTTGAATAGTTTTTAGTCGCTTGAAAGAGGAAATTAGGTACGAAGTTAATATTTTTATATAGCTTTTGGAGAGACTTTGACTTTTATTATATCAGGAAAAGGATTTCTATGTGTTAGCCGCTGAAATTTATTGAATTTCAAAGTAGCACTCCCGTACTTAAAGCTTGCAAGTTAACTGCCATTTGATATATATTTTCTTTAACATCGATTTCCGGCCGAGGCTTGTAGCTTCATTTCTGCAACATGATAGCCTAAAAAATTAGCACATAAAATTTAATATAAATGTAAACCGAATTTCAATAAGAGCATTTTTATCAATTTAATCAAACAGTATTTTTATCTTAAAAAGGTATACATTTCCCCTTCAAATAAAAAGGTGTAGTGAAATATTTTGAAATTTAATTTTATTGAAAATGTTCAAACTATTCTTACAATTTAAACCTCTTATTGATTTGCATGTTTCTTTATTATTTGATCAATTGTAGCGATATTTGTTGATTAAAACTCAATAAATTTTTAAATCTCAATTTAGTCTACTCAATCCATCATTTCTTAATAAATCTAAGGATGAATTTAATCAATTTTATATTATATAAACGTGCTAGATTCTTGTATGTATCTAATAACACTTTAAATTTTTAATTATTATATATATAACATTTTTACTCGTTTTAAATGATAATAGTTGTTCCTTTAGTTTTGAGAGGATTTCCTTTTATTCATTTAAACATGCATTTTATTGAACTGAATTTTAAAAAATTTATTTAATTTAATGATGTTTTTGTCCTAAATTTTTTATAAAATAATAAATAAATAATTTATTTTAATTTAACAAATTAGTCCTTGTCTTTTTTTTCCCACCCTTTCTTTCACAATGTTCTAATTCTTATTATCACCATTTAATTGTGACTATGAATAGGGTGATATTTCAAATAAACGAATTGTATTTAAGTTAATACGAATATGATTCGTTTATTATTTCGTATCAAAAATTTAAATATGAATATAAATATGGTCGTGACATGCATACACACACAGAAATATATATATATATATATATATATGAATTATGAACATTGCAGTTCATGAGATATTAAAAAATAGCGTTTTTTTTTTGTCAAATATCATATATATGTGATAATTAGATTCTTATATTATAATCTTGTTTGGTATAAAAAATATATATTAATTTATTTTATGAAAATATATTTATTTAAATATAATTATTCATTTAAAATATAATTATTTGTTTAATTAATTATGCTTTAAACGAATAAATTAGTTAAAATGATCAAATACGAATATAACATAATTATTAATTATTCGACATAAATGTGACGCGATTATTATTCATATCAATTTTTTTAAAATCTAAATTATTGAATTTGTGTGGCATAATAGTATCGTCTCCCAAATTATTATCCGTGAGTATATGATTACGAGGGACTGAAATATTAAAATTAAAATAATCATGTCCTAACTTATTATTGTCTTAAAGTTCCAAGTACGCAAATATTATTACTCCTATAGAATAATCGCAGCGTTGAATGTCAAGCTGTAATTACGATAATACCCTGTGAATCCTTTCATATTAACTAACGGAGTTTTACTACCCGAACCGGATCGCCAATAGGCGATAGCGTTGCCCGAGGAGATGGCCGGAGATGTAGAGAAGATGATAGCAGTGGGCCTGGTCTGGGGCGCCACCAACGCACTAATGCGACGGGGCGCACTCATCTGGGACCGAGCCCTCAAAAAACGCTCCACTCTACCCAAACCTCTTAAACTCCACCAAAAGCTCTTCTCTTCTTTGAAAAACTGGCTCGCTCTCCTCCTAATCTGGCAATACTCACTCCCTTTCTTGCTAAATCTCTCAGCCTCCGCCACTTTCTTTGCCATTCTCGGTCATACCCCCATCTCGCTCGCCGTTCCCGTCACCAATGCCACGACTTTTGCCGCCACCGCCTTTTTTGGAATGCTGTTGGGAGAGCAGACCCGTGTCGGCTTTACTTTATTGGGTATGGGTTTTATTGTTCTTGGTGTTTGGCTTTGCATTAGTGCTTGATCTGTTTGTTATTTTGATAATTGATTTGTATTGCTCCCGTGACGATACTTACTAGTTTGAAAGAAACAAGTTGATTGAAATGGACTCAGTTTTGTTTGTAGAAATTTAAGAACTGCTGCTAATATATAAATTTTGGTGGCTAGAGTGTGCTAGCCTTAGTCTGCAAGCATCAATTTAAAAGTTTGTTTGCTATATAGCTAAAGAAGGTTGCACTTGCGATTTTCGCTGGTATTTGTCTCTCTTGCTATTAATTCATGGATTGGATAGCTTAAATTGAAAAAATCACGAAGGAAGAACGTAATTACATTTGATGTCAGCGGAAATGAGGAAAAAGAATACAATCAATAATTCAATAAGATTGAAACACAATAAACAACAATGATTTATTCATCTGTAAAGGAAAAAATGAACAGAAAAAATTTATTGTTTGGCTTGATGCTTGTTGTAGGAAAAGGAAATGGCTACTGGAAACGAGGAAAAATAATACAATCAATATTTCAATATGATTGCAACACGACAAACACGAAAGATTTGTTCGTTTTGGAGAGGAAAAAATGAACAGAAAAGAAATGTTGTTTAGCTTGATGCTTGTTATAAGAATAGGGGATGGGTGGCAGGAAAGCTTCTGTTTCATCATGTTGATTGACTGGCATTCTGGCAAATATGATATTAGAACTGTGGTTTGAAGCATTCTGGAGCTATTTTTCCATTGAACCGTTTAGTATCTTTGCAGTAGTCATAGATCATGTATTTATCTCTGACCTGTTTCAACTGAACCAACTGGGCACTGCTCAACTGGCTATAAATGGGTGAGGTCCACCAGTTGCCCGGGGTTTTGGCTGCACATTGGCTAATGCTGACCGGTCCATTCCACTTGCAAGCTCTTGCCCTGAACCTGCGTAATCTGGCTATGAAAGGTGCGTTCTTCCAGTCGATCTTGTCAAGTCCACCTCTAGTTGCCCATTCATCAGCATTCCATAAGCTGGTGTGTACCCTCATCCCTTGCTTATTAGGATAGGCAATACCATCTTTTTCATAGTTGCGGAAAACACGAATCGGCACACTGTCAATGTACCACCTGAAAGCACATGAACAACTCAAAGATTAGATTTTTGTTCTTTACTGTGTCCTGGTTAAGGTTGAGATCAGAGAATTAGTTGGATCTGTCCGATTAAACTAAGACTGCATGACTAATGACAAAAAGGTTTTATTGAGTGGAAAAATATATTCATGTGGATTTTTCATTCCTTGTGGTAAATCTTGGCAAATTTACTGTCTCAAACTACTGAAAAATGATGTTTATTAGAACAAAAGGCAAATCCCTAGGGGTTCAACTTACACAGCTTCAGTGGGATTCCAATGTATTGTGTAGTTGTGGTAATCAGCAGTTGGGTCAAACCAGAGGTAGAATTGCTGCTCCCTGTCTCCCTTCCCTTGAGTATAAATATTTGTGTGCATGATGTATGGTTGTCCAGAGACGTTCCCTAAGAACTCAAAGTCTATTTCATTGTGCTGGCTCCCAGTAGAGGTTAGCTGCACAAATATGTAAACAGAGTCAGCATTTTGTGTTTCCCTGTTCTAATTAACAGCTATGTGCAAGAACTTAATGATTTTAAGATATGTTGTTGAAGTTATGAGAGAATGTTTATATGTTCAGGTGGAAAGCTTGTATACACTAAAGCTTCATTGACAATTTTTCTTTGTTGCCCAAATCAATACACTTACATAGTACGCTGTGACCGTTCCAGCTGAGTTCCCAGGTACTAATTTGATTAGCATTTCAATGGTTCCGAATAAAAATGGTTTCTTTGTTTGAGCGCCAGAACCTAAAAGACAAAAGTAACATAACAGTTTCGAGTAAGAGAAATTATTTCAATTTATGTGATTGTTTGATTTAGTAGTCACGCAATGTTTTACAGAAAACACAAAGCCTCCTAGTCACTGTGACAATAATGATAGATGATAAGTTGATTAATTTTACCTGAACTTTGATCCAACACAAGGTTTAGGTCTTCGCCCATTATTGAAGAATGATTGGCACCCCAGTTGATGTACATGCTCTTAGAAAAGTTGGCATCAACTAAACCTTGATGAAATGCAATTGCAGTGAAGCAAATAACCATCAAGAAAGTCTGCAAACTTGCCATTTCAACTCCTGCTTCTATCAAGCTGCGTAGTTGCAAAGCGATGCTTTTGTCTGTGGATTTTGGGGCCTTTATGTAGCTTGTGCCCATCAAATATCCCCAGCTAAGATGAAGCTTGCTTAGTTGCATGATGATTTATATATTTTTTTAAAATTATTTCCTTTTAGAGCATACTTACCTTGTCTTCTATGTTGACATCCCAACATGTTTATTCCAAATACGAGTTAGCAAAAATTAAATTAATTCGCACGAGAGAGTTGACTCAGACTTGGTACCATTGTGTTTTTCTCTTTGGTATTATCGGGTTAAAAACAATACATTTTTAGATATCTCCTTAGTCTAAAATTGTAAGAATTTAACTCTACATGACAAATGGGAACTAAAATATTTACAGAAAAAGAAAAACAAACATATTTATAAATAATTTAACTTGGTGCCTTGTGGGTAGTAGTAATGCTAATGTTGAAGGAGTGTGCATGCAAGTGGAGAATATTTAATGTGCCGGCGATGAACTGAGCCCAGCTGGGACGCGGTGAGAGTTTGGTGACGGAGACTGTCGTGCGTCAGAGTAACTCTAAGAGCAAACCAGTCAACTGACTCTTTCGTGGACATGGTGCATATACAGCTTAAGAATAAAGAATGTTGGTTTTGGTCTTTGCATCATGCAATATCCATTTCTTCGCATGACTACTTAGTGAATCAGACAGCCATTTAATCATAAAAATATATTAAAGTTGTAGCCACTTGTGTGCTTGGTAAACTGACATTAATCGGGAAACAAATGAAACAATTTTCAATTTTCCACACCCTCTACGCTCTTAATTGCATGCCTAAAGATTATCACAGTGATGGATGCATGTTGAATGTTGTAGAATACTGCTTTGGTCCTAGCACAAGTTCCAGAGCTCATAAACATCACATCACTATCTGAGGTTAGCATATATAACCTTTTAGATATGTTATTATAAAGTTAATTACAAACAGAGAGCAAAAAATCACTAAATGCAGTTAGCATAATCTTAGTATGTGTTATTATAAGGTTAACAACAGAAAACATGAAGAGGACAAGATGATTAACCATGACGCTAGACGGTGTAATTGGAAAATGAGAAAATTAAGAGACACCTTATCAATTATGGCAAGCCAAATTAATGTATACATATATATATATATATATATATATTATTTATCTGTATTTTATCGGTATGTAAGCATATTTCACGAGTTTTACAGTTACAAAGATAAAAATTGGCTAATATATACTGAAAAGGAATAAATGCTTTATGTTGTTTCTTTTACACATTTTTTGAAGATAGAATAATTATACATATTTTACGATAATTTATACATTCATAAATCAAGAAATTACGATGACTTCCAATTAAGGTGCTCGATAATTATACATATTTTGCTCTGTGCTCGACGACATTGGAATGATATCACATTTATTGTTTTCATTACTCTCATAGAATAAAAGACTTAGAATTATCATCAACACAAAATTTTTGGATTTGTTGGTTGCGCAGATGCTGGCTGTCTATTTGATCCCTATAAAATTTGTCATAAACATGATATTTTTTTACTATCTCGTAGTTTCCAAGAAACAAATCTTTGTTGCTATCTCTAATTCCAAGTACTTTGAAATTCTTACATTCCATGAAGCAACTAAGAAATATATATGGTTGTGATCTATTATTAATCTCATTTAGAGTGTATGCAATCTATTTTTTGCTACATATATTCCAACAATAATATATAAAGGTAATATTACTTATATTGCTAAAATTAGAGCCATAATATTAAGGGCCATAAAACCAAACATATTTTTTTACACGAGCTACAACAAAGTTGTCAGATTGATTTTAAATAAATATGCTTCACTAATAATTTTGCTCATCTTTTCACCAAACTTTTGCATACTTCAATTTTTGAGAAATTATTATATGGTATTGGCATGAGCAGACTCCATAAATTAATTAGCAAACTGATTTTTGGGGTGGTGGTTGGAATTTCATCGAAGAGAAAATACCTTTGAGAAAAGATCTGTGAGAATAACGCTAGATAGATGCATACTATACTTTTTTTTTTTGTCTTCTACCAAATTTTATCAACTAAGTTTTACCGTAGAGTTTTTATTGAGGGAATATTAAGTGTATATCCAATGACAATTGAAGGTGGCGAAATCCACAGAGGAGTATATTGTGATTGAGTGTCCATACCTTGTTAGTATTTTTTAGTGGTATTTGAGTTGGTCGCTATTCATTGGTTCTATTGATGGCTCCCTCTCATTGGTGAATTCCAACGCTCATTGTCTTTCAGTGAAACAAGCTGTAAATGTGGTGTTCGTAAAGATGAGAGAGCCGACAAACGAGTTTTGATCGAATGTATACAGTGACGAACTTTAGTATGTTTATATATATATATATATATATGTATATGCTTCATTGTATTGAATTAAAACTCACTCCACTTACAAAGTAATACACATCACGTTGCTCTCCTCCATTGCTCTCTGCCCTGTCTCACCAAATATTTTTCTATGTCCTCCTAACCTTTGTAGTCATCCTTTTGAATTATATTTTTAAATACATATCACTCACATCCTACTACTTATTTCTATTTATGATATGAAATAAAATCAATAAAATTAATTCTCGAAAAATCTTTTTATAGATGTCTAATGTCCTTGCGTTGTTCTATCTACAACTGATCTTAACATTACTGTGATTAACAGGACCCGCCCTGACCCCTCTTAAAAGTTCGAAGCGAATCCTACTAAATACTTATACATGTTACCTATCATTTTTCATATATATTATATAATAAAATTTATGAATAAAAAAAATAGTTTTAGGCTTCTATTATTAACATACATTGATTCTCTATATCTCATCACACATATATACATAATTACATACATATATGATATACTAAAAATGTTTCATGCATTATGCGTAGAGTGGTTTTAACCTCATTTATAAAATTGTACTCTACATGAATCCTACATGACCTGAAAAGAAATAAGGAAAATAGGATAAAGAGTGAGCTTGTGGCTCAGTGAGTAGATATAATTTTAATAAAAAATACGTTTTCATGCAACAACTATAAAACATCTTAAAACTATATATAAATTGAATATTATTTGCATAATAACTTGCACAATAAGAATGTATATCATCACAAATAACTCATATAGTACTCAACTAGTACCCGGGAGATATCATGCTTAGCAGAATCCATCACCTAAGCAGGAAAAAATCATACTCAATCTGACGGCCTCATATCATAACCCGATTAGCTCACATTTATATATATATATATATATATATATTTCCATGGATTTTGAGAACTTTAATACATAATATTGAGACATGGGTACATGTGGGATGCTTTAAACAAATACAAATAATATTCAAATAAAAACAACCACTTTCACACAATCTTTAAACATTACGCATAATTTTAAATGTCATTTTATATATGATATAATTTAATGTATCAATAAACAGACCAATCATGATATCTTTAACATTTAAACATATTATAAATTGATAATGTTTTAAAAATATATTTACTCACAAATCAATAGCTCAATTTTTGAAAAGTTCAAGGTCTTCTAAGTTTCTTACAAATATACTACTCTTTAAAAATACATGATTAAACAATTTACCGTTAAAACTAATTCAAAACCTGATACATATTACAAATACAATAATAAAACTACTTTAATTTCATAAATACACCATCCACTGGGTTTTTAAATATCAATTCAACTTTTCAATATATACTTTTTCCTCTATTTTTCCTAGTTCTTAAGGAGAATTTTGCCTTTTTTTTTTTCTCTCTCTTTTTCTTTTCTTTTTCCTCTCCTTTCTTTCCTTCTCTTTCCCTCGGATTCAATTTTTGCTTCTGTTCTGTTTAATTGCTTTCATTCTCTTTACAAAATTGAAAACAAACAATCAATATATATATATATTTAGATGCACCTCTTTACCGTTTCACCATATATACATATATTTTATTATTGTTATTATTATTATTATTTTCATTTGACACCTAATAGCCTAGGTGTTTCAGTAATTATCTTTCATTTATATATTGACACACTTTAAGTTACTAAAAATTTCTTTCCAATGCAAATTTTACTGATAATTTAATTAAAACCTTACATCAGAATATTTCATTTTATTAAAAATTTTCTAATTGAACATTCATTAGTTACATGAAATCATTAACATGAGAACAAGGGAGTTTGTTTTTCTTATTAGTAATGAAAAATCTTAAAATAAATTTGATATGCGTATATATTTTAATTAATAATTTTTGCATCTAAAAATTAACGTAATTAGAGTAATACGAATTAATAAATAGAATATTTTAAAATTTATATTTGATTAACAATTTTTTTGTTTTGATAAATAACTATAAAAAATAAAGTTTAGTTCTCAAATTTTATTTTTTTCTGTTAAATCTAATAATTCATCAATGGTTTAAGATTAGAACAACAGTTAAATGTTTAACAAAATTTAAACTAACATTTATTACAAATTATAAATATGTGATATTTCATTATTTCATCAGTTACAAATTAAAAATCACAACATGCTTCAATTTTAAACAAATTGGTAATCAATAATATTAAAGTAAAAACAATAAAAGAATTCTAAATTCAAGTAAAGCATATCCTCCACGTGAATTTTCCAGTGAAAAATGTGTATATGAATCTTAAAAGAACGCGCTGATCTACTTAACCTGAAACCACACTGAATGACTCGGAACTCCTTTATGAACCACAGTAAGCATATAATAGCCAGGAGGAGCAACCACTCCAGATGGCGGTGCCACAGCTACAATGTCGGCAACTCCTGGCAAAACGTTGTTCTTCACCTCCGTCACATCCAAGCCAATAAGCCTCTGATTCATGGATATACTATGAGTTACGAAAGGAGGTGCATATAAGGTCACCGTTAAGTCCTTCTCATTGATCATTTCATTTGACTTAACCTTCATTTGGAAGGTCTTACCGAAGCCTGTAACACTTTCTGATTGATCTGCTAAGATCTGGGGCTTTTGGTTATCAAATCTTGGATTCAAGTAAGGGGGAGAGAACTTCTCAACTCTAAGCTCCGTGGGGAATTTCACGTTATACAAGTATCCATCATTGTCATTGCTGCCAGCAATAAGAACTTTTCCGTCTGGTAGTAGTACAGCCACTGAATGGTACATTCTTGCAATGTTAGTAGGAGCTAACTCCCTAAACCTTTGGCCCTCTGGTGCATCGGGCCTATACAAGACGGGGTTGAAATTAGGATCGTCGGCATCATGCCATCCTGCTGAACCCGTTTTTGCACCATTAATAATTAGCACATCTCCAGTTGGAAGATTGACAGCATCACCCATTACCCTACGTGTTGGCATCATTTCCATCTTCCAAACGGGATTTGGACTTGTGATTACCATTCTTCCACAGTCTTGCAATGCTGGTGGGAGTGGTTTCTTTGTCTCTCCGAGCATATATGCATCATATGTTGCTCCACCACATATCAAGACTTCAGCATCGACTGCATTAGGGTTAGCGCGATTAGGTTTCAGCGGGAGGAGCGCGGACGCTGCAGCTGCAGGATAGTTGCGGGGGCCACCAGGAATAACAGGATACTCGCGCAAAACCTTGTCAGTTTTCGGATCGAACAAGATGGAACGATTGTTGGCAAAAATGTAGACGTTGCCGTCCGGGACAAGGTACACGAAAGGGTACAAATTGTTCTCCAATCTAAAACTATTGACCGGCCCAAAATTTCCTTCGAGATAATCACAAGTTTCTTTAAGTAAAGGAAAGTAATTGGCTGCCTTATTTGATTGTCCTTCTGGCGGAATATATTCCCAACTAAAAACATCGCGACCGCCCACAACGAGAAAACCGCCGTCGGCTAAAGTTACCTGTGTTGCATACCATCTGCGATCTGCGAGTGCGGTTGGGTATTCCTTCCAGTCACAATTATCGCAGGCCGAGAGATATCTTGCAGTGTTTGCTCCTCCTTGATAACCTCCTGTGCTAACCAAGTTTCCATCCACCGTCAACCCTCCTGATGAGCACCATGTGTCTGTATTAACCTTAAGTGTCTTAAGTTGTGCTGTATCCACGTCATACAGAACGGAATGTGCCCAACAGTCAGGCTGGTTGTTGTGTAGCTTATCGATACGGCAAGGCATCTTATCCGGAGACAGTTGGATCTGTGACACCCTCCAGATTGTGGCATCAAACATTACAATTTGATTCACTTTGGGAAGCAAGATTGCATGCATAGTTGAGACACCAG
Source organism: Azadirachta indica (assembly GCA_022749755.1). Lineage (NCBI taxonomy): Eukaryota > Viridiplantae > Streptophyta > Magnoliopsida > Sapindales > Meliaceae > Azadirachta > Azadirachta indica. The sequence continues at coordinate 12,386,365 of CM040446.1, forward strand.
AATTATTGCTATGTAGCTCCCATTTGCCAAGAAAGTTGTCGTCCGGTACCTGGTTGAGTTCTGCAGTATCTACAAAACTTGAAATGAAAAAGAGTGCAAGAATGCAGGCGACTTTTGATATATCTGCCATTGTTGTCAACAGTGGCAGCGAAATGACCTATTACTTCGCTACGTCTTACCTCTCAATTTCTCTCCATATTTATAGTTTGCAACAGGCACCAAAATAGTGTTTGTTTTTTTCTTTATTTAGAGGGAAAAGATTGTTGCTACCGTATATTAAATTTAATTTGAACGAGTCAATATTGCTATATTTACTATATTAACAGAAAGGCTTGCCCTTGTTATTCTATAACTTAGTCAAATCTATTTTAGTTTGTGGTGTTTTTCTATCAAATATCAGGTTTGTTGTTTTGATCTGTAGTAATTAATTAACTTAAAAGTGGAAAATTAAATTAATTTGAGTCGTCCGATGGAGATGATCATATTCATATTAACAATGTTCTCTTGCTTTCAAAGGGAGATGATCAGTAGTTGGGTTTATTGATTCTCGGCATATTGTATTTTAACCCCTAAATTTTGGGGAAAAAGAAAAATACCCTAACTTTTTAGAAAGTTAAGACACTTATGATCTTTAAAGAAATGTTAAGATACTCTTGGCACTATTATTCTTATTTTAAATTGATTATTTTATCTTTCAACTATTAAAAATATATATAAAATAATCATATTATAATTATTTTTATTTTGTAATAACCAAAATAATCTTATTATAATATTTAAATTTAAAAGTAATAATAATATTTTGATCCTTAATTAATTTTCTCCTTTTAAATTTACTATCAAATTTTTTGACAATATCAATTATATGTAATTTTTAAAATAGAATATTTATTTAAAATAGTCTTATTTTCAAAATTATGTATAATTAATTGTTTTCATAATTATTTAGATAATATTAAAAATTATTACAATAATATTCTTGTTTTATTTTTATCAATATTAATTATTCAAATGTAAAATTTATTGTTACCATTTGCTAAACCTGTACATAGTTATACATAATTTTGACAGTATAATTCGTACACAATTTTTAAAATAAGACTATTGTAAATAAATGATCTATTTTGAAAATCATATATAATTAATATTTTTCAGAAAATTTGATAGGAAATTTGGAAGGAAAAAAATATTATTATTACATTTAAATTCAAATATTAGAATAAGATTATATTAGTTATTACGAAATAAAAATAAAGACAATATAGTTATTTTATATATTTTTTAATAATTGATGGATGAAATAATTAATTTAAAATAAGAGTAGTAATCTCGAGAGATATTGTAATATCTTCTTAAAAGTAAGGAAATATCTTAATTTCTAAAAAGTTAAGGGGTATAAAAATATTGTTTTTTCCCCCCCAAACCCGAGGGTAATGTACACTATTCCTTTATTCTTTTTTTATGGACTTCTGTGACTTTTTTGTCAAAAAGATTTCATTATTTGATATACTTCTTTCCTTCGTTTAATGTAATTGCCTCACATTGACGAGGCTTGTCATTAAAAAAAAAAAAAAAAGTCTCAAATGCTTGGAATAGTTAAAATGGGTTGTCATGTTACCAATAAGATAGGTAAGAGATTTATTATTCTGATAAATATGCATGGCGATAATTGTGCTATTTATAATCGCATAAATATGTATATCGTAAATTAGGGTAAGCGATATTTAGGTTCCTAAAATTTAGCCAATTACTTAATAAGTCATATTGATTTAGAAATATTTAAAAAAGTTTCAGTCCATTAGTTTGTATGGTCTATTCAAATAAAAAAGTGTAATTTTTATTGTTACACTAATTTTGACTATTAATATATGTCTATGTAATTGTTTAATGTAACAAGTATTGTCCATGTTAATATATTTAATTTAAAATTTTACAGTTAAATTTAATGAATCATTGACTCTCATTGTCAACCATCACTAATCACCATTGACCATCATCTAATGTCATCTTTTTAGGTCATCATAGATATTATTATAATATTTAATGAATGTTTTGTATAATAGTATTACCATTATCGTCATTTGAATAACCATTCGTTGTAAATTTGAAATTTAATTTTTGGGTACCGAAACTTCAACTTCAGATCTATAATTAATAATTGTTCAAATGATGATGGTGGTACCATTGCATAGAACGTTTAATAAAAATTCTAATGATGTTTATGATAACTCATAAAAATGATATTTTATGGTGGTTAATAGAGTAGTTAATGGCAATTGGTGGTTGTTGGCAGCGGTTGGCAATAGTTGATTAAACCTAACTATAAGTAACCCAATAACATTATAATACAGTGTTACAGTGATATGTACATATCACAATGAGTTGGCTGCCACTTTATAATATATTAATTCTTGTCATTAAATAATGTCAAAAAAAATCATTTTGTCTACTTTTCCATCCAAATAAACAGTATAAACTAATTTGATTGAGAATTTCTTGGGTATTCTCAAAATTAGTGGGATTTATTTAGTTAATTGGCTAAATTTTAAGGACTTAAATGCCATTTATCTTATAAATTATATATTGTTTTTAGGATAAAAGCCCTATTAGTCTTAAAAATGTGGTTTAATACCCTTATAAGTCCTAATAGTTTTAAAAATAACCTTATTCTAAAAGTTTGCCCTAATACTCTTATAAGTTCTAGTAGTTTTAAAATACTCTTAAAAATCCTAATTTATTGACCAATGACAATTATATTCTTATATAATAATAGTTATTAAAAAAAAAAAACAATAAATAAATCTCTAAGATTTGAGAAAATACAATATATTTATACAAAATACATTAATTAAATAAATAATATTTTTTATGGCTCATTGATAATGTAAATATTTATAAATATATATATATATATATTTATTAATTTATCAATCTAGTTTTTGAGTTCTTTTACCTTTTCTATTTCATGAGTGCAACATTATCAATTTTTTCAGTTTCTGTGAAATGTATATAATAAAAGTTTTTTAGGCAAACTGAAACAAATATGTTTTAGTATTTTTTTTTTTTTTTGAATCTTGGGGTTATAATTATGATTTATAATCTTTTGTAATATATAAGGGTATATTGGTTATTACACCTACACTATTAAAAGTTTTTGGATGGACATTACAAATTTATAATTCAATGTGACATTTTTAATTTTTTTATATTATAGTGTAGTGTCAAAATATTTTTTATATCACAATGAGATACAAACAAATTTAAAGTTGTCAATCGAAAATATTTTTAAAATAAATTTGAAAAGAAGAACAACAAGAGAAGTCAGACAAGATTAAAAAAAAAAAAAAGTAACGACCAACAAAATAGGCATAGTGATTCAATTTTCTAAGAGCCCATTTTTTGTGTACTTTAGTTAATAATTTTTGCATCTAAAATATAATTAGAAACAGTACAAAATTAAGGACTTAAACATTTTGCAAATTATATTTGATTAACAATTTTTGCTTTGATAAATACTACTAAAAATAAGCTTTTATTTCAAATCTCAAACTTTTTTTTTTTGGTCGAATCTAATAATTCATCAATGATTTAATAACAAAACAGTTAATTAAATGTTTAATAATACTTAAACTAACTTTTATTACAAATTATAAATTAGTAAGCAGTAATAATGCAGAAATTAATAGGAAAAGCAATTAAAGAATTCTAAATTAGAGTACAGCATATCCTCCACATGAATTTCCCAGGCCAGGCCTTCATTTAATTAGCTAGGCTCTCTGAGGTATACATAAAGTGAAGAATGCGTATATCAAATCTTTACTGGTCGACCGCTAATTTACTTGACCTGAAACCACACAGAATGACTCGGAACTCCTCTATGAACCGCAGTAAGAAGATAGTAGCCAGGAGGAGCAACAGCTCCAGACGGCGGTGCCACGGCTACAATGTTGGCAACTCCTGGCCAAAAGTTATTCTTCACCTCGGTCACATCCAAGACAACAAGCCTCTGATTCATGGATATACTATGTGTTACAAAAGGAGGTGAATATAATGTCACCTTGAAGTCCTTCTCATTGATCGTCTCATTGGTCTTAACCTTCAATTGGAAGGTCTTGCCAAAGCCTGCAACACTTTCTGATTGATCTGCCAAGATTTGAGGTTTTCGCTTATTAAATCTTGGATTCAAATAAGTAGGAGAGAACTTCTCAACTCTAAGCTCCGTGGGGAATTTCACGTTATACAAGTATCCATCATTGTCATTGCTGCCAGCAATAAGAACTTTTCCGTCTGGTAGTAGTACAGCCACTGAATGGTACATTCTTGCAATGTTAGTAGGAGCTAACTCCCTAAACCTTTGGCCCTCTGGTGCATCGGGCCTATACAAGACGGGGTTGAAATTAGGATCGTCGGCATCATGCCATCCTGCTGAACCCGTTTTTTTGCACCATTAATAATTAGCACATCTCCAGTTGGAAGATTGACAGCATCACCCATTACCCTACGTGTTGGCATCATTTCCATCTTCCAAACGGGATTTGGACTTGTGATTACCATTCTTCCACAGTCTTGCAATGCGGGTGGGAGTGGTTTCTTTGTCTCTCCGAGCATATATGCATCATATGTTGCTCCACCACATATCAAGACTTCAGCATCGACTGCATTAGGGTTAGCGCGATTAGGTTTCAGCGGGAGGAGCGCGGACGCTGCAGCTGCAGGATAGTTGCGGGGGCCACCAGGAATAACAGGATACTCGCGCAAAACCTTGTCAGTTTTCGGATCGAACAAGACGGAACGATTGTTGGCAAAAATGTAGACGTTGCCGTCCGGGACAAGGTACACGAAAGGGTACAAATTGTTCTCCAATCTAAAACTATTGACCGGTCCAAAATTTCCTTCGAGATAATCACAAGTTTCTTTAAGTAAAGGAAAGTAATTGGCTGCCTTATTTGATTGTCCTTCTGGCGGAATATATTCCCAACTAAAAACATCGCGACCGCCCACAACGAGAAAACCGCCGTCGGCTAAAGTTACCTGTGTTCCATACCATCTGCGATCTGCGAGTGCGGTTGGGTATTCCTTCCAGTCACAATTATCGCAGGCCGAGAAATATCTTGCTGTGTTTGCTCCTCCTTGATAACCTCCTGTGCTAACCAAGTTTCCATCCACCGTCAACCCTCCTGATGAGCACCATGTGTCTGTATTAACCTTAAGTGTCTTAAGTTTTGCTGTATCCACGTCGTATAGAACTGAATGTGCCCAACAGTCAGGCTGGTTGTTGTGTAGCTTATCGATACGACAAGGCATCTTATCCGGAGACAGTTGGATCTGTGACACCCTCCAGATTGTGGCATCAAACATTACAATTTGATTCACTTTGGGAAGCAAGATTGCATGCATGGTCGAGACACCAGAGTTATTGCTATGTAGCTCCCATTTGCCAAGGAACGGGCCTCGCTTTCTTTTCGGACCTGCCGGTTTTCCGGGCTGCCCAGGCTGCACTGCAGCTGGCATATTATTGCCGAAATGTTTTACCACTTTCAGGCCATCACTGGAAAATTCATTGGTGCCGTCCTCTGATTGATAGTTGGGTTCTGCAATATGTGCAAAACCAGAAATGAAAAAGAGAGATAGAATGCAGAGGACTTTTGATATTTCTGCCATTGTTGTCAAACAATGGCAGTGAAATGAATTATTACGTACGGCTTTTGAAATTTTCTCGGTATTTATAGTTTTTAAAAGGCACCAAAATAGTGTTTCTTTGCTCATGATTTCGCGGAAAAAGTTTGTTGTTATGGTATCCATTTAATTTAATTTGAACAAGTCAATATCCCTGTAAATACTGTATTATGAAAAAGGCGTTCCCATGTTATTTTGTAACTGCTTAGTAAAATCCATTTTAATTTGTGATGTTCTTTTATCAAATGCCAAGGTTAGTTGTTTTAGTTTGATCAGTAGTAATTAATTAACTAATAGATGAAATTTAAAATAATTTGAATCGTCCGATAGAGATGATCATATTCATATTAACAATGCTCATTTGCATTAATCTCGCATGCTTCAAATAATTAAAATGGGTTGTCATGTTGCCAATAATATATGAGTAAGAATTTTAGTATTTTGATAAATATGCATGCGGATAATTGTGCTATCTATAATGGCATAAATATGTATATATACCATAAAAGAAAAAGGTCGTGAGGTTCCTACGAATTGGTTTATTAGACATAAGTCTTAGAAATTTAAAAAATACTCATAAAAATCTGGAGTTATTTTTAAAAGATGATTACATCCTTAATAGTAATAGTTATTTAATAAAAATTATTATTAAATCATTAAAATGTGACAAAATATAATAAATATGTATTAAAAATATATTAATAAAATAAATCACAATATTATTTTATAGAATATTAACTATATAATATTTGTTAACATATTATATAAATTTATATATTTTATAAATATTATAAATAATATTTGTTAATATATTATAACTAAAATATAAATTTATTTATTTTATAATATATTAATATATTCATATTTTAATATTAATTAGGTATTAGAAAATAAATAAAATGAATCATAAATAAATATTAATATGTAAACAAAATATACTATAATACAATACTCATGATTATATTATAATTTATATTTATGTATGGTTAAAATATATAAAATATGAAAAAAAATAAAACTTATTATTTATAAAATATGTAAGTTTATTATACATTAATAAATTTTATATTATTAATGTACTATTTATTAATTTATTTTTTTTAATAAATATATTACATCTTTTTAAATGTTAAATATTTGATAATATGTTTGTAAATAACTATTTTTAATAAGAGTATAATAGTTTTTTTTTGAAATAAATTGAGATTTTTATGGATATTTTTAAAAGTATTAAAACTTTTGTGTCTATTAAGCTAAATTTTAAGAACTTTCATATTTTTTTTCTATACCATAAATTATATATTCTTTTATGGAATAATAATTTAAATTGTTAATTAGGAAGATACTTGCTTACTTGGTATATTATATATAATATAAATTTATTTATTTTTATTTGGGGCGGGATTGGCTTAATCAAAAACCTATTTTCTCTTTTCCTTCATGCCTTAGTTAATTGTCAGCTCGTGAATATCTGTATCATTCCATTGTTAAAAAAATTGATGTTAGCGTATTGTAGCTAATTGAAAATTAAAGGATAGTTTGTGCCGTAGCCTTGGTTAACATGGATAAGAGTGGTATTTATGATATGAGCGAATGACAACTTAACCTACATAATCTAGTTCATATGAGTTACAAATTCCCAAGTTGACATTAACAGTTAAACATAGTCTTTTTGTTATTTTTCTCTTTACCTTTTTTTTTCTTTGACCTTCATTTGCATATATATATATATATATATATATTCTTATGTTGACTAGTGCGGTGACATAAATTTCTTTCTATTAACCAATGCAATTAATGACATTAATACCTTTATTTTATACTTGAAATAAATAATGCTTTGATTCAATTGACCGATAAAATAACATAATATCATATTTCATAACTGGAAAAAAATTTCTTTTACAAACTTCAAAAGAAAAAAGGAAAGCTATTTTTTAATTAATTGAAAATTAAAATTAAAAATAAAAAATACCCAATAAACAATAACAAAAGAATCATGTTTTGATGTTGATCATTAATTTATAATCTACAGTAAGAAATAATTTATTTTGACGATTGTTTTATTATTGTTGTTTTATTAGTATTTTTTCTTTTAATTTAATTTTTCTTTAATTAATCAGAAAATATTATATTTAATTCAATTTTTTCTCTTGTTTAATGAATTAGGAGAGAGATTATATTATTAACTTCTTTTTTTCAATTTTGTAATGGGTATATGTTTGTCAATCGTAAAATAAAGGTATTTATTTCATTGGATTAGTTAATATGGGTCAAAAAAATATTTATGTCATGGTATTGATCAATATAGATAAGAGAGATATTTATGTCAATACATTAGTCAACAAAGGTCAAAGGCAACAAATAATATAAATAGTTATAGGAGTAGTGCGTTTGATAATTAATTTTAACTCAAAAAAAGGAGAGGTAAGGATAAATTTATATATTATTTAAAAATCATTATATTATATTATTTTTGATAAATTCATAATTCTCGAATTTATAATTTGATCTATCACAAAGAAAATTTAAAATTTTTTAATCTAATTTAATTCACTAATTTCTTAATCTACTATAAAGATTGGATTAGATTATATTGAATTGGACGGATTGAATTAAATTATGAAGCTTCCTAATGGATACTTTATTAAAGGATATTGTCAAAACTTTCAATACCTTTCGTGGAATAGGATAGAAAGTTTGACTTGCCTTGAGCCCTAAGTTAGCCTTTGAATCTATCTAACATTAAAATCCTCCACTATTTTTGTCATATCTAATGGGAGGTGTATTATCATTATACTCATCAGTTGGCACATCACTTTCATGATCAAACATCTTCTCATCTACATCATCATCTCTTTGTATTAGAAGTTTATCTTCTAAGACTTAAACACACGTATCAATATTATAATCTACAGGCAATGTTATCTTTTCTGCTTGGCAAACATGTTGTATCTCATAGTTCATTGCTTTTTTATTTGAACTTGGCCTTTATCTTCATATTGTTGCATTGTTGAAGGTGTAATTGGTTCACTTGTAGTTCCAACATCTTTATTAGTTTAGGAAGAATTCTAACACAAGTACTTGCTTTCCTAATTTGTTATGATTAATGCTTAATAGCCTACCAACTATATCAATTGTGGAAGCTTTGACGTAGGAATTTTTTCCAATGTCATGCACATAATCTACTGCAAAATAGCTAAACACAATCTAATATGGTGGAGTAGATTCAACTTCCGTGATAGGTATTGGATAGGTATATGGAAGAGAGGACGGTTTATAATTGTGGGATGTAAGTGTATCATCTTTTTTGCAACACCATGAATGTAGAAAGTAACTCAGAATCAGACTTCAATGATTGTCTTTTCTTGGACCAAAGATATTCCACGTCAAAGGTCATATACTTCTATTGACAGAATCAATTATGCCAACAGACATGTTGAATATCATCTCACAATTTTTTCAGGGTCGAGTATTAGAGAAAACTCTGGCTATATCAAAGAGTTCACTGTAAACATTGCACAATAATCAGATCTCTTAAATTTGACACAATAACACATACATATTGATAAGTAACAAAATATGTGATTTAGATATGCATTTTCAAATAATTAACAGCACAAATATTAATATTATTATATTGATTCCTATTGAAGTTGGTGTTAAAATACAATTTTCATGCTTATGTGCCATATCATGTTCAAATACATGATAAACTTGAATATTCTAGATTAAGAAAAAATTAATACATAGGAGCGAATGCATGCCAAAATAGAAACAAAGAATAATATCAACTGGCCATCATTCTTAGTTATTACAAAATCAAATTCAAAATCTGTAAGAATACTTACAAAAACGCAATACTTAGAACAATTAACTAACTATGAACTACACCAGCACCTTTGCATGCATCAACACCCATCTGATTCTCAACTTATAACAATATCAACTATAACAATTTTGAGGGCACAACCAATCATATAATTACTTTATGTTCTGGCCTATAGCCATAATAGTAGCTCATAATGCATCAACATATATCTTTATCATGACATATGGCAATATAGCAAACCCAAAAATGTGAACACAATAAATCAATTACAAATACATATTGATTATATAAAGAAAAAATTCATTAATATGTATGTGAAAACACCCATATCAACCTATAGATTAATGCAATATGAAACGTAAAAGAATTTTTTTTTAAAAAAAACACTCAATACTTAAGCCTTTGTAAAGTCACTTCAATAAGTGACTTTATAGCTATATTCCTCCTCGTATTCTCACACACTCTTCTATATAATATGGTATTCACTTTAAAATCGAAAACACAAAATTATATGCAAAATCACATTAATCATGAATGCGTGCATTTAAGATCAGGCATTCAAGCTTCACAAGAATTAGAGCTCATAATTAAGGCATGCAACTAAAATAGCTAGAATTGAAAACATATACCTTACAGTTATTGCAATCCCCTTGTGCAAGTGTTGATATTGAAGCTTGTCTCTTTATTTTTCATCTAACAAAATGGATATACCTCTTAAGAACTCAAACAACAAGATAAGTTTTCACTAACTAAATATATATGTGTAACACCATCAATGCTACAAAAATTTCTCTCTTGCGATCAATCAAAGCATGAATTTTTCAATGATTATCTAGTAGATTGGATAATTCACTATTAAAAATATAGTCATCACTGGGAGTAGAACTTTTATACTTTTAAGAAAGTATTAGACTAGGTAACCAGAAAATAATTTTTTTTTACGATGATATAAATGTATCAATATTCGATAATGATAGACATAAGTATCTGTATTAGCTGATATTTAAATATAACAAAATAAAATAGCATATTTTTTTTTCGAGTTAAATAGTGATACAACAATGTTTTAGGTCGTTCTAATAAAATTTTTTCATTTTTTAAATTAAAATGAAAAAGGAAAAAAATGAAACAATGTCAATTTGCTTTTTAAATTTTTGCTACAACTTTTCTTGCACTTAGCAAAACTTTGGGTCACTAGCTTTACTCTGTCACTTATTAGTTCAAACAAGTCACATACCTTTATTGAACCTAATCAAAAACCTAAATAGAGAATCATTGACTCTTTATTGAGTCATCGACTCTCCATTTACTTAGCACAAAATCTAATCGTCGACCTCACATTCTATCTCTGTTGAGTGGTTGATCTATGATTTATAGGATTTAATAAAAAAAAATATCAAAATAAAAAATTACTCACAAATCTTTGTTCATTCTCATTTTCATTTGTAGTTATATAATGATTGGCTCTCATTGTCAAGGTTAATCTAGCTCATATTCTTAATTTTTTTTTGTTATGCCATAATTTGTTTTTTAGGTTAATTAGGTTTTGAAATTGGGTATTAAGATTAAACTAAATTTTTCAAAATCGGTATTTGTCACTTATCTTACTGTTATTGGTCTAATATAGTAGTTATTATTGTCATATGTTCTTGTTAATGAAATGGTTGTACTATTTGTTAAACTTTTGTTTTGCTAACTTCAATTGATTTCTCTTCAAGTTTAATTTAGTGGTTCCAATGTTTGATTCAAGAGTGAACTAATGATTATTGATTCTTAGGTGAAGACTTAATATGATATTAAGTTTTGCATTTGGTTTTTGGGTGGGCAAACAAACTCTTTTATATCCTGTGATGTTTACGTTTATAGATTTGCTTTTGCATGCATGTATGCATCAAATGATTGTTTCGTGTGTGTGTTCATATATCTATTATGATACTAAAAATTGTGCAACCTCGATACTTAACACTAGAATGTAAATTTCTTCCTTACAAACTGTGAAATTCTTTTGTCTGAAGTTACATTAGCCTGCAAAACAAAGCAATGATCAGGGGGAAGCTGACTTCTATGGCAAAATCCTCCAATGTTAAAGTCAATTTTTGAGTTTTCTGTTTAAATAAGATTTTAAAGAAATTTTAGTAGAGTTTTAATATTTTAGTAAAGAATTGCATACCTTTTTCTTCATTTTTACCTTCTATTTATTCTGACTTCCATAAGCCAACGATCATATTGATTTTGTAACTAAAGTCTTTAATTAAATCTTCATAATTACCCAATTATGGGCTATTATTAGTTTGATTCTCTTGTCAGTTATTTATCTTCTTCATAAGATCTTCTTGATATGACCTGGGGCATCCTGATGTAATTATCTAAACTTATACTAATTTGACCTGAGTTGAGATAATGATCTGACCATATTTTTACTCAACTATCACATTATTTTCATTACAGAAGTCTTTAGTTCTATCCTCATAACTGCACAATCATGTTCATTTATTGAATTAATTCTCCCAAACTATGATTCTACATTTATTTCCATTTAATGTCAGGCGTCTAAGTGGAATTGGATTTGTTATCTCATGTTTGTATGATGAGATCCCACTTACACTATGATCATAATTTTGACTTCATCTTGACCTCGAGTCACCTCCTCAAACATCCACTTTTGCGTATGTGTTCATAATATTCATGTTTAATTATGAAAAATATGTAATAAAATAAATTTGAATTTAGATATATTTTAATAAATAATTTTTTATCTAAAAAATACAAATATAGTGATACATATTTAATTAATAATGTTTGTTGTAATTAATAAGAAATTTTTTGAGAAAAGAAAGCTATTCAATTTATATGTCATCTCTCAAACTTTTGTTTGTTGTTGTGTTGAATCTAATAATTCGTTAACTTGTGTTTAAGAACCCAATAATTAAATATTTAATGTGTAACAATTTTAATTAATTATATTATATTTAATATTTAATTATTTCTTCTCATTATAAATTAAAAATGCTAACATTTAGTCTTAAACAAATTGCTAATAATCCATATAACAAAGAAGAAATTATAATATTGAAAGCAATCAAAGAATTCTAGTTCAAGTATAACCTCCCTGAATTTCCCAGGCCAGGCCTTCATTTAATTAGCTAGGCTCTCCGAGGCATACATAAAATTGTAAAGTCAAGAATGCAGATATCAAATCTTTAGTTATCGACCGCTGATTCACTTAACCTGAAACCACACAGAATGACTCGGAACTCCCCTATGAACCGCAGTAAGAAGATAATAGCCAGGAGGAGCAACAGCTCCAGACGGCGGTGCCACGGCTACGATGTTGGCAACTCCTGGCCAAAAGTTATTCTTCACCTCGGTCACATCCAAGACAACAAGCCTCTGATTCATGGATATACTATGTGTTACAAAAGGAGGCGAATATAATGTCACCTTGAAGTCCTTCTCATTGATCGTCTCATTGGTCTTAACCTTCAATTGGAAGGTCTTGCCAAAGCCTGCAACACTTTCTGATTGATCTGCCAAGATTTGAGGTTTTCGCTTATTAAATCTTGGATTCAAATAAGTAGGAGAGAACTTCTCAACTCTAAGCTCCGTGGGGAATTTCACGTTATACAGGTATCCATCGTTGTCATTGCTGCCAGCAATAAGAACTCTTCCGTCTGGTAGTAGTACAGCTACCGAATGGTACATTCTTGCTATGTTGGTAGGAGCTAACTCCCTAAACCTTCGACCCTCTGGTGCATCGGGCCTATACAAGACAGGGTTGAAATTAGGATCGTCGGCATCATGCCATCCTGCTGAGCCCGTTTTCGCACCATTAATAATTAGCACATCTCCAGTTGGAAGATTGACAGCATCACCCATTACCCTACGTGTTGGCATCATTTCCATCTTCCAAACGGGATTTGGACTTGTGATTACCATTCTTCCACAGTCTTGCAATGCGGGTGGGAGTGGTTTCTTTGTCTCTCCGAGCATATATGCATCATATGTTGCTCCACCACATATCAAGACTTCAGCATCGACTGCATTAGGGTTAGCGCGATTAGGTTTCAGCGGGAGGAGCGCGGACGCTGCAGCTGCAGGATAGTTGCGGGGGCCACCAGGAATAACAGGATACTCGCGCAAAACCTTGTCAGTTTTCGGATCGAACAAGACGGAACGATTGTTGGCAAAAATGTAGACGTTGCCGTCCGGGACAAGGTACACGAAAGGGTACAAATTGTTCTCCAACCTAAAACTATTGACCGGTCCAAAATTTCCTTCTAGATAATCACAAGTTTCTTTAAGTAAAGGAAAGTAATTGGCTGCCTTATTTGATTGTCCTTCTGGCGGAATATATTCCCAACTAAAAACATCGCGACCGCCCACAACGAGAAAACCGCCGTCGGCTAAAGTTACCTGTGTTCCATACCATCTGCGATCTGCGAGTGCGGTTGGGTATTCCTTCCAGTCACAATTATCGCAGGCCGAGAAATATCTTGCTGTGTTTGCTCCTCCTTGATAACCTCCTGTGCTAACCAAGTTTCCATCCACCGTCAACCCTCCTGATGAGCACCATGTGTCTGTATTAACCTTAAGTGTCTTAAGTTTTGCTGTATCCACGTCGTATAGAACTGAATGTGCCCAACAGTCAGGCTGGTTGTTGTGTAGCTTATCGATACGACAAGGCATCTTATCCGGAGACAGTTGGATCTGTGACACCCTCCAGATTGTGGCATCAAACATTACAATTTGATTCACTTTGGGAAGCAAGATTGCATGCATGGTCGAGACACCAGAGTTATTGCTATGCAGCTCCCATTTGCCAAGGAACGGGCCTCGCTTTCTTTTCGGACTTGCCGGTTTTCCGGGCTGCCCAGGCTGCACTGCCGCTGGGTTATTGTTGGCAAAATGTCTCACGACTTTCAGCCCATGACTGGAAAATTCATTGGAGTCGTCCTCTGATTTATAGTCAGGTTCTGCAATATCTGCAAAACCAGAAACGAAAAGTAGAGCAACAATACAGAGGACTTTTGATACTTCTGCCATTGTTGTCCAACAATGGCAGTGAATTGAATTATTATTGCTTTCACATCTTACTTTGCAATCTCTTTAGGTATTTATAGTTTGCAAAAGTCTCAAAAATAGTATTTATTTGTTCCTGATTTGGAGGACATAGCAGCTATTTCTACCAATTCAATTTGAACTAGTCAATGTATCCATAATTCGTTTTTAACCAAAAAAAAAAAAAATGCTTTCTCGTTGTTTTATCTATTTCTATTTGTGGTGTATCGTGATCAAGGATCGGGGAAAGTTATTTTTAACTGTAAAAGATGAAAACTTCATTGATTGGAATCGTTTGGTGATGATCATACTTGCATTACTTGGGCTCACGTGCTTTAATCTCATCCGCTTTAAAAAATTTATGTAATAAAAATTTGTTGTGTGTGCCTGGATGCCTGATTAAAAGTCTCTATCATTTATTTACATTCACAATTGATTTTTTTGATAAAAAAGATATGACAAAATTTTAGTTAACAACTACATTATTGATATGATATATTTTATTTCACTTAAATTTTTTTAAAAATTCAAAGGTGTTATAATATTGATAATCAAGACAAGATCATTTTTTAAAATATTACAAATTATATATATAATTTATTGACATTACATAAAAAATACATTAGAAGTTGGAAAATTTGATTGAATCTAATCAAACGTAACCCTAAACAATTAGTATAGAATTGGGGTGAAATTTGTTTCTGCTTATTTTTAAAAGAAAAATTGATCTCTATTCTGTAATTTAGAAGAGTTAAACCTCTACTTTTTATTTAAAAAGTTAAAATACCAACCACCTCTAAGACTTGATCCATTTTAATATAAGGATGGTTACATCAGTATTTATTTATTCTTTTTTGGCTCATATTTTAAGTCTCCGGTACTTTCGTAATACAAAAACCCAAAGTCCAGTCAGTAAACAAAGGTCCAGCTTACAAAACTGTTTAAATAAAACTCGACTAACTACAATTTTCAGTTTTGGTACATGTTTAGCAAACGAAGCTACATGTATGCAAATTACCAAATGGGCATTTGTAAGATACATGTACACGCGTTTAATAAATATTTTTTCAACAATTTAAGGATGTTATAATATTGATAATAATGAGATACGATCCATTTTAGTCTAGGTATAAATGTTCTTGATGATGATTACTTTCTTCGTATTATTAATTTGTTTCCCCATGAAGTCTTAGTAGTTTCAAATGTTTAAGTAAATATTAAACATGTTTAGTACTCGTTAGGGTAACACATTTTGAGGGTAATCCCCCCTCTCGTTCGTCCAAATTTTATTATTATCTGTTTTGCTTATTGTCATAAAATGCATTCAATTTAATACACCAGTACTATAAAAAATTAGTAAAATGTATACTATTTACTAACTTGCTAAAAAATTATAAATATATAATTTACTAACTTACTAAAAGATTATAAATATATAATGTAATGTGAATTATGTGAGCATGAAATATTTCTGAATTAATTATAAAGTATAAAATATCAATGTAATGTTAGGTTGAACCATTGCATATCTCATGAAGAAAGAGAATGAAGAAAATTATCCTTAAAAATATCATCATATAAATAACACAAACAAACACATTCAAATAATTTACTTTTATAATTAGTTTAAAAGTGACATTCATACAAGTATTTCTTGACTTAACAATTTTTTTATATAAAAAAAAAGAAGTCAATTAAATTTCGATAAATCTATAAATAAGAATAATATTCTAAAACATATATAATTGGAATAGATTATATATCATAAAATAGAACGGTAGAAAATAAAAATTGATATCAAATACATTTAGTAAGGATATAATTTTTTCTTTGAAAGAATTTAGAATAAAAAATTTAACAATATCAAATAAATATTCAGTAATTACCTCGGCAACATATTTATCATTGTCAAAGGTTGCAGATGTTGTAGAACTTGCAATATAAGATTGAACCGAGCCGAAAATAGAATATTGGAAAAAAAAAAAAAGTACGTTAACTAACATGAATAAGCAACAAGAAGTCAAAGAAACAAACAGTTTACAAAATTAAAGATTTCGTGCATGTCTACCATTTGAGTCCATAATCAAATTTGAGCCCACGTTAATGCCTCTAATGTCGAGAAAAGAAGCCTCCTACATTGTGGGCTGGCAACTGTGCAAGTGTTAAAAGGGCACTTAAATGCAACGGTAGATGCTAGAATCCTCAGTGAAATTAAGGCCATCATCTAGATAATAATCGAACTCCTTCAGAGAAAGACATTTCACAAACTTATCTGTAAGGAGTTTGTGAAAAAGACATTTCATTGCCATATCTAAGGTTTTAAATGCTATTTTGCCACAAACATTAAAACTTGGAGAAACCGCTCAATTTGCAGTAAAAAAAAATATTTTCAATAAAATTATATTCCATGTATTTCATCTTATACTTAGGATCTGGTACAATAGTCATAAACCTCACCCCCTGAATCAAGTCCCAAATTTTGCCACAATTTACAAGCATATTTGAACCCATAATTCCAATCTCTTCATGATTAGATCTAACAATGTTATTTAGACAATATCATTCGCATTTGACAATATTTTGGATAAAGAATACGTTGTCTTTGAGATATTTTGTGCTAGAAAAAATATATATATATATATATATTTCACATTATGAAACAATCTTAACTTCTCAAACATTTCTTTAGCCAACTCCCAATCTCGATCACTAGACAAAGATTTATATATATTGTAAATCATGTTGCTTTAAACAATAAAAAAAAAAGCATCCTTTTATTGCTAAGCGTTTGAAACCTTAAAACTATAGAGTTCGAATAGCTTGTTTTGCAGTCAATGACCAATTTATTACCATTAAGCTCAAGAACACAACCAAAGAGGATCAGAACTTCACCTAAGAACACTAGATAAAATAAAAACTTTGATTTGAACACCAAGAAATCTGTAAAGAACTTAGCAAAACTCTAAAAATTTGGTAATTTTAGATTTTGTATCCAACAAAACTAACTTTTGATTAGTAGAAACGTTAATAAAGAGTTGAAAATCATAAGAATTGTATTGAATTTTTAATAGAATCAGCTTCACCATTAATTACAGTACCTTTAAGCACATACAAACCGTTCTTTCTAATACCTTTCATCACAGCCATAGATCCCTTTGTGACTTTCAAAACTCCACCTTGAACCTTAAAACTATAACCTATTGAATCCAACATCCCTAAAGATATCAGATTTCTCTTCAAATCAGGCACAAACCTAACCTGCTGCAACTCCCTACATATAATATCACATAATCTAAGCCTAATGGTGCTAATTCCTTGTACATTACAAGCCACATTATTTCCCTTAGAACCTTTGCAGCATATGCACGGAAGAAAATAAAGCTTTATTTAGGGTCATGTGAAAAGTGCAACCCAAAACCTTGACCCACTCACCTTTTGTTGTGTCATTTGAAGCTATCAATAAGAATGCAATCTGAAAATCTTCATCTGTCATCACTGTTGCATCTTGCTTGTTTGTTGGTCTATGACTTCTTTGATTCTTTCTTTGAAAGCAATCTCTTCTAAAATGCCCTTCTTTTTTGGTAATGAAAACACTTAAGATTCCTCTCTTTTGATTTTGATCTCTCTTCTCTCTTTTCTTTAATAGTCTCTTTTGTATATTCTAACTCTCATATTCAGTCCTTCTACATTTTCAGATTGTTTCACATCTGTCTTTTGGCTTAATTCTTTTGAGTTCAATGTTGATTTAATATCATCCTTTGTCATAAAATCTCCCGCAAAGCAATATATAGAAAATGCCCACAAGATTTTGGGACGGAAATCAAAACGACAAGAGCTCGATCTTCATCTTCAATCTTGACATCAGTGGTATCAAATCAAGAATTATTTTATTAGCTTCATCTAGATGGTCATTTACTAACCATCTTTCTTCAAGATTAATGCATAAAGCTTTTTCTTAAAGTACAACTTGTTGAATAAAGATTTCCCCATATGCCTTGTCTCGAATTTGCTCCAAATTCCCAAGTTGTTGTTTCTTCTAAAACCTGCTGGCCTCAAGACTTTTGTTCGATAATGATAAAACCAAGGCATTATGTGCTTTGTCTAGAATATCCTTTTTGTCTACTTCTGAGAATCCTTAGGCATTTTAGCTTACGCTTCCAATGCAACCTCGAGCCACTTAAACCACCAAGAATGCTTTCACTTTCAACTTCCAGAGATGGAAGTAATTCTGCCTAGTGAACTTCTCTATGGTGAATTTGGAAGCGGCTACCATGATTCCTAATTGCTAAAGGCTCTTATACCAGTTGTCAAGTTCAAGAACACAACCCAAAAGGATCAGATCTTCACCTAGACACTATACAATTCAAGAACTTTAATTTGAACTCTAAGAAATCTGTAAAGAACTTATCAAAGCTCCAAAAATCTAGTAATTCCAGATTTTATATTTGTCAAAACAGAGTTTTCGAAAAGCTAACCTCTGATTAGCAAAAACATAAAATGCGGAGTTAAAAACCAAAGGAAACTGCATTGACCTTTTATTTCTGGAAACCAGGATTCCAAGTGTGTGTTTCAGGGCTCTTAGCCATTTAAAGAAGTACACGGGTTCCTAACTAACCAGAATTTTTTAACTTTGTTTTATATCGAATTCACCCTTAATTGACTTCTGACTAACTGTACAACCTTGTAGCTAATATTTGCCACACCAGCTCTGGCTGGAATCTGATGAACTTCACACTACTGCTGATTTGACTTGAATCTGATGGTATGATGGACCATCAACACTTACCACTAAACATGTCCATGTGACTGGTCTCTCTTCAAATTTCTCAATGTCGGTCAGTGGAACTGTTGTCCAAAATACTAAATTAATTATCATGAATCTGACATTGATCACTTCTAACTCTCCTCCATTATCAAATTCAGAGTAGGCACAAATTAAGCAATGCATATGAAAGATCTCTATCCAACATTAAAGAATTATACAGGGGCTTCTTTAATCAAAGTTGGATGATGGCATTGTTAGTAGAAGAATTCATTATCCATAGTCAAGCAAGGAACCTGACAATCAAATAAGCAAATCCGAAAAAGCATCAATAAGAGTCTGGGAAGTATGTATAGGAATCACATGAATAAACCTAATTAGATAAAGAAAAACTTATTTTAAAAATAATATCTTATAACAGGCAAAAATAATAAAAAATATGCATATATACCACATGGAGTAACTTTATAAGATTGTTTATGAAATGTGCAGTAATTATCATATAAACCTTCTTAATTTTAGTTGCTGGAAGTCCAAAATCAGCAATAGATGCTACTCTACCTTGATTAATTGTTCTTTTAAGGTACTCATAGTTTTGGCACTCCTAGAATCATAAATTTTCGGAATGTCAATCCTAATTGTGTTTCGAGAAATTAACTGGCAGCTTGAAAAACAGGATGGGAAATTTGATTTCTAAACCCTTGATGTATTTCAACCATATATGAAAGCGGATCGATGCTCAGTAAAGTTATCGTGTTTGCAAGCTCTTTCCTAGAAAATTCTTTTTCAAAATTACACTTTGCAATAGCTTTGTGATCATTATTTGATTTCTTGCAAGTAAAAATGCTTGTTTTATGTCATGTTGCTTTCTCTTACAACATGTTCTTTAATAGCCATATAAATGTAATTGACTCGTTCCATCTTTACTCAATCCAACTAATTGAAAACCACAATAATACACTCTGCCTAATTAATGTTCCCATTTATATTGTTTGTTTCAAAATGTTCCAAGACCACAGAGAGGTTAATTTAAACTCACTAGATGAAGCATTCAGCAAATGTTGGACTTTTCTTGTTGGCACAAGAATAGAGTGTTACATTGTAGCTAGCTCCACTGTTGTGATTCTGGTCCCTTAGAATTTGAAATTAATTCCTTCGTGCATGGCAACTCGTGATGTTGACTTATTATTTTTCTGTTGTGGTGGTGTAGTGTTAATGCACCTATATACATATAAAATGTTAAAAAGTACACTTTACAGTAATATGTATCAAAAAGACTTTGTATCTATCACATTAGGCCATCACACAAAATGCCTAGTGAATAGACTTTTTACTCCATTAAGGCCTAAAGGTTTAATGTATATTAATACATAAATTATATACTTCCAGAAAACACTACCGCCCATGCAATAAAAAATATTTTTTATTTTAGTAATTAAATGTTATGTTAATATGTGATTCTATTTTGAGTAAAAAATTTAATAAATATTACAGAGTAAAAGATAGTTGGACCCCGAAAGTAAAATTTTGGATCAAGTGAATCTGAAATTGAGAATTTTTATTTGCAAGATTCTTTATGTTGTTTTCTTTTTCTTTGGTTATTGTTAGATTTTGATTTACTTTAATGAATAAAATGATATAAATACCCCTTTAACTTATATTAACTGATACAATTACATAAATATTTTTATTACATAAATACTATTATTTTTTAATGAGCATATATAATTATAACAATTATAAAAAAATATTATTTATTTATTTTAGAAATGATTTTCATTGTTAAAATTAATTTTGTATGCATCTAATTAAAATCAAAACCAACAAAAATACAATCAATTAGAATTAATTTTATATTCATCCAGCTATAACCAAAACCAACAAAAAGGGCAACAATTCAAAGCAGAAAAGGAGGAGGAGGCAGCAATGAGAAGAAGAAGAAAAGGAAGAGGAAGAGGCAGCAACGGGAAGAAGAAGGAGGAAGAGGAGAAGGAGAAGGAGGCTACAATGGGAAAAGAAAATGAAAAAAAAAAAACACATAATATTGTACTTTACTCCTAACTTTTGAGAAAAAAATACGTTACCCCCAAATTATTTTTAGCCTGTGCGAAGAATTTCTTAATTTTTAAAAAAATATGAAGATGCTCCTTAACTTTAATAGAAATATAAAGATATCCTAAGAATTTAAAAGATATATAAAATGAGTATATTGTCTTTATTTTTATTTTTCTCATCCATATAATCTTATTTTAACATTTAGATTTGAAAATTATAATAATATTTTGAACTCTTAATTATTTTTTATTCAAATTTTTTACCAATTTTTTTACAATATTAATTACAAATAATTTTAAAACAGACCATTTAATTAAAATATTTTATTTTAAAAATTATATATAATTAATATCGTTAAGTTTGTTGTTAATTTTTTACAACATCGAATTTACTGTCAAAATTTGTTAAAAATTTTTACAACATAAAATTTTATTTAATTAAATGTTCTTTTTAAAAATTTATATATAATTACCATGCTAAAAAATTGATAGTGAATTTGAAAGGAAAAATAATTAAGAGATAAAATTTTGTTGAAACATTCAAATTTAATATTAGAATAAGATTATATTGATTATTTAAAAAAAAAATTAAAAAAATAATATGATCATTTTATATGTCTCTAATAGTTAAGAGGTAAAATAATTAATTTAATATAAAAATAGTTATCTCTATAAATATATCCCTATTGCTATAAAGACTAAAAAGTTAAGTCAGGGAGTACTTTTACATTTTCTTTTTAAAAGTTAGAGAGTTTTTCACACAAACCAAAAACATGAGGGTAAATTATTTTTTTCCAAAAAGTTAGGGTTAGAGTATAATATCTAAGAAAAAAAAGGTGGGGAAGAAGGCAACAATAGGGTTTAGGATCATTTGTGTTTGTTACATGTGTTTTTCAATAAAAATGGTAGAAAATTTATTTTATGTTCTAATATAAAAATAATTATATTTCTTTTTTATTTTTATTCTTTAAGTTACAAAGTTTACATCTAACAATAACGAAAAAAAAAAAAATGTAATCAAAGAGATCCCATTGAACAAATATTTTCAACTTTGAGATTTACTTAACATATTTTTAATTTCATAAACTTAACACACTCATCATTATATAATTTATATTAAATTCATAAGAATGTGTGTATATGTATAGGTACACTTCATTAATTTACTAAAAGAATAGAGAAAACAAAGAGAAACTGTAGACTTACCAGAGCTCCTTTGAAATTTGAATAAAGGGAGTGTTAGAATGCAAACAGCAGGAGAAAAATAGAAAAAGAGGTAGTGACCGCAGTACTAGTGTAGCAATGATTAAAGAGTAAAAAGACTATATATAGGTTTAGGATTTGTTTTTGAACAATATTCAGTTTTTAATTATTTTGTTTCTGTTAGTTATAAAAAAAATAAATCAAATCATTTATATTAAAACATTCTACAAAACTTAATAATATAATTATTTTTGTGTAACTAAATATAGGTACGGATTAGTGATATCTTAAAATTATTCTTTTATAAAAAAACAACCATATGTATATATATATATATATATGTGAACTTTATTGTTTAGTAAGAGGGGCACATTTTCATGTTCATTTGCTTTCCTACGAAAAAGTGTATCGAACAAATTCTGTTACTTTCCCTATTTGGGAAGAGTTCAAAAAGTAGTACTATTTCTCTCTCTGTTTGTGTGTAATAAAAGAGGAAAGCGGGAATATGATTAGGTTTTGCAAATCATGATCATTTTCCTCAATTACATTACTGGTACTACTTACTATTAGGGTTAATGTCATCTAGGTACTTAAGGTCTAGATAGTTAGTCTAATTAGTCCTATTAATTTAAAAAATATTCATAAAAATTTCAATTTATTATAAAATAACAATTATACCCTTATTTAATAATAATTGATTAAAAAAATTATTTCCAACTCTTAGAAAAAAAGAGATATTAAAATATTAATAAGTGCTACCTTATAACACATTAATAATTAAATATATATTAATATATTATAAATAAAATATAATAATTGTAAGTATTGTATTAAATATTTTATTTATATATTAATATTTATTTATAATTTATTTTATTTATTTTCTAATATCTAATTAATATTAAATTATTAATATACTATAAAATAAATAAATTTATATTGTAGTTATAATATATTAATACATATTTAATTAGTAATGTATCTAAAATAATACTTATTATTATTATTTTTTAATATTTATTTTAAGTTAATAGTTAGAAAATAATTTTTTTAACTAATCACTATTAGATAAGGGTATAATTATCATCTTATAATAAATTAGGAATTTTATGAATATTTTCAAAACTAATAGGACTAATCAGACTAATTAGCCAAACCTTAAGGACCTAGATGACATTAACCCTACTAATTAAATTGAAAAATTATTGACATTTCATGATCAATTAAATCCAATTCCATATAAATCAATCGTAATTAGTAAGCTTTTTTTTTGTCATTTAGTACTAATCTTTTCATTGATTGACATTAATACAGCTGTTTTACCATTATTTGCTTTGCTCGATTCCAAATAATCCAACTTTATTTTAAATCATAGTGAAAGCAATTAAGCAAACAAATTAAGGTCATTCTATTCTATTATGTGATATGATACATACGGAGATGAATTTATGAACTCATTATTTTATACATATTTTTATATCATTTATAAATTATTAGATATCTTTTTCTTAAAAATATATTTAAAATGATAAGGCTACTAATTTTTCTAGTACGAAGCAATAACTAAAAATAATGATATATGTATAAATATATATATATATATATAAGCCCTTATCTTGGGGCCGGCCACTCAGTATAAGATTATGTCAAATACGTTTTCTTTGTGTATGTGTGTATGTACATATATCTTTTGAATTATAATTTTAAGTATTCTTACTATTAATTTCAATGGTCATTGTAAGAGTTTTACCTACTTAACAATTAAGGGGTCAAAGAAGAAAATAATAAAGACAAAGAGGCTGCTTACTTCTTCATCACGTGTTTAATGACATTAATATTGTTCGAATTGAATTAAGATAAGGAGGATTAAGATTGATACATATGACATTAAATTCTCCTTAGTTAGCATTGTTCATGGAAAACAACATTTTGTGCAATATGAAAAATTAAAAATCATGTTTTGTGTGGAAACCACATCATCACTGTAAACTTTTGATTGATTATAGTAATTATAAAAAAAATTCAACCTCTAATTATTAAATATAAATGAGTGGATGATGAATATTAACTATCAAATAAAAATAAATATTTATGAATATATTTTAATATTAGTTGCATATTTAGAATGATGTAAAAACACAATAATTATAAAAGAAATTAAAAGAAAAACTACCCATTCATATTAACGTGTACGGGTATATCTATAATTTGCTGGGGATTAAAATCAGGTTCAGAAAATTTTCTTATATAGTGCTCTTTTTTCTTGTTCCTTAGGCTTTGAATTTATGCATTGATTCTTCAAGTAATTAATCATAAGCATGCTACTTGCAAACCACAAATTCCTTTTGACAAATATTCTTAATTTCTCTTCCTAGGCATTGATGTTGATAGAGATTTTGCAACACTTCTTGCTATACCTGCTAATGCTCATAACCTTTGCTTTTGGTTTTTGTACGTTCCTCTTCTCTGTGTGCATGGTATCTACTTGCATATTTCAAATGGTCAAACTACAGAATTACAATTTTTAAGTTATTTGTGTGTCACCATAAATTAGTTTAAGAATTTCGTCAAGTATTAAAATCGTACATGTTACTCAACTCTGAAGGGACAACTTTGTAATCTGTTGTCATCTGTTCTTCCACAGAAAGGGGCGAAAATAGTTATGCTCTTCTTGCCTAATTAACCTAGTCCTGTGATCTCTTATGAGCCTTATGCTTCATGTTTGGTATTGGAACTAGCTAGCTAAAAGATAATTGCCTGTTTGATTAGTGCAAGGAATAATCTGACACAAAACTTGAAATTAAGGTTTTCCTTGCAAAAAGTAAATTTTCAATCAGTATTAATGGATGATTTGATACCTGTATATATAAATGATGAATTCGGGGTTTCCGTTTATCTGAAGCCAACCTTTTTTAATGGAAAGAAACCCTAATTTGACTGCTAGATCTGGTTTGCATTTACAACATTTCTGCAAGGCAAATTCATACAGTCCTAATTTAATACGCAAAATTTACTGAACAATATACCGTCCCATCTATATATGTACGAGGAGACATAGGGATGCTGTCAGCTGTAGCCAATTCCCCCATAAACGAGGAACTTTAATCTTCAATTTGTGCTAGATTTACCTGTTGCCTCGACATGTTTTGTTCTTGTTCCTCAAATTGTGCCTTCTAGATAAAATTGCACTATGCACAATAGTAATAAAAGAGAATGAAAGCATGAACCTTCAATGCAGTGGATGGTGTTAATGATAAGCTATAGTTATGCTCAATGGCAGAATTATGACTTCCCCACTTCTTTGACAATTCATGACCAAGAAGAAAATTTCATTGTCTTATGAAGAAAGTTATTCTACCTTTCATTACATAAGATTCTTTGCACATGAAATTACTTCAAACATGCTACATGTTCATCGCCTTTCGAATGAACCTGAGCGCAATTTCTCCAAAGAAACTAGCACTTATCTTGAACTTCCAATATATGTAAAAGCATAAATTTTGAATCCATTCATTTCAGTGGCAGAAAAATGCAGCTCAAATTGATAGCCTAAGCTCCAAATCCACTTCTTGAGTGTCACTGGATTCAGAATTCTGACTGCTTGATCCCATTGAGTTACTCCTGTGTTTCTTGCCCTTCTTTTGCTGCGGATCCTATCATAGATCGACATACGTAAAGTATGTCAACACAAAGAAACCTACGCATTAAGTAATTGCTTATAAACTGGGATAAAAATCTACAAGGATTAGTTGTTAGTACCTCAACAGGTAGATTTAGGTGTTGTCTATTCATGGTGGGTTGTGTAAAATGTTGGGTCTCTAAAACTCCAGTCGCAGGGTTCCAGCTGCAGCACAAAAATTTCAGCAGCTTAAACATAAACGGCCATATATAACTTAATTCCAAGAAGAGAAATAAACTTTTAGATTAAGCCCTTGCCTATAGATGAATTTCATTAAATTGGCATACCTTGCTGCTGTTGTAGTAGGTTGCGAATCACCATAAATGATGGTTGATCTTTCATAATCAGCCAACCCCATCTGGAAGACCATGTGATTTTGACAGATCGATTTAGAGACGATTCAAAATCTTAAGAACTAAACAAAGAAATTTAAAGAATTAAATCAAAGTTTCTGTCTTCTTGCAGCACATTCATTTCATTTGCTAATGTAATTGTTTGCTAATGTAATTGTAGATAACAACCTATGATGTTTGTTATGATGACGGGATGATGATTAAGGCTAGGGTTTGGGCCAGTCAAAAATTAAAACTTTCTGAATCAGAAATGATGATCAACTCAAAAGATTTTTCGACATCCAAAAAGAATTCATTTTAATTAAAATTTAAAAAAAAACACAGAATTATATTCATCAGAAACAAGTTATGAATGATATTTGTAATGATGTTAGACATGATTAATTATGTTTTCTCCTACCAAGATTCTCAGTTGTGTATCTCCTACCAGAGCATCGTACAACATCATTAATTATGCAAGAACAATTAACAACAAAGAGGTGACACAAAAATCAGGTCAAAGATATGACCCATCAATATATTGAATGAAATGAAACTGTGGCTCGATTTGAGAGCCCCTTTCTACAGAAGAAATACATAAAAGAAGATTAAGCAAGTTGGTTTACCGTGATGCTGGGGTGATAGCCATAAGAAGTTGGTGACGCCGACGAAGATGAATAAGAAAAAGATGATGAGGGAATTGATGAATAAGCCGTTTGCACTCTCATATCCTCCTGCATGAATGAGTATTATTAACAAAGAAATTAAATAAAATTAATTCTGTAATTCAATGATCTGCAACAACTACGAGTCACAGACTTGAAGCAAGCAAGAAAGAGAGAGTATATACCTGGTTGAAATTAGTAGGGTAAGGAGTAGGAGTATGAAAAGAAGGATGATAATTACAACCCATTTGGCCATGTAATCTGATCTTCTCCAATTGAGCAACACCAAGTCCTCTTTGTGGCTGCTTAGGCTTGTCTGAATTGCTCTTCTTGCCTTTCCTTGAAGACCCACCTCTTTCATTCCCCATGTTTGGCTCTCCAAAATAACTGCTACCCATCTTCTTCTCTTTCCTTTTGCTTGTGTTACACAACACAGAGAGAAAAAGAAAGAGAGATAGTTGCTTTGCAAATCCCAAGCTTTTGCTCTTACTGCAAACTTTCTGGGCAAACAGCTGCTGAAAAATCAGAGATCTCCTATACCTCTTTTTAAGCTGTTTGAAAACACAGTAATAATTGCATCGCTGGATCAGATTGTGTAAAGATTTATTAGATATATACACATAGATTTTATGCTCTTTTTCCCCACCTTCTCTTTTGCCTCATTTGTGAACTTCTATAAATTGTTTATTTTAAAATAATAACCATATTTTTTATTATAATTTCTTATAATTTCCTTTTTTTTATTTTTAAGTTATGAAATTTGAAGACTATGAATTGAAAGCGATTGTCTCTGAACTAATCTAATATAAAATTGTACTCGTAAAATGGGACTGCTATCCAACGCGCCATTCCACTGTAATACAACATAATATATATCATATGGTCATATTAATTATCTGTTAAAAATTAAATAAAAAATTGAACCAATAAAATATATAATACATAGACAAATCTTCGGTATCTTTATACAGTAAATCAATGGGGACCATTCTCTCCATTGATCGTCTTGATTGAAGTTTATGAAATAAAAATGGGTCCCACTTTGCATGTGATTTTGAGTTCTATGATCAAATCGTCTCACCTGACTGAAACCCTAGAACAAAAACCCCAGCTGTGAAATTCTATAAGCAAACTTCATAAGAAAGGCAAACTATAAAATAAACGTTAAAAGTGCATTAAGTAATAGATTCTAGAAATCTTATTTGCAGTTTCGTAGGGATTGTCAAATGGGTAGAAATAGGAAATTCTGCTCACTATACCTAAAAGGCGTATCAATCTTGAATTCTATTCAAATTTGTATTTCTGCAATAATATACAGAGAGCCTTAAATGTAAAATAAATCTTACTCAATATTAATAGATTTTAATTGATTTCTTAAAAAAGATTTTAATGCTAAGGAGGTTAATTATTGGCGATAATTTGAATTAAGATTATCCCTGTTGTAATGTAATGTAATTAACAATTGCTAGGAACCAAATCTAGTTGAGCTGTTTCACGCATGATTTGTGGGTCATATTTTATGAGTTGTTTGTGTGGTGGAAAGTGAGAATCCTCCAATTTCTTATACAGACATGTGAACTCATGCAATTACCAATTAAACCCTATAATTAAATTCCTCCCCAAAAATTATGTCATTAATTTGTTGGCTAATGAAAAGCAACATTAATTAATTAATTAATTAAAGTATGTACATATATATATTCATAGAGTTGTACATATGATACCACTATCAAACCTTATTAGCCTTTAAAGCTACTATAGTCTATAACAAACAATTTATAATAAGCCAATAGTCTCTCAAACTTTTCAACTTAATTTCCACCTAAGAAGCAAAACTATTTACAAATGACACAAAGCCACTTCATCCTTTTGCAACATTCATCAATTATTGGACAAAAAAAAAAAAAACAGGTCAAAAAAGTGGCTTATTATAATTACAATGAGATAAAGTTGATATCATAAATAAATTGACCCAAAAAAAAATAATTTATATGGGACCAGCGTATTATTTTTGTATATATATTTATTGAATAAAATTTTATCATAACTTATATATTTTCAAATTAATTAATTTATATAATGTTATCAGATATACATGTATTATATTAAAAAAAAAACCCTACTTTTATATAAAACAATTACATAAACTAATAAATATTTTAATTTTTTTAAAAACATCATAAGCTAAAGTCAAGAGGGTGTGAGGTCATTAGTCATTAAAAGAACGCAACCCTAGGTTTCATGCTTATATAATAAAATGGGATGTGGTCCACGAAGCATTTTCAAAATATTAGATGTTTGAAATGAATGAGCATAGAAAACTATAGTTAATTAAACACCTTATTTAAAAGAATATGTTGTATGATGCAAATCAAACATTTAGCTTGTAGGTTGTTCTTTTGGTCTACATGCAGCTTATAGCTAGGTCCATATATAAAAATTTATTTGATTACTAATTTTTAAGAAAAAAAAAAAATAGTCTACTTTAGAGAACTAATCTAGGGTAACATTACCACTCCCAATAGAAATTATTAATTAAATAGATGTCGTGAATCAGATGATACTAAAATAAGGTTATAAATTACGATAATTTAATTAAACCTACTCTCATTCTTATATATATGAAATTAAGTAATTAACAATTCAGAAGGCAGGCCTTGACCAACAGTTGTATGCCACGTGTTGCAGTTTCATCACTGACGTATGATTAATATTCTTCCTTAATGAAATTAAACATGAACATCCATCAGTTTAATTTAATTAATAAATTAAATAATAAGATAGCACAAAGCCACGCTCACACATTTGTTTGAGAGTAAAAATAAAGCATGAATTTGAAGAAAGCGTTACTATTATTTAGGACGTCTACATGGGTTAACCTTGGTGAGGCAATGTGCTCGCTTCTACTGATTAAGTATAATCCCAATCTTATTATGAAGATAGAAAATTTTTTAATGAATATATATATATATATATAATCGATAAGGAAAGCAGATAGAAGGGATTATGTATGTTGATTAGGTGTGATTTGATGAGTGATTTAATAATAATAATAATAATAATAATAATAATAATAATAATAACAATAACAATAATACAATAATAATAATAATATAATATAAAGAAGAAAGAAAGACAAAGCTTAGTGGAGAGAGATGTAGAGAATATCATATCTACTGTAGATTGTGGGCACATGCAAACTTACAGGTAGCATTACTCCACACGTTTTGCAAAGCAAATATGATCCCTTGGAAACCGCTGTCTATGTGTCTGTGAAGAGCCAAATCCATCCAACTATAAACCAAATCAACCTCTATCTCTTTTTTTATTAGATTTTTCATTCATTATTCATATAATGTACACGGGGACTTGTACCGAACATCTTATACCATTATTTTGAATTTAATTTAAAGGGTTTTCCTTTTGCTTTGCATGATCATTAATTAATTAATTTTTTCTTTTTCCTATATATTTTCCCATCAAATATTGCTGGCTATGGGTTAAGCTGAATATATGAAGAGTATAGTCTAGGTATCTTAGCCTTTTGAGTAAATTATCAAAAAGAATCCCCAAGATTCTTGCAAAAGATTTATCTATATCACATCTTCAACTAGCTTGTATGTGATCTCTACTTTGATTAACATTCTTTTTTCATTTTGCAGCTTTATGCAGTGTACTTGGCAATGGATATTAATTTCTGGGCATATATTTTTTGAAGTAATTAAAAACGGATCGCATAACAACAACTGCCAATTAATATAAATGTATACATATATAGTTTAAATTTCCCAGAGATCTGAGAATTCTCATTAATTTCTCTAAAATCATTGCTGGAGGTACAGACATTAATTTCTCAATAAACCTAGTCTCTTGACTAGCGAATATATGTAAATATTCAAAAATGGTGGACAATTAACAACTTAACATCCATCAAGAGCTCAAGCAAGGCGGCCGGTAGCTCTTGGCCGGCTGAAATGTTGTGAAATTGAGTGCAAGCCTGCAGAGGTTTTTTCTTCTTTTTGCCAATTAAATTCTGGTTCGAAATTGTGTTACCAAGTAAAGTTTTTCTCGAGCTTTTGAATTTCCAAATTAAAACATTAATTGCAAAAGTTCTTTATGAATGTGATTATAATTTTGGTTGTCTGCTTTTGCTTTTTTCTCTAAGCTGTCATGAACTAGCTAGTAACAAACAGCATATTTAGTACATTTAAAAAGTCGCTAAGACAATTGGGAGATTGCTTACAAAAGATGAGTCCATGGGACCAAACGCCCTTTTTAACAAGGGGCAGCCTTCCTCCTTCTTATATATATAACAACCCGACTCTTGAGTTTTATGATTCCCCACATCTGCAGGGCTTAAAAGATAAATCATGCATATGTTTTTTTATGTTATTACTTTTTAGTATATACAATGAATCATAGACTCATAGTAGGAGCTTCTAGTTTGGCGGATCATGTGGGCATATTGTACTAAAATGCTTTAATTTAGATATACATACATACATATATATATATATATATATATAGTGATCAAAGATGCCCCAATTATGTTTAACTAAAACTTCATTATTGAGTTAATAATTAATAATCAAGCTTATGTGTGAATACGGGCGACCTTCTTTAATTTAATAATTATATTAAAGCTCATCGAAAAAACAATATTGCCTAGAAATCCATGTTAAGGCTAGGTGGAAGATTTTCGTTTGCGATAGAATATAAATGCAGAAAGTCTGAACGAATTGTATAATTAGGATTACGGGAGTTGGTACAACTGGAAATGGGGACCTCGGAAACTGCAAAGAGAGTCCTGACCCACATGTGGAGATACAACACTTGGCAACTTTGGATATTGCATTCTTAACTTTTAAAATAATATGGCTCCACAAATGACTTGGAAATGTTGCAATATTAATGCATTTGGTCATCTTGTCTCCCAGGCTATTGAAAATACCAATCCCAAAACCAACATCCCCAGTGCTGTTATGATCTATCTTGGATACGGTTTGTTATGTTGTTGATTTAGAAATCCAGTGCTCTCATTAACTTAATTGTCATTATTGATCATATTCCAATTTTTATTCGTACCCATCTTAATCATTTTTATTTCTTATATGTTTATTTATTTATTAATTAGCTGACCAATCATGATCAGATGGACTTTGATCTGAGTACACACATTAATTCGTACACCCACTAGGGTTCTATCTTATTGGAATCCATTTTTTATTCATTCTTGAGATTCGTTAGGAGATATAGGCCAATGATCTTTTGAGTTCTGTTAAATCCAAAATCAAATGGCTATAAAAACTTTATCTAAGTCAAAACAAGTTCATCAAACTTTCTCGATCCATTGACAAAACAGATTCCTAAGCATGCACATATATATCAAATATTAATTCAATCAAAGGCCATATATATACAGCTAGAGTTAGGTAAACCCTAATGACCTCTTATTGAAACTCAAAGTCTATCTTTAACTAAGTGACCGACCAAACCAACTCAAATTGCAATCAGCAAACTAGAATTCCCACGTGGGTGAGAGTTATTTCATATTTGTGTCGATAGCATCGGGAATAAAGGATCAATCGTATCTGCTTATAAAAGTTTCCTTTAATTATTTAACAAACATGAAACTTTACTTTTGTTGTTGTTATTGTTGTCGTCTTTCTTATTGTTAAGTAATATTGATGAGGTCATACTCCTTCATGGATAACCGTGGTGAATTATATTATATAGATTCAACCATGCTCACATTATTAATTTATTAATTCTTTTGTTATGAACTTACAGAATTGATAAATTTTATTATGTTATGCTGCCCAAAATAGTCCTAGCATTGTATTCCCATTTCCCTTTCCCTTTCCCTTTCCCTTTCCCTGTTGCATTACAAAATTAACAAAATTAAACCTAGCTAGCTTGCATGCATGCATGTAGTCACTTCTCTAATTTTATATTCATATATATGACTTCACATTTCTACCAGCTTTACCTTTCCTGTTAGGTTTTGGGTCTGACAGGTTCTTGATTTTCCTGCCCACGAAAAAGTTTCTGATATGCTCAGTACTCAAAAACAAAAGTGCTTGATCTTCTGAAAAGAAATTTGGATATTACACTAGATTTTGGCAACATTGGGATCATACATTTAGCATAGAATATACAGCAATATTATGCTTATTGTTGTTCACAATAAGTTTAATAAAAAAAGAAAGAAATTAAATGAAAAGAGATTTGCTTGCTGATCATATTTTCAAGGTCATTTGAAATTAACCTATATAACATGGTTTCGACGTCAGCTCACTTCTTCAGACGAATTTGGAGCAGAATTGACTGCTTTGGATTTATTCAAACAGAAATCGTTGAACAGATTCGTATGCAGACCAAAATATTATATATAATTGTAAGAATACGATTCGAATTCCTCCTTATATAAAGTGGTTTTTGTTTAATAGTTTTATTTTCTGATAAAAGTAAACACTTGGCAAATATTTTTTTATTTCGATTCCAAAAATAGTTTATTTATGAATGGAGAGCTGAATTTGGACCTTTAAACGGAGTCCTCTGGACGAAATGAAAGCCCAATTTGAATTATTGGGCTTCTGCCTTCTAGCTAATGGGCTTGAACGCGACCCATGAGTGTCCTATCATTCTCTCTGTCTTTTTCCAGGAACGTGGGCCCACAGAAATAAACTGCAGAACAACGTCATCGTAATTTTTATCCAGAAAACGGAAAAGAAAGACTGTGGTTCATAAGATAAAGAATTAAGGCCTCACCTTTCAGTTCCCTCTCTTCTTCAATACACTATTACACTCTGTCATCAAGCTTCACGGATAAGAACCTTCTCTTTTCAATTATAGGTACAGTTTCCACTTGAATAGTAGCTAATGGGTACTTGTTTTCCCTGCTTCTTTTGAGTTTTCTACGACTTACCAATATTGGATTGTCGTTAATTAATATGTGTATTAATTATTGCCTTACATATTGAATGGGTTGTTTTGGTTTTTCTTTTCTGAACCATGGACTGTTGAAATTGAGGTGTTTGTTGAAATGACTAAGCTTTTATGCTCACCATTGAATTGGAACAGAAAACTTGGGTTGGGTTGGGTATAATTTCTTCTGTGAAAATAGTTGGTCGTCTCGCGTGAGTTGGTTTTGTTTTGTCTCTGTTTACAGTTTCTTTCTTTACATTGCACTTCAAAAGACCTTTTTTTTTGGTTAAATGTTGTTTTGTTGCTATTTATTGGAATGCTTTTGCTTCTTTCGCTGTGTGTGTGTGGGTGTGCATGAGGTAGTGATACGTATTATTTCTGCAGTATGTTATGTCATTCAGCATACAGTTTAATGGTTCAATTCAGTATTAGTTTCGATAAGGTGCAAAACAAATCCCAGTTTTTTTTTAATTAAAATTTTCTGATATTAAGCAAGCTCTAACAATTTGAGGAAAACTGGAATATTCGTCCCTGATGATGTTCAAACTACATTTAGTAACAATTGTAAATTTTTTTTGTTAGAATTCTGTAATGTTTGCAACTAGTTGTAGTTTATATTTTGAGTGATGAGAAAGTCAGAAAGAGAATATTTATGTGTTAGCAAACTAATAAGGATGAGTAGTTAAATGCGGATACATCAACTTGGGGATAGACATAACATGAGTGCTTATCAGTACAGTTAATCCAACTTATTTGGGTACCTGGAGGACAAGCAAATCTAATAATTGATAAATCCAACTTTTAGTCCAACTGAAGGAAAATCACACTAGCCTATTGTAAGCCATGCCATTGCTTCTGCAATTGGACTGGGCCTTTTTTTTTTTGAGGCTAGGTGAAAGATGAACATATGAGAACTTTTATAAACTTATGAAAGAATTTTGTGACCTTATTTGTATCTGATTGATTCATGAGATATTTTACGCATAGTAATACTTCTGGGTTAGGGAATTATGTGTTATTGATGTTTTACCTAAAACCCAACTTTGTGCATTATTGCTCGGAGGTGCAGTGATGCGTGATGAATATTGGAAGTTGATTTAGTTGAGGTAACTAAGGGGTGCTGCAAACAGGGTACCTTAGGCAAACTACCTAGAAGCAACCTATTGGACTTAGCGAACCATTTTCCTTTGGGAGCATATATTTCACTATTCACATAAGCAACCTTCAGAGTTCACAGTATGAAGCTAATCAATTCATCATCATAATATAGGCTTTTTTTTCTGTGAACCAGCATTAATATTCTACCTAAACCGAATTCCAGGAGTAAACTAAATAGGGCTAGTTGTATAATTGAGATATAACTTACCTCTTCATCTGTTGATAACAATGCTATAACCTGATAATCATGTAACCTGGTGAGCCTGTGACGCATGGCATTGAGCTGGAAGATGATTTTTTGAGCAAACTCTATGTAATTTCTCTACACCAATGTTCAGTCATGTTGCAAAATGTTACTTATTTTTAACCAAATGACTGACTCTTTCTGCTGTAAAAGTTATTGGGCACCTAGACCTTCTCAGAGTTGAACCTGGCTGTATAACTCGTGCACATGAAGATTTATTCTAGTATGTGTGTTATGTTTTTTGCAGGTGAAGATAGGGATGAAGTACTTGTTTTAGCTGCAAGACAAGACCTTTAATCTGGCAGTTGAAGTCAAGATGACACCTGTAATCCCATGTTCTATAAGCAATATCTCACCAATTCCTGTGACTGCTTTTGCAATAAAGAACAATTGTTTAACAAGATACAGTACAACAAGGAAGTCGACAAAACATAAAATATCTTCACAGAGATTTGTTTTACCTCTTCCTTCTATTAGATTTTTTTCGCAGAATCCGAGTGGTTGTGCTTTACATCATAAATCTAGGTTTCATATATTATCAGCCACAGGAATCGATGTAGCAGTGGAGGAATCAGATTCACCCACTGCAGATGAAGGTTCTGCAGGAACCTCAGATGTCCCATCCGATCCGGAAACAAGTGAAACTAACTCCACAAAATCAGATGCCAGTCCCACTCCAGCTCAGTCCAGATGGTCAAGAACAGCTAGGAAAAGTGAGATGCCACCTGTAAAGAATGAGGAATTAATTCCAGGTGCAACATTTACTGGTAAAGTAAGATCAATCCAACCATTTGGAGCTTTCGTTGATTTTGGAGCTTTCACAGATGGCCTGGTACATGTTTCAAGGCTGAGTGATAGCTTTGTTAAAGATGTTGGAAGCTTTGTTTCAGTTGGACAAGAGGTTAAGGTGAGATTAGTTGAAGCAAATACTGAGACAGGGCGCATTTCTCTTACCATGCGTGAAAAAGATGATGTTAGCAAGCTGCAGCAACAGAAGGACACCCCTATGGGCAGTGAGAAGGCCAGGCCCACCAGGCGGAGCACTTCAAAGCCCAGTCAGAGACGGGATGAGCTGAAAACCACCAAATTTGTTAAGGGACAGGACCTAGAGGGCACGGTAAAGAATTTGACTAGGTCTGGTGCTTTCATATCTCTTCCTGAGGGAGAGGAAGGATTTCTACCCACATCAGAGGAAGCTGATGACGGATTTGCAAACATGATGGGAGGCTCGTCGTTGCAAGTGGGCCAAGAAGTCAGTGTGCGGGTATTGCGTATAACAAGAGGACAAGTAACCTTGACAATGAAGAAAGAGGAAGATGCAGAGTTGGACTTACAGCTTGCCCAAGGGGTTGTCCATACTGCAACAAACCCGTTTGTTCTGGCCTTCAGTAAGAACAAAGATATAGCTGCATTTTTGGATCAAAGGGATAAAGCAGAGAAAGCATCTAAAAAATCAGAGAAACTAGAGACCCCTAAAGAGATAGAAGGAAAGGCAAACCAAACTGAAACTGGATCAATTATTCCTGGGGTGCTGGACCAACCAGTAAGCAGTGATGAGGTTATAGCCAGTGTCTTACCTGCAATGGATGAAACGGTTATAGGTGATGACATTCCTTCAGAGGAGGATGAGGTGGCTGATATTGTGAACAACAATGAGGAGCCAGAAAGTATAGTGTCCAGCTCGTCAGAAAGTTTGGATGCTGCATTCCAAACCACAGAGAAAAAAACAGAGGAGAATACCAAATCTTTGGCTCCAGAAGGAAGTTTATCTACTGAGAAACAGGTAATTGAGGAGGCTTCTTCAACTGACTTATCTGGAGAAATAGCTGAACGAGTCTTGTCTACCGACAGTGCAAAAGATGTAGAAGTTATAAAGAGTCAAACTGATGATCCTAAGGCAAAAGATGAAGTGCAAATACAATCACCTGATGCAGAGGAAAATGAAACAGGGGAAACTACTAAAACTTTGGCTCCTGAGGCGAGTGCATCCACTGAGAAGCAGTCCATTGAAGAGGCTTCTGCAACTGAGTTATCTGGAGAAATAGCTGAACAAGTCTCATCTTCAGACGGTCCAAAAGATGAAGTTGTAGAAAGTCAAACTGATAATGCCATAGCAAAAGATGAAGAGCAAATCCTAACGCCAACTGCAGAGAGTGAAACACCTTCAGCTCCTCCACTTGAAGAGGAAGTAGTTGGACCCACCCCTGACAAAAAAGGAAGTATCACCAGCTCAGGTGTACAACCAGATATTTCTTCTCCCCAGGAAACTAAAGGTTTTGAGCCAGGCTTTCGATTTATTAACTTTTTATTTTCATAATTGTTTCTTTGCATAATTGCAGCATCTGAAACTTTGATCTTAATGTCTTAAAACAGAAACCTGAAACTAACACATAATTCTTCAAGGTTAAAGGGAGCTGAGAGGTTTCTGCAAAGATATTTAGTTGGTAAATATTTGTTAAATATTTGTGGGCCACAAATCTTCAAATATCAGTTCTTATGATGTGCCATATAGAGTAGAAAATTTACTTTATGAATTGTCTTGGGTTCACAGTTTAATGGTATCTTCTAATGACATCTTGGCACAGATTTAAAGTAGAGATTTTGATAATCTAACTAACGGCGACAATCTGTGAGAGAGAGGGAATGTTTCAATTGGTTTATTTACGATCACCATGTCTCACAATTAAAAACCATTCAATGCCACTTCATATGGCTGATCCTAGTTTTATTGGAACCTGTCAATACCTATATTATATAATTCATTGATGCAGTAAAACGGGATCAAGGCTTCTAATAGTTGCTTTTCTAGTTGTAGGAAACCTTTACTAATGTTGTCTCTACGCCTTGGTGACCAAATGAAAATATAAGGGTGAAATTAATCAATGTTTCCAGCGTGTGTTTCCCACTGTACATTTTGTCAATGCTTCAATGTGGATAATTCACTTAGCTATTGCAATCCTACTAGAGGTTAGGTCTTCCTCTATTTATTTTGTTTGCTTGTGGACTGCAGCAACTATATCACCCGCTCTAGTAAAGCAGCTTCGTGAAGAAACAGGAGCAGGAATGATGGATTGCAAGAAAGCACTTGCAGAGTCTGGAGGGGACATTGTTAAAGCTCAGGAATTTCTTAGAAAGAAAGGCTTAGCAAGTGCCGAAAAGAAAGCCAGCCGCACCACTGCTGAAGGAAGAATAGGTTCTTATATTCATGATAGCAGGATTGGTGTTCTGGTAGAGGTGAATTGTGAGACAGATTTTGTCTCCCGAGGTGACATTTTTAAGGAGTTGGTTGATGATCTAGCCATGCAGGTGGCTGCATGTCCCCAAGCAAAGTACCTTGTTACCAAAGATGTTCCTGAAGAGATTGTGAACAAGGAAAAAAAAATTGAGATGCAGAAGGAAGATCTCTTGTCAAAACCAGAGCAGATCAGGTCAAAGATTGTTGAAGGGAGAATCAGAAAGAGGCTAGAAGAGTTGGCATTGCTTGAACAGCCCTACATTAAGAATGATAAGATGGT
The DNA here is from genome assembly GCA_022749755.1 of Azadirachta indica. Classification (NCBI taxonomy): domain Eukaryota; kingdom Viridiplantae; phylum Streptophyta; class Magnoliopsida; order Sapindales; family Meliaceae; genus Azadirachta; species Azadirachta indica. The sequence continues at coordinate 12,425,470 of CM040446.1, forward strand.
GGTAAAGGACTGGGTGAAGCAAACCATTGCAACCATTGGAGAAAACATAAAAGTGAAGAGGTTTGTGCGTTACAATCTTGGAGAGGGCTTGGAGAAGAAAAGCCAGGATTTTGCTGTTGAGGTTGCTGCTCAAACTGCAGCGAAACCAGTGGCAAAGGACCAGCCTGCTCCAGCCGAAACAAAGAAAACTGTTGACAAGTAAGTGCTCGCTTTCTGTGAACTTTGACCTCTATTATATTGTAAGTAATGCCTTCTTATGATATTAGATATTAAAAAACCATTAAGAGACTGAACATAACATGATTGCAAAAATGAAATGGATAAACAAATAAAAATCATTATGTCAAAGGAGGATGAGGCATTAGCATGCTGCAGAATCAGCTTGGTATAAAAGGAAAAGCAATTTAGCTTTCCATCAAAGCAAGGAATCTTTCCATCGAATAGGCCTGCAGAATCTAGTCCAAACTTCTTTTTCTAACCCATGGATAATATGAAATTCTTTTGTATGTGTAGACTACCAAACCGTAACATCCTGAATTACTATAAACTTTCACATAAATATTTGTGTTTTCTAACATTCAAGCCATTATTGGTTTCACTTTCAATTTATTCTTGTCCAAGCCTCACATGAGTAAGTTCATATTTGAGAATCATGGTTTTCATTTACCCCCCAATTTTGGAACACTTGTAGTTTCCCATATCTTCTCTTTTTTATTTTTGTTGCCGAAAGGTCATTTGGGTCAATCACATATCCTTGTGAAAGGGAGAAAGACTAGATTTGTACCAAGGTGATTGGATTGAAGTCTGTCTGCTACTGGTCTGTCTGGATCCAACTTATCGTAGAGACTATATTTGATTAGTTGATGTTACGTGCACGTATATTTGCAATATACAATGTAGCCTATAGTTTGAATTTGTTGCAAGCATTACATGTGCCAACTTCCTGCTGCAGGCCACCAGCAGTAGCTGTCTCTGCTGCACTTGTTAAACAACTGAGGGAGGAAACAGGAGCGGGAATGATGGACTGCAAGAAAGCTCTCTCTGAAACTGGAGGAGATCTTGAGAAGGCTCAGGAGTATCTCAGGAAGAAGGGTCTTTCAACTGCAGACAAAAAATCAAGCCGACTTGCAGCAGAAGGCAGAATTGGTTCCTACATTCATGACTCCCGAATTGGGGTCCTAATTGAAGTAAATTGTGAGACAGATTTTGTGGGTAGAAGCGAAAAGTTCAAGGAGTTAGTTGATGATCTAGCAATGCAAGTTGTGGCCTGTCCGCAGGTGCAATTTGTGTCCACCGATGAAATTCCAGAGAGCATCGTAAGTAAGGAAAAGGAGCTCGAGATGCAGCGAGAAGACCTTTTGTCTAAACCAGAGAACATTAGGGAGAGAATTGTTGAAGGAAGGGTCTCAAAGAGGCTTGGAGAACTTGCTCTTTTAGAACAGCCCTTTATTAAGGACGATAGCCTTTTGGTGAAAGACTTGGTCAAGCAAACTGTTGCTGCTATAGGTGAGAACGTTAAAGTTCGAAGGTTTGTTCGGTTTACTCTTGGAGAGACAAATAAAGACACAAAAACAGGAACTGAAGCATGAGACAGAAGCGAATTGCACCAAACAGAAATATTGAAGAAAACTTGGGGAAGCCTGTAAGCACGTTGGTGACAGATTCCAAGGATGGAAGAATTTTGAACGAGAGAATTATCTGATTCTTTTTGTTGTGATTAAAGCAAATCAGTTTTCTGATTTTTCATACAATCAGCTACTTTTTTATTTTTTTGGATGAAAAGAGGAACATCTCTAATCTCTTCGCAGAATGGCAAGATGGAAATACCATTTTCTGGAGGCATTTCTGACTTAAACTATTATTGTCAGTGTCTAAAAAATATCCCAATACCATTTAGATAGATGAGATATGTAGAGCAGGAACTGAGTGATGCTAAACTAAGTGTTAACTGGTGATTGCCCTCAATAAGCAATTTTAGGAAATGACTGCTCAACTGCACTTCAGGGGAAGGCCCAATACATAAGCGACCTTGTATAGAGAGATCCGACAGATGCATTTGCCCAGTTACGTATCCCAAAATAATTCTCTCTATGAGACATCAAACATAAAAGTTCTAGGGAAAAGCGCCGGTATATTCAAAGGAGAATGGTTTAAAACGACTAGATACATTATAGATTCACAATTTCCTAAAGACCGTCGACTGCTAAATATCAGTTCCACAAAGTTCCTTTCAACAAAAGATAAGAGGTAAAAACGGAAAAAGGAAAAAGGAAAAAGTGCCTGTGAATTTTTCTCTGCAATTCGGCCAGACATACAAGTAGTTGAGTGTTTTTGTCTGTATATTCATTATGACACTCAATCATCTCTTGGTACAGGTGCTAAACACCATTTCTCTAACTTCTTTTGGGCACAAATCGCCAGAGGTCCACTGCAATATCCACCTCCTTTTTCTTATGAAATTTGTATAGTTGTGGAACGTCATATCGAAGCTGCATGAGAAACAATGAAAAGGAATAAGAAAGTAAAATTAAGGGACAGTTAACTAACAGCATCATCTTCTGGTTCCAGGCAAGTACAGTCAAAATAATAATAACATGCACACCCAACCAAATCATCCCACCCAGCAACCCAACAACAATAAACCTCTTTAGTGGAAGCATATGATTCTGTAAACAGGCAATATCTTATAGAGTCACCAGATAGAGCTACAAGCAAAGCGATCTTCACCCACCTCACACAAAACCTCAGCACTACTTGCATTTAAGTCTCGCAGGGCTGCCTTTTTCACATGCTGCAGTGCAAAGAAACGGTTAATCCCATCATTGTTAGTCAAAATAAAAATCCTCCAATGACATTAAAGATGTTGTCCTGTCATATGCGGGGTATATGCTTGTCCACGTCTGGATTCCAACTAATGCACCTAAGCTTATTATGTCTTACATGACAGGTTCACATTTTAATAGCTGTATATTTCAAAGAGAATCACTTACATCTCTCGTAGAGGTCTTATGCAAGGAATAAACTGCTTGAGAGGCAACCTATTACAACAACCAATACTTGTAGTAAACACATATTAGATCAAATAATAAATAGATGCATTATACAATCAAATTTCAGTCACCCATTTACCTTTAAAGCCACATGCAGAAAATACATGTCAGCCCCCTTTTTCCGAGTTCCAAATGGAGGATTCATTACAACAGTATCAACTATTTGCCCTAAACAACAGACCATCGCCATAATGTGAGCATATGAATAAAAAATACATATATATACCAACAATAAAGTAAATGGAAAAGATTAAAAATTTAACTTTGAAGATTACTTTTTTTACCAGCAATTTCACACACATATCGTAGTAATCACCAAGACCTAACTAGATGTTCAGTAAATCACATAATTCTCACTCTCCCAAGACAAACAACAAAGAACTCCAAGAAGAAACAGATATCAATCAAGTCATTTCCATAAAAGGAACCTATGCAATAAGAAACCTACTTTAAGCAATGAAATTCTGACAAAACTAAAAGACTATCTCCCAAGCACAACCCATCACATCCGTTACAACATTCAGTCTATGCAATTTTGGAAAAAGAAAGGTACACAGAAAAACCAGAATCCAATTTGCCTTTGGACTCGGAAAATAAAATTTGATATAGAATAGAGAACAGAAGTTGAGATAGAGAGACAAATTGGATAATGTCACAGAAGAATGATTCCTATTGCATCTGCACAAGACTCAAACATAGAAGCCTCATTGATTTCAAAATACCAAGGCCAAGTATCTAATAAAACAATATTAATCAACAAAAAAGTACAATGTTAGAAAATACAAGGTTCCTGACTGCTAACCATCTCAACTAGCCCACAATTTCACAGAGTAGAGACAATTACAACACATATCCAGTTTCAAGAACAGATATTTATTCATGCAGAGAGGTGGTAAGTCTATATAATTTTTACCTCTCCATTCTAGGTTCCTGATGTCAGACTGAACAAAATCTATGTCCAACTGCAAGATCAATTGAGAAGCAACAATTCATCAATTGTTCACCAGTAGAAGCAACTGCTCTAAGTATCGCATCTATCATTACATTCACCAGCTTTTTATCAAGAAAGAAGAGAAAAGAGGGGAAAAAGGACAGAGAAAAAACCAAGAACTTTTGCGGCCATCAAGATCTTATTTTATTGTTAGAAAACCAGGCCAATTGAAGCTATAAACATAACTAGTTATGAAAATAAAGAAGGAAGCAGTACCTCAAGATCCTCTGCATTTTCTGATGCTAACTCAAGAGATTCAGAATCAATATCAATAGCAATAACCTTTCTGTTCCAGAAGAGAAGAACAATAATAAGAAGTGGAGAAGGAAAACCATTGGTATCAAAATGTTAATAACAACTCAGCAATCATAAAAATATTTATTTAATAAAAATTTTAACTCACTTTTGCCAGTTTGAAGAATCTATGTGGACAACTTAAAGACTAAAAGAAAAGAATGGCAAAAGATGAAAAGTTAACCAAGTAATTGAAACATAAGGGTTAAATGAGTTGTGTTAGTACTACATCTTCATCAAAATCAAAATCTGACAGATTAAGCAAGCATCACAAAAGCAAATCAAACTGACAGATCAAAACATGACTCACTCTGCACCCAAGAGAGCAGCGGCAGCCCCTAGTGTACCACAACCACAACCAAAATCTGCCACTATCTTACTGCTCACGTCCCCAAATGAATTCTCCGCCTGTTCAATTTTAAGCACATAACCGATGAAACCTCCTAGCAAAATAATCATTTATAATCTTATAAAAATATAGTAATGGTATATAACAACCATTCCACCTAGAGGTTGCCATAAAATAGCAAGTCAATAATACAAATGGATTACTAAAACAACACCAAGTTTATTTCTCTTAGCAAATTTTCCAAGAGGCTTTCAGGCTTGAATTGCATTGACCCAGATAGGCAAATGATAAATAAAAATGGTAGAAGTTTCAAGCAAAAAGAGCGAGAGACAGAGAGATACAGTATAAAGCATGCGAGAAGCGATGTGAGGTCCAGTCGGGTACTGCTCCAGTTCGACCTGTCATCACGCAAACAATCAGCCAACTTATACAATTATTATTGAGTGTTAAAACTGAGTGTTCTTTTGTATTGAGTGGTAAAAAACAATACCTTCGGATTGGAGAACTGTTGAAGGTCGCCCAACATGCTTTCTAGTTGCTTCAGCTTCATCTTCGGAGTTGGAAAAAGAAGAAAATCCTCTGACCAAATCAAACTCGGCAAGGATTCCTGCTTTAGAAAAGCTCTCCCAGAGCTAGAGCTCTGAAATTTTGGATATTCTATCCTATTTTACAAATATAGCAATTTTTATACCTTCTAATAATTCTAGCCAAAATTTTAATACGGCGTGACCAAAATACCCAAATTTGATTGCACCTTCCAAAAATTCTAAAATTAAATTTTATTCATTATTATTTACTTAGATTTTGATAATTAAGATTAATACTTTTAACAATAAAATTTATCAAATATACAATTATTTTTGAAATTTATAGTACTTTAAAAAATAATTTATTAAATATTAAACTGATTCTCTTTAAAATTGATTATTTTTAAATTACAACAAAATGTAAATTATTTTAAAATTCAATATACATTGTCATAATTAAAATTTACAATATTTTAATAATAACTGTAATTCTTACATATTATAATATTATTAATAATTTTTTTTTTTTGTTTTTTTTATAATTCAAAATTTCAAGTCCAGCAAATGGTTGTATGATTATAATGTTGTATAATGTATCATTTTTCTTTTCACAATAAATTCACATTAACATGGTTGATATTAATTCTACATGCAAATATTAGTATTTTTCAAAGAACAAAAGAATAGTCGTTTATAATCTTTTATATAGAATTTATTTATATTATTTTAAAACATTTTATTAGATATTTTAAATAAAAAATATTTTATTTATATTTAATATTTAAAATATATAAAGACAAAATATTAAAATATTAATTTTCATATGCTCTTCTTTATCTTTAAAAAAAAAATGATTTAGTATTTATATTTAAATATAAAAAATGGCCATTGGACAGTTAAAGTTTATTAAAAGTTTTATATCAATTCAAATTTATTAGTATAAAATCAAAATCATAGTTAATTATCTATTTATTTTAAATAAAAAGTTTGAGAAAACTTTCATAAAATTTGTGAAAATTTACGGTATCTCACTATTAAAGTAATTCTGTTTGTTTGACCGGTTTTATTTGTTAATAGTTAGATCTTTTATTTTTAATTAGCATAATTTGAAATTAAAAATAAAACTAAATCCTAATTAAATAAATATAAATTGGATGCAAATAAAACTCAAAATTCTAAATATTAGTAGAAGTCAGCACCACTAATGAATGCCTAAGCTAATCAAACTTCATGACGGCAGCATGTCACATGCCGTCGATTCGAAAGCAGAACCGCCGAAAGCGTAAGAGCACGAGAGCGTGCTCCACGCAGAACAAGCGTGCCCAAGTTTCGGACTCATTTACCCTCTCAATGAAGAGCCTACATTCATAGATGAATAGTATCCTGATAAACAGTAGCCCGCGAGCAAACATGAGATTTCGAGAGGCGTTCGGAGATGAGTGGAGCGGGATGGGAGCGTGCCCGACTTCCTACCATGACAACCAAGGCTAAGCAAGTCAGCAGGCCTTGGAAGCAACCACCTCAAGCATCATTTGGGCTGGGCAAGTAAGTACATGAAAGGAGCAAGCTGGACAGCAAATGGGATGGTTTAGTAGATAAGCTTGGCTTCCTTATAAGTGTGATCCAATAAGCCCAAAATAGAGAAAGTGGTGGTAGGTAGAATATTTTCTTATTTTCATATAAATTATGTAAATGTGATTTATCTTGGCCATTGAAAGTGTTTGTGTAAAATTGAATCATAGCCATCCATTTGTACATATATATTGTATAGTATTGTGTAATGAAAGAAAACCCATTTTTTCTTCCAACTTTGTCTCTCACGTTGGTTCTTTTTCTTCTCCATTTTGCTCCCAATTTGAGCACCACATTAAGACACCTCACGGCCATTTCTTGCACCCACTAACATACAAATTGATCTTAAGTTTTCAAGGCTTACTTGGGCAGTGTATGTGAACTTATCTAAGTGCCGCACGTAGTCGGAATTCCACTTCAATTTCCAACACGTGACAAGCAGCTACAACACCTACCAAACATTGGCCTCTAGCACAACAATAGCGGTGCAATAGCTTTTGACCTCTTCTCCCGGTTTCAACAACAACTTCATGCAATCAATTAGCCGTCGTGCTCACCCACCACCACCCACTACGCCGATAAGCCATCAAATTGGAAGAAGCGATTTTTGGATATTGACTACACTAAAGCAATACAAATAACATTCAAACTTCGTAGGCCTCGTAAACTTTTTTGAGTTATTCGTTACTGATGAGCCGTAGTTTCTTATTTTCTTTGTTCTCACTATTCTATTTTCCATAGTCAAGAAGAAAGGAACAAAATATCATATAGAGAAAGCCCTTCGTATGTTTGGCTAGAAAGAGTTTTGTTGATACCAAAATTTGAATCTTCGATACCACACAATAAAAATTGAATTTTTCTCTTCTTCGCTCAAAAGAAAGAAAAAATGCTTTAATACTTATTTTTCAGAGAAGTTCTTATTATTATCCAATCTATATTAATAAAATGCTATATATGTACATATAAGTGTTAATTTTCTTGTTCTAATAATATTAGGACTTCTGATAGAATCCAAAATAGATTATAATAGAATTGTAATACGTTTTAAATTAAAATTACAAATTCAAGTCGATTTCTCATTCTTATAAGAATATTGATAGACTACGATTTCTTTGAACGATATTAAGTGAATCCTTCTAAGCAGACACTATCTAACCACAGCTTGTCTTCAGCCAAACTAATTAGACCCTATCCGAACCGAATAGATTTTTGGGTCTGCTAGCTGTGATTTATTGACTCCTTGAGCTTCAAGCCATTCTACCAAACATCAAGCCCCCAATTTTCAATGAAACTAACCCTTTCACTTAAAACTTTATTTAAGAACAATCCACAAACTTGAAATTTGATATACAACAACAATTCCTTCTCTCTATTATAGATAATCCCTCTTTACTTTTAATCCCTTTTTATAATTAATTTCTTGAGGTAACGATCGAATCAATTATTTGCGACAAAAATTATTTTTATGAGCTTCCATATAGGGATAATGGGCAACTATTTTTCTCATTAATTACTCTTTTATCCATACATATTTTCTCTTATGTCGGATGATCTGAACAGATTTTCGGGTTAGGTGTTGCACTCAGATTAAGTCAACTAAAATTCTCCAACACATATAGCCTCTTGGTTTCTTGTAACAATTAGTCATCAAATGTTACTTAAAACTTGAATTTTTAAAGGCTTTAGCTTATTGTTATCAAGTGCATGACCTTATATTTGTAGAATAAGAATAGCATTTAACCAGCTTTATAGAGCATAAACATGTTCAACTAAGCTCTTAAAGTATAAGTGTGCTCATATCAGCTTTTAAAGTAAGAATAATATTCAACTCGGCTCTTTTTTTTTTTAACGGTAGAGTATCAACTCATGATGCTTCTTTTTAAGTAGTAAAATATCAGCTTGCATCGCTTCTTTTTAAGTAGTAGCATATGAGTTTAATTATTTTCTTAATTTGTAGAATGTCGTTGGCCTGAGATCAAGTCTTCTTTTCTCGACTTTATTTAGAGAAATCTGAAGTAGAAACAATTATCGCATGACTTGAGTCAGGTCTTTTTTTCACGATATCTTAAGTAAGAACGATTGTCGTATAGCCTAAGATCAAGTCTTTTTACAACAATCCGTAAATTAAATAAACTTTATTAGTCTTCTAACCATTGTTGTCTGATCTAAACTGTAGTCAAATCTTTTTACAATAATTTTTAAATGAAATGAAATTTATTAATCTTCCAATTATTACTGTTTGATCTGAACTGATATCAAATCTTTTTACAACAATTTTTGAATGAATTTTATTAATCTTCTTATTACTTTTGTCTGATTTGAACTGTGGTCAGATCTCTTTATGACAACTTACTGAATAATTAAAATTTATTAATCTTCCAATCGCTGTTGTCTGATTTGAACTGTGGTCAGATTTTTTTATAATAACTCTTTATTGTGAGAGTATAAGAGGATAATTGTTATGTGATTTGAATGCTCCAACTTGACACATAATATACGAATGGTAAATCAGTAGCAATTAAGAATAGTTAGCATGAGGTCAGATCAGCAGTACCAGATCTAATTAGCAATAACCGAGTTCACCAGGTCAAGTCAGTAGAGACCAAGTTTCTCAGCTACTGTGTACAACTTGCAACAAGTAAAGTCAATCATAAGGTTCATGCTTTCAATAAATAGGAAGTCACGGGATCCAACAATTGATGATTTGATTTGATTTTTCTCTTGAATTAATATTTTCCCAAACACGGCCATCAGAGTAAACCCAATAGCATGAAGCAAAGGTTAGACAACTACAAGAGATGATAGATTGACAAGAGAAACCTGAGCTTTATTACTTGTTTTGCTTGAAACACGACAGCTGGTATGAATTTGTTGAACTATTGTTCGACAGCATTACAGCACAGCAAGAAACTCAAGTCAAACACAATCGGTTGGAGCAAGCATCTTACCAGTGATTTACTAACAAACTCAAAACAAAATTAGAAACTCTAAAATTCCATCAACCAACCGCAACAATTCTTTAACAGAAGCACTTAAGTTTACAAGTTTTTTTTTTATAGGGCCATATAAGAATTATTTTGTTTGATTATTAGGGTCAAATAATAAGATTTCAGATAATTTAAATATAAAACACAAATATTTAAAAGTCATAACACAAAACATAAATAATTAATGGATAAAGACAAAGGAGAATTTAGAATTAGATTTTAGTGATATTTAATACTAGACTCCAATGATATTTGAAAATAGATTTGATGTTTTAAAATTTAACACGATGATATTTAAAATTGGATTCAATTGATATTTTAAAACTGAACTCTAATAATAATTAAGATCAAAACATTACTTGACTTTAAATATCATTTGAATAGTAATATTTCCTTAAACGATATTAGCTGAATCCTTTTAAAACCAAAACTTATTTTCGGCCAAATTGATCAGACCCATCCTCATCCTGAACATATTTCTAAGCCTGCTGACACATGACTTCTAAGCCTGCTGACACATGACTCATTGACTTCTTGGGTTTCAGGCTATTCTCTCAAATAGGTTTCAAGTATTGATGAATGATCCTTTCGATTTGGATTGCTCATGCGAAGAAAATATGGGAAAAGAGACTGCATTTATTTGGAATAATCGGACAGGGTTGGGTTGTTAGGAGTTTTTTTTTTTTTTTTAAATGAAAGTAATTAATAATAAAAATAAGTAAAATTTGCAGTTAAGGGCATTTTAATATGGAAAACCTTGGGGGCAAATAGGTAAAACCAGAAAAGTTCTCTCTTTATAGCGCGGCCCTTCTGCTTCTATTTTAGCCGCCTTTCGGTCAATACGAACAAATAGAACTCCAGTTAAGCACTAAAGCAGAAACAGAGAGAGGATACAGAGGAGTGCTTGTTAGGGTTTCGGTTTGTATATCGGTACAGCAACCTATTTCTCATGTATGCATAAAATTATCGCCTTTCGGGTTTTATTTTTAAGCTGATTATGTTTTATTCTACCGGTAGTTTCTTCTTTATCGAAGCAAAGGAGGAGAATTTGGTATTAGTCTCAGGGTTAAGCTTCGTGTAGTTAGGCATTTGGAGAATTGGACTTAAAATTTGAAATCTACAAACTTTTAGTGTCTCCTCTGTTAATTCCCAGCAAATTGCATTTTATGTGGCCTTTTCGGGAAGTTATCCAATCTGATTTCGGATTATTCTATCATTTATAAGTATTTATCCTATGTTTTTAATTTTTAATTTTCAATTAGGCGTGTTATCAACCATTCTACACAAATTCGCCCTTAACATGTATGACAATGAAAATGACTGATTCATTAGGCCAGGTTAGGGTTTCATTGGTGGTGTATTCCGATTTTGGCTGATGTCTTATGTTTATTGGAGTTCAGTCTATACATGTAAATAGCTTAGTGATATTCTGCATGCTGAAATTTTATTTGTTATTTAGTTGGTTTTGTTAATTGTGTGATGTCAAACATATTTATTTGATTGAAAATTTCTATTTTTTTGAACTTGTATAGTGAAAACATGACTTTATCCGATGAAGAAATTAAAAGGCTTTTCAGAATCCGAAAGACAGTCATGCAGATGCTGAGAGATCGGGGTTATCTTGTTGCTGACTTTGAGATCAATATGTCCAAAGAACAGTTCATCTCGAAATATGGTGAAAACATGAAAAGAGAGGACCTAGTTATCAGTAAAGCGATGCGAAATAATAGTGCTGATCAGGTATCCATTTGATTGTTTTCATTGTCAATTTTTTATGATTGTTTCAAGCTTCCTGATGTAGTAGCAGTGTTATTGTGATAGCTGAAGTGGAACAAAATATTTGACTCAAGCCTACTCAAGCCACAAAGGCTAAAACTTGGTTTATGAGGATTTGGAAAAAACTTGTTGACAGCCATAGTGGCTCAAACAATATGTCCTATATAATGATTGTAATAATCTAGTAATCTTAAGTAAATATAAAATAAAATTTTTCTGTTTTATGTGATATATGTAATGCAACAATTTTATATAAATGCATATGTGCAATATATATGTCAATATTCTTATAAACTTATCAAGCCAAACTCCACAGTGTTGTGTTTGATCTCTGCAAGTTATTTACTACAAGTCAACTTGCTAAATGAAGTTTTATGTCTGGCCAAGTTTATACAGTTAGGTAAAAGCTTGGGTCATTCAGACTCATACATATCACATGTTATGTAGTAAACCTGCCTTATGAAAGTCTAAATAGTGAAATTTCTGGGTGAACGAGAATGCTGCAATCTGATTTGGTATTGAAAGAGCATCAAGGCTATTTGTTGCATTTCAAGAGGCTTTTTTTTTTTTTATGGCTGCAGGTGGTTTGTCTCTTCTTCTTTTTGTTTTCTCTGGCTTTAATGTTTAACTTCTAAGTTATCCTAACTCTGGAGGGATGAATATGCTGAATATTAAACTTTGCACACTAATCATATTTGTTTTCAGTCCGGGGGTTGTTTTCTCTTTCTTCTTTCTTTCTTATTAATAAGTTTCTTATTCTGTTTTATGCATTTCCATTTTCATTGAAATAACATTTTTTATGATACACTTTCAAAGTTATGTAGAGGTAGATCAGTTTGTTTCTTGTACACTCTCAAATGTTTATACGATTGCATTGATTGTTGAGACATGCCACGTACATATTTTCCTTCAAACTTATTAGTTTCTTGTGTGCCAGATCTTTGTTTTCTTTCCGGATGAACAAAAGGTTGGGGTTAAGACAATGAAGACTTATACTAATAGAATGAAATCAGAGAATGTTTTCAGAGCAATATTGGTGGTTCAACAGAATTTGACTCCTTTTGCTCGGACTTGTATAAATGAGATATCTGCAAAATTCCACTTGGAAGTATTCCAGGTAAATCTACTTCTTGTCATGATATACGCATAAAATCTTTTAATTGTCGAATTCTAGCCAATGGATAAATTTCAATCTACATCTTGAGATCCTGGTTAAATGGGATAGCTATGATCATCTAATGAATTTAATGTCTCGTAGGATTATCTATGTACTTGTGGCCCATTCTAGCAAGGCTGTGGTTAAAGCACTGCACTGTGCATAAAAATTTATTTATATTGTTTTACTTGAGCTAAAGATTTTGGTTTATGCCATGAACGACAAGAAGCATTAAGTTGGGAGACCTTTCTAAATGCTTGTGAGTTTTGATACATTTTTTTAACTGCTTAAGGATCCTAGGTAATTATTATTAGTGCTTGCTTGGTTCCAGAATATTGCATTAGACGAATGCTAGAGGGTTGCTTTGTTCAAGGTTTTCCATATTTCTTTTCTCGGACATGATATGCTTTTACATTTCCGAACTTTGTGAAGGATATCATTGTTTCTTCTTTTTTCTGTTTTCTTCTCTCCATTGATACAGGAGGCAGAACTTTTGGTCAACATAAAAGAACATGTTCTTGTTCCCGAGCATCAAGTGCTTACAAATGAAGAGAAGAAGACTTTGCTGAAAAGATATACAGTGAAGGAAACACAGGTCAGTGATGAAAATCTTGATAGCTTGAATGTCCTCTGGTGTTATGTAACTTTTTTAAGTGTCATCATAAATAATAATAATAATAAAAATTGTTAAGTCGAGTACATAAATTATCTGCATCAAACGATGCGAAGTTATAAATATATTGTAACTCTAGCTTGTTGCCTCAGTACTTGAAAGTTTTAGCAAACTGTCTCTTTTGGACAACTTGTGGCTTTCATCATTATAAATCGTACTCTCTTTTTGGGATAAGATCTGCTTATTGTGGAACCTTCCTTCGGTGCATGTATGGGGATACCTGTTTAGTCCAAGGTGCTTGGTCCTTTTTCTAACTTCAAGAGAGACTTATGTGCCCTGCCACTTTTAATTTCAGGATACGTTGTTGAGGATGCATGTTTATGTAGGTGCAATACAAGATTGATAGATGTTTCAAATTGAAGAATCCTGTTACTTGAAATTATGTGCCCTGCCACAACAATTTCAGGATTTTGTTATGATGTGCATGATGCTTGCGAAGAACTATACCCTATTGGATGGATTGATCTTTTTTATTGATTGAGTCCTGAGAGCTTTTTACCCTTGCAGTTAATTTTTACAGAAATACCTTGTAGACTTGTCTTGCTTAATTCATTCTTATGTTGTTTGAACCACTATAATGAGCTATTATCCCTGTTATTTCTTGAGGTTTCGTTTGTTGCTTTTTTATGTGCACTAATTTATTATTGGATTGATTGGATTTCAGTTGCCCCGTATTCAAGTGACTGATCCAATTGCAAGATATTATGGGCTGAAACGTGGACAAGTTGTGAAGATTATCCGGCCAAGTGAAACTGCAGGTCGTTATGTCACCTATAGATATGTTGTATAAGTATATTCTTCAACAATTATAGTTATAATTTGAATGGCATTGCATACTTAGCTTGTCTTTGCTTTTCTGAAAATGACATGTAAATGCAAAACCTGTAGGGGTTTTGTAATTGGAACTTCAATATAATTGAGACTGGTTTTGAAAAACAGTGCCGGATTTTCCTCAGTTTTGCGCTTGATGCAATTTTGTTTCTGTACTAGTTTATGTTTGTGTAACTGCATCCTATTACTGGTAGTAAATCAAAAGAAAAAGAAAATACCAGTTGAGGTTCTGTAGACATATGCTAGGACGTTTGAATGTAATTTTAGCCTCAGATAATGATATTTTGGCTTTTTCCATTGACCAATGCAGTTGTGGTAGGTTGGATGGATTTCTTGAACTTTTAGTTATTTAGTTGTATTTCAGCTCATTGTACAAACTCGTTTAAGGACCGTTGATAGAATTTAACCTTTGTGTCTTAATGGTTTTCCAGTTGTGTAATATGGATTATTAGAGCAAATCGTGATCTACCATGCACATTGAACATTTCTTTAGAGAATAACATGGAAGGCAAGGCAGAGCAACGTTAATTAACATCTCACAGTCCTTGTCTCTCTATTCCATCAGCCTCCATCTGTAAATGGGGTGATACTTGAGTCTATCTCCTTTCCTGGATTGCCTCCATCTGTAAATGGGGTGATACTTGAGTCTATCTCCTTTCCTGGATTGTCTACCCTTCAGATTTTCTTTTCCTTTTTTTTTTTTTTTTCAATTTCTTTAGCATCTCAGCAACCCAATAGGCTACTCACCATGACTCTGAAAATATATATATATATACCAAAAAAAGAAAGTGCAACAAAGGAGCCTCAACATCAGACTCGGCTTTACAATCAAACAAATATTCTAATGCAAGAATGTAATAATATTCCATTCCATCAGAAGAGAGATGGATATGCTACAGCAAACAGATCATTTATACAGGAGTTTTGTGGCCACGAACAGCCAACAACCATAATACACGAAAGAGAAAGATCAGGAGAATAAAACTACCAAGCGAACCTGGAACAACTGTCTACAACATTATATAACTTGCCTACTACAACTTTTTTCTTAATACACTTAGGTCTTTAATATTAAGAACCATACACAACGGAAAATAGATTCAGTTTTTGTGACCATTCAAGATGTTTTGACATTCAGATAGATGCAACCTTGACCGCCTTTTGCCCACACCCGTAGTGAACTGATTTGTAGAGACTGTGTCAAACTAGTTGCGATTCTTACACTTCTCCATTGCTCTTGGGGCTACAATAAGTCAATACATATCCATCACTAACATTTTCTGCGATTTCAATTATCTGAAAAGGATTTAATGATACAAGCAAATACATATCTATATTTAGATTGTTACAAATTCCATTCTTCTCACTACTGAACAGAGGCATCACAAACCACCATAAAAATGATTGACATTTCATTCCTTAACATTTAACATATAGGTACTCAGAAAGGAAGAGATGTTTAGCATCAAGGAAGCATGACTGTATAATAGAACATCATGTGTTTAGAATTTCCAACAGTTGGATATAAAACCAGTACACAGTATATTGTACGTTTCATAGAACATACCTAAGCCAATAGCATCAGAGCTCTTCATGATCCTTAGCCTTTTACAAGAGTCTGTGAACATTCTAAAGCAGCAAAAAGTACAGTTAGCAAGGTACGTTCTTACATCTCTTTGTCCAGAGTTCAGGGAAAAGGAGACAGATATGCATTGATGTTGCATTTGAAGACACTTCTTGCCATCCAGCATATTTATCAGATTATAAAATCATATTGAGTGGGTATTGCATCTATTTAAGAGGTTACTTCAGTAAAGTTGTTGAACAAGTTTTATAAGATAATGAGTTTAAATCCATTTCCTTTTGGCTTAAAATAATAATAAAAAGAAAGATGCCAGCAATTTTCAAAGAAAAGCACTATTGTCAATTTTAGATTCATGGATTAAACCAAGCAGCTTCTTTGTTTCTAGTCAGCTGTTTGAAGATATTTTTCTTTTTCTGTATTTCCTTCTATCTACAAAATCCGACTTCCTAAATATTAGGTAACCTGGAAAACTTTATTGTTACTCAATTCATCCAACCTAGAAACATTTTTGGGCATGTTAACTAGAGACTGACAAAATTTTGAGGTGAAAGTCTCACTTACTCCCAGGGAACATCACCAACTAGCATCCAATCACCATCCTTGTCTTCATAGGTGAGCACATACTCAGAACCATGGAGGAGATCCATTAATCGACTCTCAGTCAATCCATCTCGGCTGGGAACATTGTGTGAACCACACTGACCTGAAGCAGACGTTCATAAGCAGAGATTAACTTCCCTCAATTGCAGAATACTACAATTTCATCATTAGAAGAAACAGTGAGTACGAACATTTGTGATTCTAGTGAACTCCACAAGGGTGGTTTATAGTAAAGCAATTAGCAAGGGTAGTCTAATGAGATATGTGAACATGTGCACAGGCGTGTGCCAGTGTCCAGGAAAGAGTGAAAATCGCCAAGATGGTTTGAAAGAGGTTTTACCAATTGTAAAGCAGCTGAACATTTTTTCTAGAGCTGAAGAAAGTTCCGTATAGCTGCCATAGGTTTTGAGATCAACTTTCCGTAGGTAGGGTGCACCATCCATACTGACTTTGACATACAGACACCCCAGTCCCAACTTTGCCTCATCATCATTCTTTGAAGAATGAGAAGACATAGTATTCTTTCGGAAAGAGCGAATTGGTGGCCATCCCACAACTTGTGCCCTGTCAGTAAAACAGAGTCGCATATAAGAAATGTAGAGCTTGTTGCAGCTTTCTTTGCAAGTTTCTCTAACAACAGATCTCGATCAAATTTTCTTCATGATTAATGCAATTAAAAGTTGTCAAAATGGAACTAAGAGATTCAATTTTCTCAAGGGAAGTCCTTGCAGTAAAAATTTCAATGCAATAACACATGGTTAGGAGTGAAATAAGAGAATATGACAGCAGAGGAAATCAATCTGAACCAGGAGCAACGATAGAAGCATGAACATCAGGATGCCAAAGGAAGAGCATATTCCACAATAAACTACCCAATATAAACACAAATAGAAGCCCCAATTTGGAGCACAGACCAAGGGAGGAACAGGCCCTTTAGTAGGAAAACTAATACAAATTCTTTAAGTTTTCACCAACATGTTGCCGCCCAGTTGTGACAAATTCAACTATTCAGCCCGTTGGTGTTAGTTTTAACGGAAAAAAGAAAAAAAGAGAAAAAGAAAAAGGAAAGAAAGGACACAACAGAACTGCAAAGCACATGTTCTTCATTTCAACAGGATTTTCTGGGCAAGCAATGCAAATATTTGAAAACCCACCAACCATACAAACAAGTAAATACGGAAAAACATTCCGCAAAGAAAAATCGTTTTAGTTACAATACTTACTTTGAGGAAGAACCAATCCCATGAGACTTCTTCTCCTGCAACACCACCGGCTTTGGCGACTGAGCAGCAGCAGCAGTACCACCACCACTCTCTTTCAAAGCCGGAACGCCCAAACCTGCATCCGAACTGACGAGAGCCTTGCCAATATTATTATTATTATTATTATTATTATTATTATTATTATTATTATTATTATTATTACTACCACTTCTTGGAGAAAACAACCCAGCACCAGCAGCTTCAGATCCACTTCCAGAGAAAACCCACTTGGCATCAATAGCATCAGAGAAACCCCTTTTAGCACCTGAGCTTACAAAACTCTTCAGTGTCAAAACTACTGCGTTTCCATTCTTATTATTATCACTCTCTCTTTCCGGTGACTCTGACCCCGGTAACCCGAGTCTCAACTCGGTTGCTTTCAGGTTCAAACCAGACTTTTCCATTAAGTTATTAGAAACTTCTGATGATAAGCCTATGTAATCATGCATGCGCTCCTGACTTAAACATCAAAACCACTGCAACACTCAAGAAAGTACCAAACAAGCTTTCAGCTTTAAAATTATATGAAGAAAAAAGAAGGCTTTTGTACTGTGTTACGAACTAAGAGATGCTGTTCAACAGTTTAAAAGAAGATATGAAGATGATTATGATGAATGATAATGAAGTAAAGCAGCGAAGTTTTTGTGGTCTTTTGGGTACTCCCTTCTGTTTCTATATAACCCCTCTTTCTCTCTGTCGCCACTGTAAGTCTGTAACTAAGAAGACGAAATAAAATGCATTTAAGAATATTGTCAAACTCACAATGAGGAATGCAACTGGCTTTAGCCTTTTTTTTAATTCTTTCTTTCTCTTTCGGATAATAACACCCAGGTTTCTCAATTTGTATGTTTTCTTAAATAAAAGCATAGTTTATCCATTTGTATCAAATAAATCGCTTCGTTTTATTGAAATAATTAAAATATAGCTAAGATACAAAATCTTTTCATAGTTTACTTATTTGTGTTGTATGTTAAATTCTTAGACAATACTAAATTTCACATAGTCAAAAATATAAATATTAATATAAATTTATAAATAGTTTTTAATTTGTTTGGATTAATTATTCTTTTATATTAATTGATGCAAAATAAACATGATGTAAATCATAAGATTGATCGATTAATTATAATATTAGTATTAATATAATTTCATGATTGTTATATTTTTTTTTTACTTTATCACATTTCATATTCACTTAAAAGTATTTGTCTAAAATTATCTCCGAATCAAATTTAACTAAAATGTAATTTGGATATATGCTCTCAAGGACTCTCATAAGAGGTATTGCAATATTTGAATAAAATTAATTCTTATTTGCATATAATAGGTCTAACTCTTATCAAAATTATCAAATTTAAGTTCATGATATTAACTTTTGACAATAAATATGAGAGGATATAATTTAATACTAGATAATATTTTATTAGTATTTTTAATAGAAATTCAAATTGGGACTTATTTAATATAAATTGAAAACTTATACTTTCTTAAGAAGTTGAAAAGATTAGGGATTCTAATGTTATTACCCCACATATTTTATTTATGGATATCATTTTGTGGGCAACCACTCCGACAAGCCACAGAAAGTCCCCCGGCGGACTTTCCGATGTTACCCTTTTTCCTTTGAAATCTTTAGAAGCTAAAATGCACGGAGCACAAGCTGACATGGTAAACAGAGTGCTAAGATGCGCAGGGGAAGAGACAGCGTTTGGAAGAAGAAAATAAATAAATAAATAATCAAGGAATCGGAGAAAACGAAAGGACGACATGTATGTGTTTGGAGAGGCCAAATTTTCTCGGATTTTCAAGGCAGAAAATCACTGAGAAAAAACCAATGTTAAAGATATTTTGGCCGATTTGTTGTTCGCATTGCATTGCATTACCGGAAAAAAAGAAAAAAGTGAGAAGCATTCCGAAGAAAGCTGACACCACCAAACCCAAAACCCAAAACCCAAAAAGAGGAAAAAAAAAAAAAAAAAAACGGCAGTTTAAAAGACCACTGATAACTGAAAAGAAATCTTAGTCTCTGTAGAGTTGATAGAGAAGTGTCTTCCTCTTTCTGGCGTTCGAGCTTCTCAGTTCCCACACACATGCACACTATGAATAACAATTTTTTTACTTAACGTAAATTATTATTATTATTATTATTATTATTATTATTATTATTATTATTATCATTAATTCAAATTTAGGCAATAATAACTTGTGGAAATCTTTTAAAGCTGATATATCTATATATAATTAAATTTATTTATGTACTGTAGCATATAATTAATAATTGAGGCAACGTTAAAGTTTTGCACGGTTTAAAAGAAGTCCACGCAAAGAGATGGGTTGGTGGGGAACAAAACGGCGTTACGTTATAGAGTGGACGGCACCCCGTACCGTAACATGTATATCCCAATTGGATACATATATACTTTAAGTCTCTAATTAGATGTAGTTAGAGACTTAAAGTGCATAAAATCAGTCACTGACTCACTCGTGTTTAACAATTTATTAATTAATAGAGGGAGGTCTTGAGCCAAAGCCAATTTATATATAATTAGCTAATAAATTGAATTGAGAAAGAAATATATTATATAAATAAATGAATTGGATATGTTGTGGAGAAGAGAGTGGTCAATTGTCATTCGCAACAACAGAAGACAACACAACACAACTAACAAGATAAGTGGAGTGGAATTCGCATTTGTGTCTTGTCTTAGTGACATGATCGGCCGGGCTACCATTTCAACTTGTCAATTTTTTAGGCAAGTTTTTCGGTGCAACCAAACTTTCGTTTTCATTGGCCAACAAATACCAGACTTTCTTCAACTTCTACCTCTTTTTGTCAAACTTCTTTAAATAATTACCTTAATTAATCAACCCATATATATATATATATATATTATTTTTTATTTCAAGATTAGGGTTAATTAATAACAAAAGTCGGGTTTGCCCATTAATATTAATTATTTCAACTTAATTTAACATTAATTTTTTAAGGGCTTATTTTAAAATTTAACATATATATATATATGGTATATTTTTATTAGATCCTTTTTTTGAAAATTCTACATATGTTCTGACAGTAATCAGAACAGTAGAATTCCTTCTTGGGGATGAGATCATGAGGATCGAAGACCATGCAGAAAGCCTTTGGCCTTTTTACATATGTATATGTAAGTTCAAAGATCATATCAAACACATCTCCCCATGATGTCCATGCATGCATGCGTGCGTGCGAGTCAGAATTCGATCAGAACTGAAAAAACATGCATGTAATTAAACAAGCTTGTTAATTAGCCAGAGAACGTAGTACTATACAGAAAAAGCAAAAAATAAAATAACAAACCTTATACATGTATATGATATGATGTATCAACATCCATCCACTCCAAAGGATAATAAGCCAATCAACCATTCGTCATTACATGCAATTAATTAATATATATGTTGGCAACAAATCAGTTCGAATGCAGAGAAAGGTGTATCGTATATACATATTATCAGCAGAATGATAAAAAGAGAGAGAAGATAAAGAATCTTCACAGACTGCGCGAGGACCCATACAACAGGAAAGAAGATGATACATTGCATTGCGATATTGGATGGGTCCTAGCTAGCTAGCTAGTCATCGAGCAGTGTGGAGTGGGATTATGCGGTCACTCTCACCCACTCCACTCATATCTTAAGCAAATTAATAACCTGGTTTTTTGTCTTTTTAATTTCACTTTCGTTACTTATTCACAGCTTTTGCTAATGCTAGCTAATTCCTTTTGCTTTTGGTTTGGCAAAGTTCAATTACTTCAACTATATAGATAGATGTCTTAATCGTATCCCATATATATAAGTTTAATTTGGTGGGTGTCATAACATTGGCGTATCAATGAAATGGGTCATCTCATCTTTGCTTGGCACTTTTTGCTACAGTGACTGATGGATTATCCCATTCCCACGTACGTGTTTAATAGGATTTATATGTGTAATGGATCAATTGCGATAAGCTAAAATGCTATGCTTTGCTTTGTTTTGCTTTTACCCTCCACTAACATAAATAACAAGTCATCCTAATTCTGTGACCGTTTTTCCTTTTATTTCTCTTCATCTAGCTAGCCAACAAGGTATCCCATTTCTCAGTATTAATATTAATGGCTGTCCTAGTCATAGCAACTATGCATTCCAATTAATTCTCTATATTCGAGATTGTTTTAGTTAGTTCCTGACTACGGGTTGTCTCAGAATGTTTTTACATTTAAAAGCTTCTTTCTGATTGACCAAATCATTATTTTATAGTGTTTAATTAATTATAAAATGTAAAAACCCTTTTCGAAGATCTGCATTGAATGCTTAGAAAAAGAAAATAAACCCTTCAATAAAACAGTTTTTTGAGTAGAAAAGCAGTTTGAAGCAATGATATATTATTTTAGAAAACCACTTTCAAATATTTTCTTGATACAACCTCAAGAAGTCTTAATTAATATTCAAAAGTAGTTTATACTTTTGAAATTAAATCTTAGAATACGCGCATGACTTCTGTCCATTTAAATTAAACAACACAGCTTAAAATAGACAGAAAAAACTTCATTAAATTTGACATAATGTCAAAAACATGAAGAGGGATTTCAGTCTGTTAGAAATAAGTGAAAGGGACCAAACAAGGGATGTATAAGGTTTTCAGATTCGTGGCATTACAAGTCCAAAATGTGAAATATTGGATGTCATAATCGAACCAAAGACTTTGTGGTAAGTTGGAGGAGACAGCATGAATCTTGAGAACAGAAGGCAATGACCCCATCCACGATTTGATTTAACAAAGTGAGAATCGCCAACCTTTTCTTTTTCTTTCTTTCTTTCTTCTTTCTTTTATAATCCCAAATGGACCATCACATTTATATATATCCTTATAATGTCAATTATAGCACAGTTGCACATTGTTGATAGATTGGACACACTACCATTGATTTGATTTTATCACTAGCTTAGCCTAGCTAGCTACCTAGCTAGGGCATCCATGCAGGGATCCCACCATGCACCAACTATGTAGTATATGAGACATATCTGAAGATGGGGAATGCTGTTGTATATAGAGTAGTATAGTTAGCTTGCTGAAGATCAAGGTAACTAAACTAGTTCATGATTACCAACAATAAAGTTTTATGCTGGTTTTTATATATGGGGATGTTAAAATACGTGATATATGTGCTAGTAATTAAGAATTCACCGTGACTTTGACATTTTGAATGGTAGATACAAGATTTGCTTTTCTCTTTATATATGTCTGTGCATATTCAATCACAATTGGGTAATATCTTGAATTTGCGTACTGAAAATTAAATTTAATATTTAAGCATTTATTTACTATGGAGGGTTAGAAATGATCACAGCACTACAAGATTGTATTTATAGGTTAAATTTAGAATTGAGGGTATATATGTTTATAATTAATTTATTGTAATTTGTAATCCATATTGATTATGAGATCAAAAAATTGCAATTATTATTATATATTAATAGACATAAATTGTTGATAAAAATTAGTTATATATCCTGGAAATTAAGTAACATATTAGTCATCTAGGAAAATTGTGTGTTAATTATTTAGATATTGCATTTAAATGAAATATATATAATAGTTACATATTTTATTTTACAAAATTATTTTAGAGTTAAAATAATAATTACAAAGAGACCTTTGATTTAAACGCCAAAAAAAAAAAATCCATTACATCATTGGCGCTAGCAAATGGATTGCGAAGAATGATTTTAAAAAAATTGTAACATTAATAGACCATGATAGAAGCTTTATATGAAAGAATGCTACCTCTAATTGAAATTCTGTGGACAACAAGGGCAAACAAGGTAGACATAGGAAAAACAGACTATTAAAAATCTAGTAAGATTATTCAAAAATAAAAAAACAAAGATCATAGCTAGTAAATAAGTGATTTGATATTAGTAAAAGTAACGCCAAAACATCATTCAATCAATCGAAATTTCATATAGTTAAAAAACACCATATAGAAAATTAATATATAACTGAGCTTGGAAACCATCTGTAAGCTTCCAGAAAAGGACTGGAATTCATACTTAATTCACTATATATACTAATTAACATAATATTATTATATACAAAAAACTTTTTTCAACATATTAAACAGCTACTTTTTTTTTTTTTTTAAATAGAAGAAAATGAACAGCAGCATCTTGAACATGTACAATTTTGAATTTCAGAAACTAAAATAAAGGCCTGAATTTTGTATTAATAATTATAGGAATTTCTGTACACATTAATAAGTCTGTCAGGAAGACTTATCACATGTTGAAATCTATGGTCTTTCGTACCTACTGCCAATTACTAAAGCAGTGGATCTCAAAAGACCTTCAAGACAAAGGTTCAAGCTTGCTATGATCTAGCACAGCCATATTATATATAGTGGGTATCTAGCAGAAAGCCTGTAAGTTTTATCGTACTCCATTTCCAGTTTGCTTCAAATAATATGCATGGGTCCCCGTGATATATATTTACATGAATTATTGAAGCTAAGGGGGCCTGAACCTTACCTTTATTTTTATATGTATATGTAGCAATCAACAATTACAAATCGATGGAAATATATAATTTGAAGTTGACAACTTCAATCAACCTAAAATTTAACTTGAAACGATTGATATGGCTTTTTGGAAACCCTGTGGCAGCTAATACAAGCATCATCCCTTCACCATTAATTTAATTTCGTGTATTTCATTTTAATTAGTTGCTAATCAAGCAGAAAATTATAGTAAATTAATTTGAAGGAATTTAATAGAGGAGGTTCGTAGCTAGCTAGATTTAATGAATGAATGAATGAATTCAGAAGGGAGAATTGAAGTGTAGAATTGTTTTCCTGAAAAGGGAAGTCTTCTCCAGCTAGCAGACGATCGAGTTAAAAGTAAGCAATGTTTGTAATTATAAGTGGGGAGCTGTCATTATGGTTCGTTTTCTTGGGCAGAGTGCCTTGCAATATTGATGTGACATCAAAAGCCATATATATAATTAAGAATTAGTTTCAAAAATTTCAATCTTCTCATGATAAAATCCACCATATGTATGTATATTCTTCGACGGCTGAGCATATATTGGAAGACTTAAATGGAGCAACTATATCACTTCGAAGAATAGGCAGCTTTTTTTTTAGTGCTTGGCATTGAAAAACATGGTGGAATTTGACTCTGAAAACAAAGACTGTTTTACCTAAAAACCAATATTAAAATTGTCAACTAGACTTGATGATCTGCATGCTCAAGAAACATATATAACCCTGGAAATCAATTGAGATTTGTAGCAAATATATGAAAGTACAAGTGCTAGCAAGTAATTAATTAATTAAAATATATATATATATATATATGTGTGTGTGTGTGTGTGTGTGTGTATAGTAAGATCAACTTGAAACACATGATAATGAGATTGAAGTGTATTGTAGATGCCGTCAATTTCATATTAAAAGTGGAGAGCTTTATAGGAGAAAGGAATTGTGTACGTGTTATTTGGTAGGTATTATCACACTCTTCTCCTGAGAATTGGTATAATATGTCTTAAAAAGTATTTTTATAAAAATAATTATTTATCATCTCTATTTTATTTTTTTGATATAAGGGTCAGGGACAAAATTGTAAATTTAATGAATCATTTTAAATTCATTTTAAAATAATAACACTTTGATCTCTAAATTTTAGATAAACAATAAGTTAGAACATAATTTATTTGATTTTAATAAACTAGTCCATGTTATTATCATAAAATTAAATGATATTAAAATTAAGAACAAAAAAAAAATTGACCATTAAGATTTTATTTTTAATAAATTAATATACCGTTTAATAAATTAATTAAAAAATAATATCATATTAAAATTTTAGAAAACATAGATAATTCTAACAATAAAAAATTAATATCATATTAAAATTTTAAAAAATACGGATAATTCTAACAATATAAAATTTTAATTTAATAATTATAACAATCCATAAAATTATAAAAACTTAATAAAAATTTATTAAAACTTCCTCCAATCAAAATAAAATACTAAAAAATAAAGTCTAAAAAATTTATAAATATTAGTAAAATTTCAAAAGAAAAGAACTAATTAACAAGAATGATAAATAATATAAACTAAATTTTCAAGGAAATTAATGTAATAAATTGTAACATATGAATAACAATAATATGCATATAAATACATACAATATTCTCAAAAATTAATCGATCTAATTAATTATTCATAAAATTGAAGATAAAATTTAATAAATTCCCTATAATGTAAACATAAAATTGCAAATTTAAAATTAATTAATTAAAACTTTTCACTATTTAAAAGTATTTTTAGTAATAATAAAAATTTAAAATCTATGACTTAAGCCTAAGAATATAGTATAAATTAAAAATAAGATTAAGAATTAGGATATGACGTATAATCTATTATATATATATATATATATTTTTAAACATAAAATGACGTTATTTTAGTAACAGAATTCGTAAAAAATAATAAAACAGATATTTTACACAGATATTTGTGGATATTTTAGAATATACTTATTCATACTATATTCTAAACATATATTATACACTCTTATTATATTTATGTCATATATAATTTTACACTTACTAGATACTTACTATCAAGAGAAAATACAAACAAACATATTAATAAATTTTTTAATTTATGTGAGTTTAATTAACTTTATATCTATTTTTTGTGTGTATTCAATCTAATGTAAGGAGATATTTTGGATTATTGTTTATTTTATCAGGGTAAATAAATAATTATATAGAATTTTATGACCAGTTTGGATAGAGGGATTAATTTGTAAAAATTTATAAATTAATTCTAATTTGCTATTACACCAAAGTTAGGAACTATAATATTATTATCTTATTTGAATTGTTAAGAATAAATTTGTAATTGTGATAAATTTTATTAAAATGAGGATAGTAAATAATTATTTTTATAAAAATATTTTTTAAGTTATATTATATCAAATCTGAAAGGAGGAATGTGATAATACTTCTTCATTTGCAGAATGTCGAATGGGAAGATGTGTGGGGGCGTTTCTTCAGGTTAATAATTGTCCTTGTTTGATATATACTTGTCAACTCAATACTAAGCATGCGCGGACGGACAGTACGTGTCTGAACTTGCTAACTCATGCAACAAAAGTCTACGTTAATGTTACTCAATTATTTATGTATCTTGTTCAATAAATTAATTATTTATTTTTGTCCATTTCTGTCAAAAAATTAAACTAATATAATTATTTAGCTCATTCGGGTTTAGGTTGATTGCGACACGAACTCACTCGTACGTGCATATATATATATATATATATATACATATATATATATATATATAAGTGGAAAGTGAAAGCAATTAAGTTCGGATTCCACCTACAATGTTGAAATTAATTAAATTGGAAAGAATGAAATTAAAACTCTTCTACATCTTGAGACAAGTAAATGTCACGTCCTAATCACGTGTAATGTATATATATATATATATAAGTGGAAAGTGAAAGCAATTAAGTTCGGATTCCACCTACAATGTTGAAATTAATTAAATTGGAAAGAATGAAATTAAAACTCTTCTACATCTTGAGACAAGTAAATGTCACGTCCTAATCACGTGTACAAGAATTTCAAAGAAATAACATATGTCTACATGCACAGGACACGACCATTGGTCTGGAATAGAGAATTATACAAAAAAAAAAAAAAAAAAAGTGTGAATGCGACTTTTTGAAATTTATTTTAGGATATATATAACTTTCTCTTGTACAGACTTCTATAATAAGACATAAGTGCAAACACAGCTTACCCATACCATCATGTTAGAAAGTTGATTTTACCAAACATAATGCAATAATTTATCATCACACCCGTTGGTGTACTTCACTGGAGAAGCTGTGGTCAGAATAAAAATTGAGAACGCAAAAGCTGGAAGGGACGGGTTCTGGTTCGATCTCCGGCCCATGTGGCACAACCAATACCTATTTTTCTCTTGAAATCTTTTCGTTAACAAAAGGGAAATTATTCTTCAAGGATGAAATTTTCATTCACGGCCCATGATAGGGAGAAACTTTTATTCGCGGACATTAAAGTTTTGTCAGTTCAGGCAAAATAGAACAAAATATCTAATTTCCTGTTTGATGAAGTTAAACAATGGTATACATACAAAAAATCAAACGCATTTGTTACAATAAAAATTTGGCAAGAAAGTAAAAACTTATTCTTTTAAATCGTCGGGGACAAAGATACTTCGTCTGAGAGAGTATTGATTCATTCCATGGCTACTTTTAGTAGATCTTCCCATGTTGCGAATTTCTCCCGTGGTTTGTCTCTCAAACTCCCAAGCCTCTTTTCTTCCAAATCAATCTTTTCCCAAGAATCGAATGTTACAGGTTTAACATTTCTGTTATCCAGTAATTCTAGGAGTCCCTTTCTGCCAGGCTTTTGCAATTTAGAGGAGGATGCTAATACTCCTTGTTCAAGGTCTTCTGATATGCTTGCGACCTACCATACCATGTCAATAATTGAATCAGAAAGCTGATAATCTTTACAAGCAACCATAATGTTAAATCAATTCTAGCATCAGATCACAATGCAATACTTCAACATCAGAAAGGGTGAAGATCTAACTTAATCTCTTAAATTAAAGCACCAAGTGTCTGTCTAGGAGAAACAAAAAGCAACTTACAGTTTCGTCAGCACAGTATAGGTTTGTAGCAATAATCCCAGTTGGTCCTCTCTTTAGCCATCCACATGCGTACAAACCATTCTCAATCAATGAAGGATCTCCAGAAGTATCTCTTAGAACTCGACCTCTAACATTTGGAACCACACCTGGAAGGGATGCCATGCGATGGTAAGCAAATTTATTGACTTCTAATTCTACAGGGTAGGCGTCCATGCATTGCAGCCACTAAGAAACTGATGACATTGAAGACTACATGTGTTTCAACGGTGTTGATGCAATTGAGAGATGATATTCTGAAAACTCAGAACTTTAAGAAACTGAGAAGACGAAAGAACGAAACAGATACTTTCTACCGGAAAAAACAAAATCATGCAAGAGTTTGCACAGCAACACTGCTTCAACTCCCCAACTTTTGGGATAGTGAATTAACAACTGAATTACAAATTAGATTTTATATATAGTATCAAATTTTCTAAGTAGTTTGGAGATTTTGGATAGAAACTTTGAACAGGTTGAAGAAATGAAAAATATAGTAGCTTCTCCAAAAGTAAAATGATTTTGCATGCGAAAAGCAGGAAATAGTAATAATTTCCTGGGGCAAATGGTAAATCTATTCTTTAATTTCTTTACCTTTATGATGATCAAAGGGTAAACCGTCGATAGGTAGTGATTTGTAGCCAATGCTTTTTAGCACTATCCTGGAAACATAAAGAACAGATTGCCTTGACCAGTCAGCGATACATCCAGTTACTTGAATTTGAGATAGTTAAGATAACAAGGTAAAAGGTTAACATCTTGGCAGGTGAAATATATGCATTACCCGCATTCAAGATCTTCATATTCCCCATTACCCACAGCAATCTGTTGCTCAGGGCCACCACCTACAAATAGAAGCTAAATAAGGACAAGTGATCACTGGCATTCATGTATCAAATTGGAAGAGGAAACATCACAATTCTTTTTCTTCATTTTTTTCCCCGTGACACTTCAACAAGCCATCACTAGTCATAACACATGAAAAAATAAGACAATAGCAGGCTGAAAAACAGGAGAAATAGCAGGCTTCTTAGATTTAACAAATGGTCTCCTTTCAACTTTATTGCTTCTCATCACGACAAATCTACATAACCAACTTGGCTGTGTGATGTTGTGTAGATCCACAAGTCATCAACATCCAACAATCAAAAGGCATTGAATGCTTACAAAAGCAAATGAAAAATAATATCACACAAACATATACAGAGAAAAAACTACCCTTTAGAACTGTCTTCTCAAAGTGCACACCAGAAACATGGCCATTTCTCTCATGTGATCCCAGAAAACTATCAGGTTTTCGGTAGAAGACAAAGTGAAGCTCGCGTTGCCCTGGCCTGGGTTGGGATGATGCCAAAGCAGCTGCCTTAGAAAGCAATTCATAAACCCTCCTCTGAATTCGATTGTTTTTCATCTCTTCCTTTCCAAAAGACAACATCAAGAGAAAGTAAATATAGCATATATAATAAATCCTTATTTTTTCTTCTTTGCGGTAAATGGGCAAATCAAGGATGTTAATGATCAGAATGACAACACAAAAACAATTGGCAATTGATATATACCTCATCTGCTGGGCTTTTCACCAGATCATCTTCCCGTATATGAACATGTAGATTTTTAATACCTGCAAAGAGAACCCAAGACTTCTCTAAATTCCAAAACTGGTTGGAGGATTTTATATAACACACACAGCAATGTTCTGTCAGGAATTAGATATCTAACCAAACAACTAATGAAATAATCTACTGACAGTGAAAATGCAAACAAATCAGGAAATCAACCAACTGTTAACTATTTTGTTTTCTCAAGAGATAAGGATCTGCATGATGGATTGACAAATCAAACTATAGAGTTTAACTAAAAATTATCAGTTCCCCATTGAACAAACTAAAGAATTAAAAAATTTATGCACCCATCAAACTGTATAATCCTCTACATCGGTGCCAATGTAACACATTTTACTTAGCAACACATTTAAGATAAAAGTAAATAAAAATGCTCAGCTTAGCACTAGTGCAAATAATTACAAGTTAGAATTACCAAGAATTTCACGAAGCTCTTTAGCTGTACAAGCTGCTTGCACTGGTCCGCGTCTTCCAACTAGATAGACTTTTCTGTAGTTATATTCATATCCATGAATCCCAAAAAAGAAAAAATGATTCCAGTTATAGACTTATTTGTTTAAATAATGGGACAAGACCTGATGGCACTCTCCTTCAGAGCAGTCAAAGCATGACTGGCAATGTCAGTTGTTGCCAATTCATCTGTTGGTCGTAAGAGGATACGACCAACATCAAGAGCTACATTTCCCTGAAATATAAACACAAGTCACTGCTACATATCAAACGAATATAGTTTCCCATTAGACGTACAGGATAAATGGTGCCATAATCTCATGGAATACTCTATCTGGCATTCTAGTTACGGTTATGGAACATAGTTTGTTATTGCTTTACCTACGAAGGCCCTATTACAAGCATTAACGATACTGAACATCCTACTATTGGACATATACCAAATAGTCACATCTGGACAAAGGGCATAATACGCATCGTCAGTTACGGGAATGATTAATCAGTACAAAACCAAAGACCTTAACCAATCACATCAAACCAAATCACTCAGTTTAGGGTCAAATTACTCTACTTGCATAAAGGCCCCATTTTGTGCAAGAATTGAACCTAAGAACTGCCCAACCCCAAACTCAAGCAGAGTCACAAGCCACCTGCATATCAGGAGGTCTGACAAATAAACTCCATCTATCTCTCTATCCTGTCCTGGATGCCACTAACATCATGACTATGTCTTATCTAACCAACATTGATAAATAATTGTACATTGTTCAAATTACATGCATTCTGATAGAAAGTGCGACACAAAAGTGAAGAATCTTATCACTATTAGTTACATCGTAACACAATTATCATGTTATCAACCCGGCTTCATAATAATCCATATCAAAATACCTGACCAAGAATGACAGCTGTATTGGTGCTTTTCAAGTCAGGATTCAGGTTTCTGCCATCTGGGTGCCCATTATACCACCAAACAAATTCTCTTGCTGAGTGCATCCCATCCAAATTCTACAAAAACACACAAAAAATTTATGAACAACAAAAATTTAAATTCATCAGCAGCATTCATATCCACATGATCACAAGCATTAACCAATAGCTGTACGTGCAATAATTTGGATTATAGCTATGCAGTTGAGCACCATGATACTAAAATAAAGCCTGGCAACACTTTACTTTCATTAACTACACATACTTCTCCTGGTATACCGAGAGTTCTGTCACTTTCAGCACCATATGCAAGCACAACCTGCTCAGATTCAAATCAAATGTTGCTCAGTGTAATGATACACGAAAAACAGATAACTCCAAGAAAACTGCAAGTACCAGAGAAAGACATCTATAATAGTTATTGTACCACATGGTAGAGCTCACGAAGCTCTGATAGAGAAACAGATGATCCAAGGGTAACATTTCCAAAGAATGAACACCTTTCATGTTGTGCCACTCGAGAAAACTGGTTTATCACAATCTGTTGCAATTTTTCTGGTAAACTAAGCTCAATTAAGACAATTACAAAACACAAAAGGAGAAAGTATTTAGAGAAAAAATGCATTGATATCACTAAGAAACGGTTTAAAATCTCAATATCACGTATACCATTTATATGCCATACACACAATTTGATTCAAGCCAAAACAATAAAGAACAAATCCATAAAACTTTAGGGCAATGTTTAACTGAGATAACTCACCTTTGTTTCAGGATGATCAGGTGCTACGCCAGAGCGTACTAATCCAAATGGCGTCGGCAATCGATCAATGATGTCAACTTGCGCATCCTGATGGGCCTTCAACGTCTAATAATAAATTTACTTAATCAGAATCTCATAATAAAACAAAAATTCAATCGTTCAATCCATATATATAATAAAAATGTTACCTTCTCAGCAGTGTAGAAACCAGCAGGCCCGCTGCCGACTATACAAACGCGTAAAGGATTAGCAGAGGGAGCTGTGAAGCTTCTTGACAACCATGTTCTTGCTCGAAACATTCCTTCCTTAAGAAATTGAGATTTTAGGGAGGTTTTGGGGATGAAACGACGCTAGGTTTTTGTGCTTTCAAATCATAATCACCAATGAGGACTTCAGGTTGTCGTGACTAGAAATTAAAATTGGAATCCTGAAATATGAGCTACGAGTGGCCCAAATGTTCAAGGTGGGCTGAAAATGATCTTACATAATGGGCCCAAGCGTTTTCAGTCTATTACTAGGGCTTACATATTGATTATTAATCGATAATAATCACTATCTAATTGGGGTAGTCGGTATCTTTTTTCTCCAAACGAAGAGTAAGAGTTAAATTCCTTCCAAATATAAAATAAAGGTCAATTTTAGGCATGGCAAAAGTCCAAATTTGAGCCGGATAAATTTGAGCCGGATTATTATAGATCCGGCACAAACTTAGATAAATATCACATTTTTAGGCCTAAACTCGAGCCTATATTTGATTTTTTTGGGCTGGCCTTTTAAAGCTTAAATACTATTGGGTAAAAATCCAAGTTCAGGATAAAAAAATTTGGTTCAAATCTGGATAAATTTATAAACATTTTTATTTTTGATCAGGTCTTCACCTAAGCCTGGACCAAGTTTTAATAAGAAAAACTAAAGTCCTAACCCTTAATTCTTGGCTTTTTTTGGGTTAAACCGATCCTGAGTTTTTTATCTCACCCTAATCATTTTTTTTTGTAGAAAATATTAGAGTAAATTTTATCCAGAGTGTAAATTTCCTAATAACAAATTAATTCTAATTAAGATTCTTAATTTTTGGTGGAGGAAAATTTTATCTAAATTAAATTACAAATTTTTAAACGTCAGCAAATTATACCCGCTTAAAACTTTCAATTTTTGATAAATTTTTAATATAATATTAATATATTGTAAATGTAATTTATAATATTAAAAAAATTTTGAAGACAAAGACAACTACCAATTAGCGTAAAAAAAAATATGTTATCAAAATTAAGATTATGTTTTGTTTTACACATATATTTATACTCACTTAAACTAGAGATGTGTAGAAGAAATAAGTATTATCTTTTTAATTAGCGTAAGAGATAATCTTACTTGATTAACTACCATGAATTATTATTCTTGTAATTGATGTGAAGATTAGATGAATGATTTGATAGTAATAAAAGACAATCGCAACATACATGTATATTAAAATGGATATAGCTCACCAAACTCCTTATCTCCATTTACACCGAGTCAAAATAATTTGAAAAGTAGGTGTTAATAAAAATGATGATTAGATTTAGAGAGTCGTTTAAAAGTAAAAATGGACACATAAATTGATATAGTTTGTTGGGTGACTTAAAATTGAAGCTAGTCAAGTGGCAAATGTGACATGTCTCTCTTACATTAAATAGGTAATTTTATTGGGTCAGAAGTGGTATTGATGTTAAAGGTATCATGATCGTAGTAATTGAAATTAAAAATTAAAGAAGACAAAATTAAACCGATTAGTACTCTTTGAAATTTATATCCCAACCACCAAACAAAGAGGTCAACGGGGTTTCAATTTGTTGGGTTTATTTTATAATTATTTAATATTTTTCTCTTATCATGTTAGGTAAGAAATTATTAAACACATTCTCTCTCTCTCTCTTATCATGCATATTATAAACTAAATCCATTAGAGTCGTGTCAATTTTTCACTTGATGCAAGTATATATATATATATATATATTTAGGGTTATTTTTAACTCTATTCTCAAATTTATTAAAATATATTAAATATATTTACCTTTTATTATGGGTCATCGATCTATCTCTAAATGACTATAATTGTTCTTTAATTCTAATAAAATCTGATAAAATGACTTTTTTACGTATTCTTTAATTAAAAACAAAAAGTTATAAATCTACAACATAATGGTGGCGGTAAGATAGGGGCGCGGCCAAAGCTACCTTGCGCATGACCAACGCTATCTTGTGCACGACCACCAAAGCTGCCAACAATTTTTTTTTTAAAAAAATTATATTAAATAAGAGAAAATTATATTGATTAATTTTTAATCAATATGTGTACAATAATTATTTTACCATTGCCAGCACCAATTATTTTGGAGTAGAGTAATGACTTCCAATAAAAAATAAAGTATATTATCAAGTTTTGGGGATAGGACTAAAATTAACCCTAGTATTTATTTTTTACTAAACTAGGTCATTATTAAAAAATATACATATATACCACGAATGCAAATTAAAATTACACCGTAATTATAAAATTCAGAGAAATAATATATACTATTATTTTTGTTTAGTTTTAAGATTTCATAAAATTTAATTTAATTTATCACAATCTATTTACAATAGTGAAATAAACAACATGAATGATAAATAAATGTTGAAAGTTAATTAAAACATTTTCCATTTCATCTGAAGGCCAAATAAAGGCTTACTTTTGAGAATATTGATACTAGTTTTAATAATAAACTGGAGTAGTATCTTTTATTTTACAATAGAGTAATACGACGCTTCCCAATTTATATCTTAATGTTTCAATATCAAATCATACAGAAGTTGATTTGTGACTGCAACTTATATATTAATTTTGATTTAAATTAGAATATTATTTTTTTAGAATACTAATTAATATATAACGAGTCAAATTTTCAAATTACTTAAAATGAAAATTTTGAAATATAAACTGTATTATTCTTTCTTTAGAAAAGTTTTCAAGATTTATATTATAACATGACAAGCAGCACTCCTATTATAGTTAGGATAGAGCCAACTTTTACACCTTGTAATGAAAATTCTAGTATTAGCCGCTTGTGCAACTCTCTTCATAAATATTGTATAGCTTATTTTTTGGATTGCTTCATTTTGTCTCCAGGCTCTTATAAAGATTCGCAGAACTTTCAACATATATAATCATTTTGCTATGTATTCAGTCTTTTTATTATTATTATTATTATTATTATTATTATTATTATTATTTGTGTAATTAACAAAAAAATATTTTTGATAAATGTTCGTTTCACCCATATTTTTTTGTGGGAATAATTATGTTACAAATTTTTTAACTAATTTTCACTTACAATATGATGATTTTACATCTTTTTATAGGTTAGAAAGTTTGGAAGATTGGGAAGTTTCTTTCTTATAATATTAATATTAATAATTTTTTCTTACAATAGGTTTGCTTTGATCTTAAGTTTGACTACTTAAAGCTCTTTTTCATATATTGTTGTAATACTGTCTTTGTTATCCTTGTGCTCTAATGTTATATTTATCCATAATTTTGAGGGTAATCAATAAGATTTATTATATTTGTCAATATCCTAATACCTTTTTTTTTTTTTTGGTTTAATTAATTGTTCTTCTTCGAATGATTTTACTTTAAAAAACAAAAAAGGACAAACCAACGAACGACGTTCAACAAAGTTTTGATTTCAGTAAACAAATTTTGTCTGCACTCGTTCCATGAGTTGTCCTTTTATCTGGGGGTCGTTTTTCGGGTGCCCATTTTACAAGTATGGACCCGTATGTAACCCACCCACCTATAAAATTACCCAACATATATAATTACGTTTACTAAAAACAAAAAATAAAAAATAAAAAGAGTTGAGATGTCATAATTGATGTGATGATGACGTCCAAATAGTATTAATAAGTAACAAAATAAACGTCAAACTCGAAAAATAAAATAAAATAAAAAGGTGGAAAAATAATTACAGGTGGGCCCAGGGTTGATTTCAGCAGCGAAAAAGTAATTTTTTAAAAAAAATCCGAAGAGAAAGCAGTTGTTACGCGTCGGTGTCCAGAGACGGTCTAATATATATATATATTTATTTATTTATTTTTGAGAGGGGAGACAAATGGGCCCACAAGAGGACCCACAAACCACAAGCCTGCCTTACTATCAATACAGTCCAAAAACTTTAAGTCGCTTTCAGTTCACACATGGAAAAAGCCCATAGCAAAAGTGTTCTGTTTGT
This sequence comes from Azadirachta indica, assembly GCA_022749755.1. Classification (NCBI taxonomy): domain Eukaryota; kingdom Viridiplantae; phylum Streptophyta; class Magnoliopsida; order Sapindales; family Meliaceae; genus Azadirachta; species Azadirachta indica. The sequence continues at coordinate 12,461,895 of CM040446.1, forward strand.
ATATCTCTTACTCTATTACATTCATGGCAGCCCAATTCCCGGGGCCCACAAACCGCCTCTCTCTGACCACTTTACCTAGGTCAATTACTTAAAATCTTTTTCTAAAGAAATATTAACAAAACACTCATTGTTTGTTATGTTGTCAATAACTTTATTATTATTTTTAATAAAAGGTTTTCTTTCAGCCAAAAAAAAAAAAGAGCTACATTTACATTCTATTTGATTGTAAATTCAAAATTTAAATTATTAATATTTTGTAAAGAATACAGAACATAATTATAGAATCTAATAAAGTTACATGTCATAATATTTAAATATAATCCGATCGAATTGAACAAATCTGTTCAAATGGCACATTTATGCTAAAATTGAGAAGGAATTTTCATTTTAAGAGAATGTTAACTTATTAAAAAAAACATACAAATATTTCCTAACATTATCATAATAATGTTAATTTTAAAGTAGCTCTTCTAGGAATATAATTATTATTTTTTTATTTTAAAATCTCCTTGATTCTAAGTTGAAAATTTTAATTAAATACATTATATGTGTACAATATAATAATGGCCATCTTCAATCTCACTCCATTACCATATCCCACTTGAAGAATAATAAACCCACCTTCAACAATGAAGATGATATAATTCAACAAGCGATTTGAAAAGAATAACATTGGCTAAAAATGATTTAAAGAGAAGAAAAATTTTAAATTTAAATATTTAAATTCTCAATAAGTAATAATGTGATTAAGAATTTCTCCAAATTGGCACAAGAAATGAGTGGACAAATTGGTCTAATTCAACTCTGATTTATTAACCTTTTAATGTATCGAAGTTGACAAAGCCATTTGCAATGTCTGCTCCGATCATTCATTCATTCATAAAGTTTCATATCCTAGCTGCCATGTGAGTTCGGCTGGTCGCACGTGAAAATAATTTAGCTTTTCTTTTCTTTTTTTTTTTTAAAAAAAAAAACGGGTTATTTTCGCACGCTTGGTTTACTACACAAGTGCTAAGACACGTGGATCACTGATCCGTCTCAGTTGTGGTTCGTCTTCTAGTGTCTTGGACTCGACCGTGGCCATAAAGTTCGATTGAACTTTAAGGCTGTCAGTCACGTGATACATCATGTGAGGTTGTGTACTTGTTTCTCTTTCTCTAGTTGCTCTATTTTGACCCTGACCACCGTTGGATCAATTGACTTTACTAAGGGGATTGATCGATCATACGTCATAAATCTTATGTAACAAATTTAGTACATTAGCTTAGCTATGATGAATCTAACAAGTGATTGATAACGTGAAATATAACTTCAGATAAGTAAATCATTTAGATTCAAAATATCAAGAGGTTGCGTGGTTGCATTTTTAAAACTGTTTTTTTCTTTTTAAAAATAAAAGTAGTAACAAATATTTTGTAAAATTTATTTAAAAAAAAAAAACAACGTAATTTTCTAAATTTTAACTAAAAAGTTAAATACGTATTTTTGTTGTTTTCCTTTATTTTTTAGAAATAATTCTTTTTATCAAGATAGCTATTTAACTTATTTTGAAAATGATACTGGATACGTTCTCACCATGTTTTAACAATACTTTTACTTTTAATAATTAATTATGTTTTGCATAATATTTTTTAAAAGCTTATCAAATACACTTTAATGGTACGTGTATCTGATACGTGAGTCAAAATAATTTATACTTTTGTTATTATTTAAGTGAAAAAATTTATTCTGTGTTTCTCATTATTTATTAACAATAATTTTACTTTTAACAATTAATGATATTTTATAAAATATTTTCTAAAAACTTATCAAATACACTTTAACAATATGTGTATTTGATATGCTAGTAAGAATAATTTATACTTTTGTTATTAATTAAGTGAAAATTTTATTCTTACTGTTGACGAAGGAATCAAATCTAAGTAAAAGACATTACTTAAAAATAGTTATCGCCCAATTAAGTATGATTGATAATAGATGAGTGGATTCAACACATTCATTATTATTATTGAAAATATTTTATTAAATTTGACCTAAATGATAAAATACACTGTTTTTTTTTTTTTTTTTTAACTTGAATATATGTATATATCAACTAACTCAATTAATTAGTCAATATAATTTGTCTTTATTTATTGATTCAATTAGTTAGTCTATATTTTGTCTTTATTGATACAAGTTAAGTTACTATCCCATCACGTCAATTTTGATCTTACTTAACTTTAAATAAGTCTAAAACACAAACACAAATTAGATGTTTTTCTAAAAACAGATTTTATTGTAATAAGGCAAAGACATTAGAAATGATGAGATGAAAACTCTTGTGTTACATACGTTTACAAAAAAAAATTAATAATTAATTAATTTGTAATATTCAAATGTATTAATTTAATTTAAATTAAATTCTCTTTTTGACAAATTAAACTAATTAAATTCGTACTCTCTTACATAATTATTTTATGATTAATGAAGCAAATTGGGTTTTGACACATGACGACTAGGAAAAAGCTACCGTGGAAATAATCACCAATTTAATAATTGTTTATGGTGAAAAGAAATTAATACAATTAATAATTATACAAGTGGAGAAAAAAATGAAAAGTTGAATTGTTTGATTTATAAGAAGACAAAAGAATAGGAGATTAAAAAATTAAAAAGGCAAGAGGTTAGGGGTATTGGGATCTGTATTTAATTAAGAGAATGATTAATTATTTCACCGCGAGAATGATTGATGGCTTTGTTTATAGTCTACTGAGATATGGTTTGGTCATTTCTTTTGCTTGTCTGCTAAGAGTATTTCCTTTTTATTTTATTATAATCTAATTTTTAAATACTTTTAGCTACCTAAGCTTTTTAATATTATATATACTTGTTAATTTAGGAATATATAAAAGTTTGAAATATACATTAATTCATTAATTATTTCTATTAATTCTATTTTATGCTTATTTTGCGTTAACTATTATGTATTGTGTTGATAACACTGATTTAAAAAATCTAGGTAGCTACGAGTCTACATAATGAAGACCCATTTGGTAATTTATTAATTTCAAATCTTTTTTTATAATATAATAAAATAAAATAAGAACATGTCAATTCTTATTTATTATTACAGTATTATTATATGTATATAAATTTATTTAAATAAATTAATAATTTATTTATATAAATTGATATTTTACTGTTATATTCTTATATAAGTCACATTTTCATAGAAAAAAATAATAAATCTTATAATTGATTACTATATCAGTTTATATAGAATCTTGTTTTGTAATATTTTGTTGTTTTAATACGGAGTATTTAAAAAAATATATAAAATTCATTTGTTCAAAATAAACATTATATTATTAAAAAATTAAAATCAATTATACAAAATTTGGAACGTTGAAAATTTTTAATTAAAATATTATTATGAACATATAGTAAAATTACATAGAGATATAATTTTAAAACATAAAAAAAAAATGGATGACAAATCACAAACATAGAAGAGATGTCCGCTTAAAAATAGAGAAAAAAAATTTTCTTAAAAGTCCTTGAGAGTATTCGAGCTTATCACCTAGCCAAGAATTGGATGACAAATTATTATTTTGTTGAAAAAATAAAATTATTTAATAATAAAAAATGGGGCTATATATATATATATATAATGTGGATAAGAATAGAAAAGATGGATGGATTTTTTTTTTTTAAATGTTAAAACTGCGTGCACGCAAAGCCATGGTGGTGCGACTTGTCGGCTTATAATATATCATGACAAAAACATCATTTTCTTCTAAAAATGCCTCTACGATGCCCATTTTCCTAGCCTTAATTAATTAATTAATTACCATCAGATTCTAATTCAAATTTTAGAATTCTATTAATTAATTATAATATATGTTTGAATAAAAATCATAATAACATCTAACATAATTAATTAAGATAATTTTTATCTTATAGAAGTAGTATTGTAGTAATTTTAATTTTAAAATTACAATTTAAAATTAATCAATGTATCGCTTATATTATATTACTTTCTATTTCTATATATCTTTTAATTTTTTTGCATGGGTCGCAGGCATTAATTGGTTGTTTTGCTCATTGAATCCTTTCTTTAACGTGACAAAATCTACACATTTTGATGATTTTTAAGTTGCGTTTCAGAATCTTCAAACTAATTGTAGAGGTAATTAAATTTGATTTCGCTATCGTTTGATTTAAGGTACAATTAATTAATTAATTAATTAAATTAATAATGTTATTGGTATTGATGATAATAGCGTTAAGGATGGATAACGATACTCCGCAAATAATTAATGTTCACGGTTGAAATGCAACTTTAAAAAGTCAAGAATTAAGGATTAATTTCAACCCAATTAGCAGTAATTAATTAATTTATTTATACTTGACCCTTTCACTATTGACTTGCAATATTATTATTATTATTATTATTATTATTATTATTATTAAAAAAAATAAATTTAAATATTACGAAGTTGAAATATTGTTAAATATTTTTGAAATAAACACTTGGAGTTCATTAGTATAACTTTTTAAATAAATTTTTTTTAAATAGTGCTTTAATTTTAGAATTTTTATAAGTAAAATTTTTAATAAAAATTTATTAATTGTTTAATTGTTATAAATAATTTTAAAAAATTTTGATTAATTATTATAATAAATAAATTTTTAATATAATGTAAATGTATATTTTTTAAAATAAAATAGAAATATTTTATATAATTTTACTATTTAAAAAAATAGAGAAGTTTTACTGTTAAAAGTTTAAATTTTGAGTTTATTTCAATAGAAAAAAATATTTTTTTTAATTTTTAAAAATTATTCTGGGAGTCCCACTAAATAACATTAAAAAATTTTTAAAAAAAATTTATTATTAAAAAAATTCGTATAACTAATAAAAAAGTTAAAAAAAAAAAAAACCGACATTTAATCAATATCCCAATCCGAAAACACAATACATGCGCATGTACGTATTTACAAATTAATTATCCTAATCCATTTATTTTTCTCTCTCTTTTTCAATTTTGATTTTTTGTATTTTTATTTGTAATGCTCCAAGCAGGAGTTAACCCAAGAAATGCATAGATTTCGGCAACAAATTTCTATGAAGTTACATTAATTAGATAAAGTACTTAGCTAGCTAGCTGTTTCTAATTAACGTGAATATTTCTGTATTCTTAATTATATAAAAATATATATATATATTTACCTCTACTTAGCTATGACTTTAATTCCTCTAGTGGTTTTTATTATAAAGTTTTTATTGGGATCACGAAGAGGAATTATGGATTAATTCAATATTATTAATTAATTAATTAATATTAAATCAAAGCATGTGATGAGGAATCCGATGATGAAGCATGAGCAAAATGACACCAAAATAACACACAAGCTTTGATGGGTAATAATATTCCAGGTCTAGGAAACGACATGTCAAATTTCAAGGTTGTCTGTCTTCCTAGCTAACTCATCTATAATTAATTATGTATAATTACAACTTAATTAATTATTTAATTTGGATTGTTTGAAGAGTAGTACTATACATACATATAATATATATTAATTAGCAAACAAAGGCGCTGCTATATGTATATGCATACACATGCCCAAATCAATTAATATTTGGAGTGTCGGCATCATTAATTCTTTTTCTAAGATTTTGTTGTCAATAAAAGACAAGATCAAGTGACTCAATCCGATTAATAGTGTTTAATTTCTATTTCAGATTTGTTTATTCCTGTGATCGCAAGCTTATGGTTATGAGTAATTCAATTATATTACACTAATTCACTATTTCAGCCGATCAAATAATGATTCATGCATAAACATAAAAAAAATAAAAATACATATATAGCTGAGCTGACTGACAATTAATTGAATCTAAATATATAGTATTTATATATTCGTATCTATAAATTTACAGTCACGTATTGAATATATTTTTATCTTTTGTTTCTTTTGCCGATCTTTTATGTTAGGTAAGATTCAACTATTCTGATCTAACTCATCGATCTTAATAATGATAAACAATAATAATATATAAAGAGAGAAGATCGAATAAAAGAGTAGGGAAGTGAAGACAAGGAGGAAATGTTTGCTGGTGCTTGTTTTGTGCTAAAATGAGAAAGAATGTAAGAACAATAAAAATATAATATACATATATATATATAAATATATATATAATAAGAAAAGGAAGCTAGGGAAAACAAGGACACGGCGCCTCCAACAAAGATTTTGGCGGTGCAAATTAACCAGACAGACATTCCGATATTCCTTTTTTCCTTCACCCTTAATATGATCCTCTAATCTGAACAAACAATTAATAATTAATAGTTAATGCTTGTATATGTTTCTTTGTTTACTACTAGTAACTAGCTAGCTCGAAATTTAAGGGTTTCTTTGTTTGTTTCTAACATCGAAATGCTGCTCAAGGGAATGTATGTCTTGGAATATCTCATTATAATAATACATATGATCATAAAGTAATAATTAATTAATTTTAATTCTATGTAATTAATTATTTCGATCGTTTTAAATGCTAATGGAGATTTGATGAACGGGCACTCCTCTTTCCTCCAAATTAATTTAATTACTTGCAAATTAATTATGCCATGCCCGGGGTGAATAAAAATTAAAATTAATCGAGTTCTTTACTGACTTTTGTTTTGTAATTAATTAAAGGGTGTGTGTGTGTATATATATATATATATATAGGGGTGCCCAAAAGAAAATAATAAATGGAAAAAGGTTGGATGTTATACAACCACATACATAGTCATAGATTATAGATAAGAGAGAGGTAAAAAGGAATATTGATTCTTGGAAATGGGTAATCATTCCTTTGGGAGACCCGACCTGAGGCTGAGGATGAGGTTAGGGATCTCCAAACCCTAGATTTTGACCCTCTCGAAGAATGTGGTTGTGTCTGTCTGTCTGTCTGTCTGTCTGTCTCTTCTCTCTCAAGGGTCTCTTCTTCTTCTCTTCTTCCTTTGTGTTATTAATAAAATCTGTCACATTTTTATCATCTTTTACTAACTCTAAACCCCCTCCTTCATCCACATTTCTTTTTTTTTGGTATTTAAAAATTATAGCTTTATTTTTTCATGACGATAGTCCACCGTCCCCTCATTTTGGTGGGTTCATTTTTTCCCACATAATTTCTTCATTTACATTGCGGCAAAAAACTTTATTTAAAAAAATATATATATTTGTTTAAAATAAAATCATCATATAATTAAAGTCATTTTTAAATTATTCACTTACAAAATTTATAATTATGTTCCAATTTGGGTACCATTAATTGCATAATGTAGCTTTAAGATTCAAGAAACTTATATACATTAAAACACTATTATTATTATAGGTAATTGGTTGGTCTTCGAGTTGTAATAAGTGATACGACTTGCGGTTACTTGTTAATAACGTGCGATCAACTTAATTAGTTCTAATCTTGGTGAAATACTTATTAAAAGTTCTTAAAGGAGACGGATCAAATATATAGTATAGGTAAGGTAATTGGTTGGAGGGAGGGACAATTTTCCAGGTTTCGCTCATTGTGTTTTACCGAAATTGTACATTAATTAATTATATGTTGCTTCTTTGCGGAGTTAATCAATTTTCCAATTCATGTTCCAGTTTCATCTATCTTCTTCATTTTTCATTTTGTTTTTTTTTTTTTGGGAAAATTGCTATAAAATATGGTGTATATCCGATCCAATTTTAGAAGAAATTATTAATAGGCAAGCAAATAAGACAAGTTCAATGATAAATTCTATCACAAATTAAATCATAATCTATATATATATAGATGTATATGCTTAATTATACTAAAAGGGTGCGTGCGTCATTCACAATCAGATCGATATCAACAGCCTTACTAAGTACTACACGACTCAAACTCGATCGAATATTATCTTTATCAAGTAAATAGCATTAATAATGGCATATAAATTTTTTCAGAATCATTCTCTTTAATCTTCACCTACATTATATCACCAAACTATATATCAAGCCATAGAAATGTGACACATGGAGGGATACATGGAACAATTGTGCACCATCAGTTAGTGTATGAAATTCTCTCTCCCTTTTTTTTATTTCTTTTGAGTTGATTTTCTTAGTTAATGAGAATTGCTACCACTTTTTTCTGTCCCACTTTGAGATAAAGCAAAAGCAGTAAAAAGCAAGAGGGAAAAGAAAAACATAAAAGAAAGGAGGAGAAAGAAAAAAAGCAAAGCAATAAAGAAGTAAAGGAAAGAGAAAAACAATTAAAGACAAAGGTTCTCAAACCTCCATGATTCAAATTCTCTCAGGAATAGGACTTGGGGTTTCCCTACTTAACCCATAGTAGGAAGACCCTCTTAAAGTTTCAACAAAGACTTGTTTGGGAGCTTCAAGGAAAGGAAAAGAGAAAGATATACAAAGAAACAGTGACAGAGAAACAAAAGAAACTGAAGTTTTTAGTTTGTCAATCTGAGAAAAAGGAATGAATAGAGGAGCTTTGCAGAGCTCACCGGTGCAGCAGATGATGGCCGGGAACCCTAACTGGTGGAACATCAATAGCATGAGGCCACCTACTCCACAGACTTCTCCTTTCTTGCCTCCTCCTTCTAATCTCTTCCCTCCTTACACACCTTCTTCTTCTTCTTCTTCTTCTTCCTCCTCTTCATTTCCTGTTTCTTCTTGGCATGATACCCAAGAGCTTCCCGAGTCATGGAGCCAACTCCTTCTGTAAATCCCTCTCCCTATCTGACTGTTGCTTATATAGGATTAACTTCTTTACTTAAGCTTGTTCAATCATGATACATGTTTTGGATCCTTGAATAGAATAAAATCCATGCTCTCTCTCAGTCATCAGCTATGTATTTACTTTATGAGTTATGGGATAAAAAATTAAAAATATTTTGGGTTTATTTATTTATTCGTTATTTTAGGGGTCGAATGGTGGACGGAGAAGATAAGAATGGTATGGGCCATTTTCAAACCAAGAAGTTGGAGAACTGGGAGGAACAAATGTTGCATCAGACATCAAGTACTTCTGTTGTAAATGTGAAGCAAGAAAATCCTGCAAACAACTATTTCTATGGACACGCAAATGAAGAGTTCCAGGCAACAACCAAACCTACTTGGTCCCAAGTAATGCCTGCTTCATCTCCCAAATCATGTGTGACAAGTTTCAGCAGCAATATGTTGGATTTTTCTAGCAACAAAGCAGATGGGAGGCATCCACCACCTGATCGATCCTCCGAGGTGGGTGGCTTATAATTCCTGAACCGTATCTATATTTTTCAAGTTTATAAATTCATCAGAGTATTCTAGGGGTTTCATGATTTATGCATCCGATTAATAACCAATTCATAAGTAAAATACTCATCGAGTTTAATTTGAGGAAACCTTAACAAAACTTTCCCTAAAGTTGCTCCCTCTGTAGAAAAGTATGTGTTATATACTTTTAAATTACTTAAGCTAATACTTTTGCCCAAGCCATAAACTGATTTAGCTTATCGTAATCATCTGTTCTAATTTCTCCTTGTTTATTTTAGTGTAACAGCACTGCAAGTGGTGGGGCGGCCAAGAAAGCTAGGGTTCAATCTTCTTCTTCAACCCAATCAACCTTCAAGGTAATTTAATGTCTATAATTCAGTATGCAAGGAAAAGCACTCATCTCTCTTTCTCACTGTTTCTGCCACGGACTCTTTCTTTTCACTCTCTCATTCTTACACGCACACACACGCACACAAGGGTACATACAGACACAAACACAAGCACAAACATCTTTGATGATGACTGTTGTCTTTCATAATTGTCCTTTTCTTAAAGCATGACGATTCTTCAAATACCATCATCTCACCCATACAAAATTTCCTTTTCTTTTTTCGTTTTAACCAAGAAATCCGGGGGTAAACTAAAGAAGTTAAATAGTTTAACAAGTTAATTAATCTATGTTTCATTTGCATGTTGATTTCAAAAGCAGGTGAGAAAGGAAAAACTTGGAGACAGAATTACAGCTCTTCACCAGCTCGTTTCTCCATTTGGCAAGGTAACTATCTCTATAATTTATCTAATGATTCCCCTGAACGATTAGATCTTCAAGTCAAGAATGGAAACATTTGTGGTTTTATATATATATATATATATATAAGTTGAACCATAAAGAGTTGTTCTTTCCGAAAATGAAAGCTTCTTTAATCTATTTTTTGAACTATTTACTTTTACCAGAGCTAGGGTAGGGTTTTCTATTTATTGTTTATGCGTTAAAAAAGCCATGAAACATGACTTTGGCGGGTTGTGGTGTGGTATTTTTTTTTAATCTTTTGCAGACTGACACAGCCTCAGTCTTGTTAGAAGCTATTGGGTACATCAGATTCCTTCAGAGTCAAATTGAGGTGATGTTTCCTTTAATTTTTAGGACCACCCTGAAAACAAGTGATAGCTAGCAAGCAACAAAATTAACCATATTCGATAAAGTTTCAATTCACAGTGTTTCTTTAACATTCCTTTGTACTCTGTAGTTATTCAAGTCCTAAATATATTCCTTCTTTTTTCCCCCTTAAATGCAGGCCCTCAGCTTACCGTACTTGGGCAGTGGATCGGCAAATATGAGACACCAACAGTCTGTAATATTCTTACCCATATTATTTCTCATTTCCCGAAGCAAAAACAATTTTCCTCTCTCTCTCTCTCTCTCTCTGCATGTGCATGAAGATCTGTATGAATTATGTGACATTAATTGATTAATGATTATGGTGATGATCTCTTAATGTTATAGGTTCAAGGGGAGAGGAATTGTATATTTCCTGAAGACCCTGGTCAGGTAAGCTTTATTGGATCCATGCCCTCTTAAAGCTGGTTTTGTGGGGGAACTTCAATCTGGAAAAAAGCTACGTTCGTACTTAATTTATTGTGTTTTTTTTTTTTAAAAGAAAAAAAATTAAAAAGAAAGTGGATGCATGTCCTCAAAAGAACAACGCTTTCAGCTTTATAGGTACTTTAATTTTCATTAATTAAGAGGAGTAAAAGACTGATTAATATTCTCTTAGTTGAATTTGATCAGAACATAATTAACTAATTAAAGAAATTCTCAAACTTAATACAAAGAAGATTCTTTGGGTTGACAATCAATTAAATTAATGCTAACATTTTTTCCCTTCTTTTTCTTTGACATTCATTAGCTCTTGAATGATAACTGCATGAAGAGGAAAGGAGCTCCGGACCAGGTACTACTTCTCTTTAATTAATATATCAATTAATATTAATTAATCCTTTCATTTTGTTCCTCTTAAAAAAATTCCCGAATTAATCTGCTCTCTTTTTAATTTATCAGGAATCGCATGAAGAACCAAAGAAAGACCTGAGGAGCAGAGGGCTGTGCTTGGTTCCTGTATCATGCACACTGCAGGTCGGGAGCGATAACGGAGCAGATTATTGGGCTCCTGCTCTCGGCGGAGGTTTCCGATAGACGATGAAGATAGTTTTAATGGCAGCACACTTGTTGATGACCACCGATCGTGAATCGATATAACATCATGAGCAGTCACTCTGCTAAAGTTATAAGGCTGATTGCTCATGATGCTATACAATCTCTCTTGGGTCTCTACCTAATAAGTGTGCTAGATATAGCTCTTTTAATTAATTAATCAGCTCCATCGGGGACTTAGAGGTCCATAAAACTCTCTAATTTAAGATTAAGCTTTATTAATATTTATGTTCCTTTCTTTCTGTAGCTGCCAGTACAATTAATATTAATTGCTTATTTCATGTATGTGCATTATCATTATTGTTAATTCTTATGCAGTCGATCTAGTATTTATTTTATATATATATATATATCCGTTGATTATCATTTTAATGCTGCATATAATTATATACGAAGCACACTGGGCTATTCTATTTTTGCTACATTTTTATAGTGTTGGCATTATATTTGTATATTTATAGATTGGAAATTAAATCAGACGGTCCTTATTATTACGAATCTATGATATCATCACGCTTTCAAAATACGAATTAAAGGCGTACGCGTTGCTTTCCTTTGAAGATATTTTTCTTCTTCCTTTTTTTTGTTCATCATTATTCTTCACAAGAATATATGTATTGAAAGCACTCCACACGTTCATAGTTGACATGAGATATATTCTGTTTCGCCGAAAAATGACAACACTTGCAATTTGATCCACAAAATTAAAGGGCATTCAAGAATCATATGAGTATAATTATATAATATGGTCAATATTATTTTTATATATAAATTAATGCAATATATTTTGATATACTTTCGCATATTCAAGATGCAATACGTGTTACCCATCTATTCATCACCTCGATGTGATAGTTTTTTGTGTAAGAAATTCTTTTTCTTTTTTTTTTTGGTAAAAATATTATAAGGAAGTAAGTAAATTCTTTTTAAATAGTAAAAATTTACTCATTATACTGATAACATATGATAAATTATATAAATTAAAGAGTCAGTATTGTTTATGATTTAGTATTACTCATTATTCAGATATTTTAAAAAATATGTCAGCGACAATCAATGGAGGATGGTCTTCACATTCTAAACAAAGAAAATCGAAGATCAAGGCCCAATCCGTTGATGTGGCGCTAAAAGAACCCACATGAGCTTATTTATGGTAAAACTGCCGAATAGAAAGGAATGTTTTTTCAAAAGTAATTTTAAGAATTCAACAAGAAATTATACATTTATATTTCTTAAAAAAGATATTTTCAACCAGCTGCTATATCTTTCATCATATTTTATTGTGATACAACAAATATTAGAATGGTTATACTACAATATAAAAAAATGTAATTTACGTCAACTATTTATTTTTCTAGTAAATTTAACGAAAATGACCAACACTTGGAGTGAATTTTCGATAATAATTATTATTCAAAATGTCTTTAAAAAATGACTATCTTAAATTTTTTTAAATCAAAATACCCCTGCGTGAATGTGTTTGGTGGTCATTTTTTGAAAAATTTTTATGAGGGTATTTTGGTCTCAATTGATCATTTTTGTAATATATATTATATGCTGGTCATTTAAAAAAATCAATAATTAATATTGGTTACTGTTGAAAATTCTCCATTTTTCTATTAGTTCCATTATTTAGTAGAGGGATAAAGACATTTTTTTATTTAAATTCTACTGTAAATTAAAAATTTACTATTTTTTCCAGTTAGTAGAGGATAAAAAATATCTTTTTATTTAAATTCTACTAAAAACATAAAAAAATATATATTTCAACTATTTTTCTATTAATTCCATTAGTTAATAGAGTGGCAAGAATATCTTTTTATTTAGATTCTACTAAAGCATAAAAAATGTTGTGTCATAGTTTAAACTTTGGATTTGAGACGTGGATAACATACTTTTTACCACCATGCTACTTATATATTTAAAGTTATTTTACAAAACAGGCCATATATAATTATAAAAAGGACATTCATAATAAAAAATTATTTTTAATTATTATTAATAAAATCTAAATTATATTTATTAATTAAATTAGTGTTAAAACTTATAATCTATTAATAGTAATGAAAATAATTTTTTCATTGTGAATACTTTTGTTTAATATACTATTTACTTTAAAATTAATTGTTAAGTTATTCTTAATATATATTGTTAACATAATATTTGTTGTATTATAATGAAATACGATTAAAAAAAAAATACATTAATGGGTTGAAAATAAGTTTCCAAAAGCAACAATTGCTCAACCCAAAGTGTACTTGGAAAAACCAGGGGCTGGTGTAGCAGCGGAATTTTCTATTGCTACATGGGCAACTGTGTGAAATTTCGATGGACTAATTAAAAGACAATCAATTAATTGTTTAAGATCAAATTGTTAATTAAAATGAATTTCTTTATAAAAATCAGCGTACAAGATCCTATCGATTCCATTTGCAAACAACTAACAATGCCGTGTAAGAAGAATGGTGTATATATGAGCATCTAGAATTATTTTGTCAAATTAGCCACAGGAAACTTCGTCATCTGTACATCTGACTTTTCCTACTCGATTAAAAATCAAGAACAAAGCACATGCTGAATTACGTGGTTCTAATTAAATTACATACCACTTGATCAACGTTCTTATTTCTATACTCAGTTTAATTAGCTAAACATGATGTATAGTTTAAGTCAAGGCAAATATGAATTAATTCTAGGAATATATAATCTTACAGCTTAAACCTCGCTTTCAACCAAATTTGCAAACTGCGCGTAACTGCAATGGCTCTCTATCTAGCTACTACATGTATTTGTATCTCATGAAAAACTAGATCACTATATAAATTTCTTAATACTTTTATATATGGAGAAGGAAAAGTTATCTGTTTTTTTTTTAATTTGTCAAAATCAGGTTATATATATATGTTTTATATATATATATATATATATATATAACCTGATTTTGACAAATTAAACAAAAAACAGATAACTTTTCCTTCTCCATCAAAAATCAAGAAAACGTGCTTCTTGTACGCGGAGAGGGAAAAGTCAGACGTGGAGAACTAACAAGAAAAACATGCTTCCAGTCAAAATCAGGTTAAAATCTAGAACAAAGCATATGCTCAATTCCTACTGTTTTAATTTAATTGCATATTTACCACTTTTTCAATCTGCCATTACTTTATTTTTATGACAGATTTTGATGAAGATATGTACGATTGCTATGATGATCATGATGGATATGCATGACAGCTAATATATATGGCTGAGGTTTAGCCAAAAATAATCAATTCATTCAGCAGCCATTATGATCAAGGGCTGCACATTTATATTAATTATTAAATTCTAGATGTAAATTATCCTTTAGTGTAAACTATGCTTTAACCTAATTTGCAAACTTCACCTGACACTGATCTCTATCTACCACATATATCATATTCAATGGACAAATTAACACTATATATATATTCTTCAATTGATCTCAAAACTCTCTGTATAAAATTCTTTAGTTTTCAAGGTATTTCTTAACACTTATCTCTCATTCTCTGATCTAGCTCAAGTGAAATTAAGCTTCTGAAACTGGCTAGATAGCTGGAGATAAGCGTGAAAATGGCAGGCCAAACTTATTTCAGGGTTGCGTTAGTTTCTTGTTTATTTCTTCCGGTTTTCTTGGCGGAGTTCAGCATTACAGCCTATGGTGCTCTCTCCACTGATACGATGACAAAGATCAATGATATAAACCAGAAGGGTCCATACCTGGGTATCATCGTACCCAATACCTTCGAGATGAATCCTCTTCTAGAATCTCCAAGCTTTCAGGCTCATCATCAGTTTCCCTACTTAGATGTTTCAGGTAATGCTTACTATGTAATTGTTATAACCTAGAATCAATTTGGAATTATATATTATATATTATCAGTTTTACCCGTATACTGTATATATATGTATATATATATATATATATATATATATATGATTGCCTTGTATTTTCCATATCATTTATGTAAGATTCTTTATTTTGTTGACAGGTAGAAGATTTCGGTTCGGACGTGTAGAAAATGAGACGGTTATTATTGTCATGACAGGACTGAGCATGGTACGCATGCATGCTATATATATATATATATATATATTCGCCGTAAAATTATTCCATTTTTTGGTCTTATATATACGCATGCTTTAGCTATGATTAATGTTGTTTCTTGGAATGGGAATAGCTTAATGCAGGAATAACAACACAGTTGCTGCTAACTCTATTCGATGTGAAAGGGGTTTTGCACTACGGAATTGCAGGAAACGCAAATTCTCAACTTCAGATTGGAGATGTTACTATCCCTCAATATTGGGCTCATACCGGCCTTTGGAATTGGCAGGTACGTACTCAATTTTATAATAACAACTTCTCTATTAATTGACTTTTATGAGGAGAAACGACCAACTTAATTATGATAGAAATTTTCCTACATATAGTTTTCCCTTATCCTTTTCCTATGAAACAGAGGTACGGAGATGGGCCTGATGATAAGCTAGCATTAGAATCCAATGGAGACTACACCAGAGAAATTGGATTTCTAAATGTCTCTGATTTCAGTAGTAATAACTCCTCATCATCGGATAACCTTCTGAACAATGTCTGGTATCAGCCGGAAGAGATTTTTCCAGTTAACGGAACTCCAGAAGTAAGGCAGCATGCTTTCTGGGTTCCCGTTGACAAACATTACTTCGAACTTGCTAAAGCACTTGGGGTAATTATAATACTGACCATTCAAAATATATGGCTTTGCAGTTACTTCATCATATTAAATATAAGCAGAAAATATTTAAGATCTATCTGATTTTTACTTCAATAATTCCATGTAGAATTTGACGCTGGAGGGATGTATCAATACGACTTGTTTGCCAAGAAAGCCTATTGTGGTGAGGGTTGAAAGGGGGACTGCTGCTAATGTCTACCTGGACAATAAAGCTTATAGAGAATTCTTGAGCTCCAAATTCAACGCAACTGCAGTTGACATGGAAAGCGCAGCCGTTGCTCTGATCTGTTACCAACAAAATGTCCCCTTCATCACTTTCCGGTCTCTCTCAGATTTAGCCGGTGGTGGCTCTGCTGTCTCCAATGAAGCTGACACTTTCACCTCTTTAGCTGCTCAAAATTCAGTTACTGTTCTGCTTAAATTCATTACCTTATTGTCTGCTTAAATTCCATTAATAACTCGTTGTTGCAATAAATAAACTTACATAATCGACCGACCGATGGTGTTTGTGTCTATGTATTGCTATTTGCCCTCGATTTTACAAATAAAATATTTTAAACTGAACAAAGCTTTAATTATAACAATATCCTTCACCTATTCAATTAATTAATTCAGTTTACATATCACAATAATTTTGTTTGGTTTTGAGGGTTCTAGTTTTAATGTATTGAATTGATCTATGTATATGATTTAGTTATTATTTTATCTGAATGCAACTATCATCCAATTCAATCTACGCGGTTGTATTTATTTTAAACAGAATTTTGGGCTGTATTGTAGATATAATTAAATTACAATAAAAAAAACATAATAAATGCTGAATTAGGACAAAATAGTAAGAAATTAACGAATATATGTTGTGTAAATCTCTTTAGCACGAACGCTAACATTCGGATTAGGAGACCGGTAAATTAAGGCATGGCCCATAGAGAATTCCACGTGGCATATAACTCAAGGACAAATGGAAGAAGCCGTGTGTAAAGTCAAGCCGGCCTGAGCGGCAACTGGGCCCATTCTCTTGTTCTCCTGGTTTCACTGGCCCCTCAAATTTTAAAGATTTGAATTCACCCTCTTAGAGTTTCGCTTTTCGTTCATTTTTCTATACATATGAGAGGGATTTAAATTTCAAATGTGCTTATATTACTCAGTAAACATAATTAGTTAAATTAATTAAAACACTTACACTAACATCAGTCGATTTTATAATATATATAAAAGTTGAATCCAATCTATTAACTCATTAAAATCAATCAACAAATTTCAATTTAGTAAAATAAACAATAGAAGATAATTAATTTTAAAGAAACAGAATTACTGAGATGTCTGAGATGTACTCTGTGGCGTGACATTTCTTTACGAACTCGTAACACCAATCTGAAACATGAAGCGGAGGTCAACCCAGTAATTTCAAAGAGCCGTCTCGCAAAGATTTCGCGCCAGCAGAGCAGAAGCAACAGGTATATCTGTTAACATCACCCTCCCTAAAGTCGCTGATTCGCACTTCCTCCCCGAACACTACCACTTGCCACAGCCATCACCACCATGGCCGCCACCTCCGAGGCCACTACGACGTTCGAAATTCTCCATCAAACCAACACTTTCATTTCCGAAATTCTAGCCCAACCTGACCTACGCCATAGCATTTATTCCACTCTCCGCAACAAAATCCCACCCTCTAATAACCAAGCCACCCTAAAACCCCTAAACTTGGCCGCAGAAACTCTTGAAAACGCCATCTCTTCCACCACCACCACCAATACTACCAACTCTTCCATCCAATCATCATCTCTCCGCCTCGCCAAAAAGATCCTCCTCTCCTATCCTCAAAACCCCTGCTCCTCCTTTCTGTTTTCTCTCATTTACCATCTCTGTAACCAACCCGTAAACGCATCCCTCAGTCTCCTCAGCATATTTTCACTAGATCCTTCACTTGCTCGATCAGAGATAGCGCCAGTACTCTTCGAAGAGTTATTTCTTGTCCATTTTGTTCCTATTCTTCAGTGGTACAACGAACAAAGATCAAGCATTTTATCATCTCTTTCAACGCAATCGGGTTATGATAGTGATGAGTATTCCGTATGCGATGTATCGGTGGTTGTTCCTTGCACAAAATTGTTGTCGAAAATGAGTGGGAATCAAGCTTCGGAGCTGAAACTGCTGGAGAGAAATTACGAGGATGTTCTTGATGAAAATTGCAGGGTTTTCGTTAACTACTTTAAAGATGTATTGGAAAATAGTAATGAAGACAGATTGATTAATCCACCGTCAGTCGTTTTGAGGAAACTGGAGGAAGGTGGTGATCATAAATTGGAGCAGATCATTCAAAATGAAACGATCAAATCGGAGGAAGGCGGATGGCAAAACGGACGGTATAATGTAATGCTTTATTTATATATTTTATTTATTTACTTATTTCCACTAATTACTAACTTTTTTCTAAAATGACTTTTCCTATACAATGATTGGTTTCTCTAATTGTCCAAGGCTGGGGGAAGCTGAACATGTTTTATTAATTTGTAACTGGATGTCATCTCTTGTTGAGTCGAAATTTTTTTAAGAAAAATATTTTCAAAATTGAAGCAGTAAAATTAATTTAGAACTAAAATAAAACAATAAAAAATCATTTTACTGATTTTTTAAAAATTGCATTCGAATTATAAGTACATTTTCAACATTTATTTGTGAATCGGCGAACGAAGCACCCCCTAAATTTCGTCTTAAAGATAATAGTTTAAATTTGTTAATTTTGATGTCTAAATTTTCCATTTTGTAAATTTTTACCAGAATGATTTAAATTTTTGACAAGTTGAAAATATTAAAAACTATCTTCCATGTATAGGCTTAAATTTTAATAATACATTAAATAAATTAATTGATAAAATTTATATCTTAATTAAAAATTTAAAATTAAAAAAATTTTAAAAGTAAAAGACACCTACTCATTAGTTGTTAATAAAATATTGATACTTTTGTCGTTAACCTTGGGTCTAGAATTATTACTCAGTCCATTTGTCATATATATATGCATGCATTCCTCAATTTTCACTCGACCGCTCGCAATTGGTTGAACCCGTCAACTAAAGTACATGTGCTTTCAAATTCACAATTATTTGAGTTGGTCCTAACCCGGGTTTTGGACTTTCTGTCTTTGTGGGTACGCTTAGCTTGGATTTTAGTTCCGAAAAATATTGGTAATATAATCAGACAACTAACGAATTTCTTAAATTATATAGGGTAGGTCGATTTGGATTCTCTTAGTAATTTTATGAATCATAATGTATATTTATAGACTAATGATGTGAAACGAGAATGTCAGATTCATTCATTTTATCATCTTTTACGTTATATTTATAATTATTATATTTTTACTTAATTTATAAAAAGAATTAACTCCCTTATATATCAGTTGAGCTGCATTCTCTGAATCATTCAAGCTTTACTAGTTTTTTCGTGTATCTTTCAATAATTAATTCAAAAAGTCTTTGATCTTATCAATTTTGCGCCTTCAAAAGTTGCGGGTAATTGTCTCATTATTATATTCTTTTTTTAAAAACATTGGAAATTTGGAGCATGACTTTCAGAGTCAAAATTATTGTTTTGTCTGAATTTAGAGCTTGACTATTCCAAGTTTCCAACTTCCAAAAATTACATCGTCATCTTTTCAAAATGTTGCAGCCAATATGGGCTGACAGGGAAAATTCAGGAGATTTCTTCAGTGGCAGCAACAAATTCAAGTATCCATTTTATCCTCAAAGAGTTTCTCTAAGCAACCCCAGCAACCAGAGTGCTGAGGAATTGAACACAACGCCGGGTCTAGATTCTGATTCTGATATTGAGTCTTCATTGGATGAGAATTCGGCTAATTATTCTTCTTCAGATTCTGAAGTCGAAGAAGCTGAGGTGATCGATAGTAACAAGGAATAATCTCATTTCTGGACCGATTTGCCTATGCAGTTTTCTTAGTTTAAAATGATGTTTTCCTTGTCATGTAGCAAAAGAACATAAAAATGACATTGTTGGAGCCTCGACAGAGCCAAATTCAGAAAGAAAAACAACCTATTTTTGCACAATCCAGTCGGTATGTGATATTGAAAACCACTCTTCATCATCTTCACATAGTCTATTTTATGTTCTGATATTTGGATTCTTGCTGTTATTAGTTCTCCTCCGGATAATCTAATGGAACATGCTGGTAACCCTCCTGGAGGGGGAAAACACACACCTCCTAAGGACTTCGTTTGCCCCATAACTACTCATATATTTGATGATCCTGTGACTCTGGAGACAGGGCAGACGTATGAACGTACAGCTATCCAGGAATGGATTGAAAGGGGAAATTCAACCTGCCCAATTACGCGCCAGAAGCTGCATAGTACACAGCTACCAAAGACTAACTATGTACTCAAGAGGCTCATTGCAAGTTGGCGAGAACAGTATCCTGATTCGGGCGTATGTCAATCTGAGATTCCGCGATTGGAGTCTGAAACAATGTCCAAGTCAATTGTGCCTTCAACTTCTCCCAACAGTGTTATAAGCGAAGCCAACATTGATGGAACAATCACTGAGCTCAGACATGCTATTACTAATCTCTGTACGTCAGAAATTCTGAGAGAGTCTGAAATGGCTGTTCTTCAAATTGAGCGGTTCTGGCAGGAAGCAAATATGGAACTTGACATTCAAATTATGCTCTCAAAACCTCCGGTTATTAATGGCTTCGTGGAGATTCTATTCAATTCTGTTGATTCTCGAGTACTGGAAGCAACGGTTTTTCTCTTATCTGAGCTGGGGTCAAGATACAAATCTGTGATCCAGACACTAACAAGAGTTGAATCTGATGTTGACTGTATTGTGGCTCTTTTCAAGAAGGGGTTGCTTGAGGCAGTTGTGTTGTTATATTTATTAAGACCTTCCACCATAACTTTAATAGAGTTGGACATGATGAAATCCCTCTTGACAGTTATTAAGAAGAAAGAGGAAGACTTTCGTAAGATGTGTTTGAAGCCAAAATCAGCTTCAGTGCTTTTGTTGGGACAGATTGTTCGGAGCAGTGAAGAGAGCATTGTGTCCTCAATTGCCAGTACAATTGTTTCTTCAAAGGTTTTTGGAAGTATCATTAGCAGTCTGGAAGCTGACTGGGCAGAGGAGAGAATTGCAGCAGTTGGGATCTTGTTGAGATGCATGCGGGAGGATGGCAAGTGCAGAAACACTATTGCTGACAAAGCTGTGTTGGTTCCTGTTTTGGAAAGTTTTATGGCTGCGAATGATGGAGAACGGTTTGAGATTGTTTGTTTTTTCTCCGAGTTGGTCAAGCTAAACAGGTATCTATATCAGATGTGACTGCATATACACATTGTAGATTTCCATCCATATAAATTCTGGGCTTACGCCTGCCTGTGATGATTAATATGTTTGTTTTTATCCAGGAGAACATTTAATGAACAAATTCTGCACATTATTAAGGATGAAGGTACTTATAGTACAATGCACACCCTCCTCGTTTATTTACAGACAGCTAGCCAAGACCAACGCCCTGTTGTTGCGGGATTTCTACTCCAACTTGATCTGCTGGTTTGGATCTCTATGTCTCTTTGTCTTTCTATTTCAAAATTTTATGAAAATCCTTGAAGAAATAAATTAGCATGCTTATCAATTTTACAGAAAAATCATGGATGGTTAAGTTCATATGTAGTAGTGATAGCTAATGGCAGGTACTTCGGTTTGTAGGCTGAACCGAGAAAGATGAGCATATATCGCGAAGAGGCAATAGATGCTCTCATTTCTTGCCTCAGAAATTCAGAATTTCTTGCTGCTCAGATAGCAGCTGCTGAGACAATAATGTCACTGCAAGGAAAGTTCACTGCCTCTGGTAAGCCCCTTAATAGGGCAATTCTTCTGAAGCGTGCTGGACTAGGAAAAAGTTACAAAAATCTTAAACGAACAGAGCAGCTTAGCAACATTTCCGGAGAGATTGAAGATACTTCTGTGAGTTTCTCTCAAAATGTTGAACCACAATTCCAGATTATTTATTACTAATGCCTATAATTTCATACGTCCTAGTTATTTTATCCACTAGCTTACGATACTACAGAATTTTTGTGCTATTTTATCATTATCATAGTTAATTTTATTTCTCTTATCCAGGAAGAAGAGAAAGCAGCGGATGACTGGGAAAGAAAAATGGCATTCGTTCTAGTAAGCCATGAGTTTGGTCTGCTGTTTGAGGCGTTAGCAGAAGGCTTAAAGAGCAAAAATGCACAAGTATATTCTGCATGCTTCGGGTCAGCATCATGGCTCATGTACATGCTTAAATTTATTCCAGACACTGGGATACTTGGAGCAGCAAGGGTCTGCTTACTCAAGCGCTTCATGTCTATATTCAAGTCTGCGAAGGACACTGATGACAGAGCTCTATCATTACTTGCTCTAAATAGCTTCTTGCAGGACCCTGGTGAGTGCCACTCTTAATGACAATAATTGTTCTATTATTGGATTTTGGACCAAAGCTTTCCGGAATGCTTTTGAGTTCTACAATTATGTTTATTTTGCAATGCCTTAGCAGTCAGGTTTGTATGTCATATATATATCCATTTTCTTGTCATTTGAAGCATTTGGATGAACAGTGGTAGAGATATATTGCAACAAAAACATCACGAAAAACAGAAAGAAGATAAAGAAGTAAAGATTTAACCTAGTGTGCATCGAAGTAAATCATTCCAACATTATAAAGGGACTTCCTTTAGATGACTGTCGAAGCAGATGGGCTATATTCATTTTTATTTACATTTGAACTGCTCCTATTCACTGTATTATCTCCATACTAGAGAATCATCTCACCTTTTGGCAAGTTTTTGTGTGATTGTGAGGATAAAAGATGTCTGTTTAGCACCTGCATTTCATTTCCTGATTTAATTTCAGAATTAGCTCTGAATGAGATGAATCTTGACATTGTTTTCTTCAGAAGGATTGCGTGATCTAAATCCCCACATGAAGGATCTAATGAAAGGTTTGAGAGAGTTCCGGAAATCCTGTCCCTTGGCATTTGAAATGTTGAAAGTTCTTTGTGAACGGCATGACTCCAGCATTGTAAGTTCAGTGCACTTCATATATTGTACTCCTGAAAGATAAAATGTATATATCTCAATGCAATTGCTTAATCTCATTTGCTTGCAGGACTTCTGGAATCATAAAGAATTGATTCAAGTAGATTCCAGTGAAAATGGGGAAGTGCTCTCTATAGCCTGCTTTAGAGACAAGATATTTTCTGGCCATTCAGATGGAACTATAAAGGTAACTCCGTTCATTGCTGAACTACAATATAAATTTAACATAATTAAAGCATTTTAAGTTAGAAAAAGATTAACATTAATTGTAAAAAAAATTTTAAATTTTTCCAAAGCTAAGGCAAAGCAAATTTATGAAATTTTAGATTTTGCGTCTCTTGTCAAATTCTGAAGGTTTGGACTGGTAGAGGTAGCATTCTTCATCTCATCCAGGAAATTCGAGAACATAGTAAAGCAGTAACCGGCTTGGCAATTTTACAATCAGGAGAATCTTTATACAGTGGTTCACTTGATAAAACTGCAAGGGTATGTTAAAATAATTCGTTTATACTATGTTTATTTAAGTTCTACACTGAAGTAGGTTTTACCCATGATAATAGGTTTGGTCCATCGGCAATGAAACGATCAATTGTGTACAAGTCCATGATATGAAAGATCAAATTCAAAATCTAGTTGTTGCCAATAGCATGCTATGCTTCATTCCTCAAGGAGCCGGCATCAAGGTATCATATAAACTATTCCATCCTTCTATTCCAAGTATTTTTTATACTATCCATCATATCCAAATTTCAAAGTTCATGGAATTAGGCATTTCTTCAGTTTTAATTATCATGTTCTTCTTCTTCAAGTTTAGTAGTCAATCATTTATGAAATCAGGCCTTATTTTCAATTTGATCATAACATGTTCTTCATTTCTTACCATCATTAAGGTTCTCCATTTACTGAAATTTTCTCTTCGGTTGTCTACTCTCAGTTATGTCCACAAGAAATAATACTTGCATGAAAATATTTCTGAAAATGATCTGCTTATTTTCATTGTAGGTTCACTCATGGAATGGAGGAACCAGATTGTTGAACTCCAGCAAATATCCCAAGTGTTTGACTCTCGTACAGGGAAGATTATTCTGTGGTTGCCAAGATAGTAGTATTCAGGTATGAAGTTTTTTTCAAACGTGATACCACCTCTCCCCTATACTAACTTTTCGTAATTGATATTTAGATGAACAAAAAACCTCTGTTTTCAGGAAATTGATTTAGCAACAGGAACATTCGCTACCATTCAAAGCGGTCATAGAAAATTATTAGGCAAGGCAAATCCGATTCATGAACTGCAAGTTCACAACGGACTGATATATTCAGCAAGCTCAGGCCTGGATGGCCCGGCTGTGAAGGTATCTGTCTGAACAAATGAATTCTCTATTGTAATTTAAAAATCTTTTAAACATTGAAAATCATTCTACAAAGAACAATAGTACAAATGGAAAAGTTCTGTGCATATGCATTCGTATCTAATTTCAGGTCGTACTTTTCTGATTGGAACTTTTGAGGTAACTAACTAGATCATTTTTGTTTCACGAAGATTTGGAATAGTACAAACTATGATCTGGTTGGATCACTACCAAGTACATTGGAAGTGCGGGCTATGGCCATAAGCTCAGAACTAGTTTATTTGGGTTGCAAGGGAGGAGTTGTGGAAATTTGGGATCATAAGAAGCAAATGAGAATTGAAACACTACAAACTAGTACACACGGGAAAGTTCAATGCATGGCCCTTGATGAAAATGAAGAATATTTGGTGATTGGAGCATCTGATGGACGGATTCAGGTAATTTAAATTATTTCTTTCATCCAAGTCTTCAGAGAGGTATAAACTTGTAGTACTTTCTTTTATGTTTGGATTCCAAGAAGGTTAATGTGAATTGCAATGTCTTCCAATTTAAGAATCGAGACCTCTTTGCTTGCAGGCATGGGGACTGAGCTAAAATAGCAGGATGCTTTAAAAATTCGGACAATTTTCACAAGAGGAGCAGCAGGAAGCAGAATATTTTCAACAGAAATTCTTTGCACACTTCAAAAAACATTCTTTAATTGAGAATTATTCTTTGTACTCTTCAAAAATAAACTTCTTCTTTCGAGAGTAATATCGTAAAGTGTACATAAATAGTAGAAAAATGAATCCATCTTCAAACTATCAGATGTCACCCTGTTGATTATACTACCTGTTTGCAGCACTGTATAGAATGATAGTACTACCTATTTGTAGCAGTGTAATTATACTTCCTGATGTGTAGCATTAATAAAAGCAGAGAAGAAGGATGAATGAAGCAGCTGAATATCTTTTCTAAACGATCACAGACTAGTAAGAAGAAACTTCCAAGAGTATTAAAATACTAATCCTAGAGATAGAGTCTTGTGTTATGAAACTAAGGCGGTCATGTGATGATCTGATTCGATAAATTAAACAAGTATATATTTTTTTGTAAAAAATAATAATATAATCGCATATCTAAGTTGTCAAAGCCTATATAATAAAAAATGTAGTAGTTCTGCAACTTACATATATGAGACACGAGTATCTCTTCTTAATAACCTTCATTTCCAAAGTTCCTATCTGGCTAGCTTCTCTCTGCTTTCGGTTAGAGAAGACAAATGTAGCTTTTTCCAAATATATTGAAGAAATGGAGCTGGAAATGTTTGCAGACAATCAGATGGAAGCCTCCTCACATCAAAGTATAACACAAAAATCTTCAAAGCCTGAAAAGGGTGGCTTTAGAACCCTGCCCTTTATCATAGGTAATCCTAATAACAATATCCTGTTGGGATTGATAATCTGATTTTTTTCATTGATTCCTTCTGTTTTTTGCTGAAATACATCAGTGAATGAATCATTTGAGAAGGTAGCGAGTTACGGGTTGATGCCAAATGTGATATTCTACTTGATAAGTAGTTATCACATTGAATCAGCAAAAGCAGCAAGCCTGTTGTCTATATAGTCAGCCATATCAAATGCTTTGGCAATTGTAGGTGCTTCGATTTCTGATTCTTATATGGGTCGGTTTTGGGTCATTGTTCTTGGATCCCTCTCTAGTCTTCTAGTAAGTATACTACACCATGTCCTTTACTTCCTTCTTATTCTGATCAATTTCTTTAAAATTTCATCTGACGTGCTATGCCCGAAATAGTAAGCAAATCAACTCACACATATATATGCACTGCTGCTTTTAGTTCAAGATTACTGCGCTGCGTGAACGGATTCTTTAAAGAGATTATATTAATTAGTTTTGGAAACTGCTTGTGATGACTGATCATCAGTGATCCAGAAGCACATATACGTATACAGAAGAGAGATGATATATATTATAGCTGGATGCTTATCTACGTGTGTTATTTGTTTTTGGTAAAACTTGTTACTTAACGTGGTGTTATAGCTAAATTTGACCAATGATCATTTGGATTCACGTACATATGATACTCGAGAGAGGATGGAATTAGACATTGAATGCGAGTAGTAAACTTAAGCTTTTAGGTCGTCCAGACGGTGTAGTTTAACGCCTTGTCTTAATTACATCCTGTCTGCAGGGCTTTCTTGATGACTAAATTGGTTTCACATTGACATCACAGAATTTGCATTTTAAGTTCCAACGTGCATGTGGTCCTTCAGATCAAGATAATAAGATACTACCCCGCCTGCACAAACTTTCTTGTTTTATTTGTTCAAAGCGTTGAACTCCAATTAATGTCTTATGTCAAATATTACAACCGATTTCAGAAGCATTTACATGGTCTTGGAAATATGCCCTCATTTGAAGATATATTTCTTCGATGGCTGATCTCTGACTTTCATATGTTTCATTGGAATCAGATTTTGACTCATAATAAATTATTATAAAATGTTATTTATTTAAAAAATTAAATCTACTACTGCTTAAAATATCAATAACAGTTAATTATTTTGCATTTTTCTAAAGCATTCCCTTATTGGTGTCACAGGGCACGACTACTCTATGGGTAACGGCAATGATCCCAGGACTAAAGCCTCCTTTTAGCGGCCTTTGCAGCTCTGCAACACCAGCCCAATTCGTGAGGGCTCATATCTATTGGTGCTGGCAGCATCAGACCTTGTTCAATGGCGTTTGGTGCAGACCAATTAGACAAGAGAGACAATCCCAACAATCAGAAAGTATTATAGAGTTTCTTCAACTGGAACTATGCATCGACGGGTGTATCAACAATTCTGGCATTGAGAATTATTGTCTATATTCAAAATCATTGGGTTTTGTCTATATTCAGGATCCTGCCGTTCTAATGGTGTTTTCAACTCTATTTTTCTTGATGGGTTCTAATCTTTACATTCAAGTGAAGGCCGAGAAGAGCTTGTTTAACAGTTTTATGCAAGTGATTGTGGCTTCCCTTAGAAAAAGAAGCCTTGATGCCTCAGCCAGTTCCGCAAACTTCTATCATGACCAAGATTCAAACTACGTAACTCCATCTGACAACCTAAGGTGTGAATTAATTATTTAGTTTAATTCATTATATTTGGACCATATTATATAGTTCATGACTCCGTCTAAATATTTAATTATACTTGCACTCAGCCAGTACAAAAACATAGGAAGTGAGAAGACAAACATCCTTTTAATTAGCACCGGTTCTTGCATATGCAGGTTTCTTAACAAAGCTTGCATGATTGAAAATCCTGAGGAGTACTTAAAACCGGATGGCGCAGCTGCAAATCCATGAAAAGTCTGCAGTTTAGACCAAGTAGAATCACTTAAAGCACTACTAAGAGTCATCCCAATATGGTCTACTGGTATCATGCTACTACTGAGCTGTAATCAACATCCATTTACAACACTTCAAGCTAAAATAGTGGACCGGCATATCACTCCAAGATTCGAAATTCCAGCAGGATCATTCACGGTGCATTACTATCATAACACTACCAATATGGATTGCCATATATGACGGAGCAATTGTTCCAATTCTTGAAAAATTCACTGGAAAACCTGCGGACCTGGTCCCAAAATCCTTATGCGAATCGGATTGCTCCTATCTGCAGCAGCAATGGCAATGTCTGCAGTCGTCGAGGGCATAAGGAGGAAAACTGCTATTGATCAAGGGTTGGCTGACAAGCGTAAAACTGTGATGGACATGTCTGCTACGGGTCTATACCACAATATTGCTTGTTTGGGTTGGCTGAAGCTTTCAACGCAGTTGGACAGATAGAATTTTACTACTATCGACTTCCTAAGAGCATGGCTAGTATGGCTATGGCTATTTTTACACTTGGAATGGTGTTGGCAAGCCTTTTAGGAGGTTTTCTGGTGAAGATTGTTGATGGGGTTACAAAGAAGGAAGGGAAAGAGAGTTGGCTTCCTAGTAACTTGAACAAGGGTCACCTGGATTATTACTATTGGCTTGTTATAGTTTTTTGTTTGGTTGATTTCCGCTATTATCTCGTCTATTGTTGGTCTTATGGACCTTCTAATAATAGGAGCAAATTGCTGACAGAAATAAGTTTAGAGAGTAAAGAAGATAGATCCGGATTACAGAACCACTAACAAACTGAGTGTGCATTCTTTGGCTAACTAAATTGTCGTTTTGTGGTATTTGCATGAAAGGAATTTGGTACTAGATTTGGATTTGTGATCGAATTTCGAAAATTCTAATTTTGAACCTTTTAAGCAGCTATTATTTGTAGGGAAGTATAATTTCTTTTTCCAGAAGAATTTGTATCGTCGTGAAAATTTTCTGGCCATTAATTTCTTAATAAAAGTTACCTTTTTTAAATTTATTACGGAATGCAATGAAAAGAATATGTTAATAAATTCTAAGATTCACACATTGAAATGATACATTTTATATGGATAAGGTATTGTTTATTTTTTCTAAACTATAATCTAAATGAATTTAAAAAACATTTTTTATATATATGAGATATATATAAGGTAGTATTTGTTTTTTAAATCTATAATCTAAATGAATATAAAAAACAATCTAAATAAATACATCTAAAAAAGATTAAAATTTTCACTTATATTACCTGAAGGCTACCTTGATCTATCATACTAACTACATGTCCAACCAACCTCGGAATAATTAAAGAAAATTTAACCCAAATTTTACGACTTGCAAGTAGATTTTTATCTATTTTTTCAAAATAGAGATTTTGTATAATTGTCCCATGTGATTGCAATGCATTTAGCATGTTTAAGTTATAGGTGAATGGCACAATTCATGTACCACATATGCAGCATATACCACATGTAAACGAAGTTTTTGAGAATTAGGTTAAACATAAATTAATTTAACCCATAATATTCAACTGTTTATATGTTTTCACAGACTTTTTAGTGTCTAAGCTGAGAAATCGTGCGTAAGTAGGTAATTAAATAGCCTTGCCTGTCTCTGTCTATCTATTTGTCCAAAGACACAGACAACATGTAATATAGACAAAGACGATACCAAGATTTGCAAATTAATTAACTACAACATTTCCCAGGATTATATTGTTTACTCTCTTTTTCTCCGCCCTAGGGCATAATTAGGGCGGCCCCCAGGCTGAGGAAACTAATGAAAACGACTTGAGGAACTAATTTGTTCTTTGAATTAGATATCTTCTATATATATTCCTAGCTAGTGTTTATCAATTATTCTGCATGTTCTTGCTTTAGCCAGCGAGCTAGAACTTAACTCGATCTCTGTAGTGATCGGTTCAATATTTTAGCATGACCATGGAGATCATTTCTTCTGATCATGAGAAGAAAATCGCTCAAGAGAAAATGGAAAGCAAAAAAGGTGGCCTTAAGACCATGCCTTTTATCATAGGTGAGTTTCTGATCATATATATGATGTATATGTATATGTATGTGTATATATGTTAGAGTACTTGGGTTTTTATTTTAATTTTGTAAATTTGAGTGTTAATATTGCAGCAAATGAGACGTTCGAGAAGGTTGCAGGAATCGGGCTTCAAGTGAATATGATATTGTATTTGATATATGAATATCACATGAGCAATGCAACCGGAATTAATGTATTATTCGTGTGGTCAGCTATATCACATTTCATGCCCATCATAGGGGCTTTCCTTTCTGATTCTTTCTTGGGTCGCTTTCGTGTCATTTCTCTCGGAACAGTCACCAGCCTTCTTGTAGGCACTTTCATATATACTCTCATTATTGCTTAATTTGTTACCTAAGGTTGCTGGAAGGAGATTCGTAATAATTTTTTTTTTCTTGCAGGGCATGACTTTGCTGTGGTTAACAGCCATAATTTCATCGGTCAGACCGCCTCGCTGCAACCCATTTCTAGAAATTTGTGAATCTGCGAAACCATCCCATCTGGCCCTTCTCTTTTCTTCATTTGCCCTCATGTCGATAGGAGCTGGTGGCATTAGGTCATCCTCCATAACATTTGGTGCAGACCAATTTGATAAACCTGATAACCCCAAAAATGAAAGGATATTGCAGAGCTTCTTCAATTGGTATTATGCTTCAGTTGGAATTTCTATAATGATTTCCGTGACAGTCATAGTTTACATTCAAGGTAAAGCCGGTTGGGTTATAGGTTTTGGAGTTCCTGTGGGGCTCATGTTCTTCTCTACTGTCATGTTCTTTCTGGGTTCCTCACTGTATGTCAAAATGAAGGCAGATAAGAGCTTGTTTACTGGATTTGCCCAAGTTATATCCGCATCCTGGAAGAACAGACACCTTCCTTTGCCGCCAACGGACTCTGATCGATGGTATTATCACAAAGGTTCGAAGCTTATTGCACCCACAGAAAGAATCAGGTACGTATAGTCATGTACCGAGATTATATGTTGTAGCATATGCCTTATACATAGTCAACTTCCAATTAATACACTGCTGCATAGCGTTTGCCAATCAACATCCTTCTGTCGATAAGCTCTATGATGTCACTATCCATATTATCTGTGCATAGAAATGGACGACCATAAAATATTTTTAAGTTTGTTTTGATTTTGATATTTGCATGCTTTTATATGTTACCAATAATTGGTTCTGCTCTACTCAGGTTTCTAAACAAAGCTTGCATAATAAAAAACCGTGAGAAAGACTTGGACAATGATGGAATGGCTATAGAACCATGGAAACTCTGCACAGTGAAACAAGTAGAAGAGCTGAAAGCTTTGGTAAAAGTTATACCCATTTGGTCGAGTGGTATAATGATTGCTGTGACTATAAGCCAGTATTCATTCCCTGTCCTGCAAGCTAGCACCATGGACAGGCACATCTTCACTAAGAAACTAAAAATTCCTCCAAGTTCTTTCAGTGTGTTTTCAATAGTCACTTTGACAATATGGGTCGCTATCTATGATCGAATTATAGTCCCTGTGCTATCAAAGTTCACTCACAGACCAAGAGGACTCAGCCTTAAACAACGAATAGGAATTGGTCTCGCACTCTCATGTGTGTCCACAGCAGTGTCAGCTTTGGTTGAGAGAAAACGAAGAAATGTAGCAATTAGAGAAGGATTCGCAGATAATCCTCTTGGGGTTATAACAATGTCTGCAATGTGGCTAGTGCCACAATATTGCGTTGTCGGATTATCGGAAGCTTTTAACGCAATTGGGCAAATAGAATTCTACTATTCTCAGTTTCCAAAGAGCATGACTAGCATTGGCGTGGCTCTTTTGTCACTAGGGTTTGCTGTGGGAAACCTAGTTGGGAGTTTAATTGTCTCAATCCTTGATCATGTGACCAAAAGAGGAGGAAAAGTTAGTTGGGTTGCAAACAATCTTAACAGAGGTCACTACGATTATTATTATTGGATTCTATGTGTTTTGAGCGTGATCAATTTCTTCTACTATTTAGCATGTAGTTGGGCTTATGGGAGCTGTGAGGACGTTAAGGTGTGGGACGAAGTCATAACGAAAGAGGAAGAAATCAAAGGATCTCCCATTATACATCCTCGCACTTGATTTCCCTTTTGTACTCATTGTAGCCTATGTAACACTTATAAACAACTTACATATTTTAACGGCACAGATGTTCTCTCTCTCTCTCTCTCTCTCTCTCTCTCTCTATATATATATATATATATATAATGAGTCATAGACATAAAATTCCGTTGATGTAGTATGAACAAAATTTTAATGTCGAAAATCGTAGATGTATATTTTAAAAATCTTTTTAATGACAACGTATTAATTAGCTATCGTGCGTTAATAAAAACTTATTAAATATCCTAATACAACTAGTGAAAATATAAAACTTAATTAATTAACGTGCTAATCTTATACAATTAATGAAATCAACTTGATTAATTCTCACTCCTCAGTTCCAAATTTAGCGCCGGTCATATATTAACTAGCATGGTACTATAAATTCTAGAAAATTCTGAATTTCAGAACAGTGCAAAGCCACGTCAGCCAAGTGGCCCAAGTCAAACCCCAGCGCCGGAGCAGTCACTAATGCCCAAGGCGTTTTTCGTAACTTCACCGACAAGCTGACCCACGAGTTCATTGCGTGGCTCGGTATTGGCATTAAAATTCCAGCTAGGCAAGGCCTTTGAAGTTTGACCTACCCAGCTTGGACCGGACGCCAAATTTTATCAACTGCGTTTAATTCCAATAACGAAAAAATCAGATCCTCTACATCCTATAAATATTCCTCGCTCTCTCCACCCATAACGCATTGGGACATGCGCTACATTGCTCTCCACCCTCACCGTCTGATTCCATTACGAAAACTGTTATTTTCGTAACTCCCTTTGATTAGCAAATGGCTCCTATTGCAGTTGGTGACTCCTTGCCCGACGGAACTCTCGCTTACTTCGACGAGCAAGATCAGCTTCAGACTGTTTCAGTACACTCCCTCGCTGCCGGTAAAAAGGTCATCCTCTTCGGTGTTCCCGGCGCTTTCACTCCTACTTGCAGGTAGATTTGAGTTTTTTTTTTTTCTTTTTATTTCTGATTATCGGTCCGATTTGATCGGGCCTGGAAGTCCATCGATGATGGCTCTTGTTGATCAATTTTTTTTTGTTTGTCTGTTTGTTATTTGTTTTAATTTCGAAAATTTCTTGCGTAGCTTGAAGCATGTGCCTGGTTTTATTGAGAAGGCTGAGGAGTTGAAGGCAAAGGGCGTCCAAGGAATTCTCTGCATTAGTGGTACATTTCTTGCCTTTTATACTCTAAATTTGTTGATATGTCTGTTTAGACCTTGGGAATTTGTGTTATGTTTTGGAAAATTATTATAATTGTTAATAATTTTCATGAGATATTCATATATATCTTGATATTATCCACTAATGTTTGTGAGATGAAGTAATTACCGATCCTAAGGTATTTATGAATTAAGACTTGGGAAGGAACTATCAGAATCAGGGACCGACTTCTTGTAAAATTGACAATTGGCGTGTTCGATTATTTTGGCAGCGTAACATGAATTTTTATGATGAAGAATTCAGAATTATGGAGTTTGTCTTTTTTATTTTTTATTTTTTTATGAAACTTTTATTCCTACCTATATATTGATGAATTACGGAGGTTAAAATGAGGATTTTACTGTTGTTTGCAGGAGCATTTATTCATATTCAGTAACCTGTTTGGCGCATGCATCAAGATTTCTTATCTATATAGCTTTTAATAGTTATTTTAATTTATTGAGGAGGTTATATATTTCAACTATATACCAACAACTTGAAGATGAACATGACTTGTATAGTTGATGAATTCTTGGATTGCATAGATTAGTTTCTTATATAACATAGCAAAAAAGATTAAAATAAAGTAAAACAAAACACCTTAGAGGCTATAGTTTATCATTTGTCCGAGCCTTTGAATCTCCTGACTTGTTCTCTCTCTCTTTATTTTTTTTAATATTTTTTCCAACGATTTAATCCCACCGACCTGTTCAAATGCCAATGAAACTAACCTCGCTTAATCTGTACATGAATTTCTTGTATTCTGACATCACGTGTACTGTATGCAGTGAATGACCCATTTGTGATGAAGGCATGGGCCAAGACATATCCTGAGAACAAGAATGTTAAGTTCCTTGCTGATGGCTCAGCAAAATATACCCATGCTTTGGGGCTTGAGCTTGACCTGAGCGACAAAGGTCTCGGCACCCGTTCAAGGAGGTTTGCTCTCTTGGTTGATGACCTCAAGGTGAAGGCTGCAAATGTGGAAACTGGTGGAGACTTCACTGTTTCCAGCGCTGACGACATCCTCAAGGCTCTTTAAATTTGCGGGGTTCCTCTCCCGGCTACTGCCAGTGCTGGTCTTGCTTTGTTATCGTTCTGTTCATGTAATAGCAGTGGACTTTCAAATAGTGTGTCGTGTGTGTGGAAAGTCTTTTGGTTAAATGTTATGTCATCTGTTTATTGAAATAAAGGGATTCTTTACTCAGCTTTCCTGGAAAGGTGGTAGTGAACTATTAGCTTTCTTTTTATGTTACTTGGCCAACTGGCTCTACGCTCCTAATTTACGTTACCGAAATTGACAGATATCCTTCTTAATACTTTCTTTAATTTGAGTTGAAAGATCCTCTCAAAGAAATCGACAGATACTTTCTTTAATTTGGCACCTGTCAATTGACTTGTAAGGATATAATTTTCATTCATAAACTTTAAAATATCGTTTTCATTGATAAACTCTAAATAATAATAAAATAATATATAATTTTTTAAATGATAACAATTTAATTCTTAATACTTACAACATACTAAGAATTAAAATATTAAATTTAAAAAAAATTTAATACTTTTGAACTGTCCATGAAATAAACGTCATAAACTTGATCTCAAAGATTTTTCCACTCTCTTGTTTTCTAAACGCTTCTTCGTCTTTATCTTTTTGCCTAACAACTAGCCTTTCTATTCGTTTTCCGTTCGGAGGTGAGGTTTTTTCCCATCTTCGGTGAACTCTTTTTGTTTCTTTTTTATTTTTTGTTTCCCTTTTATTATTAAAGGCAAATTTCTACCTAAATTTAAATATATATTGGTATACTTTTATCTAGTAGATTCTATCCACCTAATGATGATTTATCCGCACCCAAATCTAAATCTGTAACAGTTTTTAAACTTTTTTGTTGTTTATTTTATTGTAATAGTCTTTTTTTTTTTAACTCTACAACTTTGAAGAGCTATATAAGCAGGTTTAATAAGCTTATAATTTAGGTAGAGAGGTTTACCACTACAACAATTATGTTACAAGAGATTTATTGTAGCATCAACTACAAAGATCAAATCGAAGAAAGGAAAGTAAAAAACTGGAGCTGTTGGAAATTTTTCAAGAAAGCTTCAACTTTATATCTATTTTCTATGACTTGAATTTTAATATCATATTTGAATTATCAAAAAACACCAATTAGAAAGGTATTATTATATTTTCTCCTTATTTTATAATAGAGTTAAGATCTATTTGGTTGTTTGTAATTGATCTTTGTAGCATATTTGATTCTCTAGGTGTAAATCTACAAAATGTACTTCTCTTTTTATGGAATGAATGAAGTTTGTGTTTGATTTCAAAAGAAAAATTAATACTTTAATTTAATATTTTGTTAAATTTTAAAGTTAAAAATGATAATAATTTTATATGTTAATGTTTAAGGAGATTTGACCCCTAAAACTTTAGGTACCTATCATTTTCTCCAACTCCTGCAGATATATGTCAACTTTCAGGTGTCCGTCCATTTTCGGCCTTTGGTTAACAATAGTGGGCTTCGACTTGGGCTAGAGGTAGGGCTCGTGATAGTGAACTTTAGGTTTGTTGAATCTTAGCCTACCGGCAATAGGCACACAATTTAGGTTAAAAATAGTGGGCCGGGCCTTGGGATAGTGACCATTAGTTTCCTGAATCTTTCTTAGCCCATTAGCTCTACCCTCCTAATTTTGGTTAAAAGAAGCGGGCTTGAGCTTGTGCTTGCTTGTAAAATAATGGCAAAACCGGATTCGGTTGGGGTTTAGGTGAACCCGCACTCAAACCAATGAAGACTTTGGTTTAATCGAATTTGAAAAGAAAATCAGGAAAAAGTACCAAAATAATAATTCCGAACTGATATGGGTTCAACCTTATAAATTTTTAAAAATTGAATTCAACTCAAAAACAAATACAAATTTTTATTCTATACTTATATAACTTTTATATCTATCTTAATAAAATAAATATTTAAAATGTCTAATATATGATCTTAATAATAAATTTATAAATTCAAAAGCTTTTAAAATAAGTTACACGATCATAAAAATCTATAGCATAAAATTTATTATTATAATAGATAATATCTTTAAATTAAATTTCATCAATATTAGTATTTAAATCAGTCCAATAATTTCTTTATGATAAATGAGCCATTAGTTTGTTTTTTCTATTATTATAATAACGCATAGTAATAATGTCATGAGATGAAATGAGATCAGAAGTTTTGAGGAGGGAGGGAAACTGGAGACTGGTACCAGAGACGAGGATATGTTGTGCTGTTCGCATCTGTACCGCGGGAGTCAACGAGGGAGGGAAGAAGCAACAGCAAACTGGAAAGCTGGAGCCTGGAGGGCGGCCGACAGACTTAACATGTGGTGTGGCTACTTCTAACAGTTGACAATGTGTGCTTTCCCCTTCTCTAACATTACATTACTCGCAATTACAAATTGAACTGATTATATTAAAAAAAAAAAAAAAATTTCTTATAATTCATGAAAATCTTTTATAAGAATATTTTGTTCTAAAAAAAAATATTTTAAATAATAACATTTAAAAAAATTAGATTTAAAACTTAATTACTGTTAAAAATTTTGTTTCTTTAATTTGTCATCATAATCACTTTTTTTTATTCAATAAATGATTAACAAGTTTAATTACGCTTTGTAATGTTCACGGAAAACTCGACACATCTCTCGGAATATGGCAACGAGCTTCTTTCGATATTTACAAAATCATTATATTACACTTGTATTTTATTAATGTGTAGCTTCATCTATCAATAATTATTATATGTAAAACAATAATGTTACATATTGAACGGATCATTTACAGTCTTGACAATTAAAAATATGCACCGTCACCCCTCTCAATCACAATTAGCCTAAACAACAGAGTTTGCAAATAGGGATGGAGCAATGCAACCCAACACATGTTTGTTGGATGGGCCCTGAGAATGGGAACCAGCTTGATGATAAGAGCCCATTAGCATTTTTTTTTTTTTTTTTTTGAAAGATTGTTAATAATAAGCTAGACAATCAGATTTTGTCTGTGTAACTCAATTAGGCCTTCAACCAATATGGAACTTGATTTTCAATACACTCATTTGTCAACATGCACAACCCACCTCCCTTTAGAACAGAGCTGCAACACGTTGTTTTGACAATATACAGTGTGTTATGTCTATCAAATATTCATATGTAATCATAAAATTATGCATTTAGATCTATATGATTTTGTATTTCACAGTTTTGGTTTGTTCTTAATCGTTGAAAAACGACCGTAAAAGACTTGCTTGTAAATCCTCCTTGGCTTTTAATAGAAGCCATCTACCGCAGACAAAAAGTTAAGTCGCACTCAGACCATGCATTACATTATGAGCTACTGTTCATCAGATGAAAATGGTGAGATGTTCAAACTCCTCCCAAGTTACATATTTATTACTCACTGCAGCAGATCATGAGAGATGAGATGCAAAAAGCTAGAGATTTGTGCCAAAATATATATGAAATGAAATGAAAGCAGATATGCAGCATTGCATGGGCAATGCAGAGACAGACAGACACAGCAGACGAAAATGGACAAAGGAGTCAAGGACCCATTTTCATAGGGCGTTGCACGTGTATGAATATAAACATTGATATTGATATTGATATTGATATATATTTGTGCGTATACATAATATTGTTCCTGTAATAAATTCATGCAACGGTCACATTTATATGTGTTCAAAATCGAAGTATAGAATACAAATCCATTTTGAGCAAGCAAACTTTCAAACCACTTTCTTGTTTTTTTACGCGACTGCATTATATTTTTTTATAAACGATTGTTGCCTCTTGTCTTTGGTTTCTAGCTGTCGTTTTCTTCCTACAATAAGGATGATGTTACCGAGAAAATTTTTCACATGGAGCCACGGCAAATAACACCTCTCTTCTTTCTTCAATGACTGTAATCATTGAAATATTCCTTGGAAGCTAATTGCCATGAAACGAAAGCCTCAATGTAATTATATCAAAAGACAAACATTGTATACATTAATGACTTTTTCATATCTCTCAGTGGGGGTAGCCACGAAAAATGGTAAGGACCATAAAAGAGTAATGAATAAAGGAAGGGATTTTAACACATACCTCCCCTAAAGTTTAACTTTTTAACACTTATAGAGAAAATTTAGTTTAATACACACATATCTTCCCTACAGACTTCCACTTCTATCTATAATTATATAAAATACATATTTACCTTTCATTTGCCATTTTTAAAATAAAAATAAAAATTTAATCTTAAAATATTTTTTTAATTAAAATAATATATTATTAAAAAATAAAGAAGGGAATACAAAAGAAACCATAGGTTCAGTAAAAATTAAACTTTAGAAATAGTCAAATATAACACACAACAGTAAGGAGAAACAGCAGTAAATTGTAATTCTTTTTGCTAAAAATGGCAAAAATTAGTCTGTTATTTTCTTTACTGCAAACAGCAAATAGTAGTAGTAAAGCATATCAGCAATAGCAAAATCTGCAACTAGTACCAAATGGGAAGATAAAATAGCAGTAAAATAGCACAGCAAATAAGTATTAGCGTTAATATAAAAATAGAATGAAAGTCCAGAAATAGCATAACACAAGTAAGGCAACAACACTCCCAATAACAACAACAACAGTTCTCAACAGCATATAATCAAATAACTTCTCTCAACATTAGATACATAATTATACAACACCAAATATAGTATTTGAAGGAGTAAAAAATTAACGACTAATAGAATGTCATAACCAGCAATTGATAAATTGTTAAAGAATTTTACAGTTGGCAACACCAGTAGTAGATATTATGAAATAAATTGAAAGTTAGAAACATCCCAAACATTTATATGTAAGTCTGCAAATGAGAGGAGGAGGATCATTCCACCAGTAAAGGGAAGAACAAGTTAAACCATAGTTAGTTAGAGTATCAGTCACCTTATTTATTACCCTCTAGATGTGTGAAAAATAAGCCTGCATATTATTAAGAAGCTAAAGAGGGTTAAGCCAGTGGATGTGAAGTTGCCATGAAAGTACAAATGAGAAAGGATGTAGTGGGACCCACAAAGATACAAATGAGGAAAGAGGTGGTGAAAGAGTGAAGGAGAACGGAGGAGATACGAAAAGAGACGAAGAATGCGGTAAAAAATGGGGAAGTAATGAGCATTACGTAACAAAGTAGTTGTTGTTTGAGAAAAAAGAGGATGTGGTGGAGGAGTAAAAGAAGAAATTTTTTCTATTTTTTATTGTAATACCCCTAATTTTAACAGTGAGATAATAAAGATGGATGGCTTCAGGGAAGGTATATGTGCCTTTTCCTAAATTATCTATTTAAGTGTTAGAATCCAAAACTTCAAAGGAGGTATGTGTTAAAACTCCTTATTTTAATTAAAAAAATATCTCAAACTTAAATTTTTGTCTATATTTTCAAAATGGCAAATGAAGGGTAAATGTATCTTTTTTATAATTATAGATAGAAGTGGAAGTCTATAGTGAAGGTATGTGTATATTAAGGAAAACCTTCTCTTTAAGTGTTAAAAAATTAAACTTCAGGGAGTTATGTGTTAAAATCTCAATAAAGGAATAAAATTTATGAGTGAACAGAGGAGTCGTTGAAAGTTTCTTCCGGTAGGTTGATAATATCCACCGTAGCAATAAATAATGTCAATTACTAAGCTGGAAACCAGCAACGAAGAGGGGCCATTATGTGCCGTTTGAGAAAGGTGCGGGCCCCAATTCCTGCATTTCAAAAAAAAATTTCTGTTATATTTTGAAATTTATCGAGAGGGACGAAAAAGTGAGTTGACGCTTTTGACTGTACACAACTAATCTTCCATTTCTCTCAGTTAACTGTTAATATTTTAATGTTTTCTTGCAACTAGAAGAGGTTATTTTATATCATCTCAAGGCTCAACCTTTGAACATATATACACTTTTCTCTCCCTTTCTTCTTCTTCTTTGGGTTTTGTTAACTTTTTATGTTCGAAACATCTTGCGTTATGTTCTTTAGCTGAACTTTTTAAAGTGTTTAAGATACCAGATTGCTGTATCTAAAGAGATAGTTTTTAAACAGTACAAGTTGTTGCCGAGTTTAAGAGGATGAGTGCATCAAAATTCATTAAATGTGTTACAGTTGGGGACGGAGCTGTTGGGAAAACCTGTATGCTAATTTGTTATACAAGCAATAAGTTCCCCACTGTAAGTTCTTCAGACCCATCTGTCAAAACCTCTTCTTTCTCCATTGATTTTCTTGTTTGGGTTCCATTTTTTAATTTCTATGTGGGTTTTCTACATGGGTTTTTCTCCCTTCACACTGGAGTAATTTGAAAAAGATACCGCAGATGCTCACTTTGCTTTTGTTTTGGTTCGAGAGCTTGTTCTTATGCTTGATTGAAGCACTAAACTTGGGATATCTCTCTCTGTCTGATATTGTTTTGCTTTTTGTTTGCAGGATTATATACCAACAGTTTTTGATAATTTCAGTGCCAACGTAGCTGTAGATGGGAACATTGTGAATCTGGGCCTGTGGGATACTGCAGGTATCTGGGTTTTTCTTGTAATAAGCTGGTAGTTTTAGGTTCTCAACTCGGGGGTCTGGTTAGTAATTTTTGTCTAACTGTTTGACTTGTTGATTTAAAGGCCAGGAAGATTATAGCAGGCTGAGGCCACTAAGTTATAGAGGTGCAGACATCTTTGTGCTAGCTTTCTCATTAATTAGTAGGGCAAGTTATGAGAATGTTCTTAAGAAGGTAATGATTTCAATATTGTTTCCTTTTCCCCTTCAGCATCTTTATCTACTTTTAAGTTGTCTTTCTTTTATTATTGCTATTTTTAAATCATTTTTGACAAAAGTGGGTCTTTTTATTTGTATTAAAAGCTTGTATGGTTGTTTGTTGCTTTACACTTTAGTGGTATGAATTTATATGTTTTCCTGGGCCTTGAAGTTAGTTTATTTGTGTCTTTCGTCAAAGTAATTTTATGGAATGTCATCTATCAGTTATTGAAATTACCCTTTCGTTTTTTCTCAGTGGATGCCTGAACTGCGTCGGTTTGCACCCAATGTTCCGATTGTTCTCGTTGGAACGAAGTTAGGTAGGCACCAACTTACCAAATTTGCAATAAGATAATGGTACTCTCATTTAGAGAGATTTTATGATTATTTTATCTATATCAGACCTTCGAGAAGACAGAGGGTAT
Organism: Azadirachta indica; assembly: GCA_022749755.1. NCBI lineage: Eukaryota > Viridiplantae > Streptophyta > Magnoliopsida > Sapindales > Meliaceae > Azadirachta > Azadirachta indica. Next base: position 12,503,561 of record CM040446.1, read on the forward strand.
TTTGCTGATCACATGGGATCTAATGTCATAACAACTGCTCAGGTATGTATTACTTTTCTTTGCTCTGCTTACATATATTTGGTTTTTGTTTTGAGAAAGTAGCTCAATCGGCTAAATTATAATAAACAGGGAGAGGAGCTGAGGAAGCAAATTGGTGCAGCAGCATATATTGAGTGCAGCTCTAAGACTCAGCAGGTATACTAGTTGGTGAATTGGAAGTTTAATAATTTGTGGATGTCTTACTCTCAGTGTCCCAGCATTCAGTTCTGTTGTTTTATTTTATGAATACTGCCTATGTGATTTTTGATGTATTATTTTACAGAATGTCAAAGCTGTTTTTGACACTGCAATCAAGGTTGTTCTTCAACCTCCAAGGAGGAAGGAGATGGCAAGGAAGAAAAGGCACAGAAGGTCTGGCTGCTCAATTGCGTAAGTGTACTTAACCCTTTCGCCCCTCATAATCATAGCATTTGAAGTTTGAACCATTTAGCATTTACATAGCTGCTTCATTATCTTCAAAGTTTTTAAAAACAAATGTTGAAGGTCATGTGTAATTCAATTCATTTGTTGCCTGAATGAATATTTCGCTGATTTCATGTTGTCCCGCAACATCTCAGGAGCTTTGTGTGTGGAGGTTGTGATGCTTAGACGACAGCGGCAGCTGGGTGGTGATGTTTGTTTGGGCATTCAACAAATGCTGATTCCTGACAGCCAATTTGCATGCATCCCTCCCTTACTATCTAGTTTTTGTGTGCAGTGTAACCGTTGTTGCAGTGATATAGTTGGAAAACTAAGACACTTTAGGAACAGATAGCAGTATCCTCTCCTCCAAACTGACTGGGAGAAGAACGGAGGGAATTGTTCTTTCTCTCATGCACTGTTAGTGTTAGCAAGTAAATCGTGATGTAGTTTGCAGTTTGGGTTGTTGTATTAATTTGATGGTAATGTTATGTATTTTGTTTTGTGATGGGAGATTCATGAACTAAGTTTTCCCCAAGTTGCATTGGATTGAGTGCATATTCAATATTTAGATGTTGAATTCCTCAATGGCAATGCTAGCTTCATCAAAATCATAGAGATCAGATCCTTTCTGCTGCTAGTTAAAAGTCCGTCTGGTTTATAACAATTTGAACTTCATTCATTTTGATGCTTATTCTGAATCTAAATTCTGCACTATCATTATTAATAAATCTTATACAGATAATATATACTCTTTTTTTTTTTTTTTCTTTGAAGGATTATAGATAATATATTCTAAAAAGAAAAAAAAAAAAAAGGAATTTCGTTTTATGTTTCTCTTCTTGTTTTCTATCAAATTTTCAGTTACCTAACAGTTGGGTTGTGGTACAGAATGAGAAACATTTACGACATGGGACCTCAATGTGGGCTCTGTTAAAATCCAAATGAGTGAGCAAGGGCCCATTAGTCTCAATCCAATGGACTTAATTATGGAAGGCTCGGGCCCTCACCCTTCACTGTACTGATTTGACTTCTACTGGACTTTTAATATTAGTGTAAGCTTCGTTTTTTAATTACTATAAATAAATCTCGGCGCTTAGAATGACAAATAATCTATCTAAATAAAGAGAGTTTTTATAGATTAATTATTTATTCAAGTTGAAACTTAGCAAGCATGATTAGTGACATTATCTTAATTAATTCTCTACCAAGATTAAATATAAACAAATATTTAACTTCAAAATGACTGATTTTAGGGAAGTTCCAAATATGGAAATGATTTTTATCATATATTCTAAAATTGAAAAAAATAGATATATCTTAAAAATTACTTAAATTTCCTTTTGTTTCAGAAAAAGAAAAGAAGGAAAGAAAGAAAGAAAGAATCAGGGGTAAAAAATCCTCAAAATTTTCCCTAATAACAACTTAAAAATAATTAAATTGAATGGGAGGGTATTTTAGTCATTGTATACAAAATCTTCTTCCCTACCCAACTGAGACTGGAAAAACTGATATCAGCAGTTAAATAACTGAACCAAGGCAAAACAAAAACAAAACTAACCCCCCACAAAACAAAACAAAACTAAACAAAACAAACGCTTCCCACCAGAAAATGCAAAACCAAAACCAAAACCCCAATATGGAGCCACAGCCCCTACTACCTAAGAGCTGGAGCATCCACACCCGACCCGAGATCATTGCTAAATATGAAATCTTGGAGCGCGTTGGCTCCGGCGCTTACTCTGACGTTTACAAGGGCCGCCGATTATCCGATAACCTGATCGTTGCTCTCAAGGAGGTTCACGACTACCAATCAGCCTTTCGCGAAATCGAGGCGTTGCAGATCCTCCAGAACTCTCCAAATGTCGTCCTCTTGCATGAGTACTTTTGGCGGGAGGATGAGGACGCCGTCCTTGTGTTGGAGTTTCTGAGGACGGATTTGGCCTCTCTGATTTCTGAGGCTAAGAAAGAGGGCGGAATTAGCGTTGGAGAGATTAAGAGATGGATGGTTCAGATTTTGAGTGGAGTGGATGCTTGTCACAGGAATATGATCGTGCATCGGGATTTGAAGGCTGGGAATTTGTTGATCGGAGAAGACGGGATTCTCAAGTTGGCTGATTTTGGTCAGGTAATTGCCTTTTTTTTTTTTTGTTGTCTTTTGATAGCTTCATTGTGGATGATATTCTGATAAGAGCAAATCTTGACGCTTCAGTTATGCGATCGTTCACTAGATGAAGATAATTATTAAGCTTTTTATGAACAACTCTGACTGAATTTGCTTTTGGTTATAAGAAAACGTGGCACATTGGCCTCTAGCATAATGAAAATTGGGATGCATTTTTGGCAAATAGGAATTGTTACCTTGCAGCTACTCCTAATTTCATATGTGCTAGTTGCTTCAGCAGTATAACTGGTATATTCAAATTTTGAATATATTAGGGTTGGAGGGGTGTTTGGTTTATATTCACGTGATTTCCCCCAAAAAAAAAAAAAAAACTTGTAATTTTGTAAATATAATCTTAACATCCTTGCTTCACAATTCAAATAAAAGACAGCAAATTGGTGATGAATAAAGAAATCACTAAGAAAGTTTGAAATCAATATCATAGATATCGTAGTATTTACTTGATAGAAGAAGGGTCATACTCAATATTTAGGTGAGAAATAAAATTTTGACCATTGATTTTATTGTTTAATGTCTATATTATCAACACTGTGTTTCATATTGGCCCATGGAGAAAATATATAGAACTTGATATAGTTCAATGTGATACACTAATGTATTAAGATGATTTTGGGTATTATTTATCTCTTTGTTTGAAACTAATTATATGACCAGTCTGATTCTAATTTCGTGCTAACCTAATTGAGAAAAAGAAGAAAATGAGGATTACTTGTACCTCTCTAAATTTGAAGAACATGGATTCTTTCCATGCAAGCTTGCGCTTTAATATTAGCTTCAAATTAATATGTAAAGAAAATTATATGAACGAAAGAAGAAAGAGAAGAATTTATTTGTCAAAGAGAAAAAGAATGGGGAGAGGGAAAATTATGGCAGGTTATTTATAAATATTCCATGCTGGTTAGCTTAACATGATACTATGCTAGTAAAGCTTATATGCAGCCCGTGTTTATGATTGAGCATCAGTAATTATGACATATTGGACAACTCATTATATAATATATATATATATATATATTAATATCTGGATGCTATTTGTGCCCTTTGGAATTATACAATTGCATTAAAAAGCCATGCATGCTATTCTGAAGGAGTTAACTGTTGATTTTTGTTCTGTTTTCAGGCAAGGATACTCCTGGAGCATGAATTTGTTGCCCCTGATGACAATCCTCAGCCCTATGAACAAGATGTTCCATATCCAGAAAATATTGACCAAGCAGCTCAAGTTGGTGATGATATAGAAAATGAATCTCAAGAAAGATGTGGTGATCAAGAGCAGGGTATTATGAATAGAGAAGACTATTTTAGGGCGTTAGATGAACTCAAGGCTAAACACACTGTAGATGAAACTGATAAGGAAACAAATGTTCATGACGGAGATACATCTTGTCTTGCAACATGCACGGCGAGTGACATAGAAGATGATTTTTTGAAAGGTTCATATTCTTATGATGCAGAGGATGCTGGAGATGGTGGACAAGGGGCTCTCACATCCTGTGTCGGAACTCGATGGTTCAGGGCCCCTGAACTGCTCTATGGATCCACATCCTACGGACTTGAGGTTGATCTGTGGTCACTGGGCTGCATATTCGCAGAGCTTTTAACTCTACAACCTCTTTTCCCTGGGACTTCTGATATTGATCAGCTTGCCAAAATTTTTAATGTTTTGGGCAATTTAACAGAAGAAGTCTGGCCAGACTGTGCTAAACTTCCTGACTACAAAACGATTTCATTTAATAAGGTAGAAAATCCAATTGGTCTGCAATCCTGCCTGCCTAACCGCTCCACTGATGAAATCTCTCTTGTCAGAAAACTTGTTTGTTATGATCCAGCTAGCAGAGCTACTGCAATGGAACTGCTTCAAGATAAATATTTCAATGAAGAGCCCCTTCCTGTGCCAACATCTGAGCTACATGTTCCCTTGACAAAGAGTGGTCAAGATGAAGATTCTCCTCATGGATGGTTTGATGACATGGGTTCAGATTCTGATTTTGATGAATTTAGCCCTGCAGATGTCACAAGAACCGAAACTGGTTTTTCCGTACGCTTCTATTGAGGGTGACAAGTTTTGAGGTGCATTGAAAGTGTGAAATTCTACATTTTATTTATTTGGGTAATTAGATCTATGGAACCTTGTGTTTTGCTTATACAAATATAATACCTTTTTGATGCGAAACATCCCTAATCACTGTAAAACTGACAGATAAATATATTTTGTCTTTCATTTTTGTATGCCAACTGCTATACTGAAAGGCACATTTATTATATTATACAGAAACAGATTCAAAGAATCTAATAATCTTGCCCGAGATAAAACTAGAAGTTTTCCTAAGCAGTCATGGCAAAGTGTTTTCCAACGTTATCTACCCAGTGTGATGATTTAGTTTAGTTGTTGTAGATGATTTAGTTTAGTTTTTGTAAGCCATTTACCTAATGCGCTTTTCCTACTGTTCAGCCTGAAATGCATCACTATTGATTTGGTTCACGTTTACAATGTAAAAATAATCTCTATGTTTAATGTAATGTCAACAATACTTTCATCCAGAGGCAGTAGTGATAATGCTATGTTCTGTGAAAAAAACCCAGAACTCAATTGGTGCTTCCATCAATCTTTTATCTTTGTAGTAGAAAAACCATTAGAACGTTGTTCTTGACACTATAACTCATGTCCTCTATCTCATCTTTGATGGCCATCTAGTGAACTTGGTGCTATTGATAGACTAAGGAGATTCGTTAATGTGTGCTAAAGAACGGGATGTATGTTTCTCCTCAATTCCATTGTTAATGAATTCAGTTTTCCCTCAGAAGGCTTGCACTTTTTAGTTATAAATATTCTATTTCGGTCGGATGAACGTACCTTCAGATATTTTATGAACTAATTTAATGCTAAATAAAATATTCCAGTTAGTTATATAAAATAATCCTATGGCATTCTCTGTTAGGTTAATTTGTTGAACCTCCTCATGCGCCAGATTTGAACCGAGATCCGAATGTTTTAACATCTAATGTGATATTAATTTCAACGACAATTGGCATAAAATCTAATTAATAGTACTGTGCCTTGTAAAGCTTCTAATTAGGAAACTATTTTGAAGTAAAAACACAGCATGCGGTTAATTGATGATTTGAATTTGAGGGATCACTTTCTCAGCGGCAAGCATTTCCTTTTTCATGCAGCAAGAAGTTTCTTTCAACCATTTGTAGGCAAAATAAATCAAGGCCAAATGTAAAATCTCCAAGCACGCAACTGACCATAACACAGCAATCATATGCACCTCAAATTTTCTTACACAATAATATAGTAATGATTGTTAATGGGTAATACATATTTAATACTACAGATACTCTGAGCTCTGACTGAGCCAAAATTGGCTACTGAGATAAGGGTAGATCATTCCCCTCTAAAACTCGTGCAGTGCAGCATTTGCCTGACCATGGTAGTTGATCACTTGTAATCAGCTGTTCAAATTAAAATTCTGCTTTTCGGCATTACAACACCTTTATCGAATGAGCAGCACTCGATTAAAAGCTTCTCTTTTACTGGAGTAAGTTTCCTTAAAATGCGAATATACCCTCTCTTAGTCCTGGGGAAGAAGAGAGATCTCAATTTCTTGGAGTGATTTTCCTTTGGTTTCCACAACATTTCTCTTTACAAAGACAACTGCCATCAAGCAAAAAGTTGCAAATATGGAGTACAAGAGCTGCGGCCCAAGTTGCTCCAGCAATCGCAAAAATAGCAAGCCCACAAAGAAATTTATCACCTAAAGCAGGACATATATGCATGCAATTAATTGAAATCATTGTGGTCATTTACGGACATTATATTTGCCAGAGCTTCCACAACTCCCGAATATAGGTTCAAACTTCAACTCACAATTGCGGAGCATCGGGAGAGCATAAAAAAATTAATGAAAGATAAAGAAAATGTGAAAGGAAATTACCCAGTGTACGGACATACACACTGCCATTGCTTTTGCTCTAATTCGACCGGGGAAGATTTCAGGTAGGAGAAGACCTGGAACTGGACCAGCTCCTAGAGAAAATGCTAAGACAAACCTGCATAAAGTTAACACTTAAGGTCCAAAGTTGTCTTCAATTTAACAGTCTTAAAAGTTGAAAGAGTCTCTTCCAGCAAATAAGATGGACTCACATTAGCATGCCACCAACAGATAGGTATAGAGCTCCAGAGGCTTGTGCATAAGAACTTGCTGCAGCAACTTGAATGGCCATTGCCACAGCCTGTGTAGATCAAATCCATCATAAAAGAGCTGGAATTAAATAATAAGCTCCATTTATTTATTCAAATAAAATCAGCAAAGAGATAATCATATTTGTTGTTATCCAAGCCATGCATAGTAGTCGGTGCAGTGGCGCTAGCTATCACTATACAATGTATGAAACAAGATTAATATATATGAATTGCAGCTTATTTCCAGAAGATTACACTATCTCCTTCTCAGTTTCCATAAATCAATTATTAGCTCCATTCCTTGTCAGACAAAATGTTCACATGCACAATGAATGCATACAAGTGGCCCATTGCACAAACTAACTGAAAATGTCTAATTTATGTGCCAAAACAGGTACATTTCAGCTTCCCTATTTGTAATTCTCTAAAAGGATTTTATACATCTCTGACATCATATAATCATAAAAATACTAATTCATGAAAGACTTTCCATGAAACATTGAAATTCAAGAACTAATTACCATGCTAAAGAAACTCCACTCAAGAAGCACTTTCCTTCCTAGTTTATCCATCAAAACCATTGCGACAATGGATCCTGAAGTCAAGACAATAACAGGCGTCAAGAAATAAAGGAATAATGTAATGTACGCAAGAAACTATTAAGGAACAGAAATGTACCTGATAAATTTGCAATGCCAATGAAGACATTTGCAAGGCCTGATGATACTCCCGCACTTTTAAATACAGATGAGGAGAAATAAAATATAGCATTGATACCAGATAGCTGTTGTAAAGCAAAGAGGGTTGACCCAATAAAAACAACTGCAAAAGGAACATGTGAATAACAAAGCCTAAAAGAAAATGTAGAAGAAAAGAGAAAGTAACAGCGGCAGCAACAACTGTAGATGCCTTAAAGAAGAAAATAAAATGACTCTTAAAGCTCTAAATAGTATACCAGAGTATCATAACTACCTCTAAAATGGCGGCCACGAAGCAACTCTTCAAGCTTCACAGTTTCTGTCTCATCTCCTCTGTCTAACTTGGACAATTCTGCCACAGAAAATTTGACATGTGATCCACCTAAAAGCTTCTCAAATTCAGCTTCAGCTTCAGCGGTTCTTCCTTGCTAGTCAAAGCCATAAGGATGTGTTACAACTGCATTTCAACATAAACAATAACTAGAGAGCAAGTGAGAGCAAACCTTGTACAGCCAATGTGGACTCTCTGCACAAAGGACCATAGCTAGAGCAAGTATTGCAGCAGGAATTGTAGATACCCCGAAACAAATGCGCCACCTAAGCACTATTTTATAAGTAAATAGAAATATGTATGTACAAAAGAGCTCTATTACTACATGACCAGGGATGCTGTGAGAAACAATTTACAATTCTTACCAGCCGGATATTTCTTTGACAGGGAGTCCAATAAAAAGGGATCCCATAAGTCCAAGACAGGTTGCAATCTGGATGAAACTTCCATAGGTGCCCCTTACAAAAGCAGGAGATACCTGCTCAAAGAGACAGATTTAATTAGAGAAAAGAATTCCTATGTTCGTAAACAAAAATGATTTTGTTTCATGTATGATTTATAATCTGCATACCTCGGTGACATAAAGAGCTGTAACTGTGGGTCCAATACCCATTCCAGTCCCGACCAAGAACCTCCCCAAAAGCATACCCATAAGGTTTCCAGTTGCTGCACTGAAAATTCAAATATTAACTTTCAGTCTCTATACATTTAACAAGAATTAAAGACCAGAAACAAAGGAAGGAGGGGAATAGGTGCATCAAACGGTTAGAAAAACAAACTTAAAAGAAAGCACTCTTATACTGACATTAAAACATATGCAAACGAATAAAATAAATCATAGTGATATCGTGCAATAAGAATGACACTGTAAGTTATATCGACATGAACTGTTAAACATTAAGCTATAATCTAAAACTAGAAAGCTAACATTCATTAAACAGACGATGGCATTTTAGGTTGTGCTTAGCCATATTAGTCCACGTATAACACAAACAAAAATCACAAGGTAAAGCTCTAATGCACACAGATTTGGACTAAAAAGTAAAATTAAGCATAGAGTAAGTTACTTGTTACTAAAGTTTCTTTACAGATCAGAATTGTCACCTTATTGAAGCACCAATGATCATAGGCAAAGCACACAACTGAAAAGCCCGACGACGGCCAACCTCATCAGCTATCCAGCCACTAAACAGGGATCCAATCAAGGCACCACCAAGACACGTACTTACTACCAAACCTGAATTTGACATTGAGCAATAAAGCATATAAGATTAGAGGTGTAGACAGAACATATTACTCCCAGGTAATACCCACACTCCCCAAAACCCAAATCAAAAAGAAAAACATCGTGAAATCCAATATATATCACCTTCTGCTAAAGTATTCCCACTGAATCCAAGATCCAAGGCGATACTTTCAAGTGGTTCATTAACAACTCTGTATAACACATTGAAATGAACATAATAAATATCAATCCAATGACTTCACAAACTATAACAATAATACCAAAATAAAATAGAACAGAAACCACAAAATGATTAAGTTTAAGATAGCACACAAACCCCAGATGGTAGCCAAATAAAAATGAAGATATGGTTGCCACTAGTACATGCGGAAAAGACAGCTTCCATGTAGGATTTGTAGTTTCCAGATCCATGCTGTCCTGTATGTTAGCTAAAAAAAATACAAGAATTAAGCCCAGATATCAACCAAACTGCTTGGAATGTTCACAATTACAAATAATAAATACACCACCCACTCAAATAGGATAACAGTCATTCCCTCAAAACAACTTCCACTTGCTCTTCACAGTTTCTGTTTCTATCTCCCTTGATCAGCAAGAAGCAATTCGATGAATAGACAGAAAGGACAGAAGTAATTCACAAAATGAATATGCACCAAAACCAAAGATTTTAACATTGCTTTGTGTTCATACACAAATTATAGGCACCCACTCATCAAGGCTGGGTATTCTATACCAAAAGAAGAAAAAAGTAAAAAGGAATAACCAGCAAGTGCCTTAGATAATCGCAATGCATGTCACAGATATTATCTTAGTCAATTGCACAAATACCGCTATGCACAGATTACTTGAGATGTTAAGGAAACATAATTTCAGATGGTCAATAAAAAGCATTACCTGTGCTGTCTTCTACGTCAACCACAGTTGTATAATCCCTCGATGACGATCTCTTATACATCGAGGATAATTCACGTTGGCGTCCCCACATGCAACACTGCAGCCACCCTTCGATCCAAAATTCAGATCACCAAATTTAGAGAGTTCTAGCTTCTAGAACCATACAGTCATATTACATTTGCAGCCAATCAATAAACACTATGCATCTTCCCATTTCCATTAGTAGCATATTTCAACTACAACAGTTTTTCCGTTTTCTCTCACAGAACAAATTAACATAGTTTTTAAAGGTTAATTAGTTTATTGGGAAAAGTTTACAGAATTCCAGATCAAACAATCTAAACCACATCTATCACAAATTAGCAAGATTTAGTTTTGTTTTTCACCGTCTTATCTGTTTTTCAAAGTTCTCAAACAATTGAAAAAAGAAAGGGAGAGGTACTCATAACGTGCTGTTGCTTTTTCTTTACCTCAATTTCCTAACTATCAAGCAGAAAGCAGAATATAAATTAATTAAACCTCCAAATTAATTTCAGCTACTTGTAAACATTTGTTACCGTGTTAAAGAAGGAAATCAAACGAAAGCAAATTATAGCATGTCCGTGATATCTTCTTCTAAATTTTCTTCGCAGCCAAACATATGAAAAACAGAGATTTTCGGAACCAAACTATACCTCAGTATAAACACACTCAGTTCCTTCTATATCAAATAATATTCCCAAAATACCCAAAAAAATGTAAAATCTAAATCAAACGAAACACTAATTGATGAACAAATCAGGAAAAAAAAAACTGTAAATAGGCTTTTATTATATCAAAACATCAAGCATATCAAAATTGATACAAACTTACATAATTCTAATTACCTTAGATTAAGTTTCGATTATCTTAAGCTTAAGTAAAAATCGGAAACACAAAATGATGGGAAAAGGTTTTATGCACTCAAGCTGAGAAAAAAGCAGCTTCGACAAATGATTTCGAGACAGTTCATATAGGAAAATGAGGAGGGAGGGTTAAGCTCTATCGTGCGCGGGGTGTGTAGGGTAAAATGTGCAAAAGAAAAAGTACCTTAAATACGCAGAATCGCAGATGGAAACAACAGAACAAACTCAATATATTTTCTACAGACATTTAACTTTAAGAGGCAGAAATTCAGAAAGAGACAGGCTGACAGCTATAAGAGAAATAAATCCCATTAATCAAAGAATTAATAAAGTGATAATAATAATCTTACTGTTGTACGAGAATGGAAGGTTTTTGATTTAATTTTATTGAGAGCTTTGGTTGGGCCTTTCTGTCGGCTTTCTGCACGTGTCACTACAGTTGAAGGTGACAACCTCGGCAAAATGCGAGGGTATTTTAGTCATTTTGGACGTCTGAGTGTACGCGAATGGCGGTGCCTGTTACAGGTGGCAATATGTAGAAAATTCCAACGGTTTGTTTTGTTAATTGCGATTACAGATTGCAGAAAAATAAAAGTATTTATTCTTGCGTAGAAAACCTCGGCCAAGAATTTGACACGTCAGCTTCCATTTCTTTTGGAGTATTAATAACGTATCGATCCTAAATTTTTGAAAAATATCAATGAAACCTTTGCAGAAATTTCTACGTGACATTCTTTGTGTATAATATAAACTAAAATTAGAGAAATTATTTGTTTGAGATTACGAGGGACTCAACCTCCTATTCGTAGATCAAAATATCAAATCAATTAAATTATTCTCTTAATTAATATACACTATTATTTTCTATTAAGACAATAATTATTATTTTGACTAAGTGCGTGATAATAATGATTACTATTTTAATCAATTAAATGATAAATGATAGAATCAATATAGAAATACACAAATAAGCCAAAGCACAAATCATTTTTAAGACAATTTTCTAATACGGATCAAGCTAAATGAAAATTAGTTGCTGAATTTAATGACTTGATTTTATAAAAGTGCATCGAAATAACTTAATTTTATAGGAGTGCACACTAACATGTTACTACTATAAAAGTGCACGTTAGTACATCTATAATTATAATTTATTTTTTTATAGAAAGTGTAAAATATTAAAGCAATTATAAGTCTGAATTGTCATTATCAACAGCTAAGATATTACACTCCCATTAAAACAAATATTATTAATATTATTATAAATTAACCATTAAACTATAATCTGGAGAAACAAACATATAATAAGACTGGTTATAATAATAAAATAAATAAATATTAGTTGCAATATTTGCTAGATGTATAACAGTCAATTAGTTACCATATAATAGACTTTGAAATATACAAAATATTCAACAAGTAATACTTAAAGGAATTGGAAAGTACCAATTGTTGGACAAACAGTAAGTAAAATAGGATCTCGTTGTACTAAGATTTTTAAATTTTAAATTTACCATTTTTTTTTAAATTTTCTGAATAATTTATTAAAAAAAATTATTTTATGCAACTAATTATTTTGTTAAACAAAATATCATCTTCTTTAACTATATATATAAATTTACTAATATTACATTTTAGATTTAGCTCATCTTATTATGACAATAGTGTTTATTTTTTTGTCATCATTCTTATTGCGTAAAGAAATATATTTTTTTAATCTAAAACCATCTTGCTATAACTATAATTATTATTAATCTTTTAATCAAATTCGCTAATAAGGTAGAGCACAAATAAAGACATAAGCAATATTATATCGTCAAATTAACTAAACAAAATGTGCATGATAATATTTTGGACAACATTAAATTAGTCAAAATAACTAAAAGAATTTTAGGTCAGTAACATTTGTTAGAGAAATTTAGGTCAGTAACATTAAGAAAAAAACAAACTATTTTTTGTCGTTTGAATTATATGAATGGTGACATTCCCAATTTGGCAGCATTTATTAACGCTGATTTTGTGGTCGATGATTTAAAATTCGTACAAATCAATGAATAATGGACATGTCAAACTTCTCTGGAATGTTACAGTTTAAATAAAGACAAGTTTTAAACGGGCAATTACCCAGATGGGCATCCGAATGATTACTTTTAAAATATATTTTTTTAATTTTAAAATTAATCGTTTAATATTATAGATGGTGCAAGATTGTTTATTTAATTTTTAATTGCGAAGTGAAGCGTAAAATGCATGCAGACTTGGGTATAAGTTGGCCTTTTCTGAAATTTAAATCGTCGAAATGGCCCATGACGCTCTAGGGTTTTTATAATGGACCGCATCCTATTCAATTGAAATCCGGGCGAAAGCACGCGCTCATCGAAATCGCAGATAGGAAGAAAATGGGTTCGAGAGACAAGGAACATACGACGCCGCATCACCAGCCGCTGCTCAGCAGCCTCGTTGTACGTCCCTCCGTTAGCGATGGAGGCGGAGACGGTGGTGGTGGGCGAGGTGGTGGCAGCGACTACGAGCCGGGTGAAGTTCGCCGCGAGCCTCCTTCGTATTATCGCTCCGATCGTTACTCTGACGAGCCTGGTTCGTTTTATTCTTTTTGGGTCTTTCATTTATTATCTTCGTTTTATTCACTGTTAAATTAATCGTATTTTATCTAACTGTTCTTGCAAGTATAGAGAGTTATTTGATTTAAAATCCGAGATCTGGCTCACGCACTTTCGCGTGTTAATCTGTTTTAATTGGGGGATGAATTGCTGTTTCTGCTGAGACGAGATCTCTTGGCACTTCCCGTCAACTTTTTAAACTTTTTTCGTCCGTTAAGTTGTTTAGATGTACGAATTTCTCAAAACTTGGCTCGACGAAGCTTCAGTGTGCTTCTGAGTTATAGATGGCTTTCTCCAAGCTTTGTTTGAACATTAACTTTTGTGCTATATAAGGATAGAAGGTTTTATTCTGGTGAATCAGACTTTTATGGTTCATCTGACGAGAGTTCGGCTGGTCCATCAAATAGAAGTTGTACTGTTCAGTTAGGGTATATCATAAATATTGCCTTTTCGTTTTCATTGCAAATGATTTTAGAAATTTGGTTGTCACTTTTCTTCTTAGCTTATTTTTTCTCAATTTTGTAGAATGTTACTGAGTGTTTTAGTCTGATTAAGTATAATATAATCCTATGAGTTTTTGCTCGTCATTCAATCTGCTTTCTATTGCTTATGTTGCATATCAAGCATGTGGATCTACTGCTCCTTATGGAGTGTCGAACTGTGAATAAATCTTGCTATTATGTGTTACAGCTTTGAATGTTGCCTGCAAGAACTTGGGTCTTGAGGAAGGCATGTTGGTGTGATTGCAGTCTGAGATCATGGTCTGGATGCAATTAATTTTTTATTTTCGGTAATATGTTTGTGGGGTATCCTGATACTGGATGTTGTGCTTGCTGTATGCGTTCACCAGATGCCGCATCACAAAATTAAGTGCTTTTATACAAATTGGTGCAAAGCTGTCATCATGTGAACTGGTTGTTATATTGTGGGAATAATGACTTTGACTTTGTTTAAAATCAGTACGGGTTTTCAATATGGAAAGTTGTCAATTTAGACATTAGGAGGAATTTGCCCTCATGGTTTCTGAGATGGTCACATGGCATGGTTCATTAAAGTGTTGGAATATTCTCCATTAGTTTGCAAAGTGCTGATGGTATTTTTGAGTTGTAGTCAAGGTACCTTGTTGTAGAGTGGTCCACAGCGATATAATGGAATTCTCGGTTTGGTTGAGCATTGCTGGGTGTGTCTTCTTGTAGGCTGACATCATAATGGAGGATTATATATGCTGATTGAATGCTGGTCTTTCCAATCGTATCTTGAAACATGAATATTTCATTGGAGTACTCCCATTTTCTTTTTTCTTTTTTCTTTCATTGGTTTAATGAGGTTGAGTTGGATAATTTTATACTAGTTCACGGTATTGGATTTTTTTGTTAGTACGTTATAAATTGTTTTATAGTTTATGTTTCATGGGTTGCGGGTTGGTATGAAGAGTTGCTGAAGATCCCTAAACTTTTGGATGCTTGTTTCATTTGGGTTATTATTCCTTTCGTTTACGAGGTTATTTCTTAATTTACGGGTGTTATCAATGGTTAATGACGAATCAGCACACTCCTAATGCTTCTGTTCATGCTTTTATTGAGCAACCATTAAGCTTTGGTTTGGGTCGAAATTTGTGAAATTATATTGCCTTTAAGCAGTGGCTTTTTGGTGTTTGACTTCTAACAAAATGCTTGGCTGGCTTCTGGAAACAAGTGGAGGAAGTATATGGGCATTGGGGCTTTTTTTAACACTGTGGTACAGTTCATGCTGTTGGGTCTCTCTTGATCCTTATTCGTGGTGTGGTTCAGCTGAAGGTTTCGGAATAAGCTTGTAATGGGGTTTGGTTCCTATGTTGGTTATTTACTAGGCATATTTCCATCTTTTTTAGCTGCAGTCGTTATCTGTGGATAAAATTCCTTTGCTAGCTACTACCTCACTATGTACTAAATTTGGTTGCTCCAGATCCATGATTCAGGGTTCGTAATTCGGGTATATTTAGGTTAGATTATCCAATGGTTTACAGGATAGGTGGATTTGGCACTTGAATGTAGGAAAAATCTTGACGACCGAATGGTTCGTTTGTGGTAATACCTATGGTTGATTTGCTTGTGACACAAGCTATATTCTCTGTTAAGGTGGACTAGGTGCTGAGAAGTGACAAGGGCAATTACCATGTGAACTTAGTCCATTTGATGGTCATGTTTACTCTTTGTTACTATCAATAATGAGAAGATGCTGTGCATGAGGATATCTGCACTTGCAAACTTGTTGATTTGGTTAGTTGACAGTTTTGTGGTTGCTGATCTCAAGTCATCACAAATATATTACAAATCCACAACTTTTTTCATTGGGTTGTCAGGGTTTGCTTACTATATACATTGCTGCTATTTTTTTCCAGGGTATAGAACTCGTGCAGGATCTGCATCTCCTGTGCGGCATAGGGATGCAGATCATCGTTATGGATCTGCGTTTGATCATTCAGTTGGTGTGTCACGCAGCCGTGAATTTGGTAGCAGGAGGGATCCTGGTAGATATCGAGACCCTTCGCCTCCTCATGCTCGAGGAAGGGGTGGTGGCAGGCCATTTGGTAGAGGTTTTGATGGGCCCCCATTTGGTCCTGGGCCTTTCCGAGGTGATGGAGTGAGTAGAAATAATCCAAATGTGCGACCAAGGGAAGGAGATTGGATCTGCCCAGATCCTCTGTAAGTTTATTTATTGCTTTTAATATTTTAATTTTCTTTTCTTTCCTACTTTTTTAACCTCTTTTCGTAATCTGTGGTTTTTTAATAACTTTCACAAGAGTTTCTTTGGTTTTTATCTGTAGAGTTTTACGAGAAGGAAATGATAGTTATTGTAGAAAATCTGAATTAGAGATCAACAATGGTGATCAGTTTTCATTCACGAGTTTTGAAATTTTGTTGCAAGTTCTTGATTTAACTTTTTGCCAATTGGGTGTGATTATGAATGGTACCTTTATAATCCTATTAACTTTATAACACTCACAAGGAACTTTTAGGATAGAGTTAATAGGATTATATAACTTTATAACACTCACAAGAAACTGATTCTCTGATAATAGTGATGGGAATAGAGTTTTGAACACTGTTACTTTTTTAAAGGGATTAGCATGTTACCGCTAGATCCTTCCCTTTTAGCTAGATCTTTTGGCAAGTTTTAGTTAGCTTTTAGTGTTTATGTAAGTTTACGTAGCTTTTAAGGAGTATCTAGTACAGATAATTTGTCTTTGTTTCTCACATTATTCTGTGTGTCTCAGGTGTGCAAACTTGAACTTTGCTAGGCGAGAGTACTGTAACAACTGCAAGCGGTTTCGCTATGCCCCTGCTGGAAGTCCAAGGAGGGGCTATCCTGGTCCTCCACCTCCTCCTCCTCCCCCAAGGCGATTCCCTGGGCCTCCAATTGATCTTTCTCCGGGAAGAACAGCGAATGGCTATAGGTCTCCTCCTCGTGGTTGGGCCAGGGATGGCCCTAGAGATTTTGGGCCTGGTGGTCTGCCACCTCCTCGACATGAAAGCCGATTTCATGATCACATGCGTAGAGATAGGCTGGATTTTCCAGAAGATGACTACAGGGGAAGGAACAAGCCAATGCCACCAGTGGGTTGGGGCCATAGAGACCGTGGTGGAAGGGACAGCTTCTTCAGCGGAAGGAAAGGTTATGAAAGGCGGCCACCAACCTCACCTCCAGGTCTGCCACTTGGTCCTCCTCATGGGGGCAGATGGTCACGTGATGTGCGAGAGAGGAGCAGATCTCCAATTAGGGGTGCTCCAGCACTGAAAGACTATCGTCGTGATATGTACATGGAGCGGGGTCGAGATGATCGAAGAGGCATAGGGCGAGACCGAATTGGAGATGGATATTAGAAATATGTAGGATCGACTTGCAGTTGCAATCTTGTCGTGCGAAGAGATGCTTGTGAGTGTGATTTTGTGTTGAGTAGGGAAAGGTCAAAGGGCTCTAGACAGGACTGCTTAGGACTGTAGTGATTGGTTTTTCGTTCTGAGCTGCCTTTTGATAATTTTGTGAAGGCCCTTTTTTAACAGAGTTTAGTAATCTCTTATCAAATCTTTTAAACCCATTCTTGAGCAGAAAGAAAACAATTAATAATTGTTAGTTATATGTTTTTTTATGATTGCCTCAGAAATCAGTTTCCATTGTGGAGGGCGGCCAGCGACTACTGATTCTGAAAAGGCAGCACCCGCAGCACTTATCCATTCCAGGTTGACGAGCAATTTCTTTCTTTTTTTTCTTAAATTGTTTTAAAAATGGACAAAATCTATTTTTCATGTGAATAGAAAAAAAAAAAATGATGATGGGACGAGCTTACGGTATTTTCTGGTGATAAGTTTAAAATGTATATTATTTTATGAGTCTTGTATTTTAGTTAATAATGAAAACCAAGCTTCCAAGACATAAAATGTTCAGTTCAGACCATAGGGTGGATCAAATTTGCTTTGATTTCGGAGGAGGAGTTGTGGTAGGGTTTTTTTTTTCTTTAACAAATTATTGAAATGATATATAAATTCTTAAATTAATAAAATAATTCAAATTATGTGCAACTATAAAGTTATTTACGAATTATTTGATTTATTTTTTTAAAAAATAAATTCATAAAATATTTTAAAGAAAAGTATATTCAGAAATGAAATTTTGAATCAAAATCAACAAGTTTGTAAAGCTACATTAAGTTTATCATTAGTAATGAAGTTCTTAAAATTAATTTTAACTCTTTATTTAATTAGTTTCCAAGGAAATGGCAATGATAGATAATAAATTAAGAACAGGTAATAATTGATAATAAATTAGATATTGAAATGGTATAAGAGTATTTTTCATGTTTATGCTGAATTTAAATTTAATTATCGTGATTAAATCTGAACCGTTAATTTGTCACCTCCAAATCCTATAAAGTCTCCCATAATCAATGATGAATCCATCACAAACAATACAGCAAAACTTAACCTAGTTGTCCCCTCCAAGTCAACAACTTGTCTTTCTTCTTTAGCGCCATTTTTTATTTTATTTTACTTTTTAACCAAGCGGAATCTCTGACAAATTCCCACGTTTTAAATTCCACCTCTCATATCTTATCCCACCAGTCAGGTTCTTCCAAATTTCTTCAGTCGCTTCAGATCTACGACGTGGTGATAGATGATTGAGTAAATTATCCGGATTCTCTGCGTTTGATAACACCTAAGTTTCTCTTAAGGCACACAAACTTTTGCGTAACATTCATGTATCTGAAAATCCAACGGCGGATCACTTACCACAATTTGTTCCTATGAATTCTCACCGTCGGATTTGTTCATTTAATATCCACCGTCAGATAAATATAGGAAGCAAATCGCACCCTTCAATATAGACAAAAATTGAAATTTCAAAACATCAACGAAGAGAGGGAGGAGAGACAGAAGAAACATTAAACAACCAAGGCCCTTTTGCTGCTCATCTCCGTTCCCTTTTTTTTTCATTTTATTTTATATTTAATTTTTACAGTTCTCTCAATCACTGCACCAAATTTTATTTCTGTCTCAACAGTTCTCTTCTTGATAGTTTCTTGCTTTCTTTTTATTTATGAATCGAAGTTCTTCCGAAATTTTTAAGAAATCATCGGTGTGAATCTTGAGCTGAGAAATCGTGTAATCTGTTGTAATCTGATATTTAAATGCCCTCAAATTGGTATCCCGATCTGTTATTTAGCTAATTCTAGTTGATTTTTTTAAATTTGTACGATTGTTGAAGAGTAATTGGTGGATAGAGCTTGAAAAGCTTTATTTCTTTTTTCAACTTGTAAAATAGTTAATTTCTTTAAATTTTGATGGGGGAGGGCGAGGGAGGGGAATTCCCTCCAAGGAAGGCGCAATCGGAGAGCAGCGGGGAATATCCGGCGAAGAAGCTCGCGAGGCAACTCGATTTCACCGGCAGTTTTGTCAGTAATGTGGTTTTACCGGAGCACCCGCAGTCACTGGCCATGCCGGCCAACACTCAGTCCCAACCGCAGCTGAAGTCTGTTGTACCACCTGTGCCGCCGCCGCCGGCGGCCACTCAGCCACCAGTGAGGGTTCCGTAAGTTTGTGCAAATTTTTGTGCTTGCTAATGGGAATTTTTTTTATTTGTTTACGGAAATTGGTTCTTGAGGTGTCAAATTTATTTAAACTTGTTTCCCGGATTCATGTAAAGATCGTTCTTTTTTTTTTTTGGAAGTCTTGATATTTCCATTGTTTGGTAACAATTTGCGGATTCTGATTAGCTTTTTATTTTTTCATATTTTTCCTTCTGTGGCTCACTCTGGTTCTTCAATTTGGCTGCTTTGTTTGAACATTTCTAGCTTCATTGCAATCATTTATTTCATATTTTTGTTCTGCTATGAGAGGTTTTATTCTGTCTGACATAAGTTAGTTGTTAAATAGCTTACGTCATTTTATTAAACTATCTTTGAGATATTTTGCGGTAACATTGAAATTGATGGTTGATTTGAGTCATTTGCGCATTGGATTCAAATCTTGTTAAATTTTACATTTTTGGCGTGGGAAGTGAGATTGGATCACCAATCAGCACTGCATTTTCTTCTTAAAATGTATCAAACCTTTCACGAGCTGACAATATTCGTGGCTTGGTTAGAATTTTGTTCCCAATACAATTTATTTGTCACCTATTAAAGTCTCTGGCAACCTTTTCTTATGGAGAAACAGAACTATTCCATGGAGTGGGAGTAACAATTTTGCTTGTTATGGATGTAACCGTTTCTTAGATTCCTCAGTCCTGAGAAGCGGTTATCTGACGAGTCAACTAAGAGTGGTTTAATAAATTTTCCCAGGATTGTACATTCTGATTACAAGTGCTTTTGTCAATTGTATGATGCATTTAGTAGAAGCATTGTATTGCATACCATGCAGAATAGCTGTACCTTTATTGAAGCTTGCTACTGAAATTGATTTTGTTTTAATCCTACAATTGATTTCTTCAGAAAACCAGAATCCCCAAAATCAAGATCAAGGCCCAATATTGAAGTAAAGGATAGTACTCCAAAGAAGCAGAAGCAGTGTAACTGCAAACACTCTCGCTGTTTGAAATTGTGAGTTATATCACCTCCATAGAGACTCGTTCATGATTGAGGATCATTGATGGGTTGATATATTTTTGTGTGAAAGGTGGTATTAAATTTTCAATTCATACTGATATGATTGGCCCATGGTCCCATATTTACACTTTGTTATATGTTGAACACTCTGTTGCCATTTTTTCATAAACTGTTGTATACCAAGTGAAGGAATGTGCTTTGATTTACAGTTTATTCTTTCCGCCATCTGGGAAATTAAATGTTCGTCTGAAGCTTTGGATGTCTAATAGAAGGGCTAAATGAACTTTTTTTTATAGGAAGGGGTGATATATTAACTTGTTAGCTAATAGTTTATTACCACATTAAAAAATGTGGTTTCTTGCATAATTTGTATAAAGGTAATAAATTGCAGCATTATTTTCCTTATTGCTTTCCTACTTTTCCATCTGTGTGTTCATGCACATATATGTTATTCAGTTGACTCTTTTATTTGTATTGAACCTAAGGATTTGCATAATTTAATGGATAACACTGTAATATGAGCTGTTTGGGCTAGTGTGAAATGCTTAGGTTTGAGTGGAATAACTCTAATTGTTAGAATATTTTATGTTATTTCTTTAAAACCCAACTCTGACAAATATTTTTGTTCAACATTACCTAATAGTTTTGCAGACATGCAACTTTAGATGATTTCTGAGATATGAGATTATTGAAAAAGAAAATTCACCTAGGTTTGCCTACCTACGTCTTGGTCCGGCTTCAAACTATTGATGTTTCAATTCTTTTAATCTTATACGGAATAATCCTCATATTTTTAACAATTAGATGTTAGAAATAAGAGGAACCACATATTTATTCTGCAGATTTGTGCTTCATTGTTGGTTCAATTCAGTGTCAAAACCCACTTTGTGCTTCAGTAACCAAAACATGCAATAATCACTTGACTAAGCCAATATTTTCGCCTTCCAATTATTTTTTATATTTTACAAATGTCTTAGGTTGAGTTACTCGCTCAAGGTAGATGTGGGGAGCACATATTAACACTAAGAGAACAATCCTATGCATATGGTCCATGCAGCTATGCAATTCTGTAGGGAAAATTTTGGTAGTGAGAAAGGTCATGTAAATTTTATTAGGATTATTTAAATAGTAGATTAAATGACATATATTAGTGAGTACTTTGAAATAGTTGATTGAAATTATCTCCTTTAGTGACTTTAACACTTTATATGAAGGGAAATATTAAAAATGACTCATTTAGGTTGTTTGGATGCATGTGATGGACGTTGTAATGTACCCTTAATCTTTTATACTTCTTAATGACTAATGACGATTCTCTTATATGCCAGTATGTACTATGGTTGCATCATCTTTAACAGTTGTCTAAAAATGGTTTATGTGTGGACCATAATGCAAGTTATTGGTTTCTATATGATATTTATGATATTTAGCTAAGTTTTGCAATGTTTTAGGTATTGTGAGTGCTTTGCATCTGGAATATATTGTGATGGATGCAATTGTGTAAATTGTCACAACAATGTTGAAAATGAGGCAGCCAGGCGAGAAGCCGTTGAAGCAACTTTAGAGCGTAATCCAAATGCATTCAGGCCAAAGATTGCTAGTAGCCCACATGGAACACGGGATAATAGGGTATGTGGGTCAACACTTTGTGTACTTTTTTTCTGCAAGCTGCACTCCGCAAAATTTCATTTAGCGGTTGCTGAGATTTACTTGTAGTTTGTCTAATATTGATTTAACAAACTAGATATTTATTGTCTTAGCTAATTAAGGATATGTTTGGATTAAGGTGTTGTGGCTTTTAACCCACAACTGTTTTGGAATGGATCATTAGATGTCAAGGTATAAGTAGAAGGGTGAATGGTAAAAATAGTTGCCTGGTAAAAGTGGGTGTTACCAAACACTTCAATTGTTATGCTTTCAAAGTTAAAAGTAGAAGCACAAGAGTCCCAAACCTACCCTTAATCAATTTGGCATAATATGTAATCAGGAGATTTTAACTGAATATTGAGGCAGTAGGTAATTGCTGGATTTCAGTGAGCTTTTTTCATGATATGCTATTAACAATTTATTCTTTTCTGGCTGCTATTGACAAACATATGGACTTGTTCAAATGATTGTAGGAGGAAACAGGCGAATTTTTGATGTTGGGAAAGCACAACAAAGGATGCCATTGCAAGAAATCAGGCTGCCTTAAAAAGTACTGTGAATGCTTCCAAGCAAACATTTTGTGCTCTGAAAACTGCAAATGCATGGATTGCAAGAACTTTGAAGGAAGTGAAGAGAGACAAGCTCTCTTTCATGGAGATCATGCCAACAACATGGCATACATTCAGCAGGCAGCGAATGCTGCAATAACTGGAGCAATTGGTTCATCTGGCTATGCATCTCCACCTGTCTCTAAGAAGAGAAAAGGTCAGGAACTCTTCTTTGGGTCAACAGCCAAGGATCCATCAATACAAAGGCATGGACATTTTCCACAGGCAAGCTGATTTTGGCATATTACTACAGTTTTTTGTACTTGTTTTCATTAAAGGAAATTGGTGAATGTTCCTACTGCAATACCCTCTGTATAGGGAAGTTCTTTTACTGCTGCTTCTTGTTGGTTTATGTGGTAATGTTCTCTATCATTATTTTCAGGTAGTGATTTCTGAGCTCATAATAGTGATATTAAGTGCTTTTTCTTTTCTTCCATATTTTACCAGGCAAACCATATCAGACCTTCCACATCCTCTACCTTATCTTCCATTCCAGTTGCTCGTGCTAGTAGCAATGCAGCAATGGCCCCTTCGAAATTCACATATAGGTATACGTGGTTGTCTTTTAACAAAATATTACTAATGTGCTTCTTTACAATGCTAACTTTTATATAATGGCTCAAGGTCTCTCCTAGCAGACATTATCCAACCGCAGGATTTGAAGGAACTTTGCTCAGTCTTGGTGGTAGTAGCGGCAGAAGCTGCAAAATCACTTACAGGTAAATGTGTCTAAAACCTTTTTAGGTCAACCTCCGATACTTACGATGTCTAAGGAGCAATTTGTCATCAGATGTTAACGCCACACAAATACGTCAGAATTTTAGTTGTATTTGGTTGTCTTAGAATCTTTTGATTTTGTTCTTCTACATTCTAGTGACTATAACCTGTTTGATGGTATTGGCCATTATTATCTTCTTATTGACTGTGATTATTAAATTTGCTTATCGAGATTCATTGTTCTTTAAGAAGCTAGTTATTTGTTACAGATGTTTTTTTGGCTTTCTTTATTATTCCTAATTATTTGTTGAGGATCTGAATTGCAGTATACAAAATACTTCTGCTCCATTTTCGTTGTTTATTTATCACCATCAGTTTCTTGAAGCAGTTATGTCATTTCCAATATCTATTTGCATTTAAAATCATTACAATCCTATCATTGTCCT
This sequence comes from Azadirachta indica, assembly GCA_022749755.1. Taxonomy (NCBI): domain Eukaryota; kingdom Viridiplantae; phylum Streptophyta; class Magnoliopsida; order Sapindales; family Meliaceae; genus Azadirachta; species Azadirachta indica. Next base: position 12,527,561 of record CM040446.1, read on the forward strand.
AGAATGATACTCATATATGACACCATGGTATTTAAATACTGTTAATGACTGGAATCTACCCCCTGTTTCTGAATTTGCTTCTCGTGGAAAGATGTTGAGTCACCCTGCCACTAATAGGGTATTACAACTTTTATAAATACTTCTTTTTTTGACCTAATTAGCCTTTATTTAAATCTATACTTCTAGACCAAAGAAATGCAACAGAAAAGCAGGCTGAAGATCAGACTGCAACTTCCCTGGCTTCATCAGGTCAAGACAGATTACAGAGCCACAAAGATTCGGATGTTGAGAGAACTGTGACTGATGATTGTTCAAGTGCAAACCAGGCTGATAAAGTTGGCCCTGACGATTCTGGTTCAGATGGTTCTGATGTGCAAAAAGCAAGGCCAATGTCTCCTGGAACTCTGGCATTAATGTGTGATGAGCAAGATACAATGTTCGTGGCAACTGCTTCACCAAACAGGTTGACGCGCCATGGCTGTAACGCATCTTCACAGTTGCCTTATGGACAAGACATGACAGAGGTTTATGCAGAGCAAGAAAGGGTAGTTTTGACAAAGTTTCGAGATTGCCTTAATAGGCTCATCACCTTTGGAGAAATAAAGGGCAAGTTACTCTCTTTTTTGTTCACTTTAATATGCTGTGAATTCAATATAGCAGGTTGAAGTTTTCAAACTTGAATAACCATTTTAGTAGACAAAAAATTCAGTGCATTTTCTTAATATGCTTTCAAAACGGTTATTGACTGGAAGTTTGAAAAAGACACCACAACCTTCTAGTTTGATTAATGATTGACTATGGATTAGAGAGGCACTATTCTAATGGCATGCCAGTACACGTCTTTGTAATTGCAAATTTTGCATCAGCACAATTAGGACATTCTGCTTGGGAAGTTGGTATGGCATGCTTTTCTGCAACTGGTCAATTTTAAGATTCAAACTTCGGTTACAGAGAGGCTGCAGTTGGCTCATTATGAAGTGTCTTGGAGTCCAAGTGCTTTATTCTCTTTGTTCTTAGTGATTCCTTGCATGCTTTTTGCGTGCTGCGATTGTTGGGAACTAATGATTCATTTCCACTCAAACATTACAGAAACAAAGTTTTCATCATTATCCAGAAGTGATTTAGGGAGTCAAAAAGATCCACTCAGCAATGGCAGAACAGAAGTAGGAAATCAACAGGCACCTGTCAATAATGGCATTCCCAAGGTTTTTGGTTCATCTACACTTGCTCCACCTGCATCCAAGATGTCTCAGATGGTTACTACAGCAATTGCCATTTCTAATGATGATCCTCTTAGGATCTCAGCCCTTCCAGGGGAGAGGGATGTTAAATCAAAGACCGAAAACAAGATGTAAAAAGATATTAACACTGCAGATTGGCCTAAGGTAAGCCACTCTTACTGTACTACTATGCCATTGTTCAATCCGGCTCGTCTTCTGTGCAATCTTCAGACAGCCTCGAGCCTCATTGTGGGAATTGGAACTGACCATCATCTAATTTATCTCTTGCATTATTAATATATTTATAATTGCAATTTTACTATTCGAGCCCATTTGGTGTAAATTGTCGAGCCTTAACATTTCACTGGGTATAATTTTACACTACTATATGCAATTGACCATTATAGATAGTTCTAGATGCTAGGAATCTTCTTGACCTGTTCACATTTTTAGAAATAAAAAGAGTAGCCATGTCATGATTTTTCATAGAATATGTAACTTAATTCCATTGAAAAGTAATTACATTACATAGTTTTAATTTTAGTTTTAGTTTACATTATGGTCCAGAATACATATATGAGGATGAGCTGTTGTCGTTGTAACGAGATACTCTGCTGACTACTCGCAGATATATACTACTCTTTTCTCCTAGTGTTTTACTTTTTAGCATAGTTGTCGAATTAGATTTTCTTATTGTTGACATTATGTTCTCAAATGGAAATATTTACTTCTAGCATTTTCATGACTAGATTTTTTTTTTTTTTTTTTTTTTGCTTTTTCCAAATTCTTTCCGCATGAAAAAATTACTTTTTTCGTCTTCTAGACTTCTAGTTTCTGCGTTGCAGCTGTGGATAAGAGGAAATAGTGTCGATGTATTACCAAGGCCGCTGCAATTTGATTGACTGAACTACAGAGAGAGAGAGAGAGAGAGAGACACCCAATAATGTTTTTATTGGGGTTAATTTTATATAATCCCTCAATGTTTTGTCAATCGTCAAGTTAGCCCTAATATTTTTGAAAATAGTCCTTTTGATCCCCGGATCAAGATCATTAGCATCTTTCATTAACGTTTAACAATTGGTCTTTCTTTAACTATTACAAAGTATCATTTCGACCTTGAATCTTTGCAAGCAAATGGGAGAATTTACATTTCCCCCCTATTGTTTAATATAATATCCTATTTCTATCCTATCATTTTGGAAATGTCTTGATTCCCCTCTCTGATACATAATAGTGTTAAGAAAAATAATATATGAGTTTTTAAAATTTATACTATTAAATTAATTAGTGCCAGTAGTTTTAAAAATATTTATAAAAATTTTAATTTATTAAAAAATTATGATTATATCTTTATATAATAGTAATTAGATAAAAAATTATTTTCAACTCTTGTGTGAAAATAAAATGCAAAATAATAATATATGTTATTTTATAACATATTGATAACCAAATATTAATTAATATATTATTGTTAACATATAAATTTATTTATTTTACGATAAATTAACAATTCAATATATTAATTAGGTATTATAAAATAAATAAAGTAAATCATAAAAAAATACTAATCTATAAATAAAATGTATTATAATACAATATTTATATTAATGTATTATAATATAATTTTAAAAGTTTACAATATATTAATAATTTAATACTATGTAGGAATTAGATAATAAATAAAATAAATTATACATTTAATATTTTTATTTATTTTTTTAGCTAACTACTATTAATTAAGGGTATAATTGTTATTTTATAATAATTTGAAACTTTATGAGTATTTTTAGAATTACTAGCTAGGACTAATCAAGTTAATGGGCTAAATTTTAGGGATTTACATGTCATTACTTCTTTTTAAGAATTTCAAATAATAATAAGTTTCATAACTCAAAAAAAATATATTTTAAACTAAAAACATTGGTTCCACAACTAAAAAATATTTTAAACTAAAAAATTTTTGTAAAAATTTAGAATATGTAATAATGTAATTTAATATTATTATATCAATTTATATAAATAGATTTGTATATTTAATAGTAATGATATGATTTTTTTCAATATATTATCTTTTACATGTATTAGTGAATATAAAAAAAAAATTTGTTATATTAAATATTAAATAAAATATTATATATTATTCTCAGAATACAAATTTATCTGAATTTTGAATTTTTTAAATATAATAAATTTATCTAAATATTAAATTAAAATTAAATGACCAATTTTATAATTTTTAAAATAAATAAAATATTAATGTTAAAAAGAAATTTTAAAATTAAATAAATTTATATTTAATGTACTTTAAAATAATATATATTATTATTTTTTTACTATTTTTTTTAGTTAGGAGTTGAAAATAATTTTTTAGTTAATTATTATTATTATTATATGAGGATATAATCATAATTTTTTAATAAATTAAAATTTTTATAAATATTTTAAAACTATTAAAACTAATTAAATTAATAATCTAAATTTTAGAAACTCATATGTTATTATATTTAACACTATTGTGTATCGAAGGAAGAAATAAGGGCATTTTCAAAACAATAGGGGAGAAAAGGGGTATTATGTTAAACAACAAGGGGGAAACGGGAATTCTCCAAAAACAAATTTACCTTTAAACATTTTCTCTTACAAGGCATGAGGTCTAGTTCTGCTTGCCCATTCTTCATTTCTCTCTCTCTCTGTCCTACAAAATTAAAGAAAGAGGCGAGGTTGGCATATGTATGCGCCTACATGGGAACGGTAGGCGCCTTCAGTTTCCAGTTCCTGGATATTTTTGTAATGTTTTAGAACAAAGCATTTTGGATGCATCACAATTTTTGTTTTCATTTTAAAAAGTTTAGATGAGAGTAAGAAATCACACCTACAAAACATTAGATCTTTATCTTGAGATGGCACAAAAACATTAAACATATCTTAAATTACTCGAATTATATCCAAAAAAAATTCAATGTAATAAATTAAAAGACAAATAAGCGATTGGGAGTGGTAGTGCACATGGATGTTTAAAAATGGTATCGATCATTGTTTGAGGTGGGAGTGGTAATGCACATAAAATATTTTATAATTAGAGAAATTAGATAATAAAATGAATTTTTTTAATTTGTAATTGAAATACAAAAAGATTAATCTACTCGTTCATTTTAACTTCAACAAAAGCATATTGCATTCTAGGATTGACAAGTGTTTCTAAAAATATTCTGAATCTAAATTTTGGACACATTAAAATAGTTGGGCCTTGAAACTTTTTGGCATACAACCATGAAACCCATCCTTTTAGGGAGTTGGGTTGATCCGAGGCCCAACTATTGGATTGAGGTTCACGTTTCAATTGTATAACTAAAAATAAAAGATTAAAAATTTTGGAAGGAAAAAGGATCACTGCTTCTAAATTGAACCTAGGCAGTGAAGCCACCTCCTGAGGACTTTTTCATGCATATGATAAGCAAAGTTTTTTCCAATTTTCAGTTTATCTAAAACGTTGACGCTTAATTATATTCTACAAAATATATTTACCTAATTAAATAGCTTATTTACATTGACATCGTCAGTCATATGAATGTTTATCATTTTTCTTGCATATTTCTGTTAGTACGCTCTTCCGTCCTCAATTAATTTATAGAATGAAAATAATTTGAGTTTTGATGATATTTACTACTTATTAAGAGTTCGATGATAATATTTCCTTTGAGTTTTGGTTGTGTTTTTGGTTTCTAAAGAGAATAATAAGATACTGATTGATTAATCAGTGCTGCTTGAAATATAATAAGCAACCCGGCGGTTGAATCCGATACGAACTGGTGTAAATGACTCATCTCAGTAACAGAAAACATGAAAATTTCATGAACATTTATTTCATAAAATACCAAACAATTATTGATTCTCGGATTTTTCCAGAGTATAAAAAACTAAGGAAGCACATAATAATAATATAATAACATCAGCTTTATTTTCAGAATCAAACCATATGCTTTCTTAACATATAATTATAGCTTAGAGGCGGGACCTTGATGTTGAAGACGATGACACCACTGGTGCACTCTGCACAGTAAATAAAAAGAATTATTTGTAATTTCACGAGAGATAAGAATTTCCTTCAACTTGGTAACTACATAACTCCAGTGAAGCTAAGTTTCCTTCCATGAACAAGAATTAAAAAAAAAAAAAATTTGGAAAGTGCTCAAGAGGTTGCACCAGAGAAATCAAGGATATAAAGGCATTACAAAATCCCAACACCAAGAGGTGCAGAAGGTAAACTGCAAACTCAATAAACATTGTAGAGAGGTGGTCTATAAGTTGAACTCAATTCAGCAGAATGAGCACTAAACCTTTAACTTAAGAAACCTAAAACTGAAAAAAGATAGAATATGGGTCTTACCAAAGGTATGCCTTTCATTGCTCTTGCTTCCAAGAATTTCGATGGTTTGAAAAAGTTACCATATGTTTGTGACCATTTGTTTAGACTAGTATATATATGCTTTGCCCCAACTGAATCGGCCCAGAAGACAATGCCACCACTGCACAGAAGATAAAATTGCTATGAGATTCAAGTGCTGCACCCCACAAGCTCACACTCAATTTGTGACTATATAATATTATAAAATAATTTTATAGGAGACTAAAGTTGTTTGCCGTTGTATGCAGAGAAAACAGAGCTGCACATTATATTGGATAACATAATTGTCTAGAATCACCTACTGTGATCTTGCTCTTTACACACCAAAGGAATAATGTAATTTGTTCCCTGACCACTGGAAAGGTGTTACGCTTGCTTGCTAAAAAACATCCAGGTTATTATTTGTGATTTAAGTAAGAATCACAACCCACATGGTAACTAGTAGGCATTGCTGCAATAACTAGAGCAATAAAATAAACTAGAAGTCTATGTATTGATCAAAGGTCTAGAACTTGAGGTCACTGGCTAAGATGCTAACCGGTAATTTGGGAAACTCATTCCAAGAACTGATGCAATGTCAAGGTCTGAGGCTCGAACTACTATTCCTTCTTCCAGAACACGACAAGACTCATTCACCACCGGAAAGAGTATCATCTCCAGAATTTCTCTGTCAGTGATTGATATAGGCTGCCAGATTAAAATGAACGATAATATATCAGCAATTCTTCAACTGAAACTACTTGGTCAGTTTATCAGACGAAGTGTGTAAAATTTTCAGGTGCATTGGCTTGTAAAATCAATTTAAACAATCAGGAATATTAAGTGCCACTAGCACGTTAAATTTTGTATCAGAAAGTCTTACCTTTCCCCCAGGCATAACATTGGTTAATCGTCTAGACTCCTCAATAATTGGTAGCACTGAAGGATCAGGTCTTGGCTTGCTTCCCTTTTCAAATATGTATAATCCTTTTCCATTCTTTTTCCCTGAAAAAAGTTCACATAATGTCAAATGACTGACTTGACAAATCAATAGCAACAGGCAGAAAAATACAAAGGGAAACGAAATCCTTTGTCACCATTTCGTCCACTTTTCAGCAACAAGTCTACCAAAGGACTTGTGAATGTGCGATCAGGAAACGCTTCGGCAAATACCATTCTAGTTGCAGCAGCTACTCCATATCCTGCTACATCCAGAAGCCTACATGTGTATCCATGGAGAATTCGTCATTGCTCAGAAAGATGCTTTAAGCTAACTTTAGATGCTTGTTCTAGAATGAATCAAACAGAAAATACACCCCAAGGCTTCACCAGGAAGCTTGAGTCACTAGAATACGTAATCAAATATTAAGGCACTATAGCAAAAACTTCATACCTTGAGACTTTGCCCAAGCATCAAAATTTAGAAACATCGAAGGTACTATAGTGTTTATCGATTTTACAATAACAAAATTATCCCAGTAAGCACTTCTTTGGGCGCATAAAGTGAAGTGCTGAGGAAAATAAAATGCAACCAGAATCTTAAACATGCTGGTTAACATGTTCTTAAGTGGCTTTAAGAGGATTAAACAGTGAAAAATGATTCAAATTGTTCTGAAATCGTAAATCATTGCTGACCATAATTATTCAGCATGGATAAAATCCACAAAATGGGAAAACCAGACTTTATAACATCCACCAGCACAAACATAAGCCATTAAATTGCCAAAGGAAGAAGATTACTCGAAAGGGCCGATGGGGAAGCCAAAACTTCTGATCACACTGTCGATTCTGAATACATCCACACCCAAATTGACCAGAAAATTAGCGCTTTGTGAATAAGGGAAGAACGCTCGATTGACAGCAAAGCCGGTGCAGTTACCCACCACAACCGAAACTTTCTTTATAACTTTCCCAACTGTCATGAGATCAAGAATAGTTTGTGCTGAAGTTTTCTCTGTCCGTACAATCTCCAGAAGGGGCATAACATGAGCAGGACTGTTTAATGAAGAGGCATGTCAAAGAAAGCATACACAAAAGGCATTCCTATTTTAGAGTGATACGAAAATAATCAACAAATTAAATAATAACAAAGAGAAATCTGTCTTCACTAACAAAATTAAAACAAAAATCTTGTGTACTGAATGAGTACCAAACAGTATAAGCATCTCTGAAGCTGTTGCAGAGCTATATATATAACAAATCTACTTGAATTTATGCATGCTCAGTTACAATCTATGCATATTATATCCCAGCTTAATACCATTGTGCAAGTAGAGTTTCCTCATAACATATACTGTATTGTTTACCGGTCTTAAAGGAGCAAAGATGATGGGGAAGAAATTAGTCAAAACAAAACCCCCACAACAAAAGGAAAAAAATTGTCCATTATGAATTTTCCAAAATCAAATTGAGGGGAACAAATTTTGCAAAAACTAATATCTAAAATATTCAACATTTGCTTCCTTCATCAGGTGAGCCAAACATTGAACTACATTAGAAAAGTTTTGATAGTGGCATTAACCATAGAGTTCAGACATTAATCATTTGGACGGAAGACAAGTGAAGAGGGAGCTGTGTTTGAAAACAGCTACCAACCATCCAGAAAACGAACTGCCAAGTCCAAAACAACTCTAACATCACCCTACAACCAAACCAAACCAAACACCCTCTCCAGCCAACTTTCCCAAGCGAAATTTCTTGCTCTGCCTCTATGTTAATAGCTTAACCTGACTTAAGATGTATAAAGCATATGGGCTCCTTAGGAAAATATCAAGAGAGAATCAGGTAGAAAGAGGAAACGGCTTAAAAACCTGAAAAAATGCGCCCCTATGATTCGATCTTGAGAGCTGGTCTTTGCTCCAACTATGTTCAGGTCAATAGTAGAAGTGTTTGTTGCCAAAATGCAGTGAGGAGAGCAGGCTTTTTCTAGTTCGCTGAATATTTTTTGTTTCAGAGGAATTCTCTCAATGACTGCCTGCAAATAGAAATAACTATAAAAGACCTTTTTAACAGTAAGAACAATATATATGCCTTATTTACATCATTTATTTATAAGATCTTTCAAAACTGTAAAAACCTAAATAAATGAGTAGAAGAAAATATGAGCGCACATGAAAACCAAAGGTAAGCTTAAGACTGCTGTATCCCAATTTACACAGAGCCAAAGCAACCAAGATTGGAAAAAAGTTTCAAAACCAAGTCAAAAAGGAAAATAAGACAGCCCACCTCTATGACCATATCAACATTTTTAAAGTCTGAGTAGTCTAATACTCCTTTAAGCATTGTGAGGGCTTTATTTGCTTTATCCTCAGTCAACTTCCCTCTTGCTACCAAGTCTCGAACATTTGCTGTCACAAAAATAAAACGTAATTAGTTATCCAAAACCAACCCTCATCCCGCTGTCATAAATTTTCTTCCCTTTTCAGCAACAACTGTGACAAAAGAATGGCTACTGAACTGTTGTGTTGTCACACTTTAGAGCAATTAACATACATACCTCATAAAATTGTCAAGTTAGTGGCAAAGATACAACTGACACTATTAATACATCATGAAAGCTAGTATCTATTGCTCTTAATTGCACAATTATATTCTGACAGTAAATGTTAACTTCCTTCATTACCATAGCCAAAATAGCCATACATAACCAATATACCTGGTTGCATAGTCTTTGAATAATCAGAAGCAGAACAAATCCTGAACAACAGTTACCCCTAGTTATGGTAGCTCAACCCCACAAGCTCAATTTACACTTTTGTAATTGATATCGGGTAACACTTAAAATATAGGATTGCTTCTTGAGCATGTTCACTTTGGGATAAAGGCATAATGTTACTAAAAGAGAAATCCCATGTCACACTCATTCTCAGCTATCTTGTGAATGAAATAATCACCTTCTATTGTCTTTATCCCCTTCAGAAGATATTCAGAATTGATTTCCTTGAGGACAACATAAATATTGCTCAGAATAAGTGCAGTTGCTATGCCAGAACCCATCAGACCACCACCAATAACAGCAACTTTTTTTACACCCCTTGGTTTGAGCCCACTATCAGTAACATTAGGCACCTGTCAGAGCCAAAAGTTAGAGAATGTATTATTGAAGATGTGTGTACTATTCCTTAAACTATGCATTAAAAATGTAATTATCCTCCTTGACCAAACATCTTTCTTGAAAAAGCTAGAAAGATATTTTCACAAATTGGTGTCCAAGCTATTGGAGATGAGAACAAGGAGACATAAAGCTCAAAAAAATCCCCAAAAAAAGGAAAGAAGAAAAGAAAAGAGGTGTTGTCCTCCACTATCAAGTGAACAAGAAAATTTTAAACGTATGCAATCTGTAATCTAAAATGCTCAATAAAAGAGCATTGAAGCTGCCAACTCTGATTCAAAGACTAAATTAAAAGGAAATTTTATTCTAAATGCAGCAAAACCTTGTCAACTAACAGAAAGGAGTTTTCATTTCTGCTAAGATAAGTAATATAGCAATCCACAATGCCCAAAAAGAGTACTCTGACTCTAATACTTTCCTAGCAAACATGCTAAGAATAGAAGACGGTATGAAATAACAAGAACTTGACCAATCAGATAACAAGAAAGTATGGTGCCTCAAACTATACACTAACCATAAAAAAATAAGAGCTAGACAAACGCATCATATATAATCCAAAAACAGCTTAAACTACTGCATGTAAGTTCAAATTATATACAGAGATGTAACAAAATTTATGAGAACCATAATCTGCTAAAAAATCTAGCATGCTACTGGCATCTAGAAGATGAAATTTCAGACATGATTTTATTGTCTAATCCGCCTAGGTAAGACAGGGTTGAGTGGGAAAAAATGACAACTTAATTAAATTCATCCTGCAGTCTCTAACTTTCCATGATTGCTACATAACAGCCAATTACTTCAAATAATTGTAAGCTTTAACGTAAACCTAATTAATGTTATAAAGGATCCATGTTTCCATGTGAAAAAAGCACATCCTAAGGAAAGCGAAAGCATGCCTACCATAGACAGACAACTATAAAGAATAATGCAACTGTTACCATGCGAGCCAAATGTGAGGGAGTGTGTTTCACCCATACTGCTGAGTTTATCATCAATGAAGAGAAAGAAGAAAACAAAAAGGAACGAACAAAACACTATAGATTATAGACCTTGAATACATGCTTTACCTTTGATGCTGCACGTTGCGCAAAAAAGACATGAACAAGAGCCTTGGAAGTGTCCGACAAGACTAACTCCTTGAAAACTTTGGCTTCCTGAAATAATATATTCAGTATTAGCAAGTATATAAGAACACATTGTAAACCATGTATTTGAAAACAATAAAAAATGGTCTTTGTGAAACAAAGCATGGCCATAAAGGCATACATATCAAAATCAAGGACTCTCAATAAAAGCAGACACTGCACATGAAAAAGACGTAACTTCTCCACCCCAACACAGAACTGTAAACTGCTAGGATTAGAAGAAAACATAAAGATTCAATCCTGGAATCAATATAACATATGCATATTTAACAACCTCAGTAAATTCTGAAACAAAAAGTACCTTTAGAACGCCACTATATCCTCCATGAATTATACCCTCCTCAATCACATCAAGGCATGCTTGGTGCTGAGGCATATTTGGGGCAGTTTTCTTGGCTTGTTGTCTTGCAATTTTCAAAACCTCTCTCACTTCAGAAAGAGAACCAATCTTGTCTGTCTTGTGAAGGGAACGTATCCATGGTTTGCACATTGCTGCAATATCTAAAGCCCATTGACGAGATACTTTCAGCAACTCTTCAGAAGCCACAATAGCATCAATTAGACCCAGTTTCCTGCCCTCCTCAGACATGATTGATTTCGATAACTTCAAAGCACCGTAATAATACAAAAATCAGCATAATTTCATTACAAAATATTCCTGGAAGAAAAGCTAAGATGGAGAGTGATGCCCAACAGAATCTTAAGACAAAGAACATGTCAGGTCGCTTTGATCTTCGCACAACATAGACAAAAAAAGAACTTTCAATTATTTCAAACATTGTTAATCCATGTAGATATTCAGAGCATTTATTGTACTTCTGATGGGAGTTAGTTTACCTCAATTGCACCATTTAAATGCACAGTACTCTGTAGTCAAACACTGCATACTTTTCTTTTCTTTGATTGATAATACTCTGAAGAGTTTAACAGGCCAAGCACTCTAAATGAAACAATACCACAACTGTGCAAACTCTCAAAGACTTATAATTCAGGTCTTATCCAGTCATAGCAACTCAGTGAAGACCCAACCTGCTGCTCCCCTCCATTTCTTAGGTGAACTGAGAAATGGGAGAAGTTACGAGCTCTAAAAGCTAACCTTAGACACAATATACTTAACAGTGGGAAAAACAAAAACAGAAAGGAAGAATAAAAAATATTGCCATATCGGTAAATAGTTATATGGACAGCTTTATGAGTGGGGAGGCTTACCAGCATCATTTCAACACCCTTTGAGAGCCCCACCAGTCTCGGTAGGCGTTGTGTGCCTACAAAGCAACCACAGTCAGACATAAAATTTATCACTTAAACTGGACTGGGGCACTATGTAAGTGTACATGTGTGCATGTAGATATAAATAAAGTTATACCTCCAAAACCAGGAATAATCCCAAGTGTCAACTCTGGCAAGCCCAGTTGAGTCTTTGGAGCGGCAATACGTGCATGGCATCCCTGAATGACATTAACTGGCATGATTCAGTTGGAAAAGAATATGACAATCAATCTTTCAAGAAACATGAAATGTGAGGTCATTGCTGATCAGCAAAAAACACAAACCAATGCCAATTCTAAGCCACCTCCAAGGGCTAATCCCTCTACAGCTGCAACAACAGGCTTCTTGCAATCTGTGGTCATTAAAGAAACCAAGATATACATCATATGATTAAGAAAAAAAGAAAACAGAAAAAAGAATAATTTAAGAGACACTAATAGTAAAGTTAATTGAAGACCTTCAATCGCGTTGACAACAAGTTCAACTGATACATCAGGCATAAGCGAAGCATCCCCTGCCAGACCACAGAATACAGTTGCAAATGCACAAAATGAAGTCCAAAATAAACATCCTTAAAAAACATATACTCTTACAAAGTAAATAAATAACTAGTACCAGTCATGTGAACCTTCTGAAAGACATTGATGTCAAAACCACCAGAAAATCTTCCACCCTTGCCTTCAATGACCAAAGAGAAACAATATAATATCAGAAACCTATTTCCAGTATTCAAGAGCGAGAACTCTACTTCAACGCTTCATTTCTGTTTCTTTACTGGAAAGTGATATCTGCACCATCCTAACGTTATAAAGATAAACCATCTCTGTGAATCTGTTAACTTTTCAATGAAATATTTATTATTAATTGTTAAGGAGGACAGGAGTGACTATTATCAAAACCAAAGAATATCAACAACCAATTGATTTCCTCCAAAACGACGAGCAACAAGGAAAAGCAACTGATTTAGTGTGAGATTAAATTCAATCAAATTCAACTCAAAAGACCATCAAAACATAATTTCTTTTTGAAAACAGAACAAGTCCTTTGAATTCAAACTAAAAAACTAACCAGTCAAAACAATAGCCTTAACGTCGTCTCTCCTGGCGGCCTCTCCAAACGTCTCTCTCAGCCCATCAATAACTGCCCCAACAACAACATAAAAACTCATCAACCACGCAACTATGAATCGAACATTAAACAGATCCGACCACAAAAAAAGCCACAAATCAAACCAAAAACTAAAATCATCGTATTATGAACAGAAGAGTAATTGAGCTAACTTGGAATAGCTAAAGCATTGACCGGAGGATTAATCATGGTGATGACAGCAACGCCGTCGTTTCCAACCTCCATGGTAACTCGTGCCGGTGCCATGCTTAGCTCTGTTCTTGTCTACCCTTTTCTATTTCTTTTCTGTTATTGCTATCAAATCAGAATAGAAATTCATAGAACGTATATATATATATATATATATATATATATAAATAACAGTGTTGAGTTATGGATAGTCATTTTTTTTTTTTAAAGAAAATTGAATACTGATTTAACTTAAAATAAAGGATTATTAAATTATATTATTTGTTAATAGAGAAATTGACATGCACCTTAAATTTGGAAAAGTCCAGATACGGCTTGGGAAAATGGACGGCTTTCACATACACGTTCCTTTATTATCATTTTTATCTCTAATCTCTAATTTTAATAAAATAAAATATATTTATTATAATATAATAATTTAATTTTATTATTAAAATTAAATCTTAAAATTAAAAAATAATTATTTTAATAAAAAAAATTTATAAAAAATACTATTAAAAATAAAATTTTAATAATGAGCCAACTAAATTCATATATTAAAATATTTTTAACTATTATCTTTTACTTTTTCAATAATAATTTATTATTTAATTATAAAAAATTTAAATAAAATATTTTTAACATTTTATTTTAATATATTTTGTTAAAAAATTATATTACATTTATTATATTTGTTAAGAAAGATTATAAAACTTATAATTAATGTAAATAAAAATTACAAAAATAGATACATATTTGAAAAAAATTTAGATAAGAGTGAGAAACTTCACTATCAAATCACCATACCCTTACTTTTTATTATTACTTAAAGTTGAAATAATTTGGAAGCATCAACCATGCCTTAAATATTTTATTTATGCTTAGGAGGTTAAAAAAATACATACATGTTATATTTATTACAAATATATATATTATTTAATAAGAATATAAAATATATCTAATTAATAATTTTATTAATTCACGACATTAAATCTAATTTACATACTATAATTTATTATTTTATTTAAAAAAAATTTTAATATAATATAATTTAATTTTAATTAAAAATATAAAAAATAATAGAATTTTAATTATTTTTTATTTGTAATAAATATAATTTATATATTTATATTTTTTATTTATTAATTATGAGTTCATAATTTTTCTTTCAAAAAAGGAATGTAATATAATTTTTTTTAAATAGATATATTGGATATAAAAATAAAAAAATTATTTAAATTTTTTAATAATTAAATATCAAATAATTATTAAAAATATAAAAGATGAAAGTTAAAAAAAATATTTTAACATATAAATTAAATTTTAAAAAAATATTTTAACATATAAATTAAATTTAACTCATGATTAAAAAAAATTTTTAATAGTATTTTTTTTTTTAAAATTTAATTTAATGTTTAATTATTAGTATATTATAAATAATGAGAGGTTAAATAATTATAATTAAAAAAGTCATATTTTATTTTATTATTTTATTAAAGTTTAAGAGTAAAAATAATAGTAATATAATAAGTCAGGTAAAACAAAGAAAATATTTGTCTCTTCTTTAAATTTAAGAGAGGTGCCATCAATCAGATTTGTGAGTACTGCTAAAAAAGGGTCAGTCAAAATGATCGCACGTGTCTAACGTTATGCTGGTCAGGTGAAAAATAAAATTATTTGTTTTTCCAAAATGCCGAAAATATTTATAAAAAAATTAAAACAATTATTTGATGATATTATTCAGTGCTACGTCAACAATTCAGAGTATGAAATGACGTCTCACTCCCTCAACAACTTAGCTCGTCGTGTTCCGTGCTCTGTAGACGTTTCTTCTTCTTGACAACATGTGAATTACACGCAAAGGTGTTGAAAAAGATTTCCAAAAAGAGAGAGATTTTATATTTAGTAAACGTTAAAACAATTATGCACTATGATTGTTTTAAATTTTCAAAATAAGGATTCAATACATTAACCATTTAGAAGAATAATCACCCGTAACAATTTAAATTATTAATTAATTACATACCAATTACAAAATACTAATACAACAAATATTCATTTGGAAGTTTTGTATATATTTATAATAATTTTCTTATATAACTTTAAATGTAATGTTTTACTGTCATATTTTTTTTCTGTTTTGTTATCAATTATTAACCTTTTAAGGAGAAAAAAATATCTTTCTTTAAGAAATTTTTGAAAATGAGAGATAGATGAAAAGAAAATGTTATTATCAAAGGACTAAAATAATAGTAGAGAGGTATACGTGAGTTTCTTAAAATAAAAATTATGATTAAATATTTGATTTTGATAAATGCTTAAATTTGATAGTTCTGAAAAAGAGTAATTTAAAATATTAATAATTGTTGGGAATGTGAGAGTAATTGTCCCGGTTCATTACCCCACATTTTGCACGAAATTTAAGGAGTTGACTTTGATTTTGATTGATGTGGCAGTCCACCAGCGATGGATGTTCACATTTCGTGGTCAATAAAGTGTGTGTCAGCCCATTGAATGATGTTGTTTCCCTACACAGTTGTATTTATTTATTTAATTAAGAACAAATAACGTATTGTCTAAATAATATTTATATTCTTATTTTTAAAATAATTATTAAATATATTTTTATTAATTTTTTATTAAAATTAACTATTAACTTATATTAATGAATTTAATAATAAAAATATGTCTCTGAGTCTTATTTAATTAATATAAGAACATAAATATCATTTTTATAACTTTTAATTGATTGTTTTAAATAAATGAATTACTCAAAATGAAGACAATTTAATTTAAATTAAAAAATAAATATTTAACTTATTTTCAATTTTATTTTTTATTTTAAAATTTTTTACCTTTTTTCAATTTTTAACTTGAAAGTTTTTATTTTTTTAATCAATTTTTTATTTTTCATTTTCTACCCTAATCTATAATTGAAATAATACTCATATATTAGCTAACATTAACCATAAATTTAATAAGTGACAAAAAATAGTTAAACAACATAAAAAATAATTAAAAATAATGATATTTGTTAAAAAATTGAATATATAAAAAAATTTTCAGCTTCAATATAAAAATATTATTATTTTTAATTATTTTTATATTATATGACTATTTTTCTTATCACTTAATAAATTTATGATTATTATTTTCTAATATATAAGTGTTATTTTAATTATAAATTAGGGTGAAAAAATAAAAAATAATGAAAACTTTAAAATAAAAAATAAAAAAAAAAAGATGAAAACCTTAAAATAAAAAATAAAAAATAGAATTAAAAATAAATTAAACTTTTGATTTTTTTTATTTGAAATAAAATTGTCTTTGTATAACAAATTTATTTAACTAAAAATTGTAACAAAAAAGGTATCTGTACGTTATTATATTAGTCAAATAAGGGTTAGAGTAGTATTTTTATCATTGAACTAATCAAAATAAGTTAAAAGTTAATTTTAATAGAAAAATTAACAGAAAGGATATTTTTAATAATTATTTTTAAAGTGAGAGTGTATATACCATTCAAGTTATAAAATAGAAGTTCAGATGTTATTTGCTCTTTAAATAATAATAAGTTGCTAACCCATTTTCTGTTAGAAATAAAGTTTTAAAAACTTTATAATAAAAATTTTTGTAATTATATGTAGAGTTACAAAAATTTAATTCTCGTAATAAATTTCATGGAGGTTATGATTTCATATTTTAAATTTCAAATCAATAGTAAATGGAGATTAAAAGTGTTAGGAGTTACAAATCTTTTAAATTTTAAATTAGACTTTAATTCTTATTTAATGCCTAAAATTAAACACTATTATATAAAGAATGTCACTTGTTAGTGCAAAATACACTTAATTATCTTTTTATTTTCATTCTCAAAATTATATACACTATTTTCTTGTAATAAAGACTCTCAAAGATTTGATATTTTCTTCTTGGTGATTATGCTTATCAAAAAAGAGTGGCTGCGAGATAGGGTTTTATCTTGAAGTTGAAGAGATCCGTTAATACCTACACAAAGAAATAACTTTTTGACTTTAAGACAACGCAACGCGTGACTCCCTCTCTAAGATCAGGTTTTTCTAAATAATTTTTTTATTGGTTTATAATTATATTGTTAATTGATAATTTCATACTATATTTAAAAGATTAATAGAATAGTTAATTTTATTTAATATATATTATTCTAACATTCTAAAGTCAAAAAGAGTAATAAATCTTTATTTAATATATATGATTAATTGATTGTTATAATTTTGCATGCTAGGAATACTTTATTATTTTATTATATGCTCAAGTTTGTTTGTTGATTAAGTGATATATAAAATTGATTATTATCGATTGTTAGTTTATCTTTGTAATAGGCAATATTGTAATAAGTTTTCATTGATTAACTTGTTTTCTAGCTAGCATTTTTTTTAAAAAAAAAAACATTTTTTAGTATATCATAGTTTAATTTTATTTATAATTTTACTAAATTTTGTGAATTTTATAATTTTCTCACAAAATAAAATAATCTCCTTTTAGAATATTTATTTTATCTAAAATTTCAAATTGTTTTAGTTTATTCAAAATTTAAAAACAAATGTTTTAAATCTATTTTTTTTAAAAAAAAAGTTTTAAAATATTTAATTTAGTTTTATTATAAAATCATCTTTTTTTATTATTATTTTAAAGAATTTAAGTTCAACTACAATTTTAGTTTTTTAGCATTATAACTTTAATTTTTATTATTTTCGGTTACAAATTTCAAATAATTCGTAATAAAGATTGTCTGGCTATTTTTTTTTTCTCTATTATAAATTCCTAAACATCTTGAATAATAATAGAACTAAAATTGTCTGTCAACATTAGATTAAATTCTAAGAATAACAATAAAATTTTTGTAACTCTTTTCTTTTAGAACTTTATTCAAACATTGTTTCTAATTATTTATTTTAATAAATTGTTCGTCATTATATAGACTTCCTATATTCTTTGCTTTTAGAATATTTAATAAAATGAATGAATCTGAGGAAGCAAATAGTGTTACACCAAAAAAATTTATTGGACAAAACTTTAGGAGATGGCAAAGGCAATTGAAATATTGGCTTACCGTTTTAGAACTAATCTCTGCCATCGAACCCAATAATGAAAAATCCTCTACTTCAACTACTGAACTTTCAAAAGAGGATATAAATTATCATTGTCATAATAGAATTTTGAGTGCCTTGGGTGACCACCTATATGATGTCTATGAATCTACAGAAAATGCCTTAAATTTATGGAATGCTCTTGAGTAAGCCTACGAGATAGAGGACGCTAGTATTGATAGATTTGCTGTATCTAATTTTAATAATTATAAGATGGTAGATTTTAAACCTATTACAAATCAAATTCATGAGTTTTAAGAATTTTTTAGGAAAGTTGATACAAAATTTAGTGAAAGTTTTAGAGTATCTTGTTTGATAGAGAAATTACCCTCTCATTGGTCTAGTTTTACTAAATCCATTAAGCATAAACAAGAAGATTTTACCATGATACAAGTAATAAATTCCCTTAGGATAGAGGAAAAAAATAGATTAAATGATATAAGTGAAAATGAGATCTCTAAGGTGAATGTTGTTGAAAGTTCTAATAATTTCAAAAATAATAAGGGATATGGTTGTAAACCAAAGAAAAAGAATTTTAAGGCAAAGAATGGTCAACATCCTAGCACTTCTCATCCTAAAAACTGTAAGAATTCTAAAGGCAAAGGAGATAGTTTGTGCTATGTTTGTGGAAGGACCAACCATTTGGCCAAGGATTGCTTTTACGAAAAGACAGAGGCTTTCAAGACGAAGCCTAAGCAAATTCATAAAGGGCAAAAGGATCTTGTTCATGTGCTGGAGCACAAAGAAGTTTCTAGCGAACCTCCATTAGGTATAATTCTAATTCTTTAAGTATAAATTTTATATATGAGAATAATGAGTGGTAGATAGATTTGGGTGCAAATGTACATGTTTGTTTTGATTGAAGTTTTTTTAAAAATTATTGGCACTCAAGTGGAGGAAGTGTAACTTTAGGAAATAATTCTACCGCACAAGTACTTGGAGTTGGAGACATTGATTTGAAGATGACTTCTGGAAAATTTTTAGCTTTTAAAGGAGTGAGGCATGTACCTGAAGTAAGAAGGAATATTGTTAGCGGATCTTCTTTAATTCAATAAGGATATAAATTGTACTTGAGTCTAATAGGGTAATTATCTCCAGAAACAATATATTTGTGGGTAAATGTTATATTTGTGATGGTTTATTTAAGTTGAATAATGTTTCAAATTTTAATAAAATTTCTGAAATTCTCAGCATTGAATCATTTAGTGTTTGGCATAAAAGACTTGATCATAAAAATTTGAAAAGACTTAAAAGAATGATGGATTTTTGCTTAGTTCTTAAGGCCCAAGTTGACTTCAAACAAAGATGTGAAATTTATGTTCAAGCCAAACAATCTAAGAAGTCTTATAAGTCTATTGTTAGAAATACTCAAATTTTAGAACTTGTTCATAATGATGTTTTTGATTCAAATAGACCACCTACTATAGGAGGAAATAAGTATTTTGTAACTTTCATTGATGATTATTCAAAGTATTGTTTATGTATTTTTGATTAAGAGTAAGGATGAGATTTTTGATAAGTTCAAAGTGTATAAAAATGAAGTAGAAAATCAATTAGAGAAAAAGATAAAGAGACTTAGATTTGATAGAGGTGGAGAATATATTTTTAGTGATTTTACTACATTTTGTGAAGAAAATAGAATTATACATGAGCTATCACCACTATACTCACCACAATCTAATGATGTTGCTGAAAGAAAGAATAGAACCTTACTAGATATGGTCAATGATATGTTATTAAGTTTTGGTTTACCCGATAACTTGTGGGGAGAAGCAATGTTATTCGCATGTTTTATATTGAATAGAGTTTCTATAAAAGATCAAGAGAAAACGCCTTATGAGATTTGGAAAGGTAGAATTCCTAATCTTAATATTCTTAAAATGTGGGGGTGTTTGGCGAAAATAGGTATACCAGATCCAAAGAGAAAGAAAATAGGCCCCAAAACCATAGATACTGTGTTTATAGGTTATGCTAATAATAGTTGTGCCAATAAATTTTTAGTCATAAATTTTGAGTTGAGTAGAATTTTCAATAATACGGTGATAAAATCTAGAGAAGTTACTTACTTTGAAAATATATTTCCTTTGAAAAACAAAATTGAGAAGCCAATAAGTTTTGAAAAGTCTTCTAACAGTAATATTGATCCTTCATAAGAACTTAGAAGAAATAAAAGACCTAGAAAGGTGAAGAATTTTGAAGAAAATTTTTATACTTTTCTAGTTGAAGGAGATCCTATAACTTATATAAAAGCTATGGTTTCTATAAATGCACCTTTTTGAAAAGCCATAAGTAATAAATTTGAGTCTATTATTCAAAACAATACTTGGGTGTTAATTGATCTTCCTCCCGGTAATAAGGCTATAGATTGTAAATAGGTTTTCAAAAAGAAGTTAAAATATGATGGTACTATAGATAAGTATAAAGTTAGGTTAGTTGTTAAGGGGTTCACACAAAGAAAAAGAGTAGATTACTTTGATACTTATTCACCTATTTCTAGTATTACGTCAATTAGAATATTGATAGCCTTAACATCAATCCATAATCTAATTATTCATCAAATGGATATGAAGACTGTTTTTCTAAATGGAGACTTAGATGAGGAGATATATATGAAACAATCTGAAGGTTTTGTAGTAAAGGGACAAAAACATAAAGTTTGTAAATTAGTAAAATCTCTTTATGGTCTTAAGTAAGCTCCTAAACAATGGCATGAGAAGTTTGATAGAGTAATTTTAAGATATAGTTTTAGAGCTAATGAATTTGATAAATGTTTATATTATAAAGAGATTGATGGAGCATATGTTTTATTATGTTTATATGTAGATGATATTTTAATTTTTGGTTCAAATTTGAATATAATAAATGATGTTAAGTCATATTTGTCGAGAAATTTTGATATGAAAGATTTAGGTGAAGCTCATGTGATTTTAGGAATGAGAATTTGTAAGAAAACTCAAGGTATCACTTTATATCAAAGTAGTTCTATAGAGAAGATGTTAAAGAAATTTAAATACTTCAATCTTACTTCAATTTCTACGCCTTATGATCCTAGTATAAAATTGAAGAAAAATCAACGTGAACGTGTATCTCAATTGAGATATTCACAGATAATAAGATCTTTATTATACATAGCAAATAAAACTAGATTTGATATTTCATATGCTGTGGAAGGCTTAGTAGATATACTCATAATCCAAGCAATGAACATTGGAGTGCTTTAGAAAGAATATTCAAATATCTTAAAGGATCAATTAATTATTTGTTATGTTATCAAGGTTACCCTAATGTGATTGAAGGATATAGTTATGCGAATTGGATAACGGATACCATAGATGTAAAATCTATTATTGGGTACATATTTATGTTAGGAGGTGCTGCAGTTTCATAGGGATCTAAGAAACAAACTATAATCTCAAGAAGCACTATGGAATCCGAGATTATAGCTTTAGATACTATTTGTAAAGAAGCTGAATGGATTAAGAATCTTTTGTTTGAAATGCCTATTGTAGATAAAAGCTTGTCTTCTATTCCAATACATTGTTAAAGAAAATGAATAGGCATATAAGAGTGAGATATAAGTCAGTGAAAAACCTTATTGAGAATACTATTATTAATTTGGATTTTGTAAAATCAGAGTTAAATATAGTTGATCAATTAACAAAAGGGCTTTCCAGGAAAACTGTCTTAGAATTGTTGAGGGGGATGAGTCTAAGCTCACAAGGGAAGTCATTTAGGGAGGTAACCCAACTTCTGTGATTGGAGACCCCATGAAGGAGGTTCAATTGGTAGGAACAATCCATACTACATGACTTTTAGCACTAATATTATGAACATATCCTAGAGGAGATATGCTTCTACTCATCCCTATGGTAAAGTGCTAGTTTTGTGACATTAAGGAAGGGTATTTACCCTGAATGAATCCAAAGTAAGAACACTCTTGCAAGGTATAGGTCACATATACCTTTGGAGGATTCACCTAAGTGAGAGTCGTCGTGAGGCCGCGACCGTGGGAATTGAGCTGTTCTTTAAAACTCTAATGAGAATCAAGATAAGAGTGCATGGCCATCAATAGCACTAACCCGTTAAAACCAAGTCTTTGTCACTATTATATGTGTGGTAATTGAAGTTTGGTCAAAGGAACTGAGTTCAAGACATAGTTCACTCTAATGCCTCAAATGAATGTTATCAATACTAAGTGTAAGTTCAAGCTCGAAAAGCATTTACATCGATTACATAATAGAAATGTTGCAAATAATATATATATATTTTAAAGTTTTTTAAATCTTTGTGGGGGATTGTTGGAGATAAGGCTTTAAAAACTTCATAATATAAATATTTGTAATTATATGTGAAGTTACAAAGTTTAATTCTCCTAATAAACTTCATGAAGGTTATGATTTCATATTTTAAATTTCAAATCAATAGTAAATGGAGATTAAAGGTGTTAAGAGTTACAAATCTTTTAAATTTTAAATTAGACTTTAATTCTTATTTTAATGCCTAAGATTAAACACTACTATATAAAGAATATCACTTTTTAGTGCAAAATACACTTAACTATGTTTTTATTTTCATTCTCAAAATTATATACACTATTTTCTTGTAATAAAGACTCTTAAAGATTTGATATTTTCTTCTTGGTGATTATGCTTATCAAAGAAAAGTGGTTGCGAGATAGGGTTTTATCTTGGAGTTGAAGAGATCCGTTAATACCTACACAAAGGAATAACTTTTTGACTTTAAGACAACGCAACGCGTGACTCCCTCTTTAAGGCCAGGTTTTTCTAAATAACTCTTTTATTGGTTTATAATTATATTGTTAATTGATAATTTCATACTATATTTAAAAGATTAATAGAATAGTTAATTTTATTTAATATATATATTTTTAACATTTTCAACATCACTATAGTTTGAATTTGAAGCTTGCTTGTTCATTTCTTCTTTACAAATGAGCCTTTTATAAGTTAGTTATTTGGTTCCACTCATTTGGAGTTTTAGTAAACTTCTTAAAGGATGTTTATCTCTGCTAACATTTCTTATATTTTAAAGATTTTATATTACGAAGGATATATATATATATATCTTTGATATTACTAATTTTCATTAAATACAATAAAATTAAAAAGATATTTGGTAATTAATTTTTTTTTGTAAATTTCACCATTTTTCTTATTTATATTTGTCATATAGTGTGTGGTGGGGGTGGGGCACAAAACAATAGAGAAACTAAAGATTAGATTAAAACTTTTAGTTTACTATAATCGACATTTTATATTAAGTATAAAATAACGTTATTTTGATAATATAAAAAAATACGGTATAAAATAGATATTCTAGGCAGATATCTGTAAAATATTTCAAAATATTTATATTTTACTCATACAATATTATACACTCTTAATATATTTTATTTATATATTTTTTTTACAATGATGTATATTTGCTAAAATAGTACATATTGCCGTTGGTAAATATTAACTAGCTATTAATAGTTAATAATATTTTTATATCTAAACTTTAAAATAATAAGAAAGTAAGAGATATTTGTTTTAATTTTAACATTTTATTCTTTGAAAAATATTGTGTTAAAAAGGTTAAAAAACAAATGAGGACTAAATTACTATACATGAGCAATATTATATATCATTATTATTTATTTTTTCGTTAAACTTAAGGGATTACTAGATAGGCTGTGCAAAAAATTCAAAATCTAAAATTTTGAACTATGTATACCAAACACCTACGAGTGCTGGAAGCCAACACTCCCAAAAACGTACCTTAAAACTATTGAATTAGCTCTTATTAATAAGGGTCATTTTTTCAACATGTTTACAGTCGAACATAATTTTAGCTCACAAATATGTCTTTGAAATTGTTGTAAACATTACTTTTTTTTTTTTTCCCTTCTGGTAAGTCCTTTTGTTGAAATAAATTGTCGTCATTTATATAAAAAAACATTTATATCATATAGAATATAGATTAATGTCTTGTAGGGATAGCTTAGTTGGTTAATCTTAAAGGGTTAATTTCTTTAATTTGTTAATGTAAACATAATACATAGTACAAAACTCATTTTAAAAAAATACAAAATTATAGCTTAATAATAATAATAATAATAATAAAAATTACACTTATATGAGTTAACTTTTTAATTTCACTTGTTCCCTGAAATACAATGTTACTATTTTTTTTTAAAGGGTTAAAATCCAATTCATCTTCTCATAAATTGCTTAATTAAAGTTTTAATTATATCTCATTAGATTAATGAAAAATATTATAAAAGTTATAATTAGATAGATTATGAATGGCAAAATTTTCTTCAGGTTTAGGGTTTTATGAAAATTTGCTTTAAATGGGATACAATTAGGACAATAAAATGGAGAATTGGGAAGGAAACGAGGGAGATTAATCTTTATATTATAATAGGGAAAGGTTTAATGCGTTCCGCCTCATTTTTTCGTATATATAACTGTAGATAGCATTTAATTAAAAAAAATTTATAATTTATCATTTTTTTTATTCAATGAAATAATTAAGTTTATATTTTTAATATGATTATTATAACACCAAAATATATTCATGATTTTTTTAATTAATATTTAATAAAAATAAATATAAAAATTAAAAAAATAAGTAAGAATTAGAAATTTATTTTCTAGATGGGATTCTCCATCCCTACCACCCTTAAATTTTACTTGGGATCAAAATTAAAACTGGGGAAATGCCTCCGCACCCCTATTCCGCTCTGTTGCGATATCTAACGTAGTGGATTGAAAGTTCCATATTTTCGTTAATTACGTTTTTTAATATTAGCAGTGTATAGATATTATGGTTTATAAACATAGATCCATACCCTGTATACAAAATATTATATATATATATATATATATATAGTTTTGATAACAAAATAAATTATGCTAACGGTATTCCAAAACCCTGGTTTCTTCATTTTACATCTTGTCTCAGAAGAAGCTGTAATTCTGAATCCTGCAATACAATGGCTTCTTCGCAGATAGTATGGAGATTATCTTCTCGATTACAGAATCTCGCGCACAAAGTCAACAAAAGTTCGCTTTCTCCGCTCAAATCTGCCTCCCAATCACAGTCCCCTGCTTTTGCAAAACCCAGTTTGCGCATCTCACGGTAACAACTTCGAAAACACATTTCCTTTTCTTTCGCTCTATTCGAATTAATGAATCATTAACATAAATAACAAACATTCCATTAGAAGAGGGATGTTTTTGAGAAAAGAAACTCTTTTTAAACATTTGTTTTTATAGTTTGCCTGTGGAGCTGAGCAGTTTGGAATCAATGCTGCCACTGCATAGTGCAATCGCTTCGGCGCGGTTAAAATCAAGCTTGTCCTTGGAATCTCATTACTGGGGTTTAGTTCCTCAAGGTTAGTTCCGAATTTTAATCTAAACTCAACTTGGGGCCTTCGAAACGTCTGCATATATCAATATTGAAATATGTTTCAATCATTTAGTAGAGATGTCTGAGGAAGGGCTATGCTAAAGAGTTATATAGCATTATAGAAAAAATATTTATAAATCAAATATTATTGAGCATTGTTAGATTATGACTGTGAGGGAGCTTGCTTATGCTGGATATTTATCCAGGTAAAACTCTGGGGATGAGTGCTAACTTAATCAAGCAGAATTAGTTTGTGCTCTGGCTTTTAGTGGATTTGTTTGATGTATTCCAATGTGTCAATATTGGAGTTTCAAAACCACTTAGAATCTGACCATATAAATCTAAGCTAGTGTTGATAAGATGAGGCAGAAAATGCAAATTTAAGGGGATCAATTAGGAAAGTAGTTTATCAACATGTGCTAAAAAATCTGACTTTGGTTGCTTGCTGATAATTATGAATTGCTTCATGGCAATTATAAACTCGGTATTTATGAGGAATTATTTAATCTCCTTAGAGGAGATATTTGGGCCTTGCTTTGCTTAATCTTGTGTTTATTTAAGTCATCCATTGGAGTTGAGGCAAACAAGGACACCATTAATTCTTATTAAAGTCATTTGCACTTAGTGATTTCTTTTACTGTTCTCTCCATAAACTTGCGTATGGAAGTTAAGCTTTTGTCCAAAGCACTGGGTCAATGTGTTTGCTTTGGCTCATGAGATGAGTAAGCAAAAATGTGGTATATTATATGTTGTTAGAATGGCAAGGGAAAACAATGGAGAAGCCTGCCTGAGGATTACCTCATCTGCTTAGCTGTAGCATGTGCGGTGGGTATTCAATCTGGTAACATTGGACGTGTCTTTGTTTAAAATCTACCAAGTTAATGGAAGAAAGAAAAATGAAGTTAATAGAAGAAAGAAAAGATGAGAGACGAAACAATGCTCTGTTAATCAATTAGAAATTTGTCCCTCAATGTGTTCTTTTTCTTAGTTGCTTGGGAATACTCTTCATGTGAATTTGATTTGGTATTATTTCCTCTTTTCATTCGTTTCTTGATTAAACAATTGCATGAGCAACTTTCTGTCTCATGTCATGTAATTGTTTATTTTGATGCATCTCTTTGCCCATATTGCAGGTATCTCAATGCCTTTATGATAGCATGTTTGCACTTTAAAGCAAGTAGTCACAAGGAGGGTTTTCATTTACATTTTGCTTTGTTTGCACTTTAAATGCCCATGATATTGACACAGGATTTCCTCATATCCATAAGTGGTAGCAAACTTGTTCGCATATTTGCATTGTTTTTTTTTTCCAAATGGCTCTCCAGGAGGAGGCTGGATGAGTTTTTGTTCAACACTAAGGAAGTAGTACTATGCTTTATCTTTTATGATATGTAGCCAAGAAACTGGTAATTTAGCTTGGTCTTTCTATCTTTTCTTGTTTCCAAATAACATGTTACTATAATCTTATGAAGGCGATAGTGATCAATGTACTATTTTTCAATTGGCAATAAGAATCAGTTTTGTTCTTCTTGGAACTTGCAATCTTCTACTTTGATCTCAGGCTGATTCTAATTTTCTTTTTCTTTTTCTTTTTCTTTTCTTTTCCCCCCTCTTTTTGGAGGTGTCAAGCAACAAGGAAAATTTTGGATGTAACATATTGCCATAACAGTTGACATCCAATGTTCAATATTAACATCCATGACAAATTCGCTGTGATAATATTGATACATGAATATCATAAGCAGATGATGCTAGTTTTACTTCGTTGGGCTATTACGTTAATTGGGGAATTACAGATAAATTTTTAAATTACGTTTTCAAGAAAATAGAGGTACTTTTTAATTCATAATAATTATTAAGAAAAAATGATAAATATTTTTAATTGCAAAATGGTCCGAAAGTTTTTTCATTGACTTAGAGAAAATGAGAGTGAATTTAAAAATACAAGTTAAAAGAATGCAAAACGGCCCCAGACATTTTCTCAGTAACTCGAAGAAATTGCTCTTATTTTATATTCCAGATTCCAGTGACTGAATTCATCCTTTAGGTCAAAAAGAGAGGTGAGCTTTAACCATCCGATTAATAAACGAAATCCAATTGAAAATTAACTCTGAATATTATTAAAAAATATATATACTTAATAAAATATAATAACATCAAGGGTTCAAGAAGTCTAGAGTTCAAAATTCAAATACCACTATGATCGAGTTAGGGAAAATTTGAGTTATTTGCTTATAGAGATTGTTAGAAAGAAAAAACAAAAAATCAATAGCGTACGGGTTGCTTTCCCTTTGCGAGGAAAATTCAAGAAAGCTTGAGGGGCATCTGTGTAATTTGGACTTGTGAAAGTTATTTTATATTGTAGCCATATCAATACGACTGAGAGCTTCTCCAACGGCCACACATGGCCTCCTTTAGCTTCAAGAGTCTGCAGCAGCAAAAACAACTCTTCTTCCTCGGTCTCTGTAAGTGCCCTTCACCTCTCAGTGTCTCTAATTTCCATTTTTTAACTCCTTCGCCTTCAAAACACACACCACTCTTTTTGGTTAAGTTGCATGTTACAAACATTCGTGCAAAGTTATCCACGACAGAAACAGACCACGAAAGTTCAACTATGACTGTAAAAACAAGAAAAGGACCTGCTTCTGTGGTTTCTTCTAAAAGGACTAGAGATAAAACAGTTGATTCTGTTCTGGAGGAAAATGCTGAAAACAGGCTTACCGAGGATAAGAATAAAAGAAAAAACTTAGCTTTTAGAAAAAGAAGAGAAGTGGGTTCTGGGAATTTTTCTTGGAAGTCTAAAGATGAGAAGATGAGGTTCAATTCTTCGAAAACTAAGAACAGTGAGGTGGCTAATGAAAAATTAGAGGAGAAAACCAATGACGGTGGTAATTACAAGGTTAGAGAGAAAGATATTAAGAAAGGGTCTAAGAAAAATAAAAATGATTCAACCGAACTTCAGTTGAGAGTTGAGTTGGACATGTGCTCAAAGGGAGGAGATGTAATGGGTGCAATTCAATTGTATGATAAAGCTCAGAGGGAAGGAATCAAGTTCGGGCAATATCATTATAATGTTCTTTTGTATCTTTGCTCCTCTGCAGCTGTTGGTGTTGTAAAACCTGCTAAAAGCGGGAGCGGTACTCGAACTTTGGATATGTTAGGTATGTCTAATAATGAAGTTTCAACTATGAATTCTATGCAGTTTGTTGAACCAAGCGATAGGAATGACATTAGTGATATTCCTACAGAATTGAATATATCGGTTCCAAACAATAGGCAATTGGATGATGGTACTTGTACTAGTAATAAACTGACAGATAAACTGTTGTCAAATTCAAATAACAGTTTTGATGATTTAGATACTGCTTTCAATAGAAAAGAGAACTTAGGCCTGTCTTCTAATGGGTCTATGGAGCCAAATTCTCCACTTTTAGATGGACAGAGAAATCCTGAAAGGGGATCTAGTGATCAGTTGCATGTAAAAGATAGGAGCATTGATAACCAAGACAACCACGAAATTTGGTTAAGTGAAGATGTTAAGAAGTATGCACTCCAGAGGGGATTTGAAATTTATGAGAAGATGTGTTTGGATGAGGTCCCAATGAATGAAGCAAGTTTGACAGCTGTAGGTAGAATGGCAATGTCAATGGGTAACGGTGACATGGCATTTGATTTAGTGAAAAGAATGAAGCTACTGGGCTTAAATCCTAGATTGCGTTCTTATGGTCCTGCTCTATCTGTCTATTGCAATAGTGGAGAAATTGATAAAGCATTTGCTGTTGAAAAACACATGTTAGAGCATGGGGTCCATCCAGAAGAGCCTGAACTGGAGGCACTCTTAAGAGTAAGTGTAGTAGCTGGTAAAGGTGACAAGGTGTATTATTTGTTGCATAAATTAAGAGCAAGTGTAAGGAAGGTCTCACCCTCTACTGCTGATATAATTGTGAAATGGTTTAACAGCAGTGAGGCTGCAAGACTAGGAAAAAAAAAATGGGATTTAAGATTGGTTAAGGAAACAATGGAAAATAAAGGTGGAGGCTGGCATGGGCTAGGCTGGTTAGGTAAAGGTAAGTGGAGTGTATCAAGCACGACAGTTGGAGCTGATGCATTATGTAAATGCTGTGGGGAAAAATTGGCCATTATCGACCTTGATCCTCTTGAAACAGAGGAGTTTGCTGATTCAGTTGCCACTATAGCTTTAAAGCGAGAGAGAAATTCAAGCTTTCAAAAATTTCAGGTAAGAAAGTATGTGTTTCATGCAAATTTATTGTACATTATATGAAGGGAGAAAACTGATCTTACGACTTGCAGAAATGGCTTGATTACTATGGACCTTTTGAAGCAGTGGTAGATGCAGCTAATGTGGGTCTTTACAGCCAGAGGAATTTCAAACCGTCAAGGGTAAATTATATAATGGCTCAAAGAATGTCATGCACAAATGCTTCACTATTTTCCGCCATATTCTTTATGGATGTCACGGATTTTGTTTTTTGTTGGGTTGTTTTAGGTCAATGCAGTTGTCAATGGGATACGTCAAAAGTTTCCTTCAAAGAAATGGCCACTCATAGTTTTGCACAACAAGCGTGTTGCTGGACACAAGATGGATGAACCAGTAAACAGGGCATTGATTGAGAAGTGGAAAAATGCTGATGCACTCTATGCAACACCAACTGGATCCAATGATGATTGGTGAGAAATACATATTTGGGAACTGCTTAAACCATGGAAAATTTTTATTTTTAATTTCAAATCAATTTTCTGTATAATCAGCTAGCTTAATATCGAAATCATTTTTACAATGCTAGTACATTTAATGCACCATGGGTAATAACATATGCTTCAGGTACTGGTTATATGCAGCTATAAAGTTTAAGTGCCTAATTGTGACCAATGATGAGATGAGAGATCATACATTTCAACTTCTCGGAAATGACTTCTTCCCAAGATGGAAAGAAAGGCATCAAGTGAGTAAAATTTCTCCACTTATGTTGGTTTATTGGCACATTTGTCATTAATTGTATTAAGTACAAAGTCTGCTTTTAGATAGAATCTGAGAATAATGTTTGCTATCAGTCACACTTATTGTATTATTCTCTGCTACAATTGTCCTAACAAGGCATCTCTCATTTCCTAATGCAAGGTGCGTTTCAGTTTTTCTGATGCTGGTCCAGAGTTCTATATGCCTCCTCCTTGTTCTGTTGTTATTCAGGTCAGAACCAATTATTTCTTGGCATTTCTACTGTCTGTCTGAAATATAAATAATAAATAAATTGAATAACATGTTGTATTGGAATCAATGTGGATGGGTCAGAATATAAATCAGTTGATAGTTTCACAATATAGAGCTATGAGTATACCTAATGGAACATTGCCTTAACAGGAATCGGAGAAAGGCAACTGGCACATTCCACTTGCATCAGAATATGATTATGATGAAGAAAGAGCATGGTTATGCATTACACGTGCTAACTCACATGTGAACAACAAAATTTCTGCTTCCATTCCCAAAGGTAACACTGAGTTCATTAATTACATGATATCCCTAAGATAAATGGGTCTACAAAGTTTGCTTATGAGCTCTTTGGATTATAATATTCAATTGAGTCTCACATAGCATTTACAAAACAGAAGTGCATTTTATATCATGAATTGACTCTCTTCAGGATAAGTGAATGTATGATTTGCGCTATGAGATTAGTTGTATCGTTTTAACAAACATAGTTTACTTGTATTTAATAGATCCACAGCCTCTTGAGCATAACAAAGGACAACAGACTCTTGAGCATAATAAGGGACAAGTGAGGTCAACTACTCCAACAGAAGTCGAGATAAAGTTACATTCATCAAATGATAGCACCTCCATGAAAAAAGAAAAGCCAGCTCAGAAGCTATACAAAACTCTAAGAAACATTCTGTCAGCATCCGTGCTATCAAATAATCAATCTATTCTATCAGAAATTGAGGCTGCAGAAAAGCTTGGTGACTGTGTAATCAATTTTGAAATATGAAGAAAATGGTCAATCTTATTAAGGTCCTTGAATAATGTCATGCGAATAAAGAAATGACCCCCAGTCGGATTCTTCCTGTACAGTTGTGAAGACCTTGAGCTTGCTTTCTGGTTCTCCTATTGGCGTTAGATATACTGAAGTGAGCTTTTTATTAATCATAAGTTCCTACTTACATGTTTCGTGCTTCCAATTCTTGAAGGCAGCGGTTTTGTTCCAGGTAGGGGAAGTCTTGGAAGGGGTCATTTGAAGGTATCATTTTTACCTTTCTCCAGCAAGTCTGGATGAGGATTTTTCCACGGGCTTATAGTTATAGCAATTTTTCGCTGATAATTTTTTTTTTTGGTGAAAAATTATTCAAAATGTTCACATGTCTTGTAATATATCACAGTAGATGACTGCCGTCCAGTTTCCCAGGCGGGTGAAATTCCTTTGCTATTGAAGACCCCGTGCTACATTGCTGTGTTCTAAATCCATCTGTTCCATTTTTTCAATTGAAGTTTTTGATATTTTCCTCGTGTACAAGTAAGAAACGATCAAGTGGAAACGTTTTGTACTATTTTTAAGAATAGGCCTGTGAAAAATTGGCAACGAGTAACGACGATTGTTTTTCCAAAATGGTAAAGGTGCTTAAAAAATTGGCAGCGGGTAACGACGATTGTTTTTGCAAAAAGGTGACGGTGCTTGCATATTTTGTTCAGCGGTAAACGGAACAAATAAAAAAAAAGCCAAGAAGGAAGAGGAAAGAATGAAAACAAGACACGGACAAATAAATAGGATTATTGTAATCAGCAAAAATTGAATCATTGGATGTGAAATAGCAACGTGTATGTCACTAGATCATGTTGTCAGGGATCAAAGGGCCAAGGGCACACTGTTTGCAGAAAAAAGAACGAACACAAACTCACGGGAACACTATGTTATTTTGTCATCTTCCTCTTTCTTGTACGTGCTTGCTGCAGATTGTCTAAAAGAATCTCTCAAAATTAAAATGGGTTTTGTTGTTTGCTTTGCTTTGTTTCACTTGTTTCTTCACGAGCCTCCAGTTAAGTTACCCGTGTCTTTCTTATCTCCTTCAATAGCATCAGACCTCGTTCCCTCTAGCTACCTCCAGTTCTGCATCTTAGCATTCCTTTTTCTATCTCAAAACTGTAATTTCGAAGCAACAGAGAATGCATATTTCTAAGGACTTCCAAAATGAAGAAGCTGACTCCGAGGAAGTTTTCCGCTTTGACAAGTCTCTCCAGGTCTGTTCTGTTTTCTAACTTGACAACATTGTTTTTCTGTTTATTCATCAGTTACGTTAATCAACATTCTATGGTTACAGGAACTCAAGGATTTGCGGTCTCAGCTTCACTTTGCCGCTGATTACTGTGAAACAACATTCTTGAATTCCCAAGAGAAAAGAACGTAAGTTTCCACTTTTAGTCTGGGTTTGAAACATTTATAAACAGTGACCTGGATTTGTTGTGCTTGGCAGGGTGGTGGAGAACACAAAAGAGTACATATGCAGGGCTTTGGTGACTGTTGTTGATCATCTGGGAAATGTCTCTGCTAATCTTGATAACTGCATTCCTAACGCTTTCGCGTTCTCTGAGGCCGAGCTGCGAATAAATACCCTCAAACAAGTGAGTTTATTTTCTTCTATCGATTTCCAGCCAAGCAGTATATCTGATAGTTATAGTATTTCGCTTGTGTTGTATTGTACAGAGACTTCTCTCGTGCGAACTATATGCGCACAAGCTTGCTCTAAGCAGAGTAAAGTGGAATCCAGCTCTGACAATATATCACCGGCGCTATTTATCAGCACGTAATTCTCCTGAACCGTCTCTTTGCTTATGTATAATAAGTCTGGAGCTTGTTTCTGACCTTTTGAACTTGATTCTCTTGTCTGATTGATCAGCAATTACAGGTGTTTCAAAATCAAATTTAGAGTCAGGGTACAATTTACCTCTCTGTGCTTAGAAATTTGATTTCACCAAAACAATACATACATGTCATGAATTTTTGGGATTCATTACAGGGAGTCTAAACTTCCAGTTACAGCAAATATTAGAGATAAGCAAGAGTTCGACATACAGGACTTGCCACTTTTCATGCACATTTACAACGACAAGACATCTCTATTTAAGAATCTATCATCGAAAACGGCCGATCCTAATTCAGCGTCAGGTAACATATGCTGATTTGGATTAGAAGAAACATGCTTAATTGGGTATGAGATGTGATTGTTTTATGTGGATTGTTTCAGTGTTGCCTGTTCGAGATGCCATCTCAACTCTGTCTAAGGGTCCAAATCCCACTTTCCATTTTCAGGTACTGAGTTCTGTGTACGTCTATGCATGGCAACTTTGAACGAGTCTGTCCCTAATCTTATTAGCTTAGTTATATACGATGGGTTGTTTTCTTGCAGCTGGGTGCACAGATTCCTGGACGCAAGACCTTGAACAGAAGATCATTTCAAAGCACTGAAATCATGTCACTCATTCGGCGAATGAAAAGAACTAACGTGAAAGTGTAAAGCATCCATTCCACTCCAGCTTTTGTCATTTGGTTGCTCTTGTATGGCTTTCTTTGTACATAATTGAAGTCTAGTTTTGAATGATTTGTTGTTCTTGTCACGACTGTTGCTGCAATTAAAACAAGTTTATTTGACATTGAGATATCACACACACAAAAAACTATAATGTTTGACACATATTTGAGTACAAACACCATTGAATATTATACTAAATCATCCTACACACATTTCTTTAGAAAAGTTAACACAGAGATGTAACGACCTCCTGATACTGATACTTGCATACGCAGAGTTTTTAGTTTATATTTGAACTTTTCAACAACACTTAACAAAGTCCATAGTGAAAGCCATGCCGATGCGTGCAACAAAGCAGGAATGAATTCAATATTTAAAACATCTTAATAATAAATTACGGGGTTGGAAACAGATAGATATTCATATATGTTTTTCTTAATGTTTGATAGATAGATTACGAGAAACAATGTTTTTGTTTTTGCCTTACTGATTATGCTATCTTATCATTGACAATAAATTTGCTTTTAATTTAATCACGCTCATTCAAAGCAAATTTATTACTTATTTATTTTCAAATTAATTAATTAATTATAATAACCAAAATAAACAAATAATTCTAATTCATTTAACAATTTTATAATAGGGCACCATTCATACAAGACTTTCATTTTATTTATTTATAAATAGAAAAAAGAATTAACAATATGAAACAACATTGAAAAAAATGATAAGGATTGAAAGAAAGAAAAAATGTCACCATAATACGACTTCTACGAAACAGCACGCCTGATTTGAATCACGCTGGCTAGAAAT
This sequence comes from Azadirachta indica, assembly GCA_022749755.1. Taxonomy (NCBI): domain Eukaryota; kingdom Viridiplantae; phylum Streptophyta; class Magnoliopsida; order Sapindales; family Meliaceae; genus Azadirachta; species Azadirachta indica. The sequence goes on from CM040446.1 coordinate 12,562,888, forward strand.
ACAGAGTTAAAGTGGGGCTCAAGTGCATGGGTCCACACGAGAGACAAGCTCTCACAAGCCGCCAGGTCAGATTCCATGTGGGCCCATCATTTAAACATCTTCAACCTCAAAACCCGCAAACTAATTCTAAAATGCGCCCACTGTAACCGCCTACTGTTAAACCAAACACATTCCAGTATAAATAATAAACCCCCCAAATTTTACTTCTCAGTTAAAACTTCAACGTTCTTGTTTGCCTCTTCAAGTATTCATGGATTCCGATTCAGTGTTTGCTTCCGTTGTACGTGCTCCTGAAGATCCGATTCTAGGGGTATGTTTTTCATTCATCTTCTGCTTTCGATACAATGTTTCCTCTTTCGTTACTGTGATCCATTGGTTTACTAATACCTCTGTTCATTTAGTTCATCCTGATGAAGCCACGTTTAAAAATTTGAGTGCGATCGCTATGTGTAATGTGTGGATCATATCAAACATGTTTGATCAGAGTTATATCTGCTAGTGTAGAAGCAGAATGAACTGTGTTCTGAATTGCATTAATTTTTTAGTTGAAATAAAAGTTAAATATTGCACGTTAGATAGAGATGTTTAACCTGCAACGACAGTGATTCCTTGTCTTTGCGATGTTATACTGTTTATATATTTAAATAATTTTCGCTTGGATTTTGGATAGTCTAAGTAGCTTACCCGAGTTTAATATATTGTCGTTTAGTTGGCTTTTTTGTCGTTAATTTTCTTGTTCTCTATTATTTTTGTTCTACAGTCAATCAAAATACTTGCAAGTTATTAAAATAGAATTTACATGCCAAACAGATTTAAGACAAAGAGGAAAAAATTATAAAATCTCTTTTTTTAAAAGCAAAAAGAAGAGAGTTAAAGGCGAAGAAATGGTTGTTCATAAATTATTTATCTCGTTTCTAACTGTTGTTGTGCTCATGTTTGAACAAATAGATCACTGTTGCTTATAACAAGGACCCTAGCCCTGTCAAGTTGAACTTGGGTGTTGGTGCCTACCGAACTGAGGTAATTTTCTTTTGCTTATGCAAAATTTCCATATCTAAATCATGTGATTGTTGTCTTTCTATATATTGTTGACCCATTGGTGGTTTTGCAGGAAGGCAAACCTCTGGTCTTAAACGTAGTGAGAAAAGCGGAGCAACTCTTAGTGAATGACCAGTAAGCCACTGGATATTCCATGTTGTTTCTGTTTGTAATTTTGCATGATTCAAGTGGTCATTGTTGTCTGCTTAACCTGTCTTCCAGGTCACGGGTCAAAGAGTATCTTCCCATTGTTGGACTAGCAGATTTTAACAAACTGAGTGCAAAGCTCATCTTTGGCGCTGACAGGTATTGAAAACTTTATAATATAGTTAAGCGTAAACTTTTTAATAACTCAAGTCTATAGATAAGATGGTTGTGAGGAATATATATGAATAGACAAAGAAACATACAACATTGAGGGTGCATGTAAATATATGTTAACAATATAAATGTTTCCAATCTAATTGACATTTTGCATTATGTATTTTGTATCTTATAGAGCACAGATTGCACATTGATTTATTCGGTTATATTCTACTTTTTTCAATGACTTATTGCAACACGTTGCTAATGTTGCACAGCCCTGCAATTAAAGAGAACAGAGTCACCACTGTTCAGTGCTTGTCTGGTACTGGTTCTCTGAGAGTAGGAGCCGAGTTTCTTGCAAGGCACTACTACCAAGTAAAGATCCTCATAATTTGTTTATTTTGTTTTGTCTTTCTAAATAATTTTGTTTCAAGAATGACCAAAGTCTGACTTGCCTACCTTGTTTTCCAGCTCACTATATATATTCCACAGCCAACATGGGGAAATCATCCAAAAGTATTTACTTTAGCAGGGTTGTCTGTCAAGACTTACCGCTACTATGATCCAGCAACACGTGGGCTAAACTTCCAAGGTGAGGCCTGCATCAACAAATTGTATCTGTTTAGAATAATTATTTGTTCAGTTGCTTTTAAGCAACAAATGGCGAATATTTGTAGTGTAATTATTGATCCTATGGAGTTAAATAAGTTGAAAAATTATCAGATTAATTATCATTAAGATTTTATTATTATTTTCTTATCTCTGCTTACCAGGGAAAACTACCTGTGACAATGAACTTTGAACTTCAAATTTTTATCATACCAGTTCTCATGTTTTATGACTTCTTCACCTTTGCACATTTAGGTACTTATTTGTTGATTAAGTGCAAGTAAACCCCATTGTGATTGTGGTCAACTGCAAGTGTCTATGATTTTTATGAGACTCATATGGAAAAAGTTTGACATGTGTATCCTTTTGCGGCTGACTCTCATATGGACAGTTACTGGATAATATGCCTTCAAGTCCTAAAAATATGTAACTTATTAAGGGTGCCACACTAATCTTGTTATGAAGTTTTCACATGCTTGCAAACATGATGGTTGTCTTGCCATCTATAATTATTTTATGAGCGAAAAAGGCGCATAGGAATGCTTTAGTATATTTTACTATGATAAATATACATACACTTGTATGTCCATTATCGTGTATAGAACTTTTAGAGTTGCTGTTTATGACCCCTTCTGTTTGTGCTCGAACACCATAATTTTTCTGTCTGTACAAATCACAGGCAGTGTGATATCCATTTAATAAATAGAAGTTCTGTTAATATTTGTGGTTAACAGGCTTGCTGGAGGATCTTGGCTCCGCACCATCTGGAGCTATAGTACTTCTTCATGCATGTGCTCATAACCCCACTGGTGTTGACCCAACCCTTGAGCAGTGGGAGCAAATCAGGCAGCTTATGAGGTCAAAAGGATTGTTACCTTTCTTTGACAGTGCTTATCAGGTACATGGCACTGGCATATGGTGATAAATTTGAGGCCACAGCTAGAACAGTTCTGGATTGTCAATAATGGATCAGAAACTAAGCATGATCAAATCTTATATAACTGCTAGATTAGGCCATGGTGACCAACAAATGACTTTTGATGTTCCAGGGTTTTGCAAGTGGCAGTCTTGATGCCGATGCGCAATCTGTTCGCATGTTTGTTGCAGATGGTGGTGAATGCCTTGTAGCCCAGAGTTATGCAAAAAACATGGGACTTTATGGGGAACGTGTTGGTGCTCTCAGCATTGTAAGACAGTAACCTTCTAAATATGAGAATTTGTTTTCTTACTACGAATTTGTAAATATTGTGGTAGAATTAGACTACACATCCAAAAGGACGAATAATCATGATCTCCGTCCTCTGAGTCTTAAGACCTCAAGTTTTTGATAATACTTACCCCTTATTTGGAATTGGCTGCCTGCAACTTATATTGAAGCAGAAACTTATCTTCAGACATAAAGGTTTGAGTAGAACTGATATTCATATTTAGACACACCGGTTTTCTACTTATACTAAAAGGGCATGCTTCCCTGCACTTGGGGAAGAGTAGTGTTGATGTTAGAGCCTCATTTTGTCAAAAATACTCAATCAGAGAAATATAAGCATACCTGTTAATCAATGTAATTACTTATTATTTGCTTTATGCAAACTGAGTGTTTACCTGAACATGGTCCTGTGGCTTCAAATTGTTAATAATTGTATTCTACAGGTCTGCAAGACAGAAGATGTGGCAAGCAGGGTTGAGAGCCAGTTGAAACTTGTTATTAGACCCATGTATTCTAATCCACCAATCCATGGTGCATCTCTTGTGGCGACAATTCTCAAGGACAGGTAAATACTTTAAGTAAGGTGACTGAACCAACGAATATTCAGAACTTTTTGTTTGTAGATTGATGCACTGCTTTTGTTTCCATTTTCTGGATATCTCTGTTTGACTATAGGAGAAAGTTAGTTACCAATTTTCAGATGAACTGAATTCCTTTTGAGTTCTATCTCTAATTTTTGCTCTGGAATCTGTCCATTCTTGCAGCAATATGTATCATGAGTGGACCCTTGAACTGAAAGCAATGGCTGATCGGATTATAAGCATGCGTCAGCAACTATTTGATGCTTTATCTGCCAGAGGTTTTTTACTGATCCCTGTTTATGATTTCCTATATTTTCCTTATAGCTGGTTTTGTTTTTAAAAAAAATTCTGTTTTATCTTTTAGCTTAAGCTACAAAGTTAGACCCTTGTTTTCTTGACTCCTATGAGCCTTGTCAGAGTACCTTTTTCCTGAAAGGGCATGTGGTCCTTATGGCAAGTCATGTTTGTTAGGCTAAAACTGTTTACTTAATTACATGGAGTTGATCACTGTCCCAATTTTATCCTTTCCAATGAACTATGTCACAGCAACTTCAGCTACATTGTGATTTATTCTCACCTTGTTCTGTTTCTCTTTTGACTGTAAATGTGTGCTGGGGAAGGTCTAACGTGTGTTCGTCCTTTAAATTTTTTTTTTTTTTTTCTAAATGCAGTTCACTTTCCCGTTTTGCAGGCACTCCAGGTGACTGGAGTCACATTATCAAGCAAATAGGAATGTTTACGTTCACAGGGCTGAACAGTGAACAAGTTGCCTTCATGACCAAGGAGTATCACATTTACATGACATCTGACGGGTAAATACTTCTTTCATCAATTATTATTTCTAGAGAAGGCCTGTGTTCTTTAAACAAAAGGGGCAGGGAAGGAAGGGAGAATATTGAATCTCTTTCCTTCTGTTAGGTTCTGTTTATATCCCTGAAAAAGTAATTTTCTGGATAGAATTATGCTCCCAGAAGGTTTTATTTTGAATAGTTCGTCTGTTTCCATTCAGTTTGTGCACTTTTCCATCTTTATATTTGACAAAAGATTCAAATTAGCGGAAAAAAAGGTATTGTTTTAAGTATTTTTCTTAAGCACGAAGAGAATTTGAGTGCTGTAGCAAGATGTATCCTTTTTAGCTCAAAGCCAGGTTTGTTAGTGCCTCCATTTCATCATTTCATCATCCCATATTCTCCTATCTGAGTTCCCTCGCCAGTCGTTTTGCTCATCGATTTGTTCCATTTCTTTTCCCCTGATTGCCATTTATTTTGTTTACTTAAACTTGAGGCACACAAAGAGTAGGCTGTCCTTGTCCTTGGTAGAACATTTCAGCCATCATATCCATTTCAGAGAATCAAATGGTTCACTTTAGTTAATGTAGGAAATTTAAACCTCAATTACAGTTGCCTAAGTCTGTACATTCCATGCAATGGGTAATAAGATTGTATAAATGATTATTCTTACGTAGAAGCTTATGGGCTTTTTCTTGACTTTTGTGTTTGCAGGAGAATTAGCATGGCAGGTCTTAGTACGAAGACAATCCCTCATCTTGTCGATGCCATACATGCTGCTGTAACCCGAACGGGCTAGATCAATCAGACATGAATTCTTGCAGTAATGGTTATTGTTTTTCAGTCATCCTCAGGGATGCTAAAATGAGTGTTTAGAAACACATGAATGAAAATTTTACATTGAGGAACAGTTTCAACAGTTTGATTTTTTTTTTTTTTTCATTTCTCATCTTTCTCGCAACTGTTGATGTTTAATAAACAAAAGAAACACGAAAAGATATGATATTATCTATATTTTGTATTGATCTTTGATGCCCGCAAGATGTATTCCTAACTCTCCCAGAAACGTGAATGCTTTATAAGTGGAAAGAAAATTGGAAAACATAACAGTATTTCAAAAGAAAAAGAAAAAAGAGTGATAAATTGAGGGCGGAAAGGCAACCGAATTCCACCTTGGACTGGCTACAAATTTATCGACAAAACCAGAGATTTTCAATTCACATTACAAAAAAATTGTTAATCCAATAGATACAACTCTAGACTTCTCTGTCCAGAGCTGGAAGGAAGAACACTATAGAAAAACTATCCATTCACAAACTGAAAGAATCCTATGTGCAAGTTTGATATCTACATTTCGAACAAGCTTTCTAACAAATCAGCTTTTCCATATGTTCATCGGTTCATCTCCTCCTTTGTTTTCTCTCTTTCTTTGACTTTTAAGTGTGTTTCATATCAGTGACGAGCAGTTGGACTTCTTAGGCTCAAGATTTCAAGCTTCTCGAGATACGAATACTTCTTTGGCGTTGTAAGCTTTGACATGGAGTTGTCCTGTTCATCTTTGAAATTGCCCTCCATGTTGCGTGCCGAGAGATTCTTTTTCATATTTGTTTCTTCTGGCTCCACATCCCAACCCATAAAATCTGAGAGGGTCTTCGAATTTGGTGTCTCTGAAGAACATCTGTCTACTTCTTCATCAAATATTGGAGAATCCTGGGGAGATTCTCCCTTGGTTGAGTTTCGAGCCAGGGAATCAGCGTAAAGGACATCCTCAATCCTAGACAGTACTGTGAAGGCCAAGCTTTCTATTATCCTCGAATAGCTCTCTAGAATAGCCTGTCCTACATCCTGTGTAATTCCATAGGAAACTAGATATATAATTAAGTCTCTTTAAACTTGAATAATCATTTGAGAAAAGACATTAAGCTAAACCAAAACAAAATTAGTTTGAATGTTGTTCTCATTTCATACCTTGTTGTATTGGATTTTACTTATGTCGAGAGAAGATTGTGAAATGCCTGGAAAACGCTGTTTAAGTAAACGTAGAATGGTTTCTGCTCTCTCCTCAAAGAGTTCTCTCTTCTCCAAACTGACGGCTGAACCCCAGGAAGACTTGCCATCCTTGTGGTGCATTTTTCTCTTCCAAATGATGATAGAAGCCTCGATCCTATTCTTTAGATCAAGCACTGAGTGTTCCGTTGATAAGTCAATGCTGGAGAGGAATTGTTCAGCATCAAAGTGGTCTACAGTTATGTTCTTGTAAGTTTGATCACCAAGGCTTGCTCTCCCATTCTGCCAATACATATCAGAAAATATCAAAAACCGAATTTATATCAAAATTTTTAAAAAGCTCATAATCTAATGAGGAACTTGGTATACCTTTGGGAGTGATTCAATGTAGCTTTCGGGGATCTCCATTTCGGATAGTACTTGAGCATTGATGGCCATGGCTGCTTTCAGAACTTGATTCACAGAATCCTTCTGAGATTGCAACCATTTTCTTGCCTGCTCTGATAGCCCATTTGGAGGAACCTTAACAGTAGGAATCCACCACTTGTCTTCGTGCCTTGAGGCATTCCCTTTTTCTGATTCCTTGGCATCTCCAGACAGATACCAGAACTCAGTTTGGTCTCCGAAGCTATCTAGGCATTCCTATTCATTTTATTTTTATCAGTAGTCAGACTCACAAGAATATCAGAAAACGTTCGTATAGAACAAAATTCTCCCCCATTGCAAATGCAGAAACTTACAAGAAGCATGGCATCAAGTTTGCGAAGGGCAGGGATATCCATGTGCAGATCATTTCTTTGCCTTGTCACCATAATCTGTCAAATCAGGATGAGTTATTCCTTGAGATCAAGGAAATGAGTTATATATGCTCAGAATGAAAAGGAGACGCATAGTACCTCCATATTTACTCCCTCCTTTGATTTTTGTTGGGAAGGAACAAATTCTACAATGTGATCTGTTACAGATAAAAGCCAATTGATTTCTTTTCTCCACCTTGCTTTTCTCTCGGGCGGCATTGGCTCTAATCTCCGTTGTTCTCCGAAAATTGATGCTGCATTACATATATGGATATATATAGGAACCGTGAACAGATTAAAAACATGAATCAGACATTTTTATTATAGTTGACTTGAAAGAACAATAATAATGCATTTATAATGAAAATATAAATTAAATACCAGCAAGGTTTGTAATAGCATTTGACAAAGCCAGAGCTGAAGAAACACCCTTTCCGCCACCCGACATATCTTCACCCAAAAGCAGCTTAGCAAACCTTTCCTTCATCAGTTCCATATCTGCAGGGAAACCAATTAAAAATAAACAAAAATATTTGCAGGTTGGGTAGCAATGATTAATGAAACATGGAAATAAAGAGGAATGTAAAAGGTTTGTACCTGAAGGGGGTCTGTTTTCTCTGGGACTTGCAGTAGCTACATGCAGAGGCAGAGGAGCAGGAGAAGGAGAAGGAGCAGGAACAGAAACAGCATCAATACAATGACTATAATCCCTACGTGAAACGTTACCCATTTCACGAGTTAACAATGCATGTCCTACCCTCTTGTTCTCCAATGGCGAATCTCCATCCTCTCCGGCTACATCGTTTCCATTATCAAGGATCATACTGTGTATTTGTCTTCCTGGAATCTCAAACATTTTTTTCAAGTGGAAAGACCTCTGAATGCTAAGACCACGTTCCAATGCTCGAACCATTGTAGATTCAAAACACTTGGTTGAATTTCTTCTTTGTTTAACAAATTAAACAAAAGAAGAAATGAACATAGAACAGATGAAAACCCCTTGATACAACTAGAAGAAATTAAACCCACCCTTTATCCTCTTCTTCTTCTCTTTAGTTGGTTACAACAAACAAAGTTGTTTATCGGGACAAAGAATTAAGGAGACAGAGAATGAGCTGGTCTCCTAACTAAGAAGCCAGAGATGAATACGAAAAGGGTTTAATCTTCTGGTTATGCAAAGGGTGCGGGTACAGCTGAAAGAAAGAAAGAAAGAAATTAAGAAAAGCTTAGAAGTGGTTAGTGCAGTTTTTCCTGAATTTGCTCGAGGGAGAAGATGGGGCGCATGTTTTTATAAATATAACTTTGGACAGGGCTTCGGGGAGACATCATATAAAACCATAAAATAGTAAAAGGGATTAAAAACTATAATTGGTTTTGCTATTCAGAAATTAATGGACGGTTAAGAGGTCAGGCCGCCAAAAATCCCGCGAAAAACATAACGCTAATAACTAACTTACTTCCTGTCTTGTGCCCTGCCGCCCTTTCCCTTTCTCTCAGCACAGCAGCGCACCATTTACAAAAATAGCCAATAGTCCCTAAATAACCCACCACATTTGGTGCTTGAAACAGCACACTGTTTGGTTATTATTATTACTATTAGTCCAAAAAATTTGGTTTAATACCTTTACAAATTCTAAGAGTTTTAAAAATATCTTTAAAAGTTCTAATTTATTAAAAATAACAACTTTACTCATATACAATAATAATCATTAAAAAAATAAATAATAAATCTCTAAAATTTAATAAAATACAATATATTTATATACAATACAATGATTAAGTAAATTATATTATTATTTTATAGCATATTAATAATATAAGTATTTATTATTATATCATAAATTTATTCAATTTTCATTGAAATTTTATTTTGGTTATTTTATTTGTATTTTAAATATATACACATATATTTTATTTAAATTATACTATAATTATAAATATTTATTATAAATATGCTGCTGTAAAATAAATAAATTTTATAAATCTATATTTTATTAATAAATTAATATTTATTTATGTTTTATTTTTATTTACTTTCTAACAATGACATGTGTGTAATTTATTTTTATTTAATTTCTTATAAATAATTATAATATAATTACTTTATTGTTATATTATTAAAATAATATTTTTATTTTTTTATTAATATATTTTATAAATATATTGTATTTTATTAAACTTAGAAATTTAATAACTATTGTTGTATATGGGTAAAGTTGTTAATTTATAATAAATTATAATTTTTAAAGATATTTTCAAAATTATTAAAATTTATAAAGATATTAAACTAAATTTTTGAACTAAAAGTACTTTTACTCTTATTATTATTATCAAGACCATTATGATTGCAGATTGTTTTTCTCTAAATTAATTAATAAATAAGTCAAAAGTTTTAGATGAAAAACAACTGCTAGATCCATTCTCCCCAATTATATAACTTCAATAATCAGCACAGAATTAAACCTCAATTTGCAAATTACATGAATGTAATTAAGTTGCAATCCTAATAATTATTATCAAATTATTACACCCCAGAGACAAAAATTCACGCAAACCATGTTATATAACAGTGTCAGCTTACAATAAATAGAATTAATAATATTTTTTAAGTTTCCTTTACTTATCAAGTAATTCCTTTTCTTTTTAATTATTGTACTGGTATAAAATCTTCATAAAGAATAATTACTGCTTTTCTCAATATTTAACCACCTAGAGATCAAAAAACAATCAGTGAAATTAATTTACAACAAATTATCTAGAGTCAACATATACTAAAAGGTAATTTCTCCTTAGTATATATACATACATGTACATGTATGGTCTCATAAATTTTTTAACTTAGCCACAAATTTTCCTTCATTATTTTATACAATTCAATAGTTGAAATTTAAAATTAAAAAAAAAAAGTGTAGAAGTGAACAACTTTATCAATTTTTAAATTGTGTAAGCTTTTTTGTTTTTTAATAATCTACCTTAAAAAATGAGGACATCTAGTTTTACAAAATTAAATGATGAATAAATAAATATTTATATTTGGGATTTTCTTAATATATTCATCTGCCATTGTTACCAAGACCATTGAGAATTAATGAATATCTTCAAATTAAATTAAATGCTATGTGACCATAAATGTCAATATATATAATAAATAACTTGGAAAATTGAACCTCTTCCCTGCTGATAAAGACTTGCATTTTCATGGCTTTTAAGGTGTTATTTGGAATTCCATTTACTGAGTTCTAAACAATTAAATATCAAATTCAAAGAATCAAACGATTACCTTATTTACGTGAGCAGCTTAAAGAAAAGCAAAAAAAAAAAAAAAAAAAAAAGAAAAAGGGAATAGTGGTGGCAAATTAATTACATTTATGAGAAGCACCAAAAAGGTTGTAATTTACAATTACAGCTACATTACATACTGCATATGATACAGATACAGATACAAATACAGTTAAAGTCACTGCAAGACTCTTGTGACTGCATTTAACTTACCGCACAGAAGTGCTTTTGAAATTTTCACCTTTAACGTTTTCTTCTAATTATTGCTTTGTCTGTAATTTTTCAAATTTTTAATTAATGCCTGTACTGTATTATTTTATGTTAAGTTTGTACTTTTTATTTGATTTTTTTAGTTCACAATTTTAAATTTAATTCAGTTATATGTGTAGCTATGTCATTGAAAATTTCTTTCTTATCCTTGGACTGCTGAAAAAGAGAAAATAATATCATTTTAAGTCAAAAGTTTTACAAATTTTATATTTAGATTTTATATGAAAACACACTAGCATTATTATAAATATTAAAAATTGGACCCAAACATTATTGGAATTGTATTTCAAAAATTGAAAATTACTTCTTGAATATTTTGAATCTTTAAAAAGTATTTTTAAATCGCACACCATATATTTTCTACTTAATTTTTTGAAAAATCGATAATTGGATAAGGTAATGCATTATTCAAACATTCCTAGAATTAATTTATTAATAAATAATATTTACTATTTTTTATTAATTTAAAAAAAAAATGAAATAGTAAGAGTAATGATGTGAAAACTACCATGAATTTGCTGACAGTTATTTCTGGTAAAAAGTATTTTAACAGAGAAGCACTTTCCTTTCCCTGTTGCGATCTCACCTTCCTTCCCTCCTCATGCTTTTTGAAAGATTTTGTGTTTGTATTTTTATAGTTGATTATTAGTAAAACAGATTCTCTGTTCTTACTACACTCTCTGCAACAACGCGTACGATTACACCACATGCACCCACAAATCCGTAATACCTCATAATCTGTCAATGATCCTCTTGTCTCTTCGTCCATTGTATCATCAAACCATATGAAACCGCTTCCTTTTCTTCTCTGTTCACCTTCACAAAAAGTCAATGCACCGACTCCTTTTTCTTTCTGGATCTGAGTCGGTGGTAGCTCATTTGTAGGTAAGAAATCTCTGAAATTCTAAGCCCTCTGTTTATGGTTGTTGAATTTTGTGGTTTTGCTTGCATTTCTCATCTGGGTTTTTTGTTTTCTTCTTCTTTTTCTTTTTGGTTCTTTTTTCTTGTTAGTTTTCTTAGATTTGCGTTTTGCGATGATACTGTAGTGGAGAAGAGTGTTGCATTGATCAATGCTGAGAAAGGACAAGCTACTAATACAGGTACTTGTGTATCAAGTTTAGATAATAAAAATTTTGTATTTTTGCTTTGAGTTTGTGAGATATTGTTGTATACATGATTCCAATTATCTCAGAATATTTATAAATGATGATGTTGGTGTTTTGACTGTTATTATGTTAGTTAAATCGTTGGTGTTAATTGCTGCACCTCCAAAATACGAACAGGGCATCAAGAGAGAGATTCTTAAATTGATCAGTTGTTTATAGTTTTATTTTGTAGAGATTAGCCTTGTTTTTTATTGATATTATATTTGTTTATTGTGGCAGCAACTGACTATTTTTTATGCTTTTTTGTTTACACTAAGACAGAGCCAAACAAGTATTGTTTCAGTCAGGTGCTGCAGGCAATCGTTGATTAGAATATCCAACTCCATGTAAGTATAATATGAGGATTTTGTTATTATTGGTGGTTTTTTGATTCTTAAAAATAATATAAGCATCTGACTTTGTCAAATGTGATTTTTCTTTTCACAGAATATGCATCCAGACAGTCTGAAATCAGTTGTCTACAGATCATTTGTGACATGTGATGATCCGAAGGGAGTTGTAGAATGTGGGACAATCAGAAAATCCAAAAGCAGTTCCCATAAAACGGAGCATAAGAATAAAAGCCAGAAAGCGAAGAAGAAGACCTCAGATGCAACTTTCTCTTCTGAGGCAAAGAAGAAAGAGGAGATGGTGTCTAAAGGGATCTCGGAAGAGCTTCTTAGTCCGTCTTCTTTTCAGCTATTGGAGGTCTCTAGAGGAGCTCAGAAGCTAAATCAGATGATTGATGCATGGTCTAAGGGGAAAACCTTTGGTGAAGAGTCTAAAGATGTTGCCAAAGATTTGTTGAAAGGAGCACTTGATTTGCAAGAGTCTCTAATAATGCTTGGCAAATTGCAAGAAGCTTCACAGTATATGGCTTGGTTGAAGAAGAAACAGAAGAAGTCTGACAGACGAATGAATAATGAATTGGGTATTGAGCGGGCGAATTCTTATCACTTTGGGGAACAGAATCATCAGATGGGATTTCAGAAACCACGGTTTTCAGCTGATGGATCTTCTAGGGATTGCATCGACGAACTTAGGAATGCTATCAGAGATGGTCTTGCTAGGCAGAACCTATTGCCGAAGAGAGAAACTGAAGAAAAGATGGGCTTTCATCAAAGACATTTGGACTTAGCTTCAGAAATTGCCTCCACAAGCTCAAGCCAATCCTCTATAACTCATACCAACAACTATAGTTCCACTGACTCCCCTCTTTCGTCAGCAACTCCAGAGAGAAAGGCAAAAAGTCCAAATTTGATTGCCAAGCTCATGGGTTTGGAAGAATTTCCCTCAAAGCCATTACAGAAACAGTTGAAGAATGAGAAGATTTCTAGTCAACAGAGACCTATGTTTGATTTTGATATGCCAGGGATTAGGAAGCCCCAATCAGTTCGTCAGCATGAAAAGCCAGAGCATGGGACACTGAAAGAAATTCTTGAAACCATGCACTTCACAGGACTTCTGAAAAGCAATTCTGTCAAAGAGCTCAAGTCTCACCCACATCATTCCAGTGATTCCCATGCCAAGCAGAGTTCAATGGGCAATACCCCACCTATTGTACTCATTAAACCTCTACGTGGTCAATTCCTGGAATCAAAAGAGCCTTTTGCACCAATGTTTCAGGAAAAGGATGTTCAACACCCAAAAATGATGCTAAAAGAACTGAAAGTAAAAGAGGAGTTTCCTAACAGAACAGCTGAACGGAAAGAAAAGGTTTCGAAGTCTGGCAAAATAAGCAGAAAAAAGGAAACAGAAGATACTCCCATCAAGAGGCCAAGCAAGGAAGAAGTAACTAAGGAAATCAAGAAGATAGCTGAGAAACCAGAAGAAGTCAAGATCAAACAAAAGGGTAGTAACAAAAAGAATGCTTCTGGTCATGTAACTCAACAGCCACAGAAAAAGGAGGTAATTGACAAGAAATCTGATGACAATCTGAAGGCAATGCTCACTAGCAGGAAACCAGCAGAAAAGGAGATTGAAAAAGCTAAAAATGTGTCAAGCTCTCGAGATCAAGTCAAAGCTACTGCAACTAAGATCAAAAAGCCTGAGAGTGGATCAAATGTTTCGAAGAATCAAACTCACAGGCAAAACAACGGTGCGCCAAATACCATGTTGAACCATACAAAACAAAAGGTAAGTCAAAATTCAAATGATCGGAAAAAGAGCCTAATAAAGGGGGAAAAGCCAGTCAGGGAGCCTACAGCAGCTAAGTCAAAAGTGAGTTTTCTTTCTAATATTTTTGAATGATCTCTGTCTCTTTCATGATTTTGTTATAGGGAATTTAGGAAGTGCGTAAGGCAGAATTCTCCACAAAAGGGAGTTAAGGAACAATTAAAATTTCTGTCCATTAAAAGTTAATGCAGTCTATTATTTATGCAGGGCGAGAATGTAGGAAGCAAAGAAGACGACAAGAAGATTGATTTTACAAGCGAAAGTGACTCTGTTCTTATAGAAAGCAATGATTCAGGTGTTGATCAACTCCCCGCACAGGAGGAAACAGACTCTTCTGAGTTCCATATTGGAGGTAAACCGCATATTTGAGTATCATAAATTTGATTGTGCAACGACCAAAATCTATTGACTAATCATGGTGAGGCTGTTGACATAAGCCTATTAACATCTGCCCATGCTGTGTTATGATTTATTTGAATTTTTTTTGCACCTAATATGTTAATCATAGACATGTAGACATTCATGAATCGGATGCATTTGCTTATGGAGACATTCTCATATCCAACATGAAGAGAACAGAGATAATAAAATACTAAACTCGGATATCATTGAATGTCAGGGTTCTTTAGAAAAGTTGCTTAGTCCACATGATCGACCTTAGAAGAAGAACATCACGCTTGTGAATGACCCCAAGTTAATACAGTGGAAAATAAAGTTGTCATGTTTGTTTAACTGTCTGAATAGAATGATAGCATTAATGGGACAAAAAGCATTCAAGAGAGTCGTTGAATACCACTGGGGTCAAGTTGATGCCAATTCTCTTCACAAATTTGAACAACGTCTTGAAATAAACTAGTGTGGTCATTACTATAGGTGGAGCAGATGAAGAATCTATTAAAAGCTTAATTGCAAAAAATGTAAAGTATTTATGATAACACCTTTTGAATATGAACATATGGTATATGGTATCTATAGTTGAAGAAACATATTGTGTTACTCTATCTTGCACTTCGCATTTTCAAGTGCAGATGTTTATTAGAATTGTATTTTGTATTTCATTGCAGAACATTACAATAACAGCCAAAGTTCTCTTGATGATGCTGTCCTGATGACCTCTCAATCTGAGTGCGATTCCAATTTTGTTGAAGAACTTAATGATGGCGCCTCCCACATTATACCGGATGGTAAAAGCTTTGAAAGTGAAACTGATCCGAAGTTGTTGCTTTTAAGCAATTCGGAATTTCTAAGTCATGCAGAAGAGCTTTTTGATCTCGATGTTAATTGTCCAACAAGTTTACAAACATCTGGGATCGATGTTACTGTGGTTATCAATGAGAGACTCTCCCTGGATATTGCAAATGAACTTATGGAACGTATAAGCCTCCCAGATTCAAAAATGGTTCATCCTCTGTTACTAACCTGGCTGAGGAAACCAAGAATCTATATCTCTTTAGATAAGTTGTTGGAGGAGGTTTATGATGGGGTTGAGAATTTGGAAAGCTATACTAAACTTGCTGATGAAACTGAAAACCTCCCAACCGATAGTCTTTTTTCACTGTTGGAAAAAGATATAAGGTGCAAGGGAATAGGGAGTGGGATATGGGATTTGGGTTGGAGGAACGAATTTTCCACAGACGACATTGAGCATGCTGTGAATGACATAGAGAAGCTACTTTTGATTGCATTGATTGATGAACTTATTACATAATTTTTGCCTCTAGCCTCTTCCTCATGTTTATTCATGATATAGAACAGGCTGGAACAATCAATGTTACATTCTGCTGTAAATCAGTAATCTGTTTAGAGAAAGAAGAGGGGGATTACGATATTGCGACTGGTACAAATATAGATCCAAGTTGGAGGAGTCTGATCAGTATTTAGGACACAAAATAAGCCCAAAATGTGAAATTACCAGTAAGAGTAATATGAACTGCGATTTTTATCTGTAAAATAGTAGCTATAGCTTGGAA
Organism: Azadirachta indica; assembly: GCA_022749755.1. NCBI lineage: Eukaryota > Viridiplantae > Streptophyta > Magnoliopsida > Sapindales > Meliaceae > Azadirachta > Azadirachta indica. Next base: position 12,579,060 of record CM040446.1, read on the forward strand.
AATGTATTGGATATGTTGAGACAAGAAGAATAACTTTTGCACACATATAGTTGGAAGTGTTTTTAAGCTTCCCATGATCATGAGTTACGAAGTCTTTGGTCTATTATTACTGAAATCTCGAACGGACCAACTTGATTTATTAGTTCTGTTAAGAGTCAATTAATGATAGAATTGTAACTATCATACTTAAAGTGCTTGATAAACAAATATTTACTTGTGGTTAATTTTATTTTATACCTGTATAGCAAATAGATTTGTAAATCTCCAGCAACAGCTAATTTAAATATAAACAAGTAAATAACAAGTATCACTGTCACTGAAAATTGGCGTTATCCTATAGTTCTTTAAGCATCGTGTATCAAACCAAGCTGAAGTTTCAAAAGGGCACGGCAGCTAAAGTAAATTATGTATTATAAATCAGCATGCAGGCTGCAGCAACATCTCAATGTAAACGACAGCCATTTCAGCTCAATCATATATCCACATTCGTCAGCATTTGACACAATTGCATAAAAAGGCCGCAAGCTGCTTGCTTACTCGTTGAGAGTCACGACTGCTCCAAAAGCAACAAAAGATTCCTGATAACCATCACGCTCTTTGTGATAATGATGATGATAATGAAGATAACTCTCCGAAAAAAGTAATGGGTTAAAATATTTTCTTTCCATTCTTTTCTTTTCTTTTCTTTTTTCTAACAGTGAGCTGATCATGTTGCAGTCTTCTGCAAGATCTTGCTAATTCTAAACTGCTAAATTGCAGAGAAAAAATCCATATTTGGAGCGAGCAAGTGTAAATTAATTAAGCTCAATAGATTGAGGATGAGATAAGGACATTTCAACAACTAAGTATACTTTTTGTACAAAAGGAAGAAAACTCTTGCTAACAGCTAGCACCATTACACATATTTTTCTCTCACACCTAATCTGAAGGGATATCAATTCAGTATAAAACTCCATCCCTCCTGCGACTGCGAGTGCAACTGCTTCCCTCTCAGCATGGTAATAGGATTAAGAATAAGAAGAGGAAGCTGCTTTGAAGATAAGGAAATTCAGAGTCTCCAGAGAAAAATATATGAAAGTCCCTTTTGTATGTGTGAAAAAGCAACCAAAGTTGGAACCCACCACACATTGCCATCCACCTCCATATATCTTGTCAAATTCCTGCAAATGCATTTAGAAACCAAAAACAATTAAACAATCCCAAATCAAACAACCATACAAATTCCAGCTACTGAGCTTTACAGCAAAGTTACCTTCTTGATGTGGGTAGCAATAGATATGCAATCAAAAACATCATAGAGATCAAGAGCTTGAGAGGCAGAAGCCATGGCTTGGATCTGCATCTTCACTGGCATGTCTGTTTCCTTTATCATGGCCTTGCCTTCCAACATCTTTCCTCTCCCTCTCTCTCTAGAATCTCAGAAAGGATTCTTTCTCGCGAATCTGTGTGACTGTAATTATAATAATAATAGGAAAAGGATTCTCTCTCGCGAATCTGTGTGACTGTAATTATAATAATAATAGGAGCATTAAATTACACGAGCTTAAAAATAACCAGAGGCTTCTCCGTTTCTGGATTTATGTCCTGAAAAGAAAAATGAATGGTTAATTATTATTGCGTAGAACTTTTAGATTGACACGTAGTCCAACTTTTGGGCACTTTTTTGTCCGTTCTCAGTCTCTTCCCGTTCTTTCTGCGTATGGACTACGTTATTATCACGTTGGTCTGATGCTTGATCTACTCACCGATTCGATGTCTATCTTCGTGGTAATTACCAAAAGAAGAAAAATGAGACGATTGCTCGTCTTAATATAGCCTAAACAAAGTTCAGATTGTAAATTAATTCATGCTCACTCTACACGTATAAAGCATGATTATACACATGGTATGATTTTTTAAAACCTCATAAATAAAATTAAATGCGTTATTAAATTACAATGGTAGGAATTTGTCTAAACTCTAAACCACTTCTTCCAACTCAAGACAGAAGCAAAAGTGTGAAAGGTCAGATTGAGGTTTTGCCCAATGTGAAAGAGGAGACCATGGACTGAGTCCATGATAGTTTCTTTCTTTCTCATGGCTTTGAAAATTAAGACCATTGTGGTCTAAGCGTTGACTTGATCCCTGCCCCTGCTGAAGAGGTCTTGAGCCTAACCGGCGTAGCCCAACCTTGACTCACCAAAACAACACGAAAAAACTACCCAGTTTTAATGAGTTGTTAATGAAGTAAAGACCAACTTTAATTGGGTTGAAAAAACTTCAATTACAATTATAATTTTTAAATATTTTTCGGTTGAAAAGATGATATGCACGCTCTCTCTCTCTACATATAATATATATATATATATAGCGATTGGCTAGATAGACACACGTGTTGAGTCCTATACTATATGGTATGTCATCCAGCCTTTGGCTAAATGATTCTGAGTCTTGTCATAGGAAAATATTTTCTCTCTTTATTGTAGAAATTTTTCATCTGTTGCATGAGCAAATACCCTTTAATAGGAGAATAGATATCACACACGTTAGGCATAAATGTCTAGGAATATTTAGTATATTATAATATTATAATACTTAAAAAAAAATTTGATATACATATAATGCAAGGAATAAGGTGTAAAATGATTATCTTAAACAAGTGTTATATCAAATATTTATACCAATAAAAATATCTTAGTGAATACAAAGTATATTTATATACAGGTGAGGCATTTATATTGTGAGTTGGAAATAAAATTAAACTAACGAATTTTACGATTCTACTCTAAGTGATGATGATGAAGTAATGATACAACTATATGATTTGAAATTAATAATATAATTTTATTTGTCAATGTCATTTGATTGACTAAATTATTTGTATTATATGAACGTTAATAATTTAGTCAATACTCATGTCTTTTTTCAATGTCACGTTCGTTTGATAGTATTAATTGAGAATTTTATCTATTTATTTATGTTTTGACTATTTTATTTTAAATATATTCATTAAATTTAATTAGTATAAGAAATAATTATTAAATTAATATATAATTACATGCTAAAGAACATAGTACTTGAAGTATTTTTGGAGGAGTACTCAATATTTTATAAAATTTCTCGAAAAATATTAGCAAAAAAGCCTTCAAGTATACATAAATACTCGAACATTTAGCACTTTTTTTTTTTTAAAAAAAACACTCTCGAATCAAACCTTTGAATACTGTTAAATGGCAATCCCTTTTTCTTTTTAGCTCTTTCTCGTTATAAAAGTGAACCTCTAATTGTTTGTTTGTTTTTTTTTTTTTTTTTTTTCTCTTAATTTCATAAATATATATATATATATATATGTGAGAGCTAAATGGCTATCTCCGCCCACTTCCAGGTTACAAAAGCGCCTCTAGCGGTAGGAAGCTGGCACGCAATGATTGGAGACAGCTCAGCAACAACTGCTGATAACAGCCCATCTAATTCCAAAACCCGAAAAAGAGAAGAGAAGATTAATTAACGTCGCATAATCCGCAATTAATCAACGGTACAAACAAAGAGTAACAACAATACGATACAAGACACATATTATCTCGAACTCCTCACATGCATCTATCATCTGTCATTGCCCCATTCCCATTTTTTTAATTATTTTTCATCCCTTAATAACATTCAACACCCAGCCCACCCCCATCCGAACCTTAATATTAAATTCATTTAATTTTTTTTTAAAAAAAATAAGTTGAATAGAAAGAGACCGGATTGGCAAGGAAAGGAGAGGAGATTTCAAAGTCATTTTGCTTCTTCTCGGCACTGTTTGTTTGTGTTGAAGAGATAGAAGAGAGGAGTCGTCTGTGGCTAGGGTTTGAATTTTGTAACGAGAACGGTGTGTTTTTCAGCTGGTGATGGGCGATGACAAATCTCCGATCGTGATGGCCAGTAGAGAAAGAGAAAGAGAAAGAGATAGAGATAGAGATCGAGAATTACTAATTCCGGTTGCTGACTCTGGCGACGAATCCTCCAAACCTTCATCATCTTCGTCTTCTTCGCATCATGCTGGACGCGAGGTCGGCGTTCTTTTTTCAAATTTTTTATTCCTTTTTGTTAGTTATTTGCTCTGATTGTGATGGTTTGTGCGCTCTTTGTTACTGATTCTAGTGTTATCTGTCAAAACAATGTTGGTCATTAGCTTAATAGAGCTTAACCTGCTTTAAACTGGATATCGGTGCTTAAATTTCAGATAGATTTGATTGAATGAATTTGCTTCGCCTATTGTTTACAGTAGACTAGAATCTATCACGGCCGGAATTTTTGGAAGGCTGAAATTGTTGAGGATAAGTGAGTGCATAGTGATAGATGGTCCTAGTTCAGGAAAACTAAAGAGTGCTTCTGCACCAACTATTTGAACATATTGATGTTCCATTGTTTTGATTTGTAATGGCATGTATACTGATCATTCAGTATAAATTTGATTATGGCTACCCAGTATATATTCTGTGAGTTGTGTATAAACTGCTAACTGGATTTCAATAAGTCTATAACTCTTTTTTGTCATACCATCAAAAAAAATATCTTGACTTTGATACAATAATAGTAATAGTAACATAAATAAGTGAAAGAAAAAGATCATTCCTACAATTATCAAGTGTTGTTTTGATGGTAACTCCTTTCATGAAAGACGAGGATTCTTGTTTTGCACTTACAAAGTTTTTAGAGTAAGCTATGAAAGTAATGTTGTCATTTGTTAGGATTGTTTCCAAATTTTATCTGACAGATTGTTGGATGTTGTTCTGTCACCATGCAGACTTTTTACAAGGTTGTTAGGAGCTGGGCTTCAAAAAAGTTCATGACAGGATGGTGAGCAGTTCTTTCTTTTGTTTCCTGTATCTCTATCAGATAGATGCATATTCTATCTCTTTGTAAACTTTTTCCTCGTAGATGGTAAAGCTATCAGTTCTCTTTGAATTGTTCTAAGTTCTTAAGTTTAATTATATTTCCTGTTGGTACTAGTTGGTTCTTCTGGTTGGGGAGTGTCTTGGTTTTCTTAGCTGTGAAATTTGAAATGATTAATTATATTGCTTCAACAGGTTTTGTAAATATTAAACAACCTTTGGGCACAAAATGATTGGTTGGAAAATCATAACTAGGGCTGCTGTAGTCTCTAGGAGCCCATTTGCACTAGTTGGGAGATTATAAAGCTTGGAAGAAAATCTTGGAATCCCAACTTTGGATAATGCATATGAAACAAATGTGTAACTTAGTTCCTCCTCCAGGCTAAACATGTTTTTTATCTAGTATTTCTTTTCTAATGACATGGTGTCTGGAAATATCTTTTGCAAATTCTTCACTTAGTTCATTTCTTAATCCAATTATGTAATTAGGAAGTTGATTTCCTCCTCAAGATGATCGGCTCATCCAAAATTTCCCCTAGTCTAAAATTTTCTTGCTGAACTGCTGAGATGTTTTGGATTAATATATCTAAATTTTTCCTGTGAGAAGAAACAATAGCTGTTGTTTCCTGTTTCCAGTACGATGGATTTGGAAACTTCACGGCAGAAGGTGTCTTTTACTCTACAGCTTGGTTTGTACAATGCTCTGGCACTTGGCTGAGTGATAGGAGTTACTTTTATCTTTTACAAATGGATTTAATAGCTTTCTCCAATAAACTTGGCTGCTGAATAGCATTGAACTGAGTGCCCTTGTAAAATGAGCAACTATATGGAATAGCGATAGACATATCCTAAAGAACCATGAGACCGAATTATTTGGATGCTGTATCCATGAGATAGTGATCTGGTACACTATGAATGCATGAAGTTCAATTTGACGAACAAGACTTGTACCTTTGCAAATGCTCTAAATATGTAGCCAAATTAGTTTGAATTTCTTATTGCAACCTTTGGCTGTTTTTATACTTAAAGCCCTTATTCTGGTCAATGAAGATCTTGCTCACTCTTTGGTGTTTTTGCAGTGTCATCCTATTTCCGATTGCAGTTACATTCTATATCACTTGGTGGTTTATTCACTTTGTGGATGGCTTTTTCTCTCCAATTTATGCTCAACTTGGAATTGATATATTTGGTATGCATTGACCTGTTTTCACACCATCCCATGCATTGCTATGACTTGTGTAAATCAATACAAGATTTTAGGTACATGATGATATAGTTGGCTTGTGCAGATTGCTTTGGCAAAATCATTTTTCTAAAATTTTAACAATTAGTTTGTGAATTACCATTTTTTTTCTTTATGTTAACCTAGAATATTAATTTAGGCTATGAATTTGATTCTTTGATTGTCTAGATGAAAACAAAAATTTTCACCTCATGGATGAGGTTGTTTTGGATTGAATATTATGATTTTTTTTTAATGATTATTATTTTCTTTCAAGAAGTTTAAGATGCATGACTTTCGCCTTTTGTTAAAAGCACCATCTATGACAAAAACAAAGTGAAGAAATTTTAAGTAGTGCTAAATTGTCTAATGTAGATATGGCCCAACAATGTGGCTTTTGTGTTGATGTTGACTTGCTTTTACTTCTTGGTTAGGTCTTGGGTTTATAACTTCAGTGACATTCATCTTCTTGGTTGGGGTGTTCATGTCATCATGGCTGGGAGCATCTGTCCTGAGTCTTGGAGAATGGTTCATCAAACGGATGCCATTTGTTCGTCATATCTATAATGCTTCTAAGCAAATCAGCGCTGCCATATCACCAGGTTTGCATTTAGTTGACTAACTTCCCCATGTCCATTTTAATGATATTTGGTGGACAATATATATTCCATCTCACTTTTACCACAGATCAAAACACACAGGCCTTTAAGGAAGTGGCAATTATAAGGCATCCACGTATTGGTGAATATGCATTTGGCTTCATCACATCATCTGTCATTCTCCAGGTCTGGAAATGATTTTCTAGTGTGAAACTACCTTGTGGTTGTATATTTTTTGTTGGCTTTTGGGGTTCTGCTGATTGCTCAATGATGGTGCTAGAATTTAGACACAAAAGTTTATGTTATTTTCTGATATATTACATACATTTGACAGATTAATATTATTCGCTGTTGTTGCTTTGAAATGTTTTAAAAGCATAATTGAGGGTTCTTTTGCTGAACTAAAGCTCACAAGTTTAACACACATCTTTTTGAACTATGTGACCATCACTTACAGGTAGACTGGTAAACAATAACCAACCCCATTAGTTCTCATTTTGTGGTTTGCAACTTTTGAATGAAGCATTTTTTTTTTTCTATTTTGCAATTATAGTTTTCTATTTTTATGCATACAAATACGTGCCTACTCACGTGCACACACCTACAAACATATATAGAGATGATCACTCCTGCAGGTGTTGAAACCTTTTTTTACTTCACTTTTAGTTCCCCCTTTAATTCAGTACTTGTCTCCTATGGACATTGTTACTGGCTGTTTATAGTATTTGAAGTTGAGCCTAATCTATTTAGTTTACATTTAAGGGAGAATGTAATATTAACGTTGCTGTTTACTCCTTTTCAAAATGCAGAACTATTCTGGAGAGGAGGAGCTATGTTGTGTCTATGTTCCCACGAACCATCTGTATATTGGTGACATATTTCTCGTTAATGCCAATGATGTAATCAGACCAAATCTGTCAGTCCGAGAAGGAATTGGTAAGGACTCAACTTTATTTTGGTAGTTGATTTCGGAACAGTGAGGATGTCAAGAGGGGAATGTCCTCACCACATACTTGATTAAGGGCATTGGAAGGCCCTGGGACACAGAATGGGAAAGATATATAACTAAAGACATGTTTTCACTGGATTAGGATTATTCAGTAATGAAAAATATGGTAAACCGGAATGATTGTTGAGTACGTTAAAATGGAATACGCCAAAACATGAAAAGGAAATGACAGGACGTCCATTTTATCCCCATTTGCCTGTTTTATCATCATATATTTGTTGCTAAGATGACTCCTTGCTCAATTGCAGAAATTGTTGTTTCTGGCGGCATGTCAATGCCCCAAATCCTGGCGACTCTTGATATCCGCTTGCCGCAGGATAGAAGTAGATCTAACAGAATCTGAGATTGAAGAGAATAGTTATAGAGGAGTTTGTTAATTTATTACTCTGTTGGGTATTGGATCGTGTCATTGTAATGGCCACACAGTCAATTTGTTGGTCAAGCAGGATTTGGGGTTAGATTATAAATTTTTGATCGAGTTCCTTATAGCTTATGTAACATTGATTTCTGTGTAGAATGTAGAATTTAGTGTTTGCTTGGAAATATAGTTTGGTTGATAATCCACGCGAGAAGTTCCTTTCGTTTTGGATTGTATTTTTATTTTCCACGGCTAGAATGGTTTCTGAGATGTGTACTGAATGTGTTCAAATCTCACACTAGTTATGCTCTCTTTTTAATGTTGTTTCACATGCTTTGTATTAATACTACCAAAAATCAATTGTATTACCCTTTTTAAAAAAATATTATATTGCATTTAATTTGAATAAAATTTACCTCCATAATTTATTTTAGAAAATTTGAATCCCTAAAATTTGCATTTAATCTGAATAAAATTTACCTCGATCATTTATTTCAGAAGAAATTGAATGCCTACCCTGCATTTGGAGGGTGAGGGTACCAAAATAAGGGGTGACTGGCATCAATTGTATTACCTTAAATTTAGAAACAGGCTGTAATTTGCATGTGGGGCTGTTAGAACCGCAGCCGAAGTTGTATTATGAATCAAATTCGATCGGATATGGTTAAAGCCCATATGAGAGTTGGTCTCACGCTTCACGCTTGTCAACAGATATCAGTTTCATGGGCTTACTTGTGTACAACACATACATTGAAGTTGCAGCTAGGACTGGTTGTACCTAGTAACTAAAGACAAACGGTTCTAAATGTACAACCGAATAAGGCGGTAATCTCATTTGATATCATCCGTCGTTCAATCATACCCTCGAGCACACAAGTTTATCATGAGCATTGCATATCACAGAAAATCTTGGTAAAACCCTACTTAACGCCACCACAAAACCTAGCTCTCATCCATTTCTCTATTTAAGTACCTATTGACAAACCTCATGGCATTGCCCTAGCCGTTTCGCTTGAAGTTAAAACTTGAGCATACTCGTTTTCCTAGGGTTTTGTAAGCTGCTCGTAATCTGAATGCTCAGTTCGTTCTCTTTGTCACCGAATTTTTTTTTTTTTGTGTTTGTCCAGAAAATAATAGATGTAGGGACAGTGACGATTACAGCAAGAAAGGTCTCGTTCGTCGTAATTGGCTAGTAGTAGATTAGCCTTGCCGACCATCCTGCTATATCACCACCCATATTCCGAGTCCCTAATTAAACTTTTCCCGTTCTTACGGAATTTTTTGGTGCAAATATAAGATCAATTTCAGTTGTATTTTGATGTTAACTCTTTTGTGGTGTTTTTTTGGATCTGCCGATGATTATAAACTTATTATAGACAAGCATATGTCTGAATCAATCCATGTTGACTCATCTAATCTTCTCTATGAGGCATATTCTTTTTAGATTTCCTTCGTTACTTGTACGATAGTTTTCTTGTCTGCTTGGTTGCTTAAATAACTGGAAAATGGATGCTGAGTTTTTAGCTTTACTTATAAATTTACAAGTGCCAATGATGAAAAGAATTGGTGTTTTGTAACATATGAGAAACTGTGATTACAATACCACTACTGCCTTCCTTCTGAGGCTAATTTATTATTATTTTTTTTAATTTTTAAAAAAAGTTATAGTAAGGGTCAGTGATGATTGTTAGCATAGTTCAGATGATAATCTCTGTGATTATTAAACTGCACGTCTTTCGCTCCTATCTGATGACTCTTTCTGTTTCTCATAAATTTGGTTTCAGATTGTTTTTGTCAAAAAATTTAAATTAAAGCTTTTATTTAGTGGCCTGTGATTAATAATCCTTGACAAGCATATGTCTGAATACACCGTGCTGACAAATTATATCGGATGTCTCTATGAGGCCTTTTTGGTGCTTTTGCTCATTGAATTATGATTGAAGGAAGCAAATACTGTAGATTTAGGTTTATGTTTCTGTTTTTTCTCATGCTTATTTTGCTTCATATATGTCTGAAAAGAGTTGGCTTTTTGACATTGACACATTATATATATATATATACACATATATCATATTACTTTTTTTGCACCTTTGTTGGAGGCCTTATTTGAACCCTTCAACAATTTGATATAAGCATGGATTTGAATGATGCTGGTAACAAAATTCTATTGGGCAGAGTAAAATACAAATTCAAAATAAATGTGCTAAAGGAATTACAGGATTTAATCATCAAGTAGGCACAGTGAAGATTCTTGTGAATGGTCTCCTTAATGGTTTATGCCTTGCCGACCATCCTGTTATGTCACCAGCCATATTCTGAGTCCTGGAAAGATGTTATTACATTTGTGCTTGGATTCTGTTCTGATTCTGTTCTGATTGTACATTGTTCTATTGATTGTCTTCCTCCTGTTCTACCAGTGCAGTGCACTTTCAAATCATGGAACGTGGTTTTCAGTAATTTGGAGTGTTCCGAGAATGATCGTTAGTGTGTAGGTTTTGGGCAGCAAAGGGCATTCAAACGTGATATGAACGAACTGATGCTGGAGTTTAGAGCCAGTTTGTTTCTGGTGGTTGAATTGTTATTTTTGTTTTGTACTGTTTAAGTGTATTAGTATATAAAAATTTTTAGTTTTAGGTTATACAGTGATTTCTGGTGAATATATTTGGATTGTCTCTCTATTTTTTTTTTCTACGAATGCGAGGATGACTTCTTTACAAATTTGTTATTAGTCAATTTGTTTTTTCTTGAATTTAGCTCTTTTTGCCATGTTTGTGTCGCTTTATTTTCCTGAAACACATGCACCTTAAGAACTAGGTGAAGCAGCAGTTTGTAGATGAGTTGCGGTACTCATTTTAATGATAAATAAAATGTTTATGTATTTTGGTATAAACGAAAATTATACAAGAGTTAAAAATTTATGTATTTTGGTATCGAACGAAAATTAAAAGAGTACATTTTGATTCTGGAATATTTAGATGTCATGTATCATAATGTAAGTTGTTTGAGTATTGCGGTGAATGAGGCTTGTTGTTTGTACTCGTTGTGGAAGACTAGTAGATTTCCTTTGATGGCCTGCACGGGCAAGGGCTGTCTAATATACAGTTGTGAGAAACAAAACAATAATAAATCGGAAAGAAAAAAACGCTAGATTTTTTTTTTTCGTTTTTATCATCTTGGGTTAGAAAAGAAGTATAGTGTGACGCGTAAAGATCACGAAAATGGAAAACGTCATTAATTAAGTAAACGAAGGCGTGGAGGCTCACCACTTATTGAAAAAAGGTGAAACAAGGGGAGACGAGACGACAGCGTAACAAGGAGGAGGAGCCCCCCGGTTCGTTTTGTGAAACGAAAGTTAACGGAAAGCAGTGAGCTGCCGACACATGTCTCGCTTCGTTTCCAAACCTAACTCTTAACTCATCCAAACCAACATTTGTAGCTTTTCTCCGCCCTCAGTCGCAGTCTCTCTATATCTTTCTGTCAGTGTAAAAACCAACCCCCAAAACGCACTCTCCTTTCGGCTGTGCTCTGCTTTGCTTTGCTTTTCTTTTATGACCGTTCCGTCCCTGTCCATTTCCTTAGATCCAACTGACATTAAAACAGTTCTATCATTTAGCATAACCTCAAGAATTGAAGATGATGCACGCGAAATCCGATTCCGACGTCACGAGCCTAGACCCTTCCTCTCCCAGATCACCAAAACGCCCCGTATATTACGTCCAGAGTCCGTCTCGTGACTCCAACGATGGTGACAAGTCATCCTCCATGCAGAACACACCCGCTTACAACACTCCCACCGAGTCCCCATCCCACCCCTCTTACGGACGCCACTCGAGGGCTTCCTCAGCTAGCCGGTTCTCCGGCACCTTCCGGTCTTCCAGAGGGAGGAAGAGAAACGACAGGGGGTGGCCGGAGTGTAATGTGATTGAAGAAGAAGGAGATTATACTGAGTTTTACGCAGATAAAGTGCACACCAGGAGGTGTCAGATTCTTATTGGAATTTTTGGGTTTGTTGTGTTGTTCTCCGTTTTTTGTTTGATTATTTGGGGGGCTAGTCGCCCTTACAAAGCTGAGATCACTGTCAAGGTTTGTTTATTTGTTTGTATTGTTAATTACTATTATTATTTTTTTTAAATTATTAATTTAATGCTCCATTTTATGAATGAATTATCCTTCTCTTATTATTCTGTTCTTACAGAGTTTGACAGTTCACAATTTTTATTTCGGAGAAGGATCTGATATGACTGGAGTGCCAACCAAGATGCTGACAATGAACTGTTCCATTAAAATGAATGTATATAATCCTGCTACATTTTTTGGCATTCATGTCAGCTCTACGCCTGTCAATCTTATGTTCTCCGAAATTGCAGTTGCAACCGGTGAGGTAAGACTAAGGCTTCTCAATTTCACCATGACTCTTAATTCTATCAATTCAACTAATCCTTGTTTATAATTTTGGGTGGGTTTGATATTATTTATGAGCCCAGTTGAAAAAATACTATCAACCAAGAAAGAGCCACCGGCTTGTGACAGTCAACCTCAAAGGTAATAAAATACCCCTGTATGGGGCTGGTGCGGGCTTAGCAGTATCAGATAGCAGCGGCGGAGTTCCTATGGCACTGGTGTTTGAAGTTAGGCAACGAGGGAATGTGGTCGGCAAATTGGTTAAGTCCAGGCATAGAAGACATATCTCATGTTCATTGCTTATCGACTCTCATAACAACAAACCAATCAAACTTAAAGAGAAATCGTGTGCATATATATGAATGAGTACTGCAACCGGTACAAAATGCTTGCCATCCAGATACGATGGGTATGGTTCTGTAGAGTTATCCACCTTGCTTGTTTTCTTTCCACTCGCAAGAAACCAGATTCATTTCAGAGATTTGGCTGATATGGAATAGATAGTAGGGTTATTTTGACAATGTTAGAAATACGTGGTTATGTAGTATAGTTGTATTACACTGTCTTGCAATTTCTTGTCCGACAATTTTGTTATTTCAGGTAGATCCTCCTCATGAATAAACCTCCATATGACTCAACTATTTCTGCTACTTTAGTAGACCGAGAATTTGTGCTGTGAACCATGCTGCATCTACATAATACATCTTCTCTATTCAAACTTTTTCACAAATTTAGCATTTGTTAGAATAACGGAGAGATGAAAGAACATTCACAGTTTAGATTGAGTTTTGTAAGGTATGTGGGTCAATCTAGAGTTAAATTAAGCTCCATGTGATGTGAGGGGCTCCAACAAAAAGGACACCCCAACAATAATGGCATTTTTAGTAAGAATAGTTACTACAGAAAAAATTAGCAAAATATTAACATTGCTTTACCCACTAGTTGGATGGTGAAGTTACATTAGTTGCTGGAATGTCCTTCACCTGATTGCCAACAGCACAGCCCCCCTCAAGTACCGTGCCACTGATCCTGTTTGGTGGCCAATAGCGAAATACTGATCTCCCTATTATATTCTTGGCAGGTAGGGGACCCCTAATAACATAACTCAAAGAAATTAGCAAACAACACTAAGAGAGGAAATAATCAATTAGGTTCTCGGTACATGGACCATACAAGTGTTAGGTTGTGTATGTATCTTACCATACGTGTGAATCATAACTGTTATTACGATTATCACCCATCACAAAGACTGAGTTCTCTGGTACACGCTGCAACATAAATGAAGGAGATTCAAAATTAGTGATATACGACGTATATTTACAATTCCTGGTAGCAATAGAACATCCCATCCTTTCTCCAAGAAATATTTAGATGTTTGTGTGCTACGGTTAGATTGTGGTTCCCATTTTATATGGGTAAGGGATCACAAATGAAAACAAATAAGGAAATAACATGAAATTCTGAAAGATTATCAGGTAGTACTTACTATTGGTGTCATGTTATAGGAAGGCGACTCAAGAATGAAGTTTTCATTTCTTACAACCCCATTAACAGTAAGTCTTCCTTCACGGACCTGCAAGCAAACAATTTTCTATTGTTGAGTGCAGTTCTCAAAGTATCCTAGAAAAGATTGAATTGCTGATATCAGTGGAAAAAATATCAATTGATGGATGAAGGTGCTTTCACCGAGCAACTCACCTCCACAATATCACCTTCCTTGGCAACAATTCGTTTTATAAAGACATCATCGTCAGTGTATCCTGCTTCCTGAAGGACTGGAGGACTTTTGAAAATTACTATATCATTTGCGCATGGCTTTCTGAAATAGTACGTAACCTGAAAATTTTAAGTCAAAATCTGTGATGCATAATACTTGAGAACAGTTACTCTACAAGTCAAAGCATAATACTCAGCTACACTGCTTATTCAAGGCACAAGATGGAACATCAGATCACTCTCCCATTAAAAACTAAATGATCTTACAAACCCTAAGAACACCTAATACCTAAAAAAGAAAAAAATCTACTCAGACCAAATTAAGAAGAAAACAGTGAGCTGCTTATGTTACCAACTGAAAATAAACACTTAAAGAGATATATAAAGAGATATATAAAAACTTGTTAGTCTTATAGAGTCTGTGAGGCAAAGAGTGATACAGATGAATGAACAAGGGAACATAAAAGACCTGAACAGTGTAAGTTCCCCTTCTGGTTTTTTGGTTTTAATGGCTTTTATACTGCATGATTTGCTTCATGAAGACAGAAGAACCGAGCTTGTTCTAGACATGACAACCTAATAGTGTAACATAATTGGTGCAATACAGAGTTCCATAAATTTCCACTCCCTGAAGCAGCTTGCACATAATTTTACTCTTGAAGTACACTTTGCTGGTCAGCCTCAAAACTTAAACCCTCACATATGCCTTCTCCTTCTCAACCAACCTATTGTACTGTCCTATTCTTTGTCTCAAAGATTAACATATCTCAAACTTACAATTATCACCCATGCGGACCTTAACTTTTTAGATGCAATAAACCTCGCCTTTAATCATCACCTGAGTAAACCAATAAGCCACTCATCTACTTAGCACTTGAATATTCTGAGCTCAACGATGAAAATTTGCATAAGCCTATTTATTATTGCACAATCTTAAGTCTATCTTTATATTTCATCACCACAACAGAATAACAACCCACATAACCTTTTATATGCATACTGCATACAAATATATAAAAAGCTAACATCTTAGAAGCATTGTTAATGTCAATCATTATTCATACATACATTACTAACCCAAAAAGTGCAAATAGTTAACATTACATCAATAAAAACCACTACCTTCTCTGCAACAATTCGGTCTCCAACATCAAACGTGGGATACATCGACAGTGAAGGAATGTATCTTGGCTCGGCCACAAAGGAACGAAATGCTAACGAAATAAGCACGGCAGCTAAAACTGTTTTTGCATCATCTGTAGTGATATTCAACCATTCTGGCAATGGACCACTTTCCTTCTCAACTTCTCCATCATCATCACCATCACCACCGCCACCGCCACCTTTACCACCTCCACCGCCACCAGAGTTAACAACAGCTTTTGTCTGTTCCTCGGAGCTTTTCAATTTATTACAGTATAGTCTATGAAATAGGTTTTTGGGAATCAACATGATGGGTTTTGGGAGCTTAAATTGGGGAAAGTTAGGATCTTTTGAGAAAGAGGCCCGATGGCCACATGAATAATGGGGTGGATTGGATTTGGTGGGTTGCAGATTAAATATTGTCAAATTAGGGTTTTTGAGGGGTCTGCAAAAGGGTTTTGCGGCCAAGTTAGGGTTTTTGAGAGGGTTACCAAATTGGGCTGAAGTGAAATTAGGGTTTTGGAGAGTTCGTAGCGGAGGTAAGAGATGCAGGGTCATCATCATCCCCACGCAACGCTACTACACTCTGAAGAGGCTAATCTTTGAGCTCGAGATGTTGAAATTATAGTATATTTATAGGGAGAGAGTGGAGATCCTCTGTTTTAGTGTCTAAGTTACCACCTTGCACTATTATCTTGGCTACTCCTAGTGGGCCACCAGAACACCAGACCCAGCGCGGACATGACATGAATGAAGAACCTTCTTGGGAGTCTGGTTAATACCTTAAAAATCACTTCCAAATTAGCCTTTGGTCACACACACGTATTTGCTGTGTGCATGCTTAGGACTCTTAGCCATCAGAAGATAAGTTCGGGTACTTAATACAAGCATGGAGAACATGATTACATTCTTCCTCATTTTCATTTGCTATTCCCTATCATTTTGATAACTTACTTCATGTGTTGATAGGTGCTGCATAAGACCATAAGAGTTCTATACAAATTTGAAAACGACCGTGAAGATTGAGATGAAAGATTATGACCTTGAAGACTATCCTGAGAATATGAATCACCAGTAGTCGTAGAGTGGAGGACATATATATTTCATAAATTTGCGTTTCTCAAAGCACATTTAATTTCGTTACAATCTAAATTACATTAATCCACAATTTGACAGCAGTCTGTCTACATCTATCAATTTCAACAGTGTATACATCCCATTGTAGAAAATTACAAGATTACCCACAAATTCGGTTGTCTAAACAATGGGAAAAGAAGAAATGGAGGTATAAATCTTAAAACAATAATTTCTCTATCTACAACGCTGAATAACAAATGATAGTCAGACTTGTATACTTCAAGGAGCTGATAAATCAATCTTCATCTGCTGCTGTCTCACCCAATGCCAATTAAAGCTATGACTGTGCAGCCATCAGTTTATAAACACCAATCTGTGTGCATTGACAAACTGCCCACATTTACCAATCTGACTTCGACATTGCTTCCTGCATATCAGTGGTTGCACCCCAAATACAGATGTTCCGGTGAACAATGATCTAGTAGCAGTCCACACAGTCTCCGATGAAAACCCAGATTTTTTCACAATTATTTGGCTTCTAATTTTAGCAGTTGAAGATCCATTTTGATCACTTGTCACTACTCCAGGTATCTGCAAAAGATTAGAGTTAGAAGCACTAAAATTTTGCTTCTTATAGCTCTCCAAGCTCTCCACCAGTATCTGATCCTTCTTTTTATTTGGCATTGATTGCCAATCTTCTTTTGCACTATCAAGAACTCTCTTGGCTTCACTTGCCAAACCGATGGCACGCCAAGCATCAGCTACAAGTTGGATGGTGTTCTTCTTAGGATGGACACCCTCTTCTTCCATAATCTGCAGCAATTCTTCCGCTTTCCATGGCTGTTTTGCTTCTGCATATCCCCATATTAGAGTTTCGTACGTTTTCAAATTGGGAGAAATGCCTACTTCATGCATTTTCTCATAAACACTCATTGCACGATCCATTTTTCCTGCACTGCACCAGCCACTGATAACAGTGGTGAACATTACAACATTTGGATGCACACTATGTTTGCGCATGGAAATCAAGGTCGACTCAGCCTTCTGTGGCTCTCCGGCACGCACATAGCCTTTTGCAAGGATACTAAATGCATGGATGTCAGGTTCTATACCAGCCTTTACCATGTCATTGAAAATCTCCTGGCATTTTCCCATAAGCCCTGCTGAGCTCCAAGCATCCATGATTGTGCTAAATGTTATGACATCTGGTTTGACCCCAAATTCTTCCATTAATGTGAGTGCCTGTCCAGTTTAGTAAGTAATATTTACTTGGAATATTCAAAATACTGAATGCTTTTCAAATGCTTCAGAAGATATTGATTGTCAGAAGCTTATACTTGTTTTATGGGATAAACATGACAAAACTAAGAAATTTCGTACTTCCAGTGAGATGACAGTAAATATGAAAGCCAAATGACAAGACACTTATTGACTGAACTCTTATCTGTGACTGCAACATGGAATCATCTGGAAATGTATAATTTTTGTAATAGATTGTAAAAGAGAAAATTTAGAAAATCTAACTATTAGACATTGGAACTTACCTCATCAACTCCATCAGTGTCTGTGGCGTCCAGAAATCCTTTGATCAGAGAATTGAACACAACAAGATTTGGATGCACCCCAAGCTCCCTCATTCTATACACAAACCTCATTGCACCTTCCATATTACCTTCTTTACAATAACCACCCACAATGATACCACAAGTACGCTCATTTGGCCACACTTGATTGTTCTGCATCTGAAAAATCATTTGTTCCGCCCTATTTGTCTCCCCGTTCTGAGCATAAGCCCTTGCTAATGTGTTGTAGGTGACAACATCAGGTTGTATACCAGATGCCACCATCTTATACACCACATTCCATGCTTCATCTATGTTCTTCTTGTTACACCAAGCTCTCACAAGAATATTGTAAGTTCTGTCATTTGGTTTCACATCTTCATCCTGTGACATTACCCCTAGTAATTTCAGAGATTCTTCGGGCTTAGTAATATTTCCATACCCTTTAATAAGGGTATTGTAAGTGCTGGTTGTGGGCTTACATCCACTATCCTTCATTTTCTGAAATATTTTCATGGCTTCATCTACATTTCCAGATTCAGAACAGGCATTAATCATGGCATTGAAGAGTATTGAATCGGGCCTCATACCATTCTTTTCCATTTTAGAGAGGAGTGACAGAATGGACTTGAATCGTTTCTGGCGGGTCAAGGCAGCTACAAGAGATGTGTACGTAATGAGAGTTGGCCTGTGTCCTTCTTCCATTAAACTGTTGAAAATATAATGGGCTTCATGAGGCTTCCCTTTTGCAACCAAAACATTCATCAGTTTGGTTCTTGAACGAACTGTCCTGCAGCTGTTGTTGCCCAAACAGACAATGCAGTGGGATTGAGCTTGTGAGCCTACAGAAGTAGGGTTTGTGTACAGCCGGTCCTTTTCCTTCTTGTCCAGATGTTGTTTCTGTGAAGTTCAGAGTATCAACATTCAACAATCATAGTTAGAACTACTTTGAGTGCATACACATAACAATTATCAAACAAAGAATCAGTTTTGCATGACACCATTCTGCGTATTAAAATAAATTTGCCAAAAAAAATATGAAAAATAATTGTTTCCCTGAATACATGCACCTAAAAAAGAAAGCACCATCTTTCCGGCTTTATAAATCCAATGACAGTCAAATACAACACCAGAAATTCCACAACTAGTGTAGAAGACTCAGTGGGGTCTCTAGACTAAATCATTCAATAAATATCTATCCAATAAGTTTGAATAAGGCAGATTACAAGAGACAAGAAGCGAAACTGGAAAATGCATCTAAATTAATATTTTATCGAATAAAATATAGATGGAGACAGTACCACAATAGGCCATGCTTCAACAAACCGCTTGCTCATTGTTGTTCCTTCTTGGTGCTTAGCCATGATAATATGTGACCCCTTTCGTAGTGGAACCTGCCAAATTTTTTCTCCGTGCTTCTTAGTTTCTTGGTGAGTCACTTTCCTATCTTGATCAGATTCAAATTCAGGCTACCACAAATTAAAGAAAGGCTGGTAACTTGTCTTCCATCTCAATGATGTTTACAATGGAGATGATCGAAAGACTGTTTCCTAGATAGAACCTGATAAAGAACACCAAAACATCAACTTTTTCAGCAAGGAGGCTTGTGTATGTTACCAGATAGAAACTAGAAGCCTTGAAACAGATGCAACAGAGGAAATTAAAAAATTTCATTTGAAATAATCAATTAGAGAGCCTTCTGAATATTATGTGAAAGATGTACTTAATACTGTCTAAACGTCATCTAATGTCTGTCCATATTATGCTTTACCCTGTCCTTTTATTCCGTATGATGCAACAGATTTAGATGCTTAATAAAACATAATGACACAGTTTTACTCGTTGATCTTGAAAATGACTATTGCATTTTGAAGCATGTTAAGATCCATGCCCTCTGCAAAATGCATAGTTTGACGACTAAGAATTTATTACAGTAAACCATGACCATATCCACTAACAGGTTGCCGAGGATTTAATGCTCATTACCAGTGCAGGGAAACTGGACAATTGGTCATAAGTGGATTAAATGGGATGACCAGACTTGAACAACAGCCTAAAATAACCCACATGTTCTCTAGAAATTACAAAACAAAAATCCAAAAAAAATCTGTCAAAATGCATTTGACAGCTTATGATAACCTAAAGTGAGTAACACACAGAATATTGTTCACCAAAATTTCTGCACATAACATTTGGATTCCAGATAAATGTATGAACAGTCGAGTATACCCATAAAATCCCTGCCAAATGTTCCCTAACCATAAATTCAACACCTAATTATAAAAGAAGCTTAATCAAAACAATAGTTGGGCTAAAACAATGAGCAACTACGTGTAAGAAGATCAAAACCCCCCAAAAACAAGATGCTGTTTGAGACATTCAATATCGTTACTACTCTTCAAGTGATAGTAAGCTACAATTAGGTAGGAAAATACACAAATCAGCAAGAAAGGGGCATAAATTGAACCAAGTCTTCAAAACTATCAACTAATGTTTCATTAAATTGAAGTACCGGGAACTGAACTAAAAGCTTATTTTCGCCAATTACTATGCAAACACCCAATGGGAAGAGAGAAAGGAACAAAATAGCAGTACATCATTCAATCTGAAAAAGTTGCATCAGTCATTGGACTTAGAGAAGTAGCTATACATCATTCTTGACGTGTAATCATAAAAAACCATTTTCAACAAAAAGAATAAGATTCCAATTTCCTAACCAACAACTCCATATAAACTGTAAAATTCAACCCATACGCCCTCCAGTACACCATTGCTTAAGAGAAAGGTAAAGAAACTAATATATAAATATTCAACGACATTGATCAAGATCAAACCTTGAGGAGTTTGAGCTATAGAAACAGATATACCTCACTACAATCAAGCTAAGTTTACTGTCAAAGAATTCGCAGCACGGGTAACAAATAATATGAAGTTGTTTTCGCGGGGAGTACCTGTCGATATGAACACTTGAAAATATACAAGAGAGAGAGAATAGCTTGCATGGCATGGGTGCGGAGGCGTCTGTGCATGCAGCTGATGAAGTAGCAGCACCTTGGGTTGGAATCTAGTGGAAGTGTGTACGTGTAGTGACATCCACTGGAGATTCTTATCCACAAAATATTATCAGAAATAGATTTTGGATTATATATTTTGAGGCTGTAAAAGGTTGATGACAAAAGTATTTATAGATTATATGGAGGAGGAGGTTTTGCCACGCCAGCATTTATAAGAAAGGTCAAATATTAAAATTGTTTCATATTTTTTTCTTTGGAACATAACCTTAATATAAAAAATTAAAAGAAAGAATTATCTCTTCCATGCTATTGCGAATGAAGCATTGAAGAGCACAGACTTTTTTATAGGCAAGGTGAAAGTATCTTCTTTGAACATTTGATTTGAGAAAGGAAGATTAGGTGACATAACTCGTTAGATGAGTAAAAGGTTGACAAGGCAAGGAGATATCCCCTGTATTAGTTAAATTGTAAAGCTAAAAGTGAACAGTTAGAGAGATGGGGATCCAATGAATGAAAAGTGGTTACTATGATGTAATAATTGGTGTACAACTATCAAATTGTTTCCAAGTCTGGGTTTGGTTTTGACATCTGTAAAGAATTTGTTATGAGAAAAAGCAAGTCTTATAATGTTATAATTAAAAACATCAGACGGGACAAATTATTCGATTCCAAATATTGCACATTTCTTACACTACAGGCGATTTATTTTCAATAATAACATAGCAAAATCCTTGCAAGTTTTACAGAAATGTTCAATAATAAAATAGTAAGATACTTGCACTAGTTTTACAAAATAGATAGCACAGAGAGTAAAGCCATCACAAATGAATTGATAGATGTGTATATTTTTATGTTAATAATTTTTTAATGCTAACAAAAATCAAATTAATAATTATGAGATATCATATTATTCATATCAATGATTATATCTAAAGCTAAAAGGTTCTTTCATTCTATCAATTCCCATACCAACTCGCAACTCCCCTGCTCGCCAAAAACAATCCATTTATATAAATTATAATATTGTCATAAATTGTTGAGTAAATGGTATCTCTAATTTCTTTAATAAAATACTGATAAAAGTATTTTGCTTGTATTTGCTGCCTACGATGGATTCTCAATCTCAAATCTGAATAGCTAAAGCAAAAGTCAATTGTTGAACGTTTCATAAACTACAAATGAAATGGATGTGTGCATAGTTTAGACACAAGTCTCAAGACTCGAGAGGTCCTGGCAACTGGCAACTTGGCTTCAATACGACATGGGTTTCCAAAATCTTTAGTCTCTCACTCGCTTTCCTATCTTTTCAATCTCAGCGTCTCCTCTTTCCCTCTCTCACTCTCTCCGAAACATGTTGAAGCTTTGGAAATGGTACCAAAGTTGCTTATCTGTTAGTCCACTGAAAACGCAAGTCATAAGCTCAGGATTTCTTTGGGGTGTCGGGGACATTGCTGCTCAATACATCACTCACGCCACTGCAAAAAGCCGCCTTCAATTATCTGTGAGCTCCCTATTTATCCTCCATGAAACCCCCAATATTTTATTTTTCTTTCCCTATTACATTGTTCTTGGTAATTGGTATCTGTGGTTTTTCTTGTTTTAACATTTTTCTTTATTTTGTTTATTGGGTAATTGTAAAATTCTGATTTTAGCTATTATTTTGATTATGGGTTCTTGCCGATTTAGGTCTTTAAGAATTTTACCTCAAATTTTTTCTGATTTCATCTTGATATTGGATGTTATGTATATTAGGTGGGTTCTTGCCAACTATTGTTTGTACATTGCCTTGTGGTTTTACTGTTTGATTAACTGCTTTTGTTTGGCTAGTTAATCTAGTGTTTTTTCTTCAAGAGTCTGAATGAAATTCCCTCTTTTGCTTGTAACTACCAGCAATTTATGTGGCATAAATTTTTGGGTGAACTTGGATGCATGTTGGATGGAATTTGGAAGTGTGTACATTATTCTGAAGTAACGCTATTCCTATTATTAACTAATCCAACATGTAAACTGAGGGCATAGAGGAAAGAGGATGCCATCAACAAAGTAATGGTTTGGCAACTGAAACTTCCCCAACAAATGGCGAGCTATCATTTGCAGCAAGTCTTCTGTTCTGGAATGGTCTTGTGGTTTATGTGGCTGTCCAGAAGACATCTGAAGCCTAGGTGTATCCTAATCGTTTGATTAAAGAGAAGGAAAAGAAAATGTACCCATAGTTTTAGTGTCTCCTTTTGTACTACCCTCAGTTTCATATCCCTTTTTGCAGCTATCAGTTTGTCATGTGGCTTGAATTGAAATAAAAGGTGGCTGCTGCATTGATACTATGATTTTATCCACGATTTGTTGGTTACAGTGAACTCAAGAATGCTCTTGAGCAGGTTCTTAATCTGCAAGGTTGTCAATGAATAACTCCTATATTTACAGGATACAGAATTGAGCTTTAGTTGTATATTTAAAATGATTACTGAATTTATGACTTGAGAAATTCAGGTGCAAATAACAATGCTTTCTTGATTGTGCATGCTTGTACATGCACTAATGTGCTCCCTTCCTTTCCACTCATCACTTTAAATGAGTCATGCATTAAGTTTTGTCCACAAACTAAGATCTCATAAATCTACCAGATCATTTTTGGTTACTGTTACGGTTACTACTTTGACTCCAATATAGCCATTTTAAGTTAGTCTGTGCATATATTTAATCTATTTTTTTCTTTTTCATTTCATTTTAGAAATTAGTTCTTGTATCTTGTAGCCAGAATATGTTAACAAAGAAGCTTTTAATGCTGAGGAGGCTACCTTCGGTTTTCTAAATGAGAGTTTCTTTAATGTATAGAATGAAAAATTTCTCCACCTGGTAAATATAAACTACTATGGTAAGCTTAACTGCAAGAGCAAGATAGAGCATTAAGTTATTCAATTACTAGTTCCCTCTTCTTGCACTTCAGCTGCCACTTTGTTCTGTCTAAACTACTTGCAGTGCAAGATTTTGAGACTGCAGTACCCACAAACTAAAATTCAGCAATTCTCATACATAAGCAACACGCTGGACGCATGTTTCATATCTTTAATTTTTAAAGTGTGCAACAATATCAAGTTGGTTTGGATCATGAGCGTCATACACTCTATAAGGTGGCATCTATAATTTCTATTAATCAAATTGAGCATTTGCAGCAGGCTAAAATGGAGAAGAGTTATCAACTCTAAAAGAGCCTATAATTATATGTCAACTTATTCAATTCCATCTTCATTGGCATGGCCTTCAAATAGATGCCATTGTTACACTGACATTTTACTTTTCCTGTTCTAATCTGAAGCTAGTTATATTTTGAGTATGAATGCATACCTTTGCACCAGTAAAGACATAATACTTGTTTAATGTGGCAGGATTCAGATGAAAAATTCAAAGTCAGCTGGAAACGTGTGGCAGTCACAAGTATGTTTGGATTTGGCTTTGTTGGACCAGTTGGCCATTTATGGTGAGTTTGACGGATCCTGTTTCGTTTTTTGGCTTAGTTAACCTCATCTTTGTTTAATGTCTATGCTTTAATGTGGATATCTTCTTATAAAGGTTGCTATACGTTGACTGCTATAGTAAAGTTCTGTGCTACCTTTAAAAGAAATCTTCAAACATAAGGCTCAGGGCAATGCTCATGGTTTTTAGCAGGTTAGAGCTAGATTTAGCTGCATGGGAACTTGGATGTGTGGTTCTGAATGCAAGAAATTTGTATTATCCAATTGATTCTCTGAGCTGCATGCTGCTTGTTTGATCTAGTGTGTTGGTGCCACATAGTGCACTTTCAAATTACCAGAAATTGCATTATGAAGGTTTATATTACAAAGTTTTTTAAATAACTTAGGCAAAGGATCCCTTCTTCTTTCTTTTCTTCTCCAATTTTTTTAAATATATATGTATAAGTGCACCCAAAATTGATGTAGTGAGTGAAAATCTTAGATTGTGTCCTTGCATATGAGTCAATTTAGGAAATTATTTTATTCAAGGTACAATGCTCTTTGAATTTGAGAACCAACAGAAAAGAATGTGATTAGGTTAGGTTGACTTTTTTTGTTCGCTAGTAGGTAGACTGATGTTGTTGAACTTAGATCTGAGGTACATTTTTTATGACCTTGCACGCAAGAAAGTGTCTGGTGATTAACTTGTGGATGAACAAATCTACCTAGGTATGAAGGCTTGGACAGATTTATAAGGCTGAGGCTTCAAATGCAACCAAAGTCAGTACGGTTTGTTGCTACCAAAGTTGCAATGGATAGCATCATCTTTGGCCCCTTAGATTTGTTTGTATTTTTCACTTACATGGGATTCTCCACTGGCAAGAATGTTTCTCAAGTGAAGGAGGATGTGAAGAGAGATTTCCTCCCAGCCTTGATTGTGGAGGGTGGAGTATGGCCAATTGTTCAAATTGCAAATTTCCGCTATGTTCCTGTAAGATACCAGCTTCTCTATGTTAACATCTTCTGCTTGTTAGACAGTGCTTTCTTGTCATGGGTTGAACAACAAAAGGATGCAGCTTGGAAGCAATGGTTCACATCTTTTCATTCTTTGGAGGAAAGAGGAGGTAAGGGCGGCCTATAATACCTTCTTCCCGGTCTTGTATTCTTTCCTCTTCAGCAGTTATATTGGCAGAGTTACAACATAATATTTATGTAACCTACAAACAACGAGCATACCACCCCAAAACGCCAACTGCAGTTTTGGAAGAAGGATTTTGGGAGTGATTTAATTGCTTTTTGAATTTTCATGGTTCAATCAACCAATGCTTACACAGAATTAAAGCCTGACATTTGGGGGGCTCCAGCTTTCCTCTTCTATCTTTTTTACAGAAAGCCGATTGCACAGCGAGTACGGACTCTAATATTTGTAAGTATGCACCAGGTATCTGTTTGTTCTATTGCGTTGCAAAAGTATGTTAAAAAAAAAAATTTACGAGGAAGTCATGCTACGGATTCCGAGCTTTAAAGATTTTAACGTTTTTTCCCGCATTTCCCTCGCACGATGAGCGAGCGTCGTCATTAATCCTCTGTAGAGTAATTAAACTTCAACTGTTTCAGTTCTACCACTCCGTACAACTAACCATTACATTTCGTCTTATTTGTCAATCATCCATTGAAGATTTGATGTTTACTCTTGAGAAATGAACTTGCATTGGAGAAGGGAAAATAAACCCGGTAGACGAAGATGGTAAGAAATTCCAATGCACCATTTGAATTCAAAATTCAAATGCTTTACAAACCAACACTTGGTAATAACATAAATCATTTTCCCATCTAAGAAAGCGTGGCTCAACATAGTGATGGAAATACAGAAGAATGGAAAATAAACCAAAAGGACTTAAAAATGTAATTGCAGTGGAGGTGAGAATTTACCCTACAACATTTTCCGCATGACTTGATACAGGGGCTAGGGTTATATGTAAAGCAAACTCAGAAATGAAACAGAATATCACCACCAAAAAGGGAGACAAGCCTCAAACTACGGAGCTTACAAAAATGAACTGAAACCTCCCCCAAGTGGTACTTTTGGCTTGAATACGGAAGATACCATCAAGCAAGGGCAAAGATTGAAGTTAATGCTCTGAAATTGTAAAAGAACAAAAAAATGTTACGTCCTGAAACACATTACTGCCACATACAAATCTATGGAGCACATAAAAACAAAGAACCATGAAAGAAAATTACTGACAACGGAGACCAGGATAATGAACCAACAAAATTGGCACGAAATCTTTACACGTGTGTGTGTGTGCGCGCGCCCGTGCAGGTGCCTTGAGACTTAAGATCAATAACTCCAATTTTTTACAGAATTTCTTATGACATATACAGATTATTGAATTGATCTACATTAAATGTTTGAGATTGCATCTCACATGCATTATTTACTCATGTTAAATTTAATCTTCACCATTGAAAATTTATCGAATTGAGTAAAATACTTTATGTCACGGACCCTCTCTCTCTCTCTCTCTCTCTCTCTCTCTCTATATATATATATATATATATATATATATATAAAGAGAGAGATCCAAGAGAATTAATTGATTGTTTTGATAACTAGGTTTAGAGAAATTGCCCACCGGGAAAAGCATTGATTCGCAGAAGAAAGGAGAAACTTAAGTTACGTGTTTGTATGAAATGGCAACAGATTAACTTACTGGGATGCTTAATAACTTTCCATCACTAGTGACTAGGACAGGAAGGCTTCTTCTTGCAGCAATTGGGACAGATTTCAATGATAACAGAGCTCTTTTTGCTGATAATCTCACATAATCTGAACATAGGTTTGTGTTTCCCATGTTTTGCTGTGTTTTTGTTTCTACTAGAACTCTTTCCTGCTGCACATCACCCAAACTTAAACCCTCTGACAACTTGGCAAGACACAGCCAATCAGATTCAATCATGTGGCGCACCTCAGCCATCATCTTATCACCAATTACACATGAACTGCAATGCTCATTCCAGCTTTCCCCTCCCAAACTTCTGTCACAGAGAAATCCCTCAGGAAATGCACCATTAGGAATTCCCTGGCTCAGTTTCCATGTGAGACAGAATCTGTTCATGAAATAACATATTTGCCCAGGCTTAAGTGGTTCACTTGGAGATAAGCTGACACATTCAACTTCACGCATTGACTGATAATCAGATGTAACTTCAGTATTAAGTTTAAAATGCTTGTGTTCCTCCCTTTGTAGTAGAAGAATGTTCCTGTAGGTAGACTCACTGAGCATATTGAGTCTCTTGGCTTCAGTTAGAACTGAATCAGATGTCATGCCCAACAAAAGTTCTGATGCATCTGGAACCATGTGATCTGCATACGATTTTGCATCTGCTATAATCTGCTCCAAATTTGGAACACAATGCTTCTGTTCTCCATTAGAATGTGTCTGAAAGAATTCCATTTTTGAGGGCAGAGGACAGTCAACAGAACAACAAACCAGGGCTTTGGTGCCTCTGGACCCAGGAGCTGGACACAGGTAACAACCAGCTGCAGTAAGGGAGGTCTACAAAATTGTCAAAACAGAATCAAGATCAGTAGAAAATGATAAACATCCAACAAAAACTTTGGGGAGAGTCCTAAACATAATTAAACTACAAACATGGCAAATAGAAAGTAAAATACTGAAAATTATTCTTTGCTTTTGTGTCTATTATCTGGGAAAGGTCACTAAAACAAAAAAGAAACTTTTAAACAAAAGGAAGAAAAAGAAGTAATTGGAAAAGGCCAATCTCTAGTCCGACTCTAGCTATATGGAGATCACAGCTGAATTCAGGCTTGCATATATAAAATTGTTGAATTTCAGATTACTCCAACTGCAGTAATATTAGTTCAGACAAATACCACGGATGACTGGAGCGAGAAATTTCAAACCATGAGTTATGGTTCTACCATCATGTCATGTTCAAGAAAGCTTTTGCTATTACAATAGAGAAGAAACCAATCGATAACTGTTAAAGAATTGCAAGTAGAATGGTATAATTAAATGTACCTTGCATGGGAAAGTAAGAATGTAGTCCAGCAGCAATTTTGAAGTACTACCTCTAATTGGCCTTTGCCTTTGAGAAATAAACTGAAAAGTTAGGATTAGAACAGTATCACCAAAAGATAAAAAATAATTATTGGATAAAAAATGTCCCAAATGACTAAGGCATCATTCAACCAAATATGGTAGGCATTACCTGCAAGACCAAAGCAAGAAACTTTGATAGGCAAATGTCCTCAATTTTTGATAGATTAAGAATCTCTAGATCAATGACAGCATAACCTTCCTGCCCGATGTGAATACAAAACAACAAAAGCAAAGTAAGTATTGAGAATTTTTCCAATAACGATAACAAGTCAAATATAAAAATTAGGTATCATATATATCAATACATGCTAATGTTTGAAACTTACATCCTTGATGATCAAAGTTTCATGAATCAAATTAGAGCAGATGTGCTCTACATATGAACGTGTTCTTCGACACGAATAAATCGCTGCCTGTAGTTCGGACTTAAAACTACCTGCAAAGTAAGGGACTAGTTACATGAACATGGAATCCCACATATGGAAATAAAATACAGGGAGAGATTATACAGGAGGCAGTACTATGAAAATAGCAGATAATCTAAATCATAGGCACACTCAAGTTCTTCCAGCCGAGCAAGGTTGGTGTGAAGAACATAAAATATAGCAAAGAACAAAATGTAAAGTAGCTTTTGATACTCTTACAAAAAGACAAAAAAATCTAATACAGCTAAACATTGATATCTATCACAACTCACTTGATGACAGAGCTCCTAATGACATTCGAATTCTATTCCTTACAAATAAAGGATTCCGATTTGTTGGGTCCTCAACCCAATCCAGTTGAACCCCTTGACATATCTGCAAAAATTCAGAACAAGAATTTAAGGCAAACTCAAGAAAAGATCACATTTGATGCATAAAATCCTTTGTCCTAACCTTGTACATATCTTCTTTTGAAAAATCCAAGAGTGGTCGCACCAAAAGAATAGCGTGGTTCTCTAAATATTTATCATATGAATATGCATGTGAGGAGAAAATTTGAGAAGCAAATGCCATTCCAGCAAGTCCAAGAACACCACTATTGCGAGATAATCTGAGAATGAATAACTCAGCCTGCATAGTATCTCAAAAATTACTAAATGCATAAGAATGTCAGAAGACTATCTTGTCAATAACTAATTGGTCCAAACCTGGTCATCTGCATGATGTGCAATAAGTAACACACCAATCTGGTGTTCAAAGCAAACCTTCTGAAATAATTGATACCTGAAGTTGAAACACAATGTCCTAATCAGAGATTATCCTTTACCAAATTAAGCAATAAATTTGAAGCAATTGAGTGAAAGAATGGACAGAGAATATGCACTTAAGACAAAACACAATAAAATTATGAAAACAGATAAATCACCTCATGTCTCGAGCAGCTTCTTGCAAATGACCCGGTTTTGGCCTACCCTCCAACCAATCACAATGAACAATCTCACATCTGATTCCTACACAAAGCCTATATTAGCCCACGAATGATCAAAGAAAATCCATAACATAAGATAGTAAAAAAGTTCAAAACTACAAATACCCATATCAGAAACATGGCGGCTAACAATGTTAGCCTCCTCTTTGTTCTCCTTACGTAGCCCATGATCAACAATTATGGCCAAAAGCCCATCAATGAATTCAACACTCTCGCCAGTCCCATTATACCCTCCGGTTTTCCAGCCAGCAGTTAAAACACAGAGCGCCATACTGTCGGGACCACCAGAAACTCCTAATGCTAAACAGGAATTTCAACCTCTCAATAAAAGTTTCTCGGTGATGAGAAATAAAAAAGGAAACTTTAACTTATGTAGTAGTTCATTTTCTCTCATCACTTTTGGAATGATAATCACCCAAAACTTATATAATAATTTTCTAAAAGATAGTTCAATAAATCCAGCTAAAAGACCACAAAAGTGAGTTTTTTTTTTTTTTTTTTGTAGGTAGTTCAATAAATCCAGCCACAAAAGCGAGTTTTTTTTTTTTTTTTCCTACAAACTCTTGAGAAACAAAGAGTGACGTAAGGAGAGAGAACTGGAAGGGGACTGACCGATACGGTGGTGGGGTTTGAGGCCAGCCATGGCCATTCTTCTAGAGAAAGCTTCCCTATATTTGTTAATGTCTATCAAGTGTTCGACGGTTTGGGCGTGAGAACATTTGCATAAGGAACGAGTTGAAGGAAGATATTGAGGAGACGAGATTGAAGTTCTACATTTTGTTGGTGAAATTGAAAACCCAGCAACAGAAGCCGACAGCAAGGTTGAGGTCGTTCTGGTTTGTGCACCCAGGATGAGACCTCGCGCCATCCACTGGATTCTCTGTTGTACTAAGCAACTAACCTGTATTTGCACTGTTGCTTAAATCGTGTTGCGTTTGGAGTGTTTTCTTTTTTTTTTTTTTTTAATTTCTGAACGAAAATGTTTTGCGAAAATATTTTTTAAAGGAAATGATTATTGAGTTTTAAGACATGCAAGTGCCACGTGGCAAGATCTCATGCTCATTAATGTAATTACAAATTAATCAAAAGCCCTTATAGCGTGGATTTTGTTTAACCCGCAAATGTAGCCTACGCCTGCAACAGAGGAGACAGAACAGAAAGCAGAAACAATCCAGACGGTGCCTAACTCCATTCTCCGATGCGGGGACCTTCCCGCCAAATCGATCTGTATAAAACGACATCGTTATCCGCTCCAACATGAAATTACATCGAAGCTTAAGCTCATTTACGTTCAAATCGTCTCTTGTTGCTATTCTCGTATCGTTCTACCTCATCCAGTTCAAACCCTCCCTCAAGCCGACCAAAACCCTAACTCAAAACCAAAACCAAACCCGAGATTCTCGCAACAACTACATAGTCCGATTCACGGAGTACAAAAGCGCCGAGGATCATCGCTCGTATCTAAGTTCGAGGATTCGATCGGACGGCTGGGAATGGATCGAGAGGAAAAACCCGGCTGCGAAGTATCCGACCGATTTCGGGTTAATTTCAATCGAGGGATCGATGAAAGCAAGATTAATAGAAGAGATTGAGAGGTTGAATTTGGTGAAGGATGTGAATGTAGATTTGAGCTATAAAAGGGCGTTGCTTGGTGGGGCTCTCGAAGATGGGAAGAAACGACCCGGAAAGATTTTTACGTCGATGTCTTTCAATGACGGAGAGTATTATGAGGCGGCGACGAGTAATTCCACGATCAATTGGGGACGCCACCTCTTGATGCAGGTCTTATTTCATTTAGTTTTATTAATGATTTAAAAAAAAAAACTATTTATGGATTTTTTTTTTCTTCGATTTTTTTGGATGTTAAGCGGAATATTAGAGAATTCATTAAATGGTAATATGAATTGTCATCTTTACTAATAATTGTGTGGGTCAAATTTCAACTTTTGATATGTTGAGCTTTTGGCCCACTAGGAGACATTTTTTTTGTTCGCACGTGCTTAATATATGAATATTTTGGCTCTTTTGGGACAACTTTTTATACAGCATTCTTTTAAAAGAAAAAAAAATTAGTTCTTTGATTTTGTTTTCTGGGATTATAATTGGAATATTTTTAAGGAAAAATAAAAGAATATGTGTATTTACTCTAATATGTGTTTTCTTTCCCTACCTCTTGCAGAAATCTCAAGTAACTTCATTGTTTGGAGCGGATGTGCTGTGGGGAAAAGGGTACACTGGTGCTAAAGTAAAAATGGCCATATTTGATACTGGAATTCGTGAAAATCATCCACATTTCCGTAATATTAAGGTATTATTTGTCAAGAAAATATACTAAGAGTTGTGCTTTTTTGTTTTTGTATTTAGGCTGTTTACTGATGTTATGGCAGTACAGAGAGGTTAAGTTAATAAACTATTTGTCAGTACTTTTTTGTAACTTTAGATTTAGTTTTAGCAGAGAGGTGATATTAAAGCCTTTTACAATTTACAGGAGCGTACAAATTGGACTAATGAAGATACTCTAAATGATAATCTTGGCCATGGGACATTTGTTGCTGGTGTTGTTGCTGGTCAAGATGCAGAGTGTCTTGGTTTTGCCCCTGATACAGAGATTTATGCTTTTCGTGTGTTTACAGATGCACAGGTAATGCATGTTGGATGTTAGGAATGTATTTATTTTGTTTCTGTGAAATTAAGTTGCATTCATGTATGCATCCCAGTTTCTATCCTTTTATAGTTGATATGTTTTAAGGTACACTGTTGAATCTCTTTCCTTTCTAGATGCTTGGTTTAGTCTACTTTATATGGCAGGATTATGAGAATTTTGTGTTCAGCCTATTGCAGGTATCATACACATCATGGTTCCTTGATGCATTTAATTACGCTATTGCAACCAATATGGATGTGTTGAACTTGAGTATTGGAGGACCTGATTATTTGGATCTTCCATTTGTAGAGAAGGTAAGACTTAGTTCTCCCTCTAATTGTAGCTCAACAAGTTTGTCACGGAAATTTGTGGTATGTGAAAATAGGAAATATGAATCTTAGACTATCTGCGAAATGTCATTTGCCTTACCATTGTAAAAATTATAACGATGGGGGTTTTCTTGTACCTATAAAATCTCTTAGGAAAAATGAATATCTCATCTTCAATTTGATGATTATTCAAGTTTCATGAAGAGTCATTTTTTAAGGTTGCCAACCTTTTCTGTGGAAACTTTCCATAGGTCTTTGTTGTATGCTTTGACTTGTGTTTTTTGAATATTTATGCTATTGAGGCTTAGAATTTCCTTTTATATGGCTAAGTGCGGCAAAATTCTTCTCCAGGTTTGGGAAATAACCGCAAATAATATTATTATGGTTTCGGCTATTGGAAATGATGGACCTCTCTATGGCACTTTAAACAATCCAGCTGATCAGAGTGATGTTATTGGCGTGGGTGGCATTGACTATAGTGATCATATAGCGTCATTTTCTTCGCGTGGCATGAGTACATGGGAGATTCCTCATGGGTAGTCTATCTGTCTTTTGTGTTTTATACAGATTTCATTTGAATTGAATTCTGAATATTGGTTTTTCCTTAAAATACTTATTCTTATTTTCAGTAACCACTGCTACCAAAACAATCTGGAAAATTTTGTGCTTTGGTATGATCGTTCAGAATGTCAATTTTGGGATTTACTTCAATGATTGTAGTGTTGGGATTTATTTTGGGTCTAAGGCATGCTTGTGGTGGGCCACATGCATGTGCAACAAAGGAAATTGTGCCAATTTATTGGGATTTTCCTGGAGTGCTTCTTGATTTGATCCCATTGATGTGAATTCTTAATATATGCAAATGAATTATATTAAACATGCTAGGACCAAAACCACTTCTTTATTCTTGGACAGAGTAAAAGAATGTTAAATACTTTGAGAATTCAATGCTTATAGGCCATAAGATTGAAACTGAAAATATCCATCCATAAAAGTAGAACTAAATCAGACTTGCCAAGAACGTTGCTCTGTCTTCATTGAATATACCCGAAACAAATTGCCATTTAATCCTTCCTTTACATGATTGGTTTTACTCATCCCTTGCACAGTGATACATAGTCTAGTTTCCCGCTTCTGTGGATAGAACTATAATTTGATAACAATTGCACCCTAAAATTTATGAGATGTCAGTTTAATTGAAAGTATATTGCATCCAAATTTAACTAAGAGGATCGAGCTTTGCTGCCCTGATGAATTTTTCTAACTTTTATGTAGCCACTTTAAATTGTGGAGGATCCTCTCCCATCCAAAAGAATATGCAGTCCTAATTTTGTGAGGCCCTTATCGGAGAATTTACCCACCTGACAACTCAGATTGGGCCAAATAGGATTATCTAGCTGGAGAACATTTTTCGTATAGGCTATTTCAACATCCTAAGTTATGACCTGAAGTTTCTTTTTTCAGATTATAATACCTTGTTTCAATCACGGTCTTTTGGCAATAACTGCCAATCTTTTTGGGCAAAAATGCTTTCGTAGTGATTTTGCTGTTTGGAAGTTTCATTCTTCCTCTAAAAGCTGCTTTGTCATGCTTATAATTGTATTAGTACATTTACTATGTAAATTGCATGTGCAGTTATGGTCGAGTGAAGCCAGATGTTGTAGCATATGGACGGGAAATTATGGGGTCCAAGATCAGTACAGGTTGTAAAAGTTTGTCAGGAACTAGTGTGGCCAGTCCTGTTGTTGCTGGTGTGGTATGCCTGCTTGTTAGCATTATCCCTGAAAATAATCGGAAAAACATTCTAAATCCAGCTAGCATGAAACAAGCACTGGTTGAGGGGGCTGCAAAACTTTCTGGTCCAAACATGTATGAGCAAGGTGCAGGCAGAGTTGATCTGTAAGTTCTTGTCACTAGTTGCTTGCTTTTAGGTGCAGATTTTGTTTCTTTGTCATATTGGTGGGCAAATTGTTTATTGTTTTTGCTGCTGTTTATGTTTCCACAAGTAGCAATAAGTTTAGCATTGTTGGTACTAATTGTTGAATTATTTGTCAGGTTAGAATCATATGAAATCCTGAAGAATTATGAGCCCCACGCAAGCATCTTCCCTAGTGTTCTTGATTATACAGATTGCCCTTATTCTTGGCCCTTTTGCCGACAACCACTGTATGCAGGTGCAATGCCTGTTATTTTTAATGCTACCATTCTTAATGGGATGGGTGTAATTGGCTATGTTGATGGTCCACCAACATGGCATCCTTCAAATGAGGAAGGGAATCTTCTAAACGTTCACTTCACTTATTCAAATGTAATCTGGCCTTGGACTGGTTATTTGGCACTGCACATGCAGATTAAGGAAGAAGGTGCACAGTTTTCAGGAGAGATTGAAGGAAATGTCAGTCTCAGAGTATATAGCCCTCCAGCTCGAGGAGAGAAAGGACCTCGGAGAAGTTCCTGTATGCTTCAGTTAAAATTAAAAGTAGTTCCAACTCCTCCTAGATCAAAACGGGTGTTATGGGATCAGTTTCATAGTATTAAATACCCTCCTGGATATATTCCAAGAGACTCTTTGGATGTTCGCAATGATATTCTTGACTGGCATGGGGATCATCTCCATACAAATTATCACATTATGTTCAATATGTTGCGTGACTCTGGATATTATGTTGAAACACTTGGTTCCCCTTTCACATGCTTTGATGCTCGCCAATATGGGACACTCCTGCTTGTAGACCTTGAGGATGAGTACTTTCAGGAAGAGATTGAAAAGCTAAGGGATGATGTTCTTATTACTGGATTGGGCTTGGCAGTCTTTGCTGATTGGTATAATGTGGATACGATGGTGAAGATGAGGTTCTTTGATGATAACACACGGAGTTGGTGGACTCCAGTTACCGGAGGAGCAAACATTCCAGCATTGAATGATCTTCTTGCCCCATTTGGGATTGCTTTGGGAGACAAGATTCTGAATGGTGATTTTTCCATCAATGGTGAGCAGAGTCGATATGCATCTGGAACAGATATTGTTAGGTTTCCAGGAGGTGGGTATGTTCATAGTTATCCTTTCCTGGATAGCTCAGAGAGTGGGGCAACCCAGAATGTGCTGACTGGAATAACCAAGGTCAGTGGACATTTCTGCTTATCTTGTTCTTATGGGTTTTGGTGGTTAAAGGATCACAGTTGGTCAGTGAACCTAAACCGTAGTTCCA
This sequence comes from Azadirachta indica, assembly GCA_022749755.1. Classification (NCBI taxonomy): domain Eukaryota; kingdom Viridiplantae; phylum Streptophyta; class Magnoliopsida; order Sapindales; family Meliaceae; genus Azadirachta; species Azadirachta indica. The sequence continues at coordinate 12,615,194 of CM040446.1, forward strand.
TAGAAATGCTCCTATATTATAAGTAAGCTTGACTAGGTATTTGATATAATTATTATCTGGTTGCTTAGAATATGATTGAACAGTTATAATGATAAATCAGCACAAAAGATACAGTGTGTTCATATCATGCAAATTTAGTCATGTGCTGCCCAAGAATTATGCCTGTTTTTTGGCATCATAGCCCATTGCTTCAACACAGTTCTGAAAGACCCACTCCTGTGAGAGAATTTATTTGTAGTTGTTTGAACGCCAAACTTAGTTTTGAACTAATTGTTGATTTCATAATTTCCGGGTACAACTAGAAGAAAAATTTCTTCAATGTGCATGATCATATTTTCACTTTTTCAAAAATTTCATATTGATTGTGCAAATTAACTTATGGTTTTCATGACCTGTGCAGGCTGACTCCCCCATTCTTGGCCTTGTAGAGGCGGGTGAAGGCCGCATTGCAGTGTATGGTGATTCCAATTGTTTGGATAGCAGCCATATGGTTACTAATTGTTATTGGCTTCTGAGGAAAATATTAGATTTCACCAGCACAAACACACGAGATTCAGTTCTTTTTTCAGATTCCCGGAAGCAAGATACACCCTTGTCTGAAGATGACAACCGGTTACCATCTCGTAGAACTGACATAAATTTTTCTACATACTCTGCTGTCATGGGGAAGGATTTGATCTGTAGGAGTGACTCGAGATTTGAGGTTTGGGGAACGAAGGGATACAATTTACATGTAAGGGGACGGAGTAAAAGATTACCAGGCTATCCTGTTATTGATTTGGGTAGAGGTTTGAATTCCACTATGGATTTTTCAAAGTCGAGGCGTCCTAAGTACACTCAGATAAGTAAGAGTGATTATTTGGGAAGCAAGTACTTGGGTATGCTCTACAAAGAAGAGGTAAGAAACACAAAATATTGTTAGCTCTCTACCTTTTCATTCTTCTATTATAAAGTAAATATATTTTTCTCATATCACAAAGGGCTGATTATTCTTCCCCTTCCAAACTTCCAATTTGCAGCATGATATGCCTGTGCTGCTTGCTAGTCATTGGCTCATACCTGCAGCAGTTGCAGTTACTGGTTAGTGAACATCTTTTTAAGTTTCTGATTTATTTCTCTCAAGCTCTTTAGCATTGCGTTAATCTTCTTTTAAATTGACTAAATATTCTATTTGGCAGGGGGTTTGGTTTTTTTGAGTTTTTGGAGAATCCGACAAAGGCGACGGAGGAGGAGGAAAGGATCGGTCTCCAGTCGACTGGCCAATCTTTAGCTGAGGATAGATGAATTTTTTATACAACCCTAACGTTATTTTATTTGAAAGCATTCTCCTGTAATATTTTGTCAAGTGTTTGAGAATTTTGTTAGTTGTTTATTCATAATATAGATTTTCTAGTGTTTCTTTTAGCTTGGATGCTTGAAATATAGCGCAAATTTTCTAAGATTAATGAGAGAATTTTTGAGGCATTGTAGAGGATCCGACTTCAATTTGATATATATATATATATATATATGTGTTCTCTTCCCTGCATTACTTGCCTTATTGCGTTCGCGGCCTGCCTCTTTGATCAGTGTGAAGCTTAACATCCTGGTATATATTTAAAATATAAGTGCTGGCAGCAGCTATTAAAGATCAACTGGAATTAATAGCTATCAAATATCTATAAACAGGTGATTAATAAATATCTTTTTTCCAAGTAAAATATGAGAACCTGTCAAATATTTAATTGTTGTATATTCACAGTTAAAAGAAGCATGGCTGTTGCATACCATTAAACAATTGCCTGGCTCATGTTTCTTTCATCATGTGCCTTTCCCACCTCTGGAATCTCTCTCATCCATAGACTAAAAAAATAAAAGGAGTTGGGCATGATCCAACGATTTCAACACTAAAAGCAATTAGATACCAGAGATTCAGACCAAAAAAAGTGAATAATTATCAAATTCTTTCTGAACACTTGTATTATACATAGAACTAGAGTAACATTCCCTGCTTTATTGCATGGCAAATGGTTTAGAACACGACCAATTGCTTGCATTTTGTCATCCATTTCCAACAGAACCAACGATTATCCCATCTCCATCTAACATTCACAACCTGAAGATCTTTGCTGCTGTCCACCACCCACATCAATAGTGTCCGGAAGGTAACTTCATCATTAGAAGAAAGCAAAATATATTAGCATTTACCACAAAATAGGAGGTCCCCAATATCAAACGCAAAACTTTTACAGTAAGGAGGCTATAAGCCAGGTAAAGCTGTGATGAAATAGCAAGGTCCCAATTAATTGTAATAAAAATTCTGAAAATCAAAGAAGATTGCAATTTTATTCTAGCGAAATTTGAATTTTACAAGAAAAGCATGCAAAAAAGTTAATTTGCTGTGACAGATAAAAAACCATCCACGCCATATAATTAAATAGACAGTAAGCAGAATGTTAGTAGGAGGGTATTCTAACCAACCTAAGGCAATAACAGCAGGATGGCAAAGGAGATTATTTAGACAACATGAAATTTCAAGGTATTTAAGATAGAAGAGTCTAGTGCTGATGACAAGATTAAACAGCTATAACCGTCTACATGAGAACACTAAAATATAGCACCCATCAGTAATAGATATGACGTCAGTCACAAAGATTAACAGATTTAAACTCAGAAAATAAGTATCAAGAATACTTACACTTCTTCTTCAGGTTCATTTTTTAGAGCGTTTTTGGCTATACACTGGAAAGCAGCTTCTACATTGAAACCTTCTTTGGCAGAAGTTTCAAAGTAAGGAATATTCCCTTTGGAAGCACACCATGCCTTTGCCTTCTTCTCCGACACCTGAACATGGTATATACAGCTGTTCAGGGAAATTAAACAAGAAGATCCCCAGGCCACCCCATATAAATCCCATACAAATGTAATCACATGTAAAACCCATAAATATATTGGCCACGGAGTACCACAAGAATAAGCATAGACCCACTTATTAGCTCATTCTCATTCACTGAGTCAAGTTTAACATTACAGAAATGTGCAAAACCAATCCATGCTCTGAAACCTTTGTTACGCCTACATGGTACAAAGTGATATTCTTTGTGATTTGGGATTATAAAGTGGAGTTTTAGGTGTCATACACAGAAAATATTTCCATATAGAGGAGAAAATCATGTTTTAAGGAACAAAATTTGTCTTACCACTCGACTATTGCCCCCATCAACGTCTATCTTGTTCCCCAATACAACAAATGGGAAGTTTTCAGGATCAGAAGGGCTGGCCTGTTAAGAAATCAAATAAGATAAACATTGAGTCAAAAATCCAATGGAACTTGGAAAGTTCCTGACATGTTAACATATTGATGATTACCTGAATCAGAAACTCCTCCCGCCAATTGTTGAGATTATCAAATGATTTCATGACATTCACATCATAGACAAGAACGCAACAGTCTGCACCACGATAGAAAGCCACTCCAAGACTTTGAAACCTTTCCTGCCCAGCTGTATCCCATATCTGAAAGTATGTATTCACATAGAGTTGGTCAAAAGTGAGGATGGTTCAAGCACATTTATCTGTTGAGTACTAAAAGATTAGATAAATTTTCCAAGTTTCCGTGCTTTGCTGAACAAATGTTGCTCCTTCAACAATTTATGATCAAATATATTCAGAAGACCAGTGGAAATAAACAAAGAATTATTATTGATTTCCATTGAATTTCCAGAATGCAAGTGTAGTACAGCTAATGCATGTAGGACAGAGACTACTAGTTAATGAAGTTTACAGGTAGCTGAACTCATAATTACCCTGACAGAAGTATTAGCACTGCAAAACACAGGAAAAGACAACCATGGAATGCATGCCAAAAGATACATGATTAGAATGTGTTTTCTGCACTACTTTTGCTTGATAACATTTTGCTGTTTAGTTAAATATTGTGGTTTGTTAAGACGCACATCTCTACAGCCTCAAGAACTTGGCAAGAAAATCGGAACCCTAAGTCCCTAACAGGCATTACAATGATGAGCACCGTAATAAAAATTACTGAGATTAATGCAAAAATCCTGTCATTTGTCAGTAACAATCACAATAATGGAGCATTTGAGAAGCAACAAGCATCATGCAAAACATATATAGGCAAAGAAATACAGACCAAATAAAACATACCCAACTAACTGACCTGCAAGGTGAAAAGCCTATCCTCAAATTGGACTTCTTTGGTCAAGAAATCCGCCCCAATGGTTGCTTTGTACTGATTACTGAACTTGCGGTTCACATATCTAAATGCCAAGTACAAGGGAAATCACATCTATAAATCTATGATAATGTATAAACACAAACACACCTGCTCATATTTTACAGAAAATAAAGCATTTTTTAGGATACTGATTCATCAAAGAAGTCTTCCCAACCCTGTCAAACACCATGAAAGAATTTCACAAATCATGAATCAAACAGAAATGAAAACAACTTGAAATATAAAATTGTTGTAAATTTCCTTACCCTTTTTCATTTTCCCTCCAACCAAAGAGAGGTTACAGGAGAATGCAGCTAAACTAACCCAAAAATTCCAACGAAAGTGCAACATTTCATGCTACAAACTATCTATCAAATAAGCCATCCAGACTAATAACACTCGCATTCATAGTAAATGAAATGAACAAATTGAAATTACGTTTCTCATCCTCTCTTCTGCACTACGCCTAATTAAATTGCTTCATCTAATTAAGATAAGATTTAAATAATTAGAACCAAAACCGCACAGAATCTCCATTTTCTCATCATCCAAATATATAAGTTTCATATGAAAATATATAATAAAAAGAAAAATTAAAAACAAACCCGCTGTCACCGAGAATTATAACTTTGAGAAGCATGCGTCTTCGAGAAGCCATATCGATTCAAAAGGCAAATGAATTCTCTCTGTGAAATTAAGTTTTGGATGTTTGTAGGATGTAATAAAAACCAAATTATTTGAGATTTAAATTAGATAATCGAATATGCAATTAAAGATTCTCTCTCTTCCTCACTTTCCTTTTTGTATTTTTTTAATTTATTGGAAATTAGAAAAACTTAATTTTTTCTTTAATAAAAATAAATAAAAAAAATTGACCGATCATAAAAAATGTAGATAATCATTTGTGGAATATAACAACTACCGGTCATGTAACGGCCAGCAAATCAGCCAAAGAAAAGAGAACAGCTCACCGCTTTTCATTTTCAATATTCCGGAAATACCCCAGTGCTTTGCAAATAATAACAATTATATCCGTGACGGGGTGTGTTTGGATACTCGGACATTCGAACCCCTTGTCAGTAGTTATTCCTCATCAGAGACTCGACGAAGCCCGCGTAACACCTAGTTTGGATACCGACTAACATGTATAATGCATATTTTCAGTATGTGTAAAAGTATGTCTAATACTCATGTGTAATAATTTTAAAATGAAAACATAAAAGATTGAATATCAAATAAAAAATAAATATTTTCTCTTTAATTTTACTATCAAATTAGGTAGAGATAAGCAGTATCAAACATATTCTATTAACTAAACGTTGATTACTTGTCTTAAAAAAATATTTGGAGAGTAGGCCAACTATCGGCATAGAGAAAGTGACAACCCACAAGCGGTGCTGCTAAGATGAACCAATAAAAAAGGAACATGAGTTGTCAAATCTTCATTACAACCACTATGTCTACGTCTCTTTAAGTGATTCTATTAAACATTTGACCTTGCAGATTTTGCTCTTTATTTTTTAAGGAAAAGAGACGCTTGCCAACTTTCTTTATTTCGATATTAAAACAGAGACCATATAGGATATTATGTAGCGATAACAACTTAAAAGGTATGGTGCGGACTGACCACTCAAATTTCAGAGTGGGTATTTTTAGGAATTTCATTTATCTTGGGAGACTTGGCTCGGGTGGCCAGCAAGATACCAGTTCATTTTCATTTTCATTTTCATTTTCATTTTCAAACCAAACGCAAAGTTGAACAGACCAGAATCACTTCTTGAGTATGAACATGACAAAGCACAAGCGTGCAAGAATCCAACCATGATATTGCCATCTTCATCATTTCATGAGTCAGCACGACCACTGGCCAAGAGCACATTATGAAGACATTAAGCCATGAAATACAAAAGGGCAGATTAATTCCCAGCATATTTTAAAAACCAAATCAATTATGAACATTTGAACAAACAAATCAAAGAATCAGCAAAGTCTCTCCCTTACATTCTTGTATATAATAATAATCACCACTAAATACAAGTATTAGGAAAAAAAAAATTACAAAATTAGATAGAAAGAAAGAAAGAAAGAAAATTGTATGAATTATGTCAAGCATTCTTGCAATCAATGAGATACTCAATTCATTGTCTGATGAAAAAGAAGGGGACCGTGACTTTACAGAAAAATAGTGCGATGGGTGTTAAGAGCTTCCACTGAAACCTTGACTGCTTTTCTTCATCTTTCCCATCTCCATTTCTCGGGTGTTTTGGCCTTCACTGCTTGAGCCAGACGGGTACAAACCATATTCACTGGTAGGTCCACTATACTCGCTACTGGCACCATACTCCTGGCTGTTCAATGCCATCTTCCTGAATTTTTTCAAGTCCTCGTTGTATTGCATGGTGTCATAGTCTGAGCTGCCATAAGAACTGTAGAGGTTGCTTTGTCCAGGTCTGATTCCTTCATTAAGATCAGAGAGAGACACGTCTCCTTCCAGAGCTCGGACTATCTGCTTGGTCATTCAGTAATTATTAGAAGTCCGCTTAAAAATAATATTCATACTTGTAAGCTTGAGCAGTCATTCCTACTAGCATCAGGACACACCCTAGGTTCAGGATTGAACAGTGAAGCTTAACTTGTTAAAAAGCATATTTACCAGCCACAATACATGTTGATTGTAACATCTTTCAAAGCCATGAGAACTTTAAATTGGTAGCCCGACTTTAAGCTCATTACCTGGCTCATTCTTGGTCGACGACGAGCTGAATGACGCACACAAGCAGCTGCACAAGCGATCATTCGAGCCATCTCATTGTGACTGTATTCATTTTGTAGTCTTGGATCAGCCAGGGCATCAAAGTTCCCGTCTTCTATAGCTCGATTAAGCAAAGGCCTTGCCTGCAATGCCAAAAAGCATTTAGTTATATTCAAATCTTGGATTTCAAACCCCCAACCATGTTGTCACACCCCATCCCACCAAAGTGAACAAAGAAAAATTCAAGAAAAAGAAAGATGCATATGGATGACTGACCCAATCCACCAAACTGTCTTCCATGAAAGAATGGGTTGAATCAACAGGTCGACGTCCAGTAATCAATTCCAAAAGCATGACACCGAAGGAGAAAACATCTGATTTCTCAGTTAGTTTACCGCTTGAAGCATATTCTGGAGCCAGGTACCTGCACATAGCAAGTACGTTAGCACGTGAACAATTAACTAATTCAAGACTTGAATATGCATGTAAAACTCACTAATCAAAACTCTCTAAACCTATACAAAAAAACAACACAATAGATCTCAGCATATCATAAGAATCAAGCAAACAGGTCAAAGACTCGTGAAAACTCAGGGTCGAAAATCAATAAAGCAGAACTAACTGCACTAAAAATGTAATAAATCACCATGGACTCTCATTCTGCTAACTTAATTTCAACATAAACTGTTGCCCAAACCAAGTATACAAATGGGGGTCAACTGCATTTGAGGTCAAAAATTTTATATGGTGTTTGAAAACAACTTTTCAGGGAAAGTCAAATATAAAATGCAAGAAACACCTTATGACAAGCTGAAAAACATCTTGGGGACAGCAATGGCTCGAAGGAAATTTCGGATCACTATCTAGTACAATTCAAAAATAATGCTGATCATCAGCAGTAAAATTCCAAGCAACAGGAATGTGAAATGGAATTGGGCTTACCCAAATGTACCCATCACTCGGGTAGAGACATGAGTATTGACATCAGAAGCAATTTTTGCAAGTCCAAAATCTGCAACCTGAGAAAAGAAAATTCACATTGTCATACAAATTTGATAATCCATAATTAGACCTATAAAAATTTGAAAATAGCATGGATTAAAGATGGCATTTAAAATAAGGTCTTAAATTTTCTGATCTAAAAAAGTCAATTACACAATTAATACCTTTGCCTCAAACTTGAAATCCAAAAGGATATTTGCTGCCTTGATATCACGGTGAATGATCTTAGGATGACCTGAAAATATGAAAACACGTCATATTGGTGTAAATCACTGCCCAATCAAAATTAACAATATCATTACGATAGATATAGAAATAGAGAGAGATCTTACAATCTTCATGAAGATATGCCAGTCCTTTGGCAGAACCTAAAGCAATTTTCAGCCTGGTTGGCCAGTCCATTGTAGGTCGACCCTTACCTGCAATATCCTTCCAATCAGATTCTTGATACTAGAAATATAACATCAGCTTTAACAGTATCTCTTAAAAGAAGTATCTATGAATATCTCTGAAGAATTAGCTAAGAACATTTGGTGCCTTAGTGATACTGACATGAGAAAGACCACTAGACATGTACACAGGATTCACAACAGATTAAGTTCTCAAATCCAAACTTACCATGCAAGTGAAATTCCAGAGTGTTGTTTGGAACAAATTCATAAACAAGCATTCTCTGTGATCCAGCAATACAGTAGCCAACCAATGAAACAAGATGTTTGTGATGTACTCGGCTAATAATTTCAACTTCAGCCTGAAATTCACGTTCTCCCTGCCCACTTCCTGCTTTCAGTTGCTTGACTGCTACTTCCTTACCATTTGGTAGGACTCCTCTGTGCACATACCCGAATCCACCTTGTCCAAGGAGGTTGGCATCTGAGAAGCCATCTGTTGCCCTTGCCAACTCCTCGTATGTAAATGTGCTCTTTGAAAAACCTAATGCCGTGCCTGGTGAAGGTGGGGGGAGTGCAATCTCAGACCCTGAATAATTAGAGCCAGAGCCTCCACTGCTGCTCATGAAAGGTGGTGGTGGCGGTGGCGGAGGGTAGGGAGCATATACAGGTGAGTGTGGTGGACGTGATGCAACAGGAGGTGGAGGAGATGGCTTTGGTGGCGCTGTCATGACATGAGCAGGAGGAGTGGTATTTTGTTGCCACTGATGCTGCCGGCCACCATAAGGATCATCTGGCAATTGTACCAACAGAAAAGAGTCACTTATACTTCTCAAAGATATTAATTGAAGCAAGAATCTCTAAAACATGGAAGTAGCATGTTTACAACTTCACAGTTAATTCATCAAAGAAAGTGGAAAAATGACTAGTACTTTTTCACAATGCATTGCCACACTTGTTGCAATTTATACTGAACAATTTATCTTCTTAAAGCAATTTTCAAATTCCTCAAAATCCCAGGAAAAAGAATAGCAGGAAAGAATCTTTGGCACTTCATAAAAGATGCAGGCCAGTCAGCTGAAATTGTAATAGGAGAACTCAGTAGTAGTCAGTAAAAAACTACAAATAAATATAAAAATAGAAGGCAGCATATGAATGCTGTAATATAAAACCTATTGGTTCCACCTGAGTAGTTCAAGGCAATAAATTTCACAATAATCGCATTTTTAATAGGATTCTGGAAAATGAAAAATGGACCAACTATATAATAAAAATAAAAGAAAGCAATGGACTCATTCCTAATTGTCACAAGTCTTATAATTTTCTTGGACGTGAAAATGTCAGTCATAACCCAAAAAGAAGCTAAATTGCCTATAATGCAATCCACAGACTACACATATGAAGGTGCAGCATATCACCCATTTCTTTACAACTACAAAATATTTAGAAAACCATCTAAAAGTCAAACGTATGACAGCTTCAGGGATTCATGCATAATTATTCAATACGGTCAAAAACGAATTTGATAAAAAAAAATAGTAGTACAACTAAGAACTAAAATACAAAACTCAAATTAATTTCGATTCAAACAAATGCATTACATTCAAGGGAAGCACAAGTCGAATCTTAATCAGATCCTGAAAACAGACAAAAAAATTAATTTAAATCAATGGAGTTTAAGCAATTTGGTCTGGAAACGGAAGTATTTATAGAAAAACTAGGACATGCAAATTGAAATCAATCAAAAGCACAAACCTTTAGGGCCAGGAGGGGGTGGGGGTACATAGTAACCCGCCTCATCATCTCTCCTCTTCTTCCTCTTGCAGCAGCACAAAAACAATAAGCTAACTACCACAATTACCGCCAGCCCGCCAATGGCTAACCCCACCACTAAACCAGTACTTACTCCCGCACCTGACCCGGACGAAGATGACCCGGGAGAAGGCGGCGTGCCCCGACCTGCCGGCGTAGAAGGCGTGTCAGAACCGGAGGGAGGGGAGGGAGGACTCCTGCCCACCGGATTTGGCGGCGTGGAAGGTGGAGGGGAACCAGAAGAGGAAGGAGGTGGGGGCGATGAGGTGGCGGGTGGGGAAGGAGATGGAGTGGTAGGGGGAGGGGGAGAGGCTGGAGTAGCGGGTGGAGGGGCAGCGGGAGTAGCGGGTGGAGGGGCAGCGGGAGTAGCCGGCGGGGGGGCTGCGGGAGTAGCGGGCGGCGGGGCTGCAGGAGTAGCGGGTGGCGGCGCAGAGGGAGTGGCAGGTGGTGGAGAGGTGGTGTTGGTGGAGGGAGGAGAGGTGGGGGCCGGCGTGGATGGGGTGGTCCCCGGCGAAGGTGATGTCGACGACATTGCAGGTGAGCTGTTTTTCTGATTGTTTCTCTGTCTTCTACTCCTCTCTCTGTATGATTTTGTTTGGAGAGAGAATGTTAGAAATAAGAATTGAAAAGAGTTAGCAGTAGTTAAAGAGACAAAGGAGTTTTTTCGTCCGGTTCCCTTAGTTTGAAGGATTTGTGTTTGTGCTTGAGCTTTTGTGTGCGTGTTTGGTGTGGTTTATGCGACAATTCAAAGTTCTTTTTTCACATGGGGGGGGGAGAGAGAGAGAGAGAGAGAGGAATTATCGTCTGCAGCTAGGGAGAGAGTTTGCTGGATAGTTGTCCAGTCGGGACAAAAGCGTTAAGACTGGGACCCACGCGATTGGCCCGCGTATTCCTCTCACTCGTTTTCGGATACTAATATGGAGTTTATTTTTTATTATTTATATTATTTTATAATATACGGTGATTAGTGAGTGGTAATTAAGTATTAGTGTTAATTTGGAAGTTCTGACTCCCTCTTATCTTATACTCATTTTGGCTGGAATTTTTCAAAATTTTTCGGAATCTAAATCCGTCATCAATAATTCAAAAAAGAAAACAACTCATTAAAAAATCTAATAATTAATAAGCGAGCATGATCTACTTTGGTTTCAATTAAATGAAATAAATAAAAATTTAATATTTTAAAATAAAAGTTAAACAAAATCGAATTGAAAGGTAATATTTGAACTAAACAACGCTAAAATTTATTTGATTTAATGCATAAAAGAATTATAAATTAAAACATTTTAAAATAAAATGAGAGCAAAAATAGGGATAGTTTATCAATGAGAATCAAACCTTACCAACTATTTAACTCTCACTCCATAAAGTCAAGTCATTAGTGATTGCAAATTTTTCTTACACGGACTACACTATTTAAGTATAAAATGGGGTGGAAGTCTTTTGTGAAAGTGTAATCCTAATCCATTCACTACGGCAGATATATATGCCAAAATCTAAAGGCAATTGATTGCGGAAACATTAATTGGGGGGTTTGTATTACATCAAACTCATTATTTTTCTGTTGACATGCCGAAATTCTTGCTCCAGATTGAGAAAGAAAGAAACAAAGAATATTATGTGTTTAGTACATTCCGTCAATTGGATTACTCAGTTACTCTCCATCAATTTTTTTCAAGTAATATCTTAAAAATGCTTGTCAATTTTATAAAATTAGACATTAAATTATATCATTTTAAACTTGAATTGCAGTAACTTTTAATTAATTTATCTTAGAATTGAGTTACACTAACAATGAAATATATATATATATAGATAGATAGATATAACTATGTCTAACAGTATAACATAATTATTGATTGTAAATTATAAATAGATGAGCAATTCATAAACATTGATTTTGACTGTTTTTATATAAGAGACAATACTAGACCACATTAAGTAATTTTTTTTTATTATGATTAGAATATGATAAGAAGATGAATAAAAATTAGTCTAAGGATTAGGTGAACCGCTATATATTTTGAATCCTTTTGTACGTGATTATTGCAGTGTTGGTTACTCTAAGTCGGGTAAAAGGCAAAGCCCAGCTGGATGCCAACACCTCTATCCCTAGCTATTCCCCCAAGTCCAGTCCAGATATGGACATTCTTCCTAGTATTTAAATGCCTACTTGTCTAATTTTAATTCTTATTCATTTAAAAAAATAATGAGAATAATATCATAATCCATATATAATTGTTAATTTGTTTGAATATCATAATCATTTGGCTTGGAAACGCCCCGGCTGTGGTTGGTCAGTTATAATTCTAACCTTTTGCGCTCTATAATATAATAATGGCTTTTTTTTTAAAAAAAAAAAAATCTAATAATTAATTAAATGTTAAATATTTGAATTATGAAAAGTATTTACGTTTATAAGAAACTTTAAACATAGAAGTTGATGCAAGCAACTGTTGTAGAGAAGATGTAAACTTTCCGTTACCTCAAAGTTTTCAAATATTTTTTCTTTTGAGGCTTAAAGCAAATTCGACCAACTGCTAAATGCTAAGAATAGATAAATACTGTTTCTGTCTCTGTTTGTTTGTGAGACAGAGAACGACCCACGGCCAACACAAAAGCCACCAAACACACACAATCTCTCTCCGCCGCACCGAAGACAAAACCAATACATATTTTGTTCTGATAGACATATAATATATAATTTAATTTAATGTATTAATATCATAACTCAAATAAAATTTGAGGTCTTCAATGAAAAATAAATATTTAATTTTGAACAGCTGGGTTAGGGGGTCCACACCTCTTTTAATTTGATTTACTTACAGGTATCAGAGAGTCGAATGTATGGACTTTTTTCTTTTTAATGTGAGAAAGGAAGGTGGGGAGGATAATGCATCCGAAGCATTGCTTCGCTAGCTGCCGAGCGCCGGCAGTCTAGAAACTGTGAGCCTGAACCTGAGCCGGTGGAGGGCACATTCAAAGGTCACAGCTGCAGCGAGCAGGCAATGAAGGCATGTTTGGACTTTTGAACATTATTTGACTTGGAATTAAAGGACAATTCATATAAACATCAATCAATCAATGCACGTATATGCTTATGCTTTGCTTAATTGGCCAAATATAGACGTGGGAAAAAAAAAATTAAAAAACAAGTAAACAATTTATTAATCTGCATACAGATTAAAGAAATCATTTCTTTGTTTTATTTTCTTTTTCTTTTTTGCATTCTATATTATGCATGCTTGAACGTATTTTTGCTTGGTCAATAATTATTTTTGCATTTATTTTGATTAAATATTATACATTTAGCGGCATTCTCCTCTTTTAAACTTGATTAATTCTGAAAATATATTCAAATTTGAGGAGATTTATGATCAATTTTGTACAACTCCAAGTTAAATGCATATCAATTATAATAAAAATAAATAAAAATGATCCATTAATATTCTCAATCTGAAATGTTCAAAATCAATATTAAAAAAAATCAAATTAATAAAAGGTGGCCTGGTCATCGAAAACAATTCGATGTTGGGGGCAAGCCACACCTTCCTCTCTTCTCAATCTCATTGCAATTTGCAGAAAAATAAAAATTCATTTAGTTTGACTTTTTTATTAGTCAAAAAGAATTTTCTAATGATAAAATTTTTTTTCAAATTTTTTAATGTCGTTTCGTTGACAATAAAAAAGAACTTTTAAAAATTAAAAAAATTATTTTTTTTTTTAAAAAAAAATCTAAAATTTAGATTTTTAATAATAAAGTTTCTTTAACTTTTTTAAAAGGTAAAATTGTCTAAAATACTCTTATTTTATTTAAAAATTTTATATTATTTTTTTTAAATAAAATATTAAGAATTTATTTATTAAAATAATTAATTAAATTTTTTTTAAAAAATTATTTATAACAATTAAACAATTAATAAATTTTTATTAAAAACTTACTTATAAAAATTTTACATGTAAAAATTTTATTTTAAAAAATTTTATTTAAAAAATTATATTAAATTGACCCTAAAAGTGAGATATTGATTTGGTATTGGGCAGGTGGGCCGCTGTGATTTATTTATTTATTTATTTTTTAATTTTTTTCAGGAGTTGAATTGGAATTGGGTGGCGATGGGGCCGGCTGTGCATGAAAACTCCACATGGTCCTTTTTATTAATTTAATTATTATAGTTTACAATATAATTGCTAGCAACACTCATAATTAGCGGCATGACATTCGCTTCTTTATCCCTGACCAAAAGCCAAATATTCATCTCAATCCCCCACTTTGTCTTTTACAACAACATTATTAATCAAAAGCGAAAAACAAAAATCCGTTATGATGTCTTGTTTTTCTAATTGCGCAGACAGAGAAAATTGGAATCTTTCTAGAGCGTTGAGATTCCTTGTAATTTGGAAAACTAATTAAATTAATCATTACGATTATCGACATATTAACTTGTTCACTTGTTACGGTGTATTGTCTGTTACAAATTAATTAACCAAACAATTGAAATAAACCGATCCTAATTTAATATTATCTTTTTATGTCTGAGTACCATCAAATAGTATGAATTTATTAGTTAATTATCTGTGTGAATAAATTTATAAGAACAGATTGTCATAGATTTTTTATTTGTGTATGTACATTTTGCACGTTATAATATACGTTGTAGTATAATTATTCGAATACGGAATATTTTAATTCCACAAAGAATTTTGTAAAAATCTTCGATCACAGTCACAAATATCAAAAATATTATCCCCGTCTAAGATTAGTTCAGATTCTGTTGCAGTATCTGGCACGTTGCATCAAAGCTACGCGGCTCACCCTTGAAGCTTCCCACACGAGACGGCGTAGTTCAAGGGATAAGGTCCGAAAACGGCGCAATGTGAAAACGACGTGGCATCAAATCCAAATTGAAGATAAAAACGGGCACACACTTGCCCCTGAACCAAAAAAAATCAATGAACAGCATCTTAATATTCCTCCTTATGGGCTTGGGCGAAGCCCGTACAGCATATACCGTTAATCACGACAATAAATTCTTGTTTGATACAATCTCTAAGCAAACATGTAATGCAAGTCGCATGCGTCCAGAACACTACAGTGATATTTCAATTTGTTTTCTTTCTTGGATTCTTCATGAATATGATTTCATTATAATTTCGTGTGTGCATTACGTCTTAGAATAACTAAAGAATTCTTCACTAAATTTACCGTTTCCTTCTCTATGCTATACGTAAACCTACACTACACTGCACTACTCTACACCTACCTACATACTAGTTAAAACACCGGGATAACTCAACACTTGCAGATGGTCAAGTGCCTCGAATTGCAGATAGGAAACCATATTCACCGCCTATTTCTGTTGTATATTAATGTTGCCTCTGTGAATAAGCATTACAGGTCAGCTTTGATTGAATGTAGTAGCTTGATGTAGATCCCGGTGTTTTATGGATGCAACTGTGCATAAAAAGATTCAGGTGCCAGGAAACGTGCTGCCCGTGCTAGAGAGGATTATGAAGGCACAGACAACAGAAAGTGAGAACACAGAAACCCAAGTGTTCTCTGTGTACATCTCCATTGCATCCGTGAATGACAACCGAGCACGATTCTCGGCCCAATTACGAAGTCGGTCTGCTTCAGCAGCATACAATGCCCTTCCCTGCAAAATACCAGGAATAAGTATTATGTTGACAACAGTCCACTGGCTTAAGCTTGGCATATAGATTATAACTTATAATAAATTGCAGCCTTGCGGAAACATAATTGCGTTGCTAAAACTTATAATAAATTGCTGCCTTGGGGAAATGTAATTGTGTGTCATTCAACTCAGACGAGCTGACAGTAACTTAAACCTAAAGCTTTTAAATATGAATTCATATGTGGCAGTTAACAATTGACAATGAATTCTAGTCTATTTGCTAGCATAGAATGATTTGAGCAAGCCTTAGCAGTTGAGATGCAGGCAAGATTACTTTCTTGTGTTAGGTTCATCAAATTTAAAACACAATGTCTCCAGTCAAGCAAGCAGCATGGAAACATATTAATACAAAAAATTGACATTACCTGGTCATCAAACCAGCGACCTCGTCGAAGCCATGCAGTAATTAGTGCGAGTAGTATCCTGGGAGGGGTCAAGTAATTTATAGCCTTCCCTGTACCCTTTACAACCCGTAACCGCGGAACTAAAGTTCTAGCCACAGTTTCAGGAAGCTCGCATATTATGTTAAACATTTGTTTGTTCTGTATAGTTGAGCCACTGCAGAAAATCCACAAGCAAGGTTTTCAAAGTTAGCAGTGAAAAAGAAACATTCAATAGCTGAAACAACGTGCAAGGAAAAATCAATTGATGTAGGTTGGTGTGGGAAAAGTTTATTAAATAAAAAAGTTTAAGGTGAACATTCATAAAACAACAGAGTTTAAACAGATTCAAGCTGTTTGGAGCAAGAGAGATCATAATAAAGCCAGTTCAATTAGGCATGAATTAATTATGCATATGTTAAAATAAAATTTCAGCAAGACATGTCATGTGGAATAGCCAATGTCTTACAATAATCACAGAATCACACAGGGTACCTTAAGAGTAGATCTGTAAGGACCATGCCAGGAGATGCTGTATGCACTCCTACTTTAGACCGCTTGCACTCCTTCAATAGTGACGCTTGAAGCTGTCTAAGACCACATTTTGTGGAACCATAGCTACAATTTAAAATAGAATAACAAAGTGAGAAACTATCAGACACTCCAAAAGATAAAAACAATTCACAAGTTGTTGCAATTTTCAAAATTTCACGTTGCAACATTCACCCTCTTCTCACTACGGTAGTAAGTTCCCTGAGAAAAAAAATATGCAAACTTACACTGCAGTGAGGGGGGTACTGGATCCTCCAGAGCCTGCACCATCCATGTTAAAGATGTGGCCTCCCCTTGTCTGGTTTCTCATCACACGCATAGCTTCCCGAGTGCATAGAATTGATCCAACTAGATTTGTCGAGACAATCTACATAAAATCAGTACGTGAGAGCCAAACTAATCAAATGGTAAGGTAGGATCACCTAGATTAAAAGTTTACATTAAATTGAAGCAACCAAGAAAAAATTTGAGAACATGCTTCATGCATTCTAGCTAGTTTCTGCATGTGATTTATATACCTGTACCACAGAGTCACAAACAATACAGGGAGAAAAAATAGAGAGAATGAAACAAACGGGATTTAATTATTGAGTGACAATACTGGGGAATACTATGAGGAGTAATTCAAACAACTCTATCAGGCACTGATCTATAACAGTCCAATTCAATAGCTTCCAGCACTCAGGCAAACTTTAAACAGAATAAATGATTCCAAAATGCCACATATTTCAAGACAACCAAGAACCCTCTGTGCCAAATACCTGTTCAATTTCTTCGTCTGTAAACTGCAAGAGGGGTTTAAAACCTTTGTTTGTGCCTGCATTATTTATCTGTGAAAGCATTGAGAATTAATAAACCAATCAGAAGATGAGAAAAATTGAAGCAAGAAACATGTTTGGAGCAGACAAACATCACCTGGAAAGGATAAACTACTCACCCATATGTCAATAGAACCAAGTTCGTTGACAGCAAAATTTGCCAATTCCTCCACATCGGCTGGTTCACAAACATCACATGCTATGCCAACCACTTTTGCACGTGCCAGATTTCTCTTTGATGAGCCAACTGCAGCCATCATACCTTCCTTGAGGTTTTCCTCAAGCTCTGTGACAGTCATATGTACAGACTCAGGGCTGCTTTCACAAGATTCAAGCATGAATGTGATGTTATGAGGGGTCTTTAAATGGAAATCATACACTTAACTTGCTATCATGCATTTATAAACTAAGAAGAATCACGCACCTGCGAGAAGCAACAACCACTCTATCTCCAGAAAGAAGAAATTCTCTAGCAAGTGCTTTTCCTAGTCCCCGCGTACTACACCAACCAGTGAAAACATGCAACCATAACAGAAAAAAGTAACTTCTCTATATCACCAGTGTATCTACAAAAGATTCCTATTAGATGCAACTGAAATTGTTTTAGTTATATAGTAAGCAAGTTCTAGGTTCACAAAATTTATAAGCTGGAAAAAAGAAATATCTGGTGATATATTTGTTTAAGCATCAACAATTAAATTAAATTATGCAATTTCTAACTACCCCACAAATGACTGCAAAGTAAATTTCATGTTCATATAATGCCTCCATCCATGCACCCAACCCAAAGGAAAATGAAATGATTATCTGAGAGGAGATTTGGGGTGAAAATAAGCAAGAGCCAGAAAAACAAATTTCTTTTCCACAATTTGTTTCTAGTAATTCTTGAACCAATTAAATTTCTTTCCTTAACAGGAAAAGAAAAAAAGAACCATAAAATGAAAAAGTGCGAAAATCTGTAGAAAATGCTGAATGAAGAAAGACTTTTTACAAAGAATTTTTTTTTTCTAAGACAACATAATAGTCCAAATGAAGTTTGCCCAGGCAGCCACTAATTCATCTTAATATGACGTGCATAACACGAAGATCCACCTACGAATTGGGTCCGGTAGAATGTCTAGCCATAAGATGCCAACAATCAGCTGCCAGACCGTTTATAAAAATAATTTTACGTTCAGCACCACCAGAAGTCCATTAGATTTCTAGTTCATTTTTCTTAATTGGTAAGACCAATCCAACAATTTACCAAAATCTAAAACAAGCTCATTAAAGGAACTTTTTCAAAGCCCTGACACACGCTTGCAAATGCATGGACACTCGGAGATAGGCACACCAATGAATATGGCAAGCAAGAGAGTGGAGAGAACCTTCCAGTAATGACAACATTCCTTGGACCAGCTCGACAATGTTCTTCCAGAACCATATTAGCTCCTATCATAGTTCCAATAATAATTCCACCAAGCCAGCTATACCATATCAGTTCATTCATCTGGCTGTCTCCACCTTCATAAAATTTGCAGATAAGTCATTTTCCATAGAAGGAACATAAAAACAAATTTATAGGAAAAACATGTCAATTCACTATCTTTTTCTTAATTACTTAAGTCAATGCAAATATGTTGAGGCTATGAACAGTTCATGTAAATTAACCTGATAACTGAAAACCAACTGCAAGTACAACTCCGGTGCTCATCATGGTAACAATATATCTTCCAACTTGGACGGCAATCTGGATGACCATACCAGAGAGAAATAGGTGAAGTTAACGCTAGTTAGCTACTTGCCAATATGAAAACAAAAGCTTAGTGCTTCAACACAAAACCAGTTTGTATTAGATATCAAAAATTTAAGCTCTAAGCGTGAATTCATTTGCCCTCAAAACATAATCAGTGCCAAACAATTGATTTAATGTTAGTCGGGTTGACTTTCATGAATAAATATTTGATGTTATTTGTCTTCATTACGTTTTCTTGACAGCTATCGCAGAAATTCAATTTCAAGAGAACAAAGAAGGTCATTAACCAGATAAACCAATCAAACAAAAATAAGATAATCGCATAATTAACAAAGAAATCCGTTAATAAAACATATTCAGAAGAATTTCACATGAATACATAATTAAATAACTTACCGAAGAGAAAACCTTATCGACTTTATCCACAGCCTTACTGTACTCATAACTTGATTGCGAATTCCACCCACCAGCACGAAAAATAAAGTCTTTCAAAGAACTCCAAAACCCACTTTCCTCCTTCAACTTCACTTCACTTTCCCTCAAAATTCCCCTATTGTTTTCACTCTTCATCTCTTTATCTCCCCTGTCATCATTCTTAAAAGACCTGCATGGCTGCATGTACAACCCATACCGGCCGTTATGCACATCTAACCCATACCTGTAAAAACCCGTTCTAAAACTGGCTCTGCGCTGGTCCTTGAAACAGAAATGATCTATGGTTTGTGGGCATACGTGAAGCTTAGTAAGCGTAGCAGTCATCTTGTAAAGAGATTGAGATTAAACGAAGAGTTCATGTAACTGTTCGCAGCTCCTAGTTTTCAGGGAATGTTGGGCAGTGGTGCCTGTTTCTTGAAGATTAATAATATTTAAAAAAAAAAAAATGCCTATAAGAGAGAAGGAAGTAAAGAAGTCGGATTCGGTAGAAGATCTAGGGAGGTGGAGAAATGGGACAACCACACGTTAAAGCAACCTCATCTTCGCCCACGTGGATTTGTGGGTCATATAAATTCGTGTCGCTTTTTGAGCAAAGATGACACTTTTACGCATTGTTCATCACTGGAAATTCAATTAAGTGATTACTAATCTTATCTGACTACCAGCTGCTTAGCTAACATTTAGCTTGAATTGAAATAGGTCGCAGTGCTGCCTCCTCGTCTGAATTGATGATTGCTTTACCTTAGCTTAGCTTCATTTACTTCATTACTTAACATAACTGTTTATTATCAAAGGGTACATTTACTTGTGACAGTACCTTATTACGAGACAATTCATTGTCTTTTAGATTGACCCATCTTCCATACAAATGGGGTGAGAGGTTTTTTTTTTTTAAATTTTTATGAATTATCCATATGAATTGTTGACAACAAAGAAAATATCTAAGGATCCCATTATCTTAAGTGATTTTCACTTTTGAATTTGTTTTGTCTCTTGTATACTGCAGTATCGTCGGTTTTCCGTCTTTCACTAATCCGTCGGTTTTCGGCTCGTGTTTTAGTTTAGATGTGCATGCACCGCAATCTCGTGCCTAAATCAAAATGGTGGGGAACATAATTCTGGAGTGTAGTGAATTACAACGAATATAGGTGTAACACGCCACGCTATACATTTGAAAGGAACGCATCGCCTCGAGTGGATCAAGTCAATTGTCCACGTGTAATCCATTTACCACACGTCAGAAACAACACGTAATTTTTTTTATATTGGGCTGAACTGAAAAGCCCATTTACTGCCATAAATGATGTTGGGCCGAACTGAAAGCCCCATACCCATTCCAGATGCAAAACAAACAATTCGCGGGTTTTCCAACTGCGGCCGCGGAAATGGAATTATTTTTGTACAAAAATGAAATGTACACGTGGACAACGGATCATTGTTAACACAAACATTTGCACGTGGGCCATTGAAAAATCAAACAAACAGCACATGTTTGTCCACTGAGAGATGCCACCATCATAGGAAAGTAATAAAACCAATATTGGTTTCTATTGTTACATCTTCTTCAAGCAAAGTACTTATATAACCAATAGTAAAAGTAATAATAATAATAATAATTGACTAATAATGCTGACCCCATTTTTAATTCAAAATCATGCATCATAATAATGCATGTTCCATGTGCGTTTGGCTTTCACACACAATACTATTGCGGCTTTGATTTTTTTTTTTCTTTATATAATATTTAATATTAATTTCACAATCCATAATACTATAACATAATAAATTTAGTGGTTAAAATTATAATGCAAAAACAAAGTACACATAAGAATAAGAATATGGGGCAATAACATACAGGTCTCTAGGTTTTATAGTTTCACAAATAAAGTTCAAGTTATTCATTTGTATCTAATAAATCCCTATTCCCAGTTCTCATGTTGGAACGACAATATTAAACTTCTTAATATAGGATTTAGATTTTTAAAATCATTGTGTAATGGAAACTTAAAACTAAACATTATTTATGTGATCTCAATAGAGTAGGACCTATTTAGTACAAATAGAAATACTATGTAATAATATGACAAAATGTAAAACCTTAGGTACGTGGATGTTATACCACGAGATTCGGCGCCGGCGAAAATAGAACGCACGGTGGAGGGCATTTAGGTCTTTGAATCCAGGAACAGAAGCGAACGAGTGTCAGAGGAAACAGGCGCAAAAGTCGGAGGCGGGGGGATTCATTTCCTTCACACACCGCCAAGACGTAACAAGAAAATCCTCTGAAATTCAATTTTCCAAACCCCCCAATCTCTTTCTTACTCCCTATTTACTTCAAATCGTCTATCTTTTAATTCTTTATCTGTTACAGGGAAACAAGTTAACGCCAATACAATTACGTAGACATGCAGAAGCATCAGGATCAACGGTCAAGATCTGTCAAACCTGCCACCATTCATGGCTGCGCTCAGTCTGGGGATCTTCTTGGCTTCCAGAAGCTACTTCGGAACAACCCATCTCTTCTCAATGAGAGAAATCCCGTTGTAAGATCTTTTCTTCTTCGTGTTGGTGAAAATTAACTCTAGAAAATTGATTTTTTTTTTCCGTGTAATTTCTGCAAATGATGTACATCTTTCTTTTTTTTAACGGTTTGTGTATGAATTGGTTCATGGTGTGTGAAAATTTGGATCCATTTGGTCGTATGACCAACCACTTCACAGTTTAATTGCAGTTGCATTATATAATTTGCTTTATTTTTTATGGGTGAAGGCGATTTAGATAGTTGTCAATAAAATCTAGATTGCAGTTGCCTGATTTGAACTAAGTATTGATTTTTCAAATCCTTTTCTGCTGTTTGACTAGGAAAATGAATTGGATAGGGCATGTCATTTAGTAGGATTTATAGTGTTGAAGAATAAACAGCACCGAGTAGAGGGAATATTATGTAATCAAGGAAAGATGAAGCTAGATCTAGTGTGAACTAAGTTGGGTTAGGTAATTGAATTGTTTTATCATGACAGAACTAGTTTGCAGCACGGATTTCCAATTTTTTGTTATTTGTTTCATTGTGCTAGCTTTGGAGGTTAGGCTTCTTATAACGAAAAAGAGTTTGCTAATTTATATCTCTGTTGCTCATAATTTGTTAGCAAGACTACAGAAGGGGTCAATGATAAGTTCTTTAACAGATAAGTTGAATAACTCTGTCACTTAGAGATGTGTGTGAATTCAGTTTCTTTTACTTGTCTCTGATTACAGTATTACGTTAGTGCTCATTATGTTGTTTTAAAAGTTCTATCACCTCAAATTTGTTGTCAAATACAGCATACAAAAGGAGTATGCATTTTTCTCCAGTTTATTTATCTGCTTCATTGGTTGAATGCAGATGGCACAGACACCCCTTCATGTTTCTGCTGGTTACAACAAGGCTGAAATAGTTAAATTTCTGCTTGAATGGCAAGGAAGTGATAAGGCTGAGTTGGAGGCTAAAAACATGGTCAGTAAAATTTGTGTGTATTTTAATATTTCCCAAGTGAACTCTGTGTATTATATGGGACCATTCAAATTAATCCTTCTTAAATTTAGCCGACCACTTTATGATATGCGTATTTAATCACAAATTGGGTACTAATCTATTGACTTTTACAGTACGGAGAAACTCCATTGCACATGGCGGCGAAAAATGGGTGCAATGAAGCTGCAAAGTTACTTCTTGCTCATGGTGCTTTTGTTGAAGCCAAAGCTAATGTGTGCTCTTTTAGTCCTATATTTTCTTCTTTTGGTTGAGGTTTTAAATTTGTATTGGATTGTTCAACTTTTATTGAAATTCTTTATATTCTTTCCTGTCTTGTGCATGCAGAATGGGATGACACCACTACACCTTTCTGTCTGGCACTCAATTCGATCTGAAGACTATTCAACTGTTAAGACATTGCTCGAGTATAATGCTGATTGCAGTGCTATGGACAATGTACCATGAATTGGAATTACTCATTATGTTTCAGATTTCTAAAATCTTCTTTCTTTCTGAGTAGTAGTAGCCTTTGAATTGCAGGAGGGCAAGACTCCTCTAGACCATCTCTCAAATGGCCCTGGGAGTTTAAAGTTGCGTGAACTATTAAACTGGCACAGTGAAGAACAGCGAAAGAGAAGAGCACTTGAAGCATGCAGCGAAACAAAGGCTAAGATGGATGAACTTGAAAATGAACTATCAAATATTGTGGGTTTGCATGAGCTCAAGACACAACTTCGGAAATGGGCAAAGGGGATGCTTCTGGATGAGAGGCGCAGAGCCCTTGGGTTGAAAGTTGGTGCTAGAAGACCTCCACATATGGCATTCCTTGGCAATCCTGGAACAGGTACTTGGTTGCTGATTAACTTTTAAATGTATTAATGTTTCTTGCATGCATCAATGTTGATATGCCCCACAACTTGTATTTTGCTGCTTAGTTCTTCTCCGGGAGACTATCTCATGATTTGGCATTGAATTTCCAACTTGTTCTCATAGATGCATAATCTTGGTGTGTTCTTGAGTATTTATCTATTAATTCAGGTTTTTGATAAGAGTCATGTAAACTTACACCAGATTTTCAGAAATCTTCAGCACATTGACGCGGAGCTAAGGGCTCGTTTGTTTTTTTATTTGAAATTTTAATATAACTGAAATCTAAATAATTCTAAATATATAAATCTGAATGACTTTGAATAATATGTTCATTTTTTGTTTATCATGTCTGAAAATAAAAATCTAAAAACTAGTAATTTTATCTACCCATCCCTTATAAATAATTAAGATAAACTCTATATATTCAAAAATAAATAAAATTTATAAGGCTATTTTAGTTCATTACAACTATAAAACACATTTAAATTTCAGATTTCAGCGTTAAGTTAAAAATTTTAATTTCTTTGTTTAGGCATAATTACCCAAGTTTTAAGTTAAAAAACAAACACTTTTAAAACGTTTAAATAATTGAAATTAAACTATATTCAGATTTTAAACTAAAAAACACACAGGCATAAAGTGTATTTTTTGTCTTTCATTTTCTAGAGAACCTAGGCTCATCTATCCTAGTACTACTCTTTGTATCACAAGTTGATATTTGTTCCTTGATGTTCTTATGGCAATACTAATTCAAAATGTATGCCTTTCCTTATGTTTTTGCAAATATGATGCTTTTATTTATCTTTTGCTCAATACTCACATCGGGGATAAAAGTTTTATTTTGATGAGAAGAAATGTGGTATGGATAATTAGATTCTTACTGGATTGATTGGTATTTTAATCATTTCTAATTGTATGTGTCAATGTGTTATATCTTGTTTGGTTAAATATCAAAGCGACATGATTGATCACATAACAACAGGTAAGACTATGGTAGCTCGAATTCTTGGAAGATTACTTCATATGGTGGGAATTTTACCTACTGACAAAGTAACCGAAGTACAGCGGACAGACTTGGTTGGTGAATTTGTTGGTCATACTGGACCAAAGACTAGAAGAAAGGTGCACCATTTCCTTTCAGAAATTATGTAATTACTTTTGATTAATAGAGATAAATGTAAACAAACTAATATATGACCTATCATGCCCAGATCAAAGAAGCTGAGGGAGGAATACTTTTTGTGGATGAAGCATATCGATTAATACCCATGCAGAAAGCAGACGATAAGGACTATGGCATAGAAGCCTTAGAAGAGATCATGTCTGTTATGGACAGCGGAAGAGTTATAGTCATATTTGCTGGCTATTGTGAGCCAATGAAGCGGGTAATTGCTTCTAATGAAGGCTTCTGCCGGAGAGTGACCAAGTTTTTTCATTTTAATGATTTCAACTCTGAAGAGTTAGCCAAGATCGTTCATATCAAGATGAATGATCAAGGCGAGGATAGCTTGCTGTATGGATTTAAACTGCATTCTTCTTGCAGCATGGATGCAATTGCAGCACTCATAGAGAGAGAAACAACAGAAAAGCAGCGAAAGGATTTGAATGGAGGTTTAGTGGATCCTATGCTAGTCAATGCAAGGGAGAATTTGGATCTTAGGCTCAGTTTTGACTGTATGGACTCTGATGAATTGCGTACCATCACCTTACAGGACCTGGAAGCAGGTCTAAAGCTTTTAATACGATGAGGCATTTAGGATAAAAGAAATTGAGAAGATTAGATTATAATCATTCTTTTGGCAGCCTGATAGTGTTACATCGAACTAAAGAATGTCATTTGTTTACGCATGCCTTCATTCTTTTAATTATGCAATAGGGTTTGTAGTATTGGAGATCTCAAAGCTAGTTCTTTGGAAGATATTTTATTTCTTTGTATCTTGTAATTTAATAAATCCACTGTATCTATCGATGCCCCTGAGGTTTTTACTCTGTTTTTCGTCGGAACTCATTATTTCCCTTGATCTGAATTTAAATTTGTCGGGCTTATATTGCTACTTAACGAGCAATAGTCAATGCATGGTTCCATCTTTTGGGCTTTCAATTATTTTATTTTGGGTGCGATTTTCTTCTATGGTGAGTTCAGATCAGATTCAAACATCTAAGCAACGTGCACGATCAAAGCATAAATACAACCTTATGAGCAAGTCAGTGGCTCAGATGATGTATTTTTAACACGGTGGACTCGACAAATTATGAAATCAAAGAGGAGCCCTAGTCCGTTCGCCATTCCAGGTATAAAATAGTTTTGATGAAATTCAAGCAGGGCAGAAACTGAAGCTCCTTGCCTTGCCTAATTATGGCTTTTGCACGCCACCAACCACAAGAGTTGTCATTGCAATAAGAGGACAAAAACCTCGCAGTTGACAGTATTTTGTTTCTTTAGCATTGAAATCAGAGATTTTTCTTTTATTTATTTATTTATTTATTTATTTCTGCATTTTGGGTAAATTTGTTGTTCCTCTCTCTAGTCAATTCACATGCATCTTCAGAACCCCCAAACAAAAACCGAGGCTCATTAATTCTTTTCCAGTGCTAGATGGAAGCGAGAAACATCTTTCCAAAAACACCCACACAAGTAAATAAAAACAAAAAGGGTAAGTCTGCAAAGTAAAAGAGCGAAAGCCAGCAAGAATTTTAGTTGGCCCGGATAGGCGTGGGTGAACGAGCCATTATCACGCCTGCAAAGAAAAGAAGTGCTGCACCAGCACTTACATTCTATCTCCACTGCTGTAGTCACAAAGAAACCCTACTCCAAAAGTCAAAAGCCCAACAGAAAAAGACACTACAAAATGAAAAACAAGAAAAAAAAAAGAAAAAACACCTCAAGAGTGCAGAACTTTGCAAGAGATAATTCAATAATCACCATGAAGGAGACATGCATGGAGAGCCGGAAGAGGAGGAAGAAAGGCCATTGTTACTGATAGAATCACTACCTGAAGTGCCGAATGACCTTGCATCCCTCAAAGAAACTGAACATGCTTCTGCTGGGAGCTTCTTCATTGGAGTCAATGGAGGTGTGTTTGGCAATGAGTGTTTACTAGATGGTGATGGCTGAGAAATCTCTTCTTCGCTTGAAGAACCACCGGTGTCCAAACGCGAAGGGGATGTACCCGGAGTTTCAAATGGGGTATCTGCCCTGCTCAGCCTGCTTGCATCATTGTCGTAAATAGGATTTGATATGTAAACAAAATGGTCCCCGCCAATGCCACCACCACCACAATCTTTGTCAGTACAAGCAGTGTTGGAAACAACTTGAGTCGTGGTTTCTTGAATTGTAGGTGGTGAAGTGATAAAAGAAGTTGATGGAGATGTTGGAGATATGATGCCTAGGCAGTGAGGGCTAGTGTTTGATTCTTGGGCATGGATATCAAGGACAGACTGATGAAGTTGAAAGGTTTGATTCTTCATTGCTACCTTGTTTTGTTTGGAAGAAACTGCAGGGAAGAGAAAGTTTCTGGGAGCATCAAGAACACCTTGTGCATAGAAGCTACTTAGAGGACTAGCTGATTGTTCTTGGGTTTGTGTCGGCCGAGAAGAAGTGCTAGTGGTGGTTGTTGGAGTGTTTCTGAGCTGACGCCTGCGGAGTAAAAGAGAACAGTAAAGCTCAACTAACAGAACTAGGACTAGGCCCAACACAATGGCAAGGCTCACCACCATTACTAGTGTTGCTCCCATTATTACCTTGGATGTGCCCTTCATTTCTGCCTCTCTGCCTGTTTTGGTTTTTTCTCTCCTCTCTCGGTGAAGTGTGAAGTGTAGAATGGAGGAAGTAAAAGGAGGACAGTAATAAAGGAAGAGAGACAAGACTTTCTTGGCGGGAAACAGTCATTTACCTTTGACAAGAGAAGAGAATCTTTGAGGGCATCGGGCATGGGGAATTTAAGGATTTTGTTGGTTCCCAACCGATAGGGTTTAAAAATATTGGAGGTCATAATGGTCAATTCCATTAACACATCGCTAACTGAACTCAAAAGTCGATAAAAAGAGACAAAAACGCGAAACCCATTGATCCCCCAAGCCCCAAAATTATTATGGTAATTTAATTTTACTCAAATATTCCCTACCGTTCCTAATGGATGGATAACACAACATTCTTGGCAGATATATTTCAGAAAAAAAAAAAAAAAAAGGAAAATGCAATACAACGAGTACGGCCAACAAATTTAGCAGGAAGTAACTGACATTAGAAAATAGAACCCAACACAGTAGAAACAATCTCTTCAACTTCCATCATTTCAAGTTACATAAAATATTACAACTTTTACAATCCTAGGCTCTGGACGTTGAACAGAAATCATGTATACAGCTATTGATGCAATAATGCAATGGTAAGAGCACAAAAAGAATATTAGGGCAGATGTATGCTGTACTTCTATTACTCAGTTACTGCAACTTCAAAAGACAACCTCGCGGGAGCACTTTCCTTACCGGTGATGAAGAACTACCCAACTCCCATTCCTCTTTCACAGTCAGCACCAAACCTCAAGGGAAACAAAAGCAAGAAGATTACTTGGATTATATTATGCCAATAGGCATAAAGTGCAATTGCTCAATGATTTACCTCCCTTTCAGTGCTGAAAAGCGAGCAGCCAGAACATCATAATCTGGTAACTTTGGATGCACATGCCGAGCCTCATTAGACCTATCTGGTTGAAAGGAAGCAGCACGAGCAAACACTTTTTTTGATTCCAAAGAAGTTGTTTGTCCATGAGGGAGGGAAATTGACCGAACGGGAGGAGGAACGGTCTCTGACACCTCATCAGATACATCTTTACTTCGAGTCGGAGGTGCTTCACCTGCATCACTGACCCCATGATGTGCATGACGACTTTTGGACTTCCGTCTCAATAATCCATGCTCATATGTCGATGGTTTTGTACTGTAATACATTAAAAGTTTATCCATTTTCCTTTCCTCTTCTTCATTCTGATACTGCTCATCATCAAACAAGATTTGTAAGCCTCGTCTCATGTCATCCCTTCTCCTGCTTCTAGATTTTCTTTTTACAACTTCCACATCTCCACCATTTCCGGTACCGTCATGACCAGATGCTGATTTGTGGTGTCTCCTCCTGACTGATCTTGTTTTTGTTATAGGATTACCAGCACCATCATCCTTATAATGACGGTCTATCTCATCATCATGGCTATTAACTCTTGGGATTCCAACTACCTCACTCACAGGCACTGAAGGATCTTTAGGGACTCCATTACCATCAAAACCAAGATGCGAAGATTCTAAATTGGCTCCATGTTTACTATCCTTTGATTTGACTGTGCTATCCTTCAATTTGACATACGGAGGGGGGAGGGCATTATTGTAGTAGTTTTTCAACTTTGTTATTTCTTCCTCTCGCACTTTCCTTAACTTTGTGTTGTTGTGTTGGCCACCACAACTGTCAGAATCAAGCAGGCCCTTTCCATCACTCTTTACATGCTGTCCTGTATAACCAGGAGCAATAAATGGCTTTCCATAAGGTGAACTGTCCTTGCTTTCTCTCTTAGGTACAGCATTCTCTCTACCACCATGTGGCTTGAATGTACTGTCTATACACTCCATTTCTTTTCCATGAGTTGAACTGTCTCCTCTAACCGTTTTGAGGATGGCATCCTCGTTTCCATTCCAAGCTTCGTGCTTATCACCAATGACTTCTTGCTTTCGTTGGCGTGAAATGGCATGATCACCCATTTTCAGGATACTTTCTTCTCTGTCATCAAGCGGCTTCAATCCATTGCTTGAGGATACCTGTCTGGGCCAAAAGATAAGCTCATTCCTATTTAAGACATTACCCTCTTTGCCATTCCGCAATCTGTACCCATCACTTGCACTTTCAATCCTATCTTTATGTGAAACATCATATTTGGGTTCAGTTGGTAAATTATCCTTGCCATTGATAGGCTTATATTTATCATTAGCAACAGTGAAAGAACCACAACTTCTTGGTTGGTCCTGCAACAATATTCACAGATTGCAAAATATCTTAGCAACAGGGAGGAGCAATATTTTCAATCTAACTGAAAAATATTTAAACAGTTTCACCATTTCCTATTTTCACTTTCTATTTGTATCTGATAATGATGTCAATCATGGAAGAAAATACAGAGGTGCATACCTGCACAGATGCAGAAGGTTTAGACATCCTCTGTTGAAAAGCCTGGGAGTCCCATTTTATGAAAAACTCTGATGCTATATCTTGCATTAACTGAACCTTCTTATCCATTGTAGCTGGATTTGAAGATAATTTCTCCACAAACTATTATAAGATGTCAGTTATAACAATGCAGTTCAATTTATGAAGTCTCAGGTAAGTAGAGATCTATGGAAAAATACCTCTTTATTCACAAAGTGTTCCAAGGAATTCCCATATCTCTCTTGGAATATTTGCCTGAGGTCACGCAACTCCGGCAGATCAGAAAATCTTGCAGCAGCAAACATCAGGGATGATACAACCTCTCTGCAGTCCACAGGGCAAGCACTGCAAAGACAACCATGAAGCAAGCACTATGTCAATAAAATCTAGAAAGTGAAAAGTGCTTCAATTTGAGATACAAGGAAAAATGCAAAAACAAAGTCAAACCAGAATCACACAGAATTCTCTTCTATTTAACTCATCTTACAGGGATAAAACCATTAACAGGGCAAACATAGTCATGTAATCTCAACATGTACTATTATCCTCCTGTCTGTGAAGTTTCAACTGCATGCTTCAAATTTGCATAGGTAATTACTGACAAACTCCAATAATTGGAACCACAAAACTCTGAATAGCATACTGATGCTCAACTCTTTCAGGATATAATTAATAAAAGACTTGCCAATGAACTTAGGTAATTACTCCTTCCAAACAGATTAAAAGTGCATTCATACCGGCAAACGCCAAGAACTGGAACCCTGAAAGCCCAAACAGTACACTAATGCTTAACCGTTTTAGGATACAAGTGCTAAAAGACTTGCCAATGAACCTCCAACCAAAGTAGAGTTCTGGCATGCACTTCAACAGAGCATCTAGTTTCTTCCTTGCCGGTATTAGTACTTTTATGGACTTTTTCCACAATACTGGGAAGAAATTCCAGTTATCAAACTGGACAAATGCGAATTGAGTAATGTGGAATATCAAACCAGTAACATTCAAAGTTGACAGTGCCATTGCAATTGTGGAACCAAGTGAATTTTAACAAAATAAGTCAGACTGTAGCCATATAACTAAATACAAGCACACATACAACCACAGATAAATACAAAAGATGTTGCAATCATGTGGACGTCTTCATCCAAAAATAAATTCAATTAAAGACCAAATGGTAACACCCGTGCAACAATAGCAGTAGAACCACTCTTACCTCACTTTTTGCATGACTGGAACACTCTTCGATACAAAATCGCAACATTGCTCAATAAAATCATAGCAATAAGAAACATTCAGTTCAGCTAGAAGCCCGTCAGCCTGTTTCAGCACAGTGCAAAACATAAGAAGTACATTCAGATCTTACATTGAAACAAAATCAAGACACATTGGACCTTATAAAAATCAACGAGCCTAAAATTTGAAAACATTCAAGAATTCCAAGCGAAAAATCAAACAGCTCAAAAACAACAAAGAAAATGCAGAACTTCATTAATTTGAAATTTTAAAACCAAAGAAAAAAAAGGCAAAAATGTAAAAAATTCAAGAATAGCTATAAATGCAAAAATAAATTACCCTGCCATAGGCATTAATATCGAGTCCATTAGCGAGCAGATCAGCTATGTCTTTCTTTAGAAACTTCTGCGTCGCATTCCTCTTTCTTCTAATCAGATCGATCCGATTCTTGATCAGTTTTATCAACGATTTGCTGTCAAAAAAATGATCAAAAACGCGCATATCAAACACAAAAACAAACAAAATATATAAAGAAAAATCAATATACAGAGAGAAAATGATCAGAGCACGAACCATTTAGAGGCAAAACCACGACCTAACAGTCCGTCCAACATCTTCGTCTCGGTAGCTCGAAAAGATTTAGTGACCGTTGTATTTTTTCAAACAAAAAAATAAATAAAAAGAAACTTCAAAACGAACGCAAAATCATGATCATGTCAGATCCGCCATTGACGAAATAAGAGGAGAAATCAAAAAAATCAAAGCAAAAACGTTTCGGACATTTTCGTGTTTTTGTTACAAAACCTTTTTAAGACCCCTTTTGATAGATAGCCAAGCCAACCACTGGGGGGTGACTGAACTCAACTAATCAATGTCCCCATACTTACGATTTCCAACAATGTCCCTATGTCTTGAACTGAAAGACTGCATGTGAGTAGAGAGCATTTTGAGAGCTATTTGAGAGGGTATGTTTGGTAATAGAATGAAATTTGATTAGGTGCGCATAAGGCGGAGTGATGGGTTTGATTAGACAGGAGATCGTGGCCGCTGGATGGGAGGACAAACAATCGTGATTTTGGAGGAATCTGCTGAGCTGGACCGCACGTATTCATTGCTATCAATTGCTTGATTAAAAGCGGAGTCTTTAAATTGAATCTTTTTTTTTTTTCCAATTTATTTATTTATTTATATTTATTATTGGGTTGAGCCAGACATACGTGTTAAGGGCGCAGAACTGTTTGTCCCGACGTAAAAACCAAAACGAATGTAACGGCCGTGTTAACGGTCGTAACTATAGTTATCTGTTCGCCAAAAATACATTAAATAATTCTCGGTTACGATTTTTTTTTTTTGGTTTTGTTTTAATTTTTGGTCTTACCCCCCTTTTATTTTTGAGAGAAAATAAATTATAAAATTATAGAGAGAACACAGAAGTGAAATAGCAGGAAATTGTTAGGATAAAGGCCACGTCTTGATCCGTTATCAAATACCATACCTTAATACATGCGTAAATCTAAAGGAGAAGAATTATAAATAATTAAGCAGTCTGACAAGTCGGTTGATAAAATCAATTCTTCTTAATTGAGTAATTTTCAGTCAAGCAGCAAAAGCGAATCCAAAATCCATTTGCCGAATCAGAAAGGGAGAAAAGAACATGCAATTCAGAAACGACCGCCCGACCATATTTTGTTCTAAATTGTTTGTAACCTAGAGTTTAATTTTTTTTAGTCCCTTATCCAAAAAAGAATAAAATGATAATGACAAATTGATAATAATATTTAATAGTTAATAATCACTACATTAATATGTCATGGTGATGGTATATATATATATATATATTGTTTAATTTAAAATTTGTAGATGGTCAATATCACGAAAAAGGACGAGGGCACTCACATTTAATCCATTAGATTTCACATCCATCCTAGGAAAGTAATGCTTTGATATTAGTTTGCTTTACTATAAAATAAACAAAATGTTAAAAGAGAGGGAGAAGCCAGAGTCAATAGTCAATACTAATGTTAGTGGTGGTGGTACCCTCCACCATCTTACACCATCCACAATTTAGAAAGCGAAAAAAGTGAAAAAAATGGTTGAAGAATCTAATTAAATTAGAATATGTTTTATTAATAACACTAACTTATAAAGCTTAAGCCTTAAATATAAAACTTGTACCTAGCTAATATCATGTGAAATGATTATTAATTTTTATTAATTTGCTATTTTATTGTACCTACTACTAAATGTCATTTAGGTGGAACAAACTTTGTACCCCAATACTGTGTATATGTAGTGTTATTAATTTAGTGTTTACAAAATTAGCAAATATGTCATATTTGCATAAAAGATTGATGATGAGATTTATGAGTATATGGATGATTGATTATAGTGATCAGTTGATCAAATAGGGAGTATCAAGTAAAATTGAGATAATTTTTTAGATAATGTCCTAACGAGGTGGGAATGAGATGAAAAATTGATTAAAACAAAAAAAAAAAAAGATATATATTTCAAATTATTGGTATGGCAAAAATTAGTCTAGTGCTTTGCATCTTATCCTCATCATATTTTCCATTATATGCATGAATAATGTATTATATAAAACTTGCTCGTAAAAATATAAATTTATACATCATTTTTGTATTTAAGTTTAATTAACTGATTTTCAGGTTACGGGAATGTGCTTATAATGTATAGCATAGACTGATGAGATGATTTTGAATTGTTTACTGTTTAATTAAAAATTATAGTTTATTAACGTCACATAAAAGGGATAATTAATTTCAATAGACAATATGATAGTAGTGCTTGCTAAGAAAGCATCTCAGTAAGTGATTATGTGTACATATAAAACACAAACCTACCTTGAAACATATGTTTGGATTCAACAGAAAATTGCTCACCAAAATTCAAAGCAAAATAAAATAAAACCGCTAAACTTTGGCCAGAACCCAAATATTACAATTACACAAAAATGCCGGATCCACCGTGCTCAGAACAAAAATTATATTGTAGCTTTTGATGGTAGCTTCAAAGATTTACTTTAAAAGCAATAACGTACTCTAATGATGATGATGGTGAAGAAGAATTACGTATAAATCTACCAAAAACATCTCAAGAAGTTAATGAGAAAGTGGAAAAGGTAATTTTCCTGATGAAGCAACTCGCGTCGAACTAATCTCTGCAAGACCACATTATTCTGAGGTAGAAGTTCACTGTAGTATAACAAAGTTGTGATAGAAGCAGCGGGCTCACTTACGAGCGAAGTTACTAGCCTCAACAGAGACCGGAACAGCAATGGCGTCAGAGACTGCAACCATACCATAGCTGTGCTCGTTAATCAAATCTACACACATACATATATAATAGGAAATTGAAAAGAACATTTGGACAATTATCATAGAGAGAAGATTTACCATGGCTGTGGTGATGGTGAGTGAGTTGAAGACAGACCAACAAAATTTAAGTGTTAGAAATAAGGGTTGGGAGGAGGAAAGACGATCCATGGCATTTGGGTTTTGAGTTCTAATTAGTCATCTCCAAATCCACCTGCCAATCTTCAGCTGACATTCACACCTAACCGTCCACGCAACTCTCTCACATGGAGCTAACAATGTATAAAGTACCTTTTTAACTTGAAAGACCCTTCTCTTTTCCTTTAAAACGTTTCTTATTCGATCAATTTTCAAACCAACGAATTCCAACTCTTATATAATTTCAGCTCGATATATAAATCATATGGTAGATGTCTTACAATTAGATTCTTTATAAACTAAAGACTGTTGTCTATTGTTTTTGAAATAGAAAAATAGAACATGTTTTGTTCAAATATATTTGACAAACTATCCATCGTTTACAAAATACTAAGAGCGATAATATTGGTAAAGGATTTTAAAAATAATAAAACATGCATTATTCATGCCCCGCCGCACAGATGAAGCACGTCCAATCATTTCGCCTAAAGCTTTAGTACCGACTCTGCGGTGTTGGTGGCGGACGACTACCTCGTGCCACGTTCGCAGAAGAGGAAACAACACTTTTAAGACTTTTGTCACACACTCTTGCTAGCATATATCTTGCCATTAAGTTACAATTTCACCATACAAATTGACGATACTTAATTGGGAATGGTAGTTGATGTTAGGCATTAACGCAAAATTGACTGGCAAGAATCTTATTTATAAGTGATGACGTGACATTGGAGATCGTTAGTATTATACTCGGGAAGTCTTGACACAAATCATTACACGTATTACAATTAACTGTTTTGACGTACTTTGATAGTGCCAAATTATGTATTACAAGCATACAACTTTTTATGTCTAAATGTAGAATTGTTCTGACTATTACATATTGACGAGGATCGGATTCCTGAAAAATAATTCTCATACTTTATAAAGTTAATGAGTGACTTAATAACAGGCTGTGAGAAAAAAACAAATTAAGAATCACAATTTGCAGATCAAGAATTTATGAAAGCAAGGTATCCTTTTAAGACTAGCTGCTTGGCTCCTAACGTTCAAAAGATGGACATTTCTAAGTAGCAAGAAGAACCAAATAACAAAAGCTAGAGGGGGAAAGTATCAAACTTACATCTCATTTCAAAATCACTCGTTCAAGTAACATTTATTATACTACTTGAAACTCTACCAAAATGGAAATTAAAGCCTACATATTATAAGCCTGCAAGAAGTTCCAAGGAGAGGTTTGAACACCCTTTAGCCAGAAGAAGAGCAACATCACCTTCGACAAACATGCTCCTGGGATGAATATTGTGTCAAAACACTTTCTGCACTCAGCAAGTACAGCAATTAATGGCACTCCCTACCTCAGCGAACTCAAAAGTCGAACTTCTTTGTTATTGACATAATACTACTGCATATCGGGCTTCTCTGGTTCTTCCTTCTCAGGATCTTCCTCCTCTTCCTCTTTCTCTTTTTTTTCTTCTTCTTCCTCATCTTCTTCCGGAGGATCACATGGCAATGGTGGCGGTAATGGTGTTTTCATTGGACTGAATTGGGGAAATATATCAGGTCTACGACCGGGCTTTGGCCTCTCCCATTCCTGCAATGTAGATTAATAGACATTATTTACAACTCCCGCATCTTACTATTGATGTTCCAATCAAAAGATTCATGCAATCAATAATTCAAATAAACAAACATCTAGCAAATCAAATTATTATAATGACAAGTATTCACTTAACAAGCACCAAGAAGATCAGTAATCACTAAGATGCACCAAGAAGGTACACATATGAATTCCCCAGAGTTTTCACTTCACAACCAACCATTCACCTCTAATGAATGGTTTTTATAAAAAGATTGAATCATCTCACTAAGGATAACATGAAGCAAAGCAAGTGCCTCAGAGAGCTTTTAGAAACACTTTCAGCAAGAATAAAAGCACTTGAATCTTTTTAACACCTAAAGCTTTTTCTGAGGAAAATCTATACAACCAAAAGCACCTAGCAAAAACATTTCCATTGATTATTTTAAATACACACCAAACTGTAAAAACAATTAGCTTTTGATTATTTGAAAGCTCCATTTTGCGAGACCAAAGCACTGAAACACTGAAAGTATTGATCACACGGCGTTCTCCGTAGAATCCCAAATCTCTGAAGATTTAAGAAAATTGAAGCCATCTCTAGAATTATGTCTTGAAAATGCTATTAACTAATCATTAATAGAAACACAGATAATTGAATTACAAAACAACTAAACGACGACCTTTGCCTAGACAATATTTGAAATTTAAGCTTAACAATTGGCAGCCAACAGGAAAAACAAAAATCAAATAAATTAAATAAATAAACGAAGCTGAATTTCGGGAGCATAATTAAAACATTTAATCTTACGATAGGGAAATCGAGAGGATTGCGGCGAGTCAATTTCTCTTCCTCGGGTGCCATACGCACCACCTGTCTCTGCGCTCTCCGATTATTTAAAATCAGACGGTTAGAACCGAACATCGGCACCGAAGCAAGCGAGCAGCTGCAATCATGGCTCGCTGAAGCGGACGACGATGACCTGAAGGCTGCATGTGCAGGGACAATTGCTAGGGTTTTCGATGTCGATACTGTAGATAGGCAGCAAAACGATGCCATCTGTTCTTCAACCGCCCCCGCTTACCTTGCAACAATCAAGTTTTTATTATTATCCGTAAAAGGTCTGAGCCGGGCCTGAGTCGGTTCAATTTACAAAGCCCATTACTATATATGAGTTGTTGGATGTGGCGACGAGTTGCTCTTTGGGCCCACCGGAAATGAACGGTGGTGAGCTTTGGACTTTTGGTGGACGTAAGCTTTCAACACAAATTGATAATTGTTTGTGGTCTAGGAATGTTACCTTAGCCGAAAATGGCTTCATAACGGGATAAAACTGTGAAAAAATTTAAATTAGAACAGGCACCAACCCCATTAGTTAAAAATTTTATGATAAAAAGCTTTTACTTTAACAATTTAAAATAAAAGGCAAATTTTTTAAGACCCCAGGAACCATCAACACGTGTCTGTAGACCTTCATTGTTTGATAACACATCACAAATACTAACGCTAAAACCATTAATATTCCCACCATCAAACATTAAAATTGCTACTAATATAATAACAATAGCGCAAATGCTTATGTATACCAACATGATATCACACCATCAACATCATTACAACATTATTGTCACCTCTTTTGCAATACCTTACCAAAATTGTTAGTGAAATAGAAAACCTATAAACACTATCAAGCATACTATCTATTGTGTATTTTCAAATATAAGAAACAGAACGATCAAATTCCGGGAGCATAATCCATGAAGTTTAGACACTGTTAACTACGATTCTATAGAACAACTGCATAAGCATGTCTAAAGAACATTAAACACATTCACAAAGTAGCTCAATTAGAAACCGTAACAATTTTATGCTTTAGCTCTGCTGTTAACCCTGCGCTTATGTGCCAGTGACAATTTGGACCTCAAAGCTCCATCCCTCTCATCCTCACTGTCTTCACTATCTAGAACAATTACTGCTTCAGATATTGGTGGTCCTATTTTTGGTTGCTCATTCTCCCCAGTACCTTTTGCATCTTCATCTAGATTAGGCCATTCTTCATTACGTCCATGATGCTGTTTTAAGGGGGAGGATACAGGTGCATCCATGGAGAGGTTCTGTGAAAACAACTGGATGTTATTATCATTGTTTCCCTGCAACTGGATCGGTGGACCAAGAGACAGTATTTGCCCTATACCACTGCTTCTAGAAGAGCTTTTGGGGCTTGAGACTGGTAGTTTGTGAATCGGCAACACATTATCCTTATTATCCTTTTCCCGTTCCTGTGATGAGCCTTTCAGTCCGAGTGAGAGCTTCTTTGTACCAACTGAGCTTGTCCTCTTATATATTGTATTAGTAGATCGATTTCCAATTCTATCAATAAAGTCCTTATGAGGCTGTAGTTCATTACTGTTAACAAGCAGGGCCGTTGATGAAGACCCATGTAATGCATTAAAATGAGTCTGGGAGGGCATTACTTGAGACTCAATAACAATTTTCTCATTATTACCCTCACTTACTAGGGAAGTGTCCAAAAATAGCTTTTTCTCTTTAAACTCACAAGGCTCCTCCAATCTCATTCTTCTGCTTCCATCAATTGATTCACTGGTTGGTTGATGATAATGTTTTTGCTGACTACAGATGTTATGCTGTGGCGTGGATGACTGTGAAGAACCTGTGGAAATAGTTGGGAGTGAAGATTGGTTTGCCACTATGTTCTCCTTTTCATGGCCATTTCTCTTCTGAATTTGCCAAGAGGACTCCAGTGATAGCTTCCGCCTAGTTCCGCATAGTTTTTCTTGTCTCAAATTGCATTTATCAAGAGTAGAGTTTACCTCCTCTCTTTTTCTTTTAGCTTCCATCTGGTTTTCAGACATAGAGATAGGTCAGCAAGAATAATGTGCATCTCTTTTCTTGTTCCCTTAGCATCCATCTAGTTTCCAAGATAAATAAAAGTTTGTGTACCTCATTCACCCCAGCCTTACTGTCTCTATTTTTGATTGAGCTTGAAGACTCCAATGACAGCTTTTGGGTAATACCACCTGATTTCTCATGAACTGAAACAAATTCATCAACTTCCTGTCCTGACTCCTTTGATCCAGCAAGTTCTGTCTGCAGCAAAAAGCTTCAGCGTCACAGAAAAATCATACTTCAAAAAATAACATTAAACCAATCATATGTCAACATACCGTGCCTGGATGCAAGTTTTGAGTGCATTGAGTGCTGCAATTACTCACACCAGCACCTGCCTTGGCATATTTCTCAGTCAGGGATCTTGCTTTCCGCTCAAAAGCTTGTCTATTATATTTATACTCCTGGCTCTGCACCACTCAAACATATCACGCATCAAGATCTCTTTATCCACCATTGTTGCCCAATTAATCTGTGCATGAAACACTTACCGCTTCACACATTAGTCCATCGTCAGGATTTGGTTCACTCAATAACAACCCAATGCTAGTAAGCACAGTTGAAATGTTCAATGATGGTCGCCATGCCCCCTGTTAGGATAACATCCTGAGCCTTGTCATAAATTAGTCATTGAAAAAAAAAAAAACTAATTACAGTTGCACAAGTAAGCCAATTGAATAAAGAGAAAAATATCTGGGTATTGCAGGCAAATGCAAAAATGCTAATAAAAAGCAGAACTCATGATTTTACAGAAGCTCAATCAGTTTGCCAATTCAACTATTTCCCTACTTCTGTCTAATAGAAAACTAAGTTAATCTTCTGGCCAGCATCCCAAGAATCAAAAATAATGGTTCTTACAAACATGCTGCTGCAAGACTAGAAGTTCATGAAAACAGAAACCTAGAGTGTACACGTGGATTTCACCAGGTAACCAGCAACCCACTTGTGGGAAATCTAGTAAGCCATACCATTTATAAGGTCAACTTTCCATCACCAAATAGCAAAATGTATGTGTGTGTGTGTGTGTGTATATATATATATATATATATATATATATAAAAGGAAACTTTCCAACAGAGACATTGATTGCCTTGCCAGAACACCAAAAAGAACTAACAAAAGAGAAATCCTACAAAGTATATTTTATAATAGGGAATGAAGCCCTGGGTTTGGCAATCAAGTTAATAGTTCATAATTTCTTGAGGAATACGAACTAGAGTTCTTATTCCAATTCCCGGGACAAGCTGTCTGCTGGAAAGTGCACAATGCAAGAAGCTTTAGGGATAGAGCAATTTCATTTTGAATTTACTCAAGTTTTTCATTTCTAGTTCCTGGCAGGTTTATGAGCTGCAAGAGATTGTTTGCAAAAACGGTTCAAATAGGAATTCAACAGTCGCCGAGCATCTCAAATAATCAGTCATCGATCACAACGCAAGATCTTAAACTGTATTTGCATAAGGTCCAATTAGCAATAATTGGACTCACCTTGGGAGGAAGATTGAGAATGTCAAGGCAAATTCGACCTCCATTATCAATATTAGGGTGGTAAATTGGCGTAACGAAGGTAACACTCGGAGGCTGAAATGGATACCTACAACACAAAAGTAAAACAATCTTAAGCAAACAATGTTCCTGTCAACCGTACTAACCAGGGGAATAATTTCACTTGACAACACCTTTCAGGTATTTGAATTTTGACCTCGAAAATCCCTTTAGCATATACAGTCTCCTCAGGACCTTCAATGCCTGCAACACCGAAAGAAGTAAACCAGATGAGGAAAAAACTGCAGTAAATGCAAGTGTTAGACAAAAAAAAAAATGAGAAACTAACGGGCATGGATTGTAGACAGTGAAGCGAGGTCAGAGTCGACTGAGAGGAAGGGAAACGAGGCGCCGTGAGGCGGATCGGTGAGCAGAAGTTTTAGTTCCTTTTGCATTCTCAGATTTAGCCTCGCCGCTTGAGCCATTTTGTATTTTCGCTCTTTTGCTTATTGCGGACGAATTTTAAGGCTTGGCTGGGAAGACGAAAAGAGGAAAAATGGTGCGGGCACAGACTTTAAAACACGCGGGTTGTGAAATTTTGGATAAAAAGAATTTCATTTTGTTGAGAGTGGGATTTGAACCCACGCCCTTTCGGACCAGAACCTTAATCTGGCGCCTTAGACCAACTCGGCCATCTCAACAGACTAATAAATTATTACTACTATAATAATTAGATAACTACGTTTTAATAGATATTTAATCTATCTCGCATTAGGCTTTGTATATTACATTAGGATCGCTTCTTCTACTTATTTTGGATTGAAATGTACTTGCAGAATGGTATTTTCAACGCTAAAGTCAATGTTTGGTGCTTAAAATTTTAAAAAATCCGTTAAAAGTGTTTGGAAAAAATTTAATTATATTTGGTAAGAAAAAGGTAAGAATACTAATTCATGGAAGGTTTTGTCTGCTTACTATTTTTAAGGATTATGTTGTTAACAATTCAAGCTATAAAAACGATCAAACGTGCAATTTGTTTTCGTGAGGTTTAATTTTCGAATTCTCGTCAAACTTCTTTTCCTAAATGAGAGAATTATTTTAAAATTTGTACTGAGTAAATCCTATTATAACACAAGTAACACTAATTTTAAAATCTAACATAAAATTAGATGTTAAATATTAATGTAAAAATAAATATGTTTCCCTAGAAATTTATTATTAAATATCTTTTAACTCTACTTTGTAAAGAGAATAGATATGTCATAATATCAAACTAAATTTAAAAAACACACGTCTATATATTTTTGTCTTATTGTAACGAGGTTAAAAAATACAACTTGATATATTTGTAAATCTTATTTTTATGCTATTAAAATACATAAGTCCAAATATTCCTATACCGTATTATAATAAAATTTTGGATCCAACTATAATAGGGTTGAATTTGAAAAAAATAAAATAAAGATAATAGGATAAAAACAAACAAAATTTAAATAGATGTTTGACTATCTAAGTTGTACTTTAAAAGTAGATAATTAAAATATATGAATCTATAGATGGTAATTTATAACTTCTTTTAAATATGTGCCTATAGAATTCAAATGATTGCGTGACACTACAATCACGCCCACAAGATAATTGTTTATAAAATATAGTTAAAATAACAAAATCATCAATTAGCGGTGTCAAGAAATGATATTAATACAGATAATTAGTTTTACATAGCTTAGATTTATATAATGTTTTTCATTATTTTTCTTATGAATATATACATCAGACTTTGTTTATATATATATAATAATAATAATT
This sequence comes from Azadirachta indica, assembly GCA_022749755.1. NCBI lineage: Eukaryota > Viridiplantae > Streptophyta > Magnoliopsida > Sapindales > Meliaceae > Azadirachta > Azadirachta indica. The sequence goes on from CM040446.1 coordinate 12,658,030, forward strand.
ACAATGATAATAGATATTTGATGATTAAATGTTAATTTAATTATTCACAAAATCAAGTTCCAATTAAATATATATATTTTATTGGGTCAATTTACGTTATTAACATTGATGATCCGTTTAATATAATTTTTTATATTAGGCCTTCTATCCGTATAACTTTTGTAAATAAAATTTTTAACAAAATTTTATTAATCGTTTAATTGTCACAAATAATTTTTTTAAAAATTTGAATAATTAATCTAATAAATAAATTTTTAATATTCTATTTTAATGAAATTGCATAAAATTTTTAAAATAAAATAAAAAATATTTTAAATAATTTCACAAATTTTAACTACCATATATTTAGATTTTAAGTTTATTCTAATAAAAAAAAATAATTTTTTTAATTTTCATAAATCCTCAATTAAATAATATCAAAAAATTTAAAAATAACTTTTATTATTAAGAAAATTCTTTTGATTAATAAAAAAGTTAAAGTGAATGTATATTTAAAAGAGGTTGAACTTGAAACCTCGCTTTATTATTTGAAGATATTTTTTTTAAAAAATTTAGATGAGAGCGAGAAATTTTATTTATAAAACATTAAATTTTTACTATATGTTATTACTCAAACTCAAAATAACATGAAAACATCAAGCTTGCTTCAGATTACTTAAGTTAGAGGTTAAATGCATTTTTTAAAAATTGAGGAAACTAAAAAGGAAGATATTTTCGTAATAAAAAATACCCTAAATCTATCAACGGAAAATGATTTATTTCGTTTGGAGTACAAATTCATATTCAATTTTATTTGAAAATTATTTAAAAAAAAAAAAAAGCATAACACGTACAATTGTCATAAATTTTGTGCGACAAGAGACATTTCAAATTAAATTTTCCCTCCCTCCGTTGCGCAATATCCTGGACGACGTAAGCTTAGCCCCAAAAATCTTGAAGATCGTTTATGGGCCGTCCAAAATCCCAACCATCTAATTAAACTCCTCCCATGATTCCTATGTTAAGTGGGCTCCATCCGTAAGGACGGGACCAAGATCTACGGTAGAGATTGCGGACAGCATTATGACCCAGAGATCCGCGATTCACAAAAGTGGGGCCGTACATACGCTAGACGACGTGAGGACCAACACCTCTGCCCATGACTACTTTGACACAATTCCGAGCGGTTGAACGCTTCGGTCCCAACACATACGCAGCACAGCGACTCTCGATCAATTAAACGCACGCGCTCAATCAGTCGCGTGGTTCAGAAATCCGCTTCACAAACCACGTACCTACAGTCAAGAGAAAACGTTGGAAACAGACAAACAGAGCCCCCTCGCTTTTCACCCATTCAAAAATAAATATGGGCCACACCACGCCTCTTCATCCGTCTTTGTTGACGTTGGTAGACACGCGCGAATTTTATTCCCTAGAAAACGTACTACTGCTTAAACATGTCGAGAGTTGCCGCGGTCTACCTTTTCGAGGTTTCAAAATCATTTCTCCTCGCACTCTTTGTTTAAAGAGAAATAAAGTTACCAAAAACTCTGTTTATTGATTTTTATTTTTTTGTTTTTTTTTTTGGAAAAAAAAAGAAGTGTTGAAGCCTTCCTGTCTACTGTACGGCCGGCAGAGTTTCTTTGAGTTTAAACGGACTGAAACTGATAGAGAGAGAGGATACAATTTCGATCGGAAGATACGTAGAGAGAGAAAATGAGCGTGGTTGGGAGACAGATGTCAAGATCTAATACGACGGCGCATCACCAACGTCAATACTCAGACAACTTCCTGGATTCGTCCTTCGGCGCGAAATGGTTG